>CM069299.1:7688882-8916382 GCA_035609425.1 Epinephelus awoara | reverse complement strand
TGCTCTGAAACCAGAATGTTTCAAAATGCCTTTGGATGTAAACACTAGTGTTAGCTTGTTAAAAATGTACTGCTCTGATAAACATGTGACACGGCAGTCACATAGTTGAGATAAAAGTCTCCATTTTTCCTGCCTTATCTTAACAGTACCTTCCATCAAAGAAGAAGAACTTCCCCTTGCCATTCTTCTCTCCGTGGGTGAAGTGTCCTTCAAAACGATCACTGGATGAATAAGTTACTGTGCAGAACCCATGGGGCTGATCGTCTTCATCCAACGGACCTGAATACACACACACACACACACACACACACACACACACACAGACAGACCTAAGTAGAGTACTGATGATGTAACTCAGACATAATTGTGACCTGTAAAACAATGACATGGACTAACTTCTCAGAGCCTTTAACAAACCGAATAAATAAATGAGCATTGTAACTTTACTTTGGACAGAAATAACCAATCAAAAAAGCTAAAGCATGTAAATGTTTAATTAGAGGTTCTCAGATTCCCTGCTAAGCCTAAACTTTTTGCTTCACGATGCTTATGAGTAATCACGGATCTCTGGGAAGACTCACTTCTCTATCTTTATTGTTTCATGCAGACGCCCCCCAGCAGTAGTGACTGCGACATCTAAACAAACACACACCATGGGACTCGGTGGTGCACGTGGCTATGAATGCACATACAAAATTTAAAGCTGCACTGATTTATTTTGTAGCCACTAGGGGGCAGCAGAACAAGCCGTAACATTACACTTGACATATTATCACCTTATGAAGACTGGTATTGCTTCTAAAAGGGGTCCATCGTCACTGTGAGTGAGTGCAGCTTTATTTTTTTCATGTTTTCAGCCATCAGAAGGTGCTATGTCTGTCAGGATGATCTCATCTCATCATCTCTAAATAGATTTCAGAACCTTCCTCAGTATCAATGTCGATTAGACATTACAAACTCATATCAGTAGCCCAACTTTGTTCCTAAGTTATATATGGACATAACAGGAAGAACCCCCTAAAATAGCAGTGGTTTGGGATTTTGTGAAACCTGCCCATTAGCCCTCATTCTTTTTGAGCTACTGTATTTCCAGTGTCCCTTGTGGCCATCATCGGTATGGAGTCTGTCCTGCGTGAGTGACAGGACTTTTGCTCATCAAGAGTTGTCTTTGTATAGGATTTATTCTAACTATATGTATTGATGGGTCACAGTTATGTCATATTTCCTGTTAGACCCTGACAAATCATGAAAGATAATGTCACACGAGGTGGTAACAACAAAAAGAAGCAAACATTCACGTTTTTCCAGATTTGCGTTCAGTTTTCACACCTACAGAAAACAAACAGGAGTGTGTGTGTCACATAATGCATTTTATTAATTCAGCTCTTCTGACACAAACAACAACACTCAGCCGAAATAACGTTAAATCTCTCACGTCGGTAACTTAGAAGAAATACAAAGTGTGAAAACACCACGCAAATTTAGAGTTGCCACATTTCAGAAACCGAGCACACGTGTGGCGGACTGTGAAAAACAAACAAGAACCTTTCGTGTTATTTGTTATTTCCTGTTTGCTCAAATCTGTCCAGCGGCGGGGCACTGCTATCACCCAGGCCGCCCTCACCCGCTTGTCAGGCTGGTTGCCTTCGGAAATAAAGTCCGTGGCGCTGTGAAGTTACCCAGCAGGCCCAGCGACACACTGACTCATGGAGATTAACGAAAACTCACAATCTCAGAGCGGCAGAGAAATATCGTACATAACAGACACTTCGTCGTTTAGAGGTGATTAACATGAGGAAGGTGTTGCTTACCTTCCACAACCTCTTCTACATTGTCATCATCGCTGTCCATGCTGCAGGAGGCTGCTGGGTGACCACGCCACAGCTCTGACTGCTTTTCCTGTCACCCATAGGGCGTCATGTAGACATGACATGAGCAGAATCAGAATCAGCACCAGCTTCATTGGTCAGCTATGTGACATTTGACTTTTTTTGATTTGATTTTTTTATTTTTGTTGCCCTGTACAAACACGGAAATGGACAGAAATATGTATTAAAAGTATATAGGCTACATAAATAATACAATGAACAACAGCACACATTGTCTATAATTCTTCTTTCTGTACATTGTAAACAACAATATAGCATTACAGAGTGCAGAGTGCAAATATGATGCAATAAATGTAATGATTAATGTAAAAGCTTGTGATGTAGCTGGATATACAGTCTGTAAACGTACACAGGTAAATTGATGTGACAGCTGATACATTTGGAAGTTTTTACAAGGACTGCACAATTTTTGCATTTCATTTTGACTGAAAAAAAAATAAAATAAATGAAAACGATGAAGTGATTTTTGCTGAGATCTGTACCATACAAGCAAGTTCCCACACATCTGGAATATAATTTGTAATTTCTAGCACCACAATGCTTTATTTATATTGGTATGTTGTGACACATTTTACCTTGATAAAAAAAAAGCTCCTACGATTTGGATTTTGCATTTGTCCTTATTGCAAATTTTGATAATATTTTGATTTACTGTGCAGGTCTAGGTTTTACTGTACAGTGAAGTAGACAAATAAGACACAAATTGGCACTCATTATATTATCAGTTCATTTATTTATCTGAAATCAGATAAGGCATTCAGTTTCACCTTGCAGTTAAGCAGTCATTGGTCTGGGTGGTAAATGATGTGCAGCCCCTCCTTATCCTGGGCAGCAGTGTTACACCCCTCTAGAAAATTGACCCCACCCACTTTGGAGAGATTCTATATTAGTTTGTAGTATGTAAGACCATCTCTTTTCTAATGAATCATTAGGGTAAAATTATCTGACAAGGCAACAGCCAGCTGTCATGATGTGTTTCTTTAAGATGGGAAACACACTATATAGTGGACAGTTTGGTAAATGTGAGGGTTACCTGTCCTCTTAGTGTCTTACTTTAATGGCATCTGATATTGTTCCTCCTATTCACAGCGTGTGTCTTTGTTCCTTTCAAGTTCTGCCTGTTGTATTTAATCTTTAGGGTCACCACTGTAGTTTAAAACTGTAGTGAACAATTGTTGACCACAAGGGGGCATAAAACAATCGAAACCAAGCATCAATCTCTAGGGCTGAAAAATAAAGCCAACAGAAGTGTCAAAAACTGCAGTTCATTGCATGGCCACTTGAGGCTGGCTCCAGAAGCCAGTCAGTCCCTATAGACCAGCCTGGTGCAAAATGATCTTGGTCTCTCCAGCTAATTTACTTGTTCATGACATCTGTAAGGGGTTGCATTTTTATATAACTCACCCACCCATTTTATTCAGGTTTAATTATGCATAATAAAGGGCGGGGGCCACTTTGAGTGACTGGCTGTCTACCGATAGTGTCCCCAGCCTCACAGTCAGATCCACCCTTCACTCCTCCGCATTGCCAGCCTCTTGTCCAAATATGGTCAATTCTGGCTCGAAAAACATAAAAACAAACAAACAAACAAGATGGCAAAGGCCACAATGCAGACATGTGTCACAGTAGCTACATCCATTATTTTTACAGTCTATGACAGACAGAAACGTAGCCAACACATCAACACACATATCTGACTTACAAAGTGGTTATGGCAGTTTTGGCAAACAGTTGCCTACTTTAAAATCCAGCAGAGCAACGTTACTAGGCAATGGCAAAAATGTTGTGAGTGTATAACTGTCAGCAAAAGTAGTGGGACACATTTAAAGTCCAGTGTGTAAGATTTAGGGGGGTAAAGTGGCCTCTAGTGCTGAGGATTGCAGATTGCAGTCAGCTGAAACTTCTTCAGTGTTCATTATGGAAGAGGTTTTTACTGTGAGCTGAATTGATTGCAGATGTCTCTAACTCCTCTAAACAAATGGACCCAGTGATTAAAACTGGTAAAAACACAAAGTAAAGCAGTTTCACATTATGTCGCAAACAGGCTGCTATCCCAGCACATGCTCATGCGTGCTCACTTTTCCTATGATGACCTAAGGTCCAGACGTTTAGGAGGTTTTGAACGGGGGCTGAATTAACTGCAGAGGCTAATTCCTCTCCAAATCAAATGGACCCGATGATTAAAATCTGTAAAAACACTAAATAAAGCAAGTTTAAAAAACATTTTTCCAACACTCGTGTAGCAGAGGGGCTGCGATCTACAGTGACAGATGCAAAAACATGAAAACACAGAAGCACAAACTTCCCCCATCTAGAGCCAATATTTGGTTTGTTCATTCTGGGCTACTGTAGAAACATGTCAGTACAACATGTTGATATCCAAGAACCTGTTTCCTATCTGTTTTCAGGCGATTAAATCCTAAAGAAAACATATATTATATTCAACCCTGCCAATATGCCCCTTAAATCCTACACACTGGAACTTTAAGTGCTTTAGTTCAGCCGTCCCTGCTTTCATTTATTTAGTAACAGGGCAGGGCTTTAATAACACAACGTGACAGCACTTGTTGTGGGATGAGCTAAAGTTGCCTTTCTCCCAGGAAGTACCTCCGCTTGTTATGTAAAGTTTAATCATTACAGAAGGCAAACTGTGTGAAGTGCTGGATTTTCAGCAGAGCCATGGGAACAGATTCCCCTTTTTTGTTGGCTGCAGTGTCTCTACTGTCTGCCCTGCATATGGGTGAGCTTAACACGTCAGCATACCGACTTAAACATTCTGGTTCAGCAAAAGGTGTGGGGGTATTTACCAAGTGCTTGTCTCACACTCCCATATCACTGTGGGTGTGTTTTTGGGTTAAACTTTAAGTAGAATTTGTACTAGACATACTGTAGTGACAGTAGACTTAAAAAAACTCTTTTCATCGACACCCTGATTTCATGGATCAGTGATTAATTAGGTCACCAAGATTTTAGCTTTAAAGGTCTGAAAACATGTCCATTACAGGTAGGCCTGTGACAGCCTGAAAACCTACTTGTGCTCTGAATTGTTGCACTGATATTTTACTATACAGTATTATGTTTTGTTTGAGTCATTTATAGAGTCAAACCCCACCATCACTGTCTCCTTCCAGGCTACCTGGCCCGTCGGGTTGGTTTATCCAGGATGGCCCATAAGGTGCTGCCTCCCTCTGTCACTGGACCTCCAGAGTTTGAGAGGACTTTCCGTGCACAGTAAGAGGACTAACATCTTTTCATAAGCTAATGTGCAGCCTCTAAAATACTTTGTGTGTAATGTATTTTGGGTTTCTACACGTTTCCATACATTAGTGTTAAAAAACACTAACACACATATCCTCATACTGTCTGTGCTGGAACATTTGTACTCAACCACTGTCTGCAATGCTGCAATGAAAAAGCCCACACCAATAAAAGCTTCTAAACCAAAATCTTTACAACCGGACATGTTCCAGCAGGAATATGATCTGAAATCAGGGAAACATTAACAACACTGGCAGCAAAGATTACATGAACACATCCAGAACAGAAAAAATATAGAAAAGCATCATTAGATACAGCACAAGGGTACATTCATGGTCCTCAGAGGATGAATTCGACAGACTTAGGTGATCTCCTGACCTTTCCTCTGGATCCACCAACAGGTTGATGTTTGTGGTGGAAATGACGCCAAACACCCCTGCCCCATGCAAATATACTGACAGTATTGGGTTGTTGGGTTGATGGTGGTCTTTTGGAAACTCAAACCAAACCAACAAAATTTTAATGACTATGCCTCGGGTCCCACCTCTAACTGGGCAGAGAGCTGATCATAGTTTAGGATAATAGGGTGGCCAGTCAGTTTTTAGGTGTGGCTTGTGTCACCCCTGGCCACGCCCCTACTCTATTTAAATGAAATAGAGGACTGCAGGTCTGAAGTCAATCTGAATGTGGCCCGTTATGTACAAAAATAGATACATCCATTTAAAACATGTCCATCATACTGCCCTCATACTTCCTTGCGTCCTTTATGTTGGCATAGCTAAATCCAACAGATGGCACCAGAGGACAGTCAAAAATTTCTGACGACAACAAACAAGGTGACGTGAGGGAGGTCGTAGTAATCTACCTTTTAACAGAGGCAGCATTTTAGACAGCTGTGATCTGATAGGCCATTAAATACACTGACGACGGAGAATTCTTTTCACTATATTGGGCAACTGATTTGTTCCATTCTGCCATTTTTAAAATGTTTTCGTTGTGTCCTACAGTAGTGTCTTACTTAAACTATGCAAAACTTGATGATGATTTCAAGTGGCCCTACTCCATTTTGTCCATATCCATTAACTTTCAGAAAATGTGCATAAATGTGGGCAAAATGATCCGTCTCATTCATTGTTAAATGCATGTATACGGTGTATACTCATGGTAGCCTGAGAGCTGTTTCAGAGGCTTTTGCTCCTGGGTAATGATAAAAAAAAAAAAAAAACCTGAATATAGAGTCCACAGTAAATATCAGCAATCAGCTATCCTAAATCTTAATTTCTTCTACCCAGTCATAGTAGATCAAAGGTGTTACTTTGTGAAAGTTGATCATGTGTGCTGTGGTGTGTGTTCGCAGTCAGAACTGTGCAGAGTTTTACCCTTTGTTCCTGGTGATGCTGTGGACCTGCGGCCTGTTCTTCAGTGAGGTGACAGCAGCTGCAGGAGGACTCTTGTACATTATCGCCAGACAGATATATGTCAACGGATATGTCAAGTCCACCAAGAAAAGGTCATTTATCTGATACATTGTTTAGACAGTAATGACTTCAGTTAAAGTATTTGATGTGAGAATGTTGACTGAGTGCTCTCTGGTTCGCAGGTTACCTGGGTTTTACCTGACTCTGGCTGTCATTGTCACTCTGTCTCTCCTGGCTTTGATTGGAATACTGCGTGGGATGCTACACAAGTACTTTAACATCCACCTCTGAAGATTTCACCTCTGCCTACTTATGCAGAACAGCCTATTAAATAGTAGGTGTATTCAGAAACAGGATTGTTCACAGAATACTCATATGTTTGTAAGTCTGCTGAGGTCTAATCAGTGTCATCTGTTTGAATCTAAACAAATGAGGATCATGTTCTTTTAAAATGCCATGTTTCTGTAACCTCTCAGATACCTTTAAGTCGAACATATTTCATGGGACAGCAAAGGCCTGTATCATCTATTTTTCATAGACACAAACACATAAGCCCGAGTGTGTCATGCAATTTATATTGCCATACATAGTACTCCCCAGCACAGTGACATTTTATAAAACCAAAAAAAGTTGTCAAAGTGAAATAAAGTGTGTGTTTTTGTTTAGTTCATGAGCAATTGTCATTCATTTTAAACATACAAGGGTGTATCATTTTCCTTTAAAGGAGTACAGTGTGTACAATCTTGTGGTTTGCAACCAGCTGAAACTTTTTCCAATTGGAATTCCTTCAGTGTTCATTGTTCAGGAGATTATTACCGGGGGTGAAATTATCCACAGAGGTCTCTTCTTCTCCAAAACAAATGGACCAAAAGTAAAAACACAGAGCAGTTTCATGTTACAAATCAGTATTTTCCTGTGCTGTTTGGCATGTTGTAGGTGTGCCGCTATCCCAGCACCTGCTAATGTGTGCTCACCTTATTTCTGATCCAGACATTCAGGAGGTTGCTACTAGGAGCTGAATTATTCAGAGGCCTCCTCTCAAAAACAAACAACAGGTGACTGAAACTGGTAAAACACTCAATAAAGCAGTTCAACGATGAAAGATTAGAAAAGCCACATATACAAACACTGAAACAGTAAGAGCACAATGTTTAATGGCTTGATTAAGGCAGCGTTGTCGCTTTAATTTTCCTCCTGGTGTCACATCGCCCCCTGGCGGCTGCACCGTGTTGGTCATACTGAGCACAGCTGCTGTCACACACAGGCTGTGGGAGTAAACACAAATACTTCACGACTTTAGTCCAAATTCTGCATTTCAGCACAACAGCCCCTGTTTTTCAAGTCGTAAGGTATGTACGCCGAGTTCACGTTATCGTTTATTCACTGCACTGTGTGTGGAAGCTGAAAAATTCAGCACTTGGTTAGTGTGTTAGCATGCTCACCGCTAGTTAGCATCAGGCCTGACTAAGCCTGCTAGCCGCCTCTGTCACCCGTTACAGTACGGATAGCTAACAAGCAAGAGACATGATGCCGGTGTGTGTGTGTGTGGGCTGCTGGACTCAGGTCTGCTTTGCTTCAGCTTCTATTAATGTAGTATGTGAAGTAACATCACTCCGCTATTGTGCATCTCTGGATCATAATGTGGAACTTACGGTATAAAAAAGCTGGGTTTTTTACACGGAGATATGATTTTCCATAACGCATACTGTTCCCAAGACAAAGTCGGCATGACACTTAACAGCCTTTTGTGAACTTTTAACATAGTCTACTTTCGAAATGAACGTATCTGACATAAGTCCTTAGCGCCCATCACGTTTTATGTAGGCGCAGATATTCCTATGACACCTGAACACACCAGCGTTTTATTGAATGACGTCATTAATATAGTGACCACTGGTCCAAGTCATGACGTGTTACAGTTTTCAACCAGGTGTTCCTTGTAGTGTAAACATGCACACTAAGTTGGTTAAATAATGTGTTCTTCCTAAATCTTGCAGTGTTCCCTAGAGTCGCAGCCCTGCATTCCAAAAAGGAAGACGAGTACTTCACCATGAGCTCAGACGATGGTGAGGCAACACACACACACACACACACACACACACACTCAATATGTGTCCGTAGTTCATATGCCAGGTGTTTGACTGCCTCTTTCCATGGCTGCAGGTGACATGGAGAACCAGGCTGAGCTGGAAGAGAAGACGAGGCTCATCAACCAGGTGTTGGAGCTTCAACACACTTTAGAGGGTGAGTTGCAACAAACACATGTACACACTTTTTCATTTTTAGACAGCCTAAGTGTCAGTATAGCAGATGCAAGAAGTAAGGTGACCAGATTTAATATATATGTTCTCAATATCCTTGTGAGGTGACATTAGCTCACATCATTAAGGCTGTGTTCAGCCTGGCAGCCAATTGTGATTTCTGGCATGTACAGTTTGGAATCAGCAGATTCCCCTCACCTGCTGTGATGGGCTGAGATATAAAGTAAAAAGAAAAGCAATAAATAAAAACACTGGTGAGTTCTCTCCTTGGAGCTCACATGAAAGCTATTTTGGTTTTTGGATGGGTTTTAATTAATGAGTCATCCATCCTGGAGTTACCAGTCATGACTCCCTCCCTGTGTCTTGAGTTTGGCACTGCAACTGCATGAAGGGGCGGAGCTACCCTCCCTCTCTGTCTCCACATTCTGGGTCCGGTCCACATCCTCCCGCTCTTCTTCATCATCCCCATGAATATTACCATCTGACCCATTGAAAGTGAGCTGAGTTATGAAATGATTCTGTGCGCCCTGTTCCTCGGTCTTGTTGCGGCTGTGTCCTGCTGCCAAATTTTCGTCACCGATTCTTGATCAGATGTTTCTATAAGCTTCTGACGGATGTGAAAAACACAGAATATCGAACATGTTCTGAAAATTTTTTTAACTGATGAAGGTTTCGGACTCAGTGCGCAAACATAAGAAACACAAAGTGAGGTGGTATTTATTTTGAGATGAACAACAATTTCAGATGGAAAAAAAACGGACTCAGTGTGCAAAGACCGTAAAACATAGCAAAACATACCTCTCAGGTGTCACGTGTTTATCACTATCTAAAACAATGTCCTGCTAAATAAGTATTAGGAAGGCAGCTTTGTTTCTGTGTGTTCTGGCCTTTGCATTTAAAACCAGCTTACACTGACCAGTGTGTACTTCAGGTACATGTGAAGGTCATCAATCATGAAAGTGTGGTTGTAAAAACCAAAAACAGATCTAACATTATTCCACTTTTTTATTTCTATTTTTGCAGTAGCGTTAGGCAGCTCTTCCAAACATGAAGTACTGACACACTCTCTTGTGCAGTGAAGCCAGACTGAGCTCCTGCTGAGATTCCTTGCATAATGAGCTGCAACACTTTACACTTTTAGGATATTCTAGAAATACTGTCTGACACCAACTAACAATGGATTATTCTCCCCACATGTCAGGAATAAAGAGAAATCACACTGGGTAGAGTGTAAGGTGATGAGCAAAATAATATGTTGTGAGGAAGAAGGAGTGATGATAAATATGATACTGGTGAAGATCAACCATGAAGTCTGACATTCACATTATTTTTGTTCTGTGAGGTTTTTTGTTGTATAATGTTGCTGATGACTGTGTTTGTGTGTGTGCAGACCTGTCTGCCAGAGTGGATGCTGTCAAAGAGGAGAACCTGAAACTGAAGTCTGAGAACCAGGTTCTGGGTCAGTACATTGAGAACCTCATGTCTGCCTCCAGTGTCTTCCAGACCACTGACACCAAGAGCAAACGAAAGTAAGGAGAACCTCTGAGAGCCTAGACCTGAAAATCCCACTCACATTCCATAACCTGAACCCAAAGCATCCTGGAAGACTGGACTCTAATAGTCGACGCCATGGACCCTTTTATACTGCCCGAGCCTAAAACATGTTTCTGAGCAAAGATGGGTGTTTGCTATGTGCACTAGGAGGCAGTGTTTTGTTTATCAAATCAGGGTGTACACGGAAGAGAAAAGACGGCTGTTTATCAGTCCTGGAAGACCAGTCAGAAAACAAAGGGCCACATTTTTGATGGGCTCAACTTACAGGCAAATGCACACAACTGGTTTTGAAATGCAAAAGTTGAAAAGTCCTGTGAGCTGTGGTTACACCTCATTGCATATGAATGCAAATAAGTATCTTTGTAGAAGCATGCTTTGACTTTTGTCAGCTGCAACTCAGATCCACATCTAACTTCCTCTCTGATCCCAAACATCTTCAGTTCCAGGAACCTGAGCACTGAGCAACACCTGAGCCGTCTCTTAACAGGTGGTCGTAAATTAGCTTTTGTCCAGTCCCCAAATTTTGTACCAGTTACAAACGTACAGTGGGGGTGTGAGGGAACAGCAGCCAGTAGTTTTTACAGAGCTCTCCTACTTTGTTATGAACGTTTACATGTGAGCTAAATTGTGGTTGTTGATTAAAATTGGATTGATATCTAAATCAAGTGCACATTTAAAGCCGTTTCATACCGAGCTTGGACTTTTGTCTGGAAAAAAATTGGAAATTTATAAAAGCTAATATTCTGGATTCCTGTAAGTGCTCGCACACCCCCAAGGAATATTATTCAGGAAAAAATATTCAGACTGACTTCAATTTCAGCAGATTTACACCTGCGAAAAATGTATGTGACCAATGAAATACTTTGTTCCAACTGTTCCATACCTCCAGGCCGTATCTAGCTTGCTGCCAAAATGGGGGGACATCTAATTAATTTTGTTTCTCAGCACCCATTACTGTACCACAAATATTGCGATGACTCCCTCTACAACCAAATAAAGGACAGTGAATGGCTTGCCCAGCAGCTGAAATACAAGGATGGTAATGTAGCTGATATGCACTCACTGACGTTACGTGTTCATCACAGAATGGGGCTAGGTACAACAGCTAGCATTAGCATAACATTTTGGGTCTGATTAGGGTATGTAATATGTAGCTAATGTTAGCTGATTGGATGGGTTTTGGTTGTGTGGAGTGGACGCTGGCACCATTTAGGAGGAAAATCTTTGGGCCTCATTTTTGAAAATGAAAGACTTCAATGGGGATAATTTACACCAGACCCAGCGTGCAAAGTTGTCATGTGTCAATTTCGCATTGCATCGGTGAGAAACGGCTTTAAATTTGTTTAGGGGTTATTTTGTGCGGTAAATGGTGGCAGAGTTGACTTGGTAGTCAGAGCTGATTAAATATAAAAATTCACGACAATGGACAAAATACGAATCAAACAAATTGAGGAAATGTGCGCAGGGCTGAAAAACACATTATGACATGATGATTGCTTTTTTTGGACATTTTAGAGGTTTAGAAAAAAAGTCACCTCCTAGATACCATGCAAATGGCGATTTGGAGGTAAATTCTTATGCTGCAGTTGTTATAACATTTCCCAAATCCTTTGTACCCCATGCCGCACTCTAATAGCATCTGTACACACAACACATATTCCAGTGAGACAAGGCAGCTAACAGCAGTAATAAAGCTAACCCAGACTACACAAAGTTAGCTGTACGGGTAGTGAAAAATGAACTGTATCCATTTCGCAAACTAATTACAGACAGCATGGGTTAAAAGCACAGAGCCCCACTCACATGATTAACATTAGCATTAAAGAGATCTGTTAGTGATGTGGATATGGGTATTATAGCAGGAATGCTATTATTGATCTTAAAGACTGACCAACCTTTCAATAGTTAGTCGACAGTATAAACAGTAACAGTGTGTCTTACCTGTTTGTTCCTCGACAGGTCCTGTGCAAAGCTGTTCGCCACTTTATTAAAAACAGATTGCTATATGCTAATAGCTAATTCTGCCCCCTGAACCTACAGGGAGGTTTCCTTCTTGGGATATTTAACATCTGTCATGCATTGCTTGTGCAGTTTATGTAGTTAATATCAGAAAATCAACTCTTTATACAAGCTGTCAGTCATTTCCCTTAGTTTTCTGTTTCCTCCATCTCACTCATGATGATAATATTCATCATCAAGTAGAATATGTCCACTGAGTTTCTCTCAAAGCCATGCTCCCAGATCTTATTGGCCCCACACACACACACTGAAAAAAGGAATTCCAATGCTCAGCCCCTTCCAATTTTTGAGTTACAATGTTTATGTTACACTTTCCTTTTCTCCTCGGGGCTTAAGGGCTTGATTCAAACACAATTTTTCTCAGTGTTTGTTGATGGGAAGCTGGTGAGGGGCCATGTCTTTGTCACTGCACTAGAGACTCACATCGGCTTTTCACACGGCATTCTCTTAGCCTCAGCTAATGTAGCCCATTTTAATTACACATTGTTTACCAAGGGTCAACCTAAGCCCAGGGCTACACAACTCACTTTCACTATCCCAGGGCTAAATGTTTGTTTGAACGTTAACATTCTAACACGCCATTGTTTACTTAGCTTTGTTTCTCACACTGGCAACTTTTAGCCCCAGGTGAAGTCCATTCTCAGGATAACCCTGCAAACTCGGGGCTAACTCTGCTCCAGAGCAGGCTAAAGTTGGGGTTAGCCCACTTAGCATGTGCCAGGATTGTGCCAGTGTGGATTTTTTTTTTATTCAGTTCAATTCGATTTTATTTATAAAGCCCAATATCACAAATCACAATTTGCATCAGAGGCAGCATACAACACCCCTCTGTCCTTTGACCTTACAGTGGATAAAGGACACCCCCCCCAGCCTGGGGCTAAGGACAGTGTGAAAAGTCTACTACTGGCTGGTTGGGGTGTCTGTATTGAGGCACCTGGTGACATCATATGAAAAGACATGCATGTCTGCTCCCTCCATAACAGTGGAGCTCAGCACAGGAGAAACTGGCTTTTTAAACTTGGGGAGAAAAATAAAATGTTCCTTTTGTTATTTATCAGTCAGTATTGCAGCTATTGCCATAGATAGAGTAGATAGTGTTTTTGTTGATATAAAATGGTTTTATTGTTACTGCTACTAACTTCTCTAAAGACAGGCGGGTCTAAAGGCTCCAGTCCTTTGTCATTTCACTACAGTGTCACTTTTTTATTGCCATTTTGTTGCTGCTTTTTGCAAGTTTGAAAGGGAGTAAATTACACTACTTAAATGGTGACTGTTGCAGTTTGTAGCTGAGACCATTTGTCAATTTTTATTTGAACTCAAAGAGTCGTGTGTATATGCTAATTGTTAAACTTACAACGTCTAGTTTAGCCTCTCAATAAATCAGTAACAAATATACATACTGTATTTATGCATTTAGATCAAACACATCTATGAAGTCTTGAAATCTCTTTAACCCTGATGCATTTGTACATTGTTTACATATGATTGTTTTATGTTGCTTATTTGAAATGACTTTAGTTTAATAAAGTGATGATCCTTTTTGATGAAAAACTTATAATCTGTTTCATATTTCTCGTGCTCACAGAGTCACTAAGGGTGCTCGGAAGGACAAGTGACCCACTGCTTTGCCCTCTGCATTTTCAGTCTTGGTATATATACCGCATACACAGGCGGGTGTCAAATGAAAGGAGATGTAAGAAGAAATTGGAGACATAACAAATGCAGCTAGGAAGTGTCTGTTCATCCCTCCATTAGAGCTCCACACACTATGTATGAATCTATGACTGGGAGCACTGAAGCAAAAACTTAATAACACACTTTGTCTTATTTTTTATGTTTTTCCTTTCATTTGTCACCCACCTGTTGGTTTCTGTGTTAGACACAGTCTAAACTGGTGTAGTCACTGATTGAATGATTCCACACAGGACATTGGTTTCTCTATATGCAACTAATGCATATCCTCTGGTTTCCCAGGAACATCTTAATATCAGCATGTTTGTTACCTGAGAGAGACCCTGTTAAGATGTTTGGAAACTGGGTGTCACTTATAGGCTGTAGGTGCAGCAGTGGTGTGTATTATGGAGCATGTTCGAGGGTTGGGTGATACAGGAAAAGTCAAATACCTTGACATTTTTGAGCAAATACCTCAATATTAATATTGTGACTATATTGAAGGGTTGACTATTGGTGCTTTTACAAAATATTTACACAGTGAGATTTTTGATAAATAATCAGCAGTAATATGAATATAATGACTAAGTGGGTAAAGGCAAATAATAGAGCAGCAGAACGTCTTACCAGAACAGTCTGGTGAGATCAGAAAACACAGTAATGTAGCCTTTAAAACCAGGAAAATACAACACCTACTTTATGCAAAATTTAAGATATTGAGATATTTAGTCTCATATCACAATATCATTATAATGTCAATATATTGCCCAGCCCTACCCCGCTCCAAGTAAATAATATTGTTTGGATCAGTGTGTTTTTCTGTGGTGTCTTTGTCTTTATTTCTCATTGTACCCCAGTGTTTGGTAGCTAGGCCCTTCAAGTTGAAGCCCCAAAGTGAAGAATTTGAAAGCCTCTCATTTTGCAGCCTATTAGTCGGTTAGGATATTGTTTGAAATTTTCTGATTGATACCCAGCTTTTGGCAAAAATATCAAAACAAAATCCTCTCTGTATCTTACACCGAGAAGCATGAACATGTTTTCTGCAACCATCCCTTTTTTCATTGAAAAAAGCATCCACACTTCTCAAATGTTAAATGTCTAAACACAAACAAGCACACAAGAACTTTGCCTAAATAAACGTCCAAAATTAGTTATGTTTAAATTTTAGTTGTGTTTAAATTAAGAACTGTCTGATCAAAGTAATAATATGTATTGTGAATCGACATCAATGTACCTGACACTTTTTGATACAATGCTACAGACTGCAGAAACATCTTGCTTTCACAAAAGAAAACTAAAATTTAGACCCCTAGTAATTAAGAGTTACTGTGTCGTAACGGAGTATCACATATCTTATTATCTCACCTTTTAGTTGCTACCTCATTAAAATAACTTACTATCTTGTATTTATGAGTTACTTTCTTGTATTTGAGTTGCTCCCTTGTAACTGTCAGTTGCTACCTCTTATTGATGAGTTATTATCTCTTGATTTAAGAGTTAGGATATTGTATTTATAACTGTCTACCTCGTAGTTAAGAGTTACTTCATCGTATTTACGACTAACTACCTCGTGATAATAAGTTACTATTTCGTAATTATGAGTTACTATCTGGAAATAATGAGTTATTATCCCATATTTTTGAGTAAGTATCTCGTAATTATGAGTTACTACCTCGTAACTATGAGTTACTAGCTTGTATTTGAATTACTGTCGTAATTAAGAGTTACTATCCCATATTCTTGAGTTAGTATCTGGTAATTTTAAGTTACTATTTTGTCATCATGAGAAAAGTTATCAGTCATCATTAACCTAAGCTACAGAATACAACATTTGGCATGAATGGCCCTATCACATTAAACTGCTTTTATTTTCTTCTTATCATGAAACAGTGATAACACTGGTATGAAATCCTGATAGAACAATCAAAAATCTTGTCATTACGTTATGTCTATTTTTTTTTTCTTCTGTGACTGCACTTCTGAAACAGACAAAATTTGGTCAGAAACAAATATGAGAGAGAAAATAATGAGAGTAAGAAATATAGAATTACATAAAAATAATCCTGGGGACAGAGTTTTTGACATCCCCACACTGATGTAAAGTACACTGCTCAAAAAAATGTAGGGAGCACTTCCAGGACACATCAGATCTTGATGAACAAATTATTCAAGTTGAAAATCTTTACTGATGTATAATTTGTTGAGAACAAAATGATGGAACAGTCAGTGGAAACCAAAATCATCAACCCACAGAGGGCTAGATCCAAAATCACACTGAAAATCCAAGGAAAAAATTTAAATCACAGGCCGATCCAACTTGTGTGACTTTTATCACAGCAACTCATGATGTGACTCAGCAGTGTGTATGGCACCAGCATGCTCCTGATGAGTTGATGGATGATGTCCAGGAGCTCACTCATCCTGGACAGTCTGTGGCGGTACTTGGCAGTGTCAGATGCACCGATACATAATGTTCCAAAGGGGCTCAATTGGACTCAGGTCAGGGGAACGACAGAACCAGTCAATGGCATCAATGCCTTCATCATCCAGGAACTGCCTACACATGTGGCCGGACATTGTCCTGCACCAGGAGGAACCCAGGGCCCACTGCACCAGCGTAAGGTCTGACAGTCGCTCTGAGGATTTCATCACGGTGCCTAACAGCTGTTAGGGTACTGTTGGCTATGACACACAGGTCTGTTTGCCCCCCCAAGGATATGCCTCCACAGACAATCCCTGTCCGGCTCTCCTTGTGTACCAACCAGTTCCCTGGTATCTCCTCCATGCTCCTGAGACTGTGCTGGGAGACACAGCAAACCTTCTTGTGACTGCATGTATGGACCTGTGCAGCCTGATTGGGATGCGGGTATCACCTCACGCTGCCAGTAGTGACAAGGACATTAGTAGAACACAAAATTAGAGAAGAGTCAGTCAGGAAGGATAAGAAGAGAGCAACTGTCTGTGGCCACCACATGTAAAACCATTCCCTTTTTTGGGGGGTCGTTTTGCTTTTGCCTCTCCATTGCACCTTTTGTCACTTTCATTTGCACCAAAGCAGGTGAAACTGATTCACAATCACTTGTGCTTCCTAAATGGACAGATTGATATCCTGATTTGGTGTTAGACTATGACCATCAAGAGTTCCCTAATTTTTTTGAGTAGTGTATGTTGGTAATGATATGACCTATTGATAGTACTGGATGTTGTTTGAGACTTTCCACTCTGGCAAGGATACAATTTTAAATGAATTCTTTAATTCTTCATAAAGGTAAAAAGAAAAAAAAAAGTGTTAGTCATTGTCAGTACATTTTGACTTCCCTACCGTGTCCATGGCTCTCAGCTCACTGGTTCCTTTTGAAGATGTAAAATTAGTCAAAATAAACTGGTGTGTGTGTGTGTGTGTGTGTGTGTGTGTGTGTGTGTGTGTGTGTGTGTGCGTGTGCGTGTGCGTGTGGGTGTGTGTGTGTGTGAGACAGAGGAAGACAATATATCAGGCTTTGGATAAACATGCAATACTCTGTTGCTTTTAGTCTTACCATAGGATTTCTTGACAATAAGTAAAATGTTGCAAACCTTATCCTTCGATATAAATAGAAACAACTGTATCAGACTCATGTTTATATGTGCCAGTGTCTGGCTCTCAAACTAATAAAAGCATACCTGAAAACCAGTCTATTTGGTTGTTGTTGTTGTTTTCAGAACTGATACAACTTCCCCTATTTAGTGTCACAACAGTGAAACATCTCTGCATGACACAATAACACACCACACCACTGTTATACTTTGTGGGATGTGTTTAGCGGTTTTGAATTTCATGTAAATGCAGAACAATGCAGAATAGCTACTGCTCCACCCGGCTCAGTTGTGACATGGTGCTTAAAAACATCAATGAGTCCAAAGTGGTGAAAAAAAAAGAAAGTGAAACACTGCATAGATGCAAGTGTGCAGAAATCTTTTTTTTTCCATGTAAATGCAGGATAAACAATCCAAAAACAAGCTGGTAGTGTATTTTTTTTCTTTATTTGTTACAACAAAATATAATGTAATAGCATAATAAATTACTCATGGAGGAGCTCTGCTGTTTTAGCAGTGAACTCTGATAAGTGGAGTGTCTTTAAAGAGTTACTCTGAGCCAGCAATGTGGCCAATGCAGTCAGCTCACAGGAGAGCTGGATTCCCTTCATATTCCATAACACAGCATGTTTAATATTGCAGTTTTAATTCAAACTGTGTGACCTTAAACACAAATGTGGGTCCTTGTTCCTCATGGGCCACAGTCGCAGTCGGTTAAGGCACTTCATGTAATCCTTATAAATAAAAGCTCCTGTAGTGAAAGTCTTTATCCAGTAGGTGGAGCAGTTTGCTCAGGTGAAGCAATGGACTTTATGGCAGAGTGTGTGTGTGGTTTCCTCTGTGTCTGTGGTCTTCAAACTTTAATGAATATCTGATGGACAGAAACAAGAGTGAGTCTTAAGCAAAGCTTAGCTGATGTAAAACCACGCGCACACACACACACACACACACACACACACACACACACACACACTTCATAGATGACAATGGAGATGAAAAACCAACGCCAGCCAGTGCATGGCTTAGTTCAACTTTCAACCATACACTCAGTTAAGGAATTCTGTTATGCTATTGAAATATATAGGCAAGTTGAAATTTGGAAGTTAAGGAATCACAATACTTTGGTTTCCTAGTTTACAGTTAATATGACCAATTATCAGATTAATGCTGGTACAGTTGAGTTCCCCAACAGTCCCGTTTTAATGTGTAATGTATCTATACATGTTGGGCCATTGATTGTTCTTCAAATATGCCGATTGTCCTTTTGCTTTAAAAGACAATTGGCAGAAAACATTTAATGGGAACAAGCCTTCTTAAGTTTAGGGGAGACTCATTGGTACCCATACAATCCATTTTCATTGAGATATCTCAAGGTGAGAGGTCAAGGTCCTTCACCAAAATTTTGCCTAAATTTGGAGGGTTCTTTTTACCCCCTTTCTGACAGGCTAGCATGACGTGGTTGGCACAAATGGACGCCTTAGGTTGTCAAGTTTCACAAGATACCACTACCTTCACACTGGCCTAGAAGCCACAGCCTCTTAAATACAGTAACACCAGCCTAACAATATTTTTCCCAGGGCTGTCAAAAGATGCATTGTCATTTGTGGTCCTCTATACACCAATCGGCCCAGCCAAAGGGAGTGCAGCCAATGAGAACAATGAAGTAAAGTTGCCCCAGTCTTACACATCACAGTAGTGACAGGAAAGTGAAGGAGGTTTCAATCAAGCCAGGTGTGTTCATACCTTGGGAACAGGTCTAATCAGGTAGGTTGGGAAATTTGTGTTTTGATTTGGTAAGACAAACTACACTCCCTGTCAGCATTTGAATGGAATGTGGTAAGGTCAGTCGATACTAACACACGTGCACGTGTGACGACCCATGTGCCATAGTTTTAATTCAAGTCAGTGATTAGATTTCTTTAATTCGATGGTTGGATTTTTTTCCACTTCAGGAGCTGGTGTGTGTGAGTCATCATGACAAAATGTGGTTGTAGTGGGTAGGGCTGCCTCAATTAGTCGACTAATCAATGACTAATTGACTATTAAAATAATCAGTGACTATTTTAGTAGTCGACTAATCGGTTTGAGTCATTTTTCATAGAAAAGTACTATAAAAGTACCCCAAAATACTCTTACTGCAGCTTCTTATGTTCAGATAATGGCAGCTTTACACACTCTCCCATGACAGTGAACTAAAACCGTTTGGCGTGAGTATGAAAAAAGACATTAGATGACGTAATTTTGGGGTTTTCAACATTTTAACACATTTTTCGATGAAATGATTAGTCCACTAATCGAAGAAATAATCGACAGATTAGTCAAAAATGAAAATAATTGTTAGTGGCAGCCCTAGTAGTGGGATCTACCACATTATGGTTTTGAGTACTTTGGCAGGTATGTCTCTTTCTTTCTGTGGACAGATGTTTGTCAATGCGATGACGTCACAACTGTGCAAGATGCAGTCCAGAAACATTAAAGGTAAACTAAAAGCTCTGTTTCATTACAAGTTTAATGCTAACTGCATACAGTGCATACAATGGGCCTCATTCACACACTGTTCTTGACAAGACATTTCCCACTCAAGCAGTTTTCAAGAAGATTCTGACATTCATCAATGTTTTCTTATTTGGGATTTGTTCTTAGGTAAGAACAGAATCTACACACACTCAAGAGCACTCATGCACAGCTTGAACAGCACCGTGGTGTTCGTCTCTGTCCTCTGTCCTGACAGTTGTGCCACTGTAATGCATACAGTTTGTGGTTTGCAGGTTGGGTGATTGAATTACACCTATTCTTTTGCATCCCTTGCATCTGTTTGATTTTACATTCACTCCTGTCACTACCAAACATGACAGCTTGTTTAGCGTTCACTCTCTGCAGGAGCAACTCCACTTCTTACCAGAAGGTTTTTTTTTTATGCTTGTCTGGTGCTCCACCCTCTTATTTTCTTTTGGGCATTCTTGACTTTGTTCTCTCAACACTTAGATACGTTGTGAATTTAACATAGACTTTTCATAAGACTTTTCTTTAGAACAAATTTAAGAAAACACTCAGGAAAATATTGGTGAATGAGGTCCAGTGACTGTTCGCCTTACACTTCCCAAAAACTTTAGGTGTATGTGTCTTGCTGTCAGTATGTGAATTCTTTATTTGATCTATAGTTTCATCAGTCTTGGAACCCACTGGCTATCACTCTCACGAGGATAAGCCTCTGGGGGAGACGGGTAGTAAGCTGATTTCTAGGCCAATAGTTCTTCCCTCTGCCAGTCATTTCAGCTTATATCTATAAACAGATATCTGCATATGATTGCAGATGAATAAATTAAAAATGTAAATCATTGTCAGATAATAGCAGATGGGCTCCAAGATTGCATTTCGGCCAAGGTGTACGGCCTCTCTACATGTTATTGGTTAATACTTCTCAGACTACAAACTGAAACCAGAATGCTTCAGATACCAAAATCCTGTCCAGATTCTGCATTCATATGCAGATATCTGTTTAAACACATTATAATTTCCTATTGACTGCAAGTGTGTTTGAATATGTAAACATCCTCCACAGTGCTGCTGTTTAATTAAGCAGTGCATGTAAGTACACACTCACACACACTCTCAAACAGAGGCAAATACACACATGAACAAACATAAACTGTCAGGTCAGACCTCACTCAGCAGAGCCCAGACGTCAGCGTCAGAGTGAACCACCAGGCGTAGTGCTGAGATTGGCTGCAGCACCTCTTCAATCTCCCCCTCAGCTATTCCGTTCTCAAACGCACCTGAAACACAAACGCGCACACTCGTCATGTTCTATGTGCAGGTATACGGCTGAAAGCCAAACAGTCCAGCTAACACTGTATCTCCTTTTAAAACATTAAAGTCTTTCACAAACACACCAGACATATACAGATATAGACACAACACAAACTCCTCATGCACAGTGTCATGCAAAAGTTTGGGCACCCCAGGTCAAATTTTGTTTACTGTGAGTAGTTAAGTAAATATGATGAAGATGAAATGATCACATGAACACATTTCTTCAATATTTAAAGTAATATTTTTTTTAATTTCAATCTTTTACAGTTTTTAAAATAACAATAAATGGACAGGGCCTGAAGCAAAGGTTTGGGCACCCTGCATGGTCAGTGCTTAGTAGCGCTTCCTTTGGCAAGTATCACAGCTTCTAAACACTTTTTGTAACCAGCTACGAGTCTGTCAGTTCTTTTTGGGGGCATTTTTTTTACCCATTCTTCCTGCAAAAGGTGCAAATAGATTCTTGGGCCGTCTTGCACACACTGCTCTTGCGAGGTCTATCCACAGATGTTTAATGATGTTTATGTCAGGGGACTGTGAGGGCCATGGCAAAACCTTCAGCTTGCACCTCCTGAGGTAGTCCATTGTGGATTTCGAGGTGTGTTTAGGATCATTGTCCTGTTGTAGAAGCCATCCTCTCTTCATCTTAAGCTTTTTTACAGATGGTGTGATGTTTGGTTTTAGAATTTGTGAGAATTTAACTGAATCTATTCTTCCCTCTACCTTTGAAATGTTCCCGGTGCCACTGGCTGCAACACAAGCCCAAAGCATGATGGATCCACCCCTGTGTTTAACAGTTGGACAGGTGTTCTGTTCATGAAATTTGCACTCCTTTTTCTCTAAACATACAGTGTACCTTTACTCATTGCATTCAGAAAGTTCTATTTTAATTTTATCAGTCCACAGGACTTGTTTCCAAAAAGCATCAGGCTCGTTTAGATGTTCCTTTGCAAACTTCTGATGCTGAATTGTGTGGTGAGGACACAGGAAAGGTTTTCTTGTGATGACTCTTCCATGAAGGTCATATATGTACAGGTGTCACTGCACAGTAGAACAGTGCACCGCCACTCCAGAGTCTGATAAATCTTCCTGCACGTCTTTTACATTCAAACAGGGCTTTGCTTTGCCTTTCTATCAATCCTACAAGCAGCACTCTTGAAAACATTCTTGATCTTCCAGACCTCAACTTGACCTCTACAGTTCCTGTTAACTGTCATTTCTTAACCACATTACGAACTGAGGACAGCTACCTGAAAACAATTTGCTATTGTCTTATAGTCTTGTCCTGCTTTGTGGGTATCAGTTATTTCAGTTTTCAATGTGACAAGGGAAACCATAGTGCTAAAATGCTAACTCATTTCCTCATTGTAGGACTCATTCCTGCATCACTCTACAGAATGTTATTTTCATTATCAGATTTTCACTTTGGATCAAGTGTATTTTCAATTATTAAAAGAATGAATGGGCTGCTGTGGATCTTCCTGTAGGCAACATTGGCAGCCGTTTAGAGTGTTGGCAGTTTGAGTTTCACAAAGACAGGAAGTTCAGAAACTTTTTAGAGAGGAAACCTGATGATGTGTGTTGGTTGTGCAGGCTTTATCTGTTTCCTTTAACAGCTGGGTTGTGTAATAATGGACACTTGCTTTTGTTTCTGTGTGTAATGTGATCAAACAAGCCTCACCACATCTAATTAGATCATTCAGTCATTAAAATTTCATCCTACCAGCTGAACTGGTGCTTCACTGTGTTGATGACATACGTGCCTGAGTGACATACACAGATGTCTAATTTATTTGTATTGTCATCAGTTATGAGTGCTTTCGATGTAGTTACCGATAATGATGAAGTCCTGATCAGATACTTTGTAGGAAGAAGACGAGCCAGACACTATTTTCTCTCGGGCCGACACCTGCAGAAAGAAAACAAAACATGTATCCCACAGGTTTAACATGCAAATATATCTGATGACAGAACAGAAAGAGATCTGAGATCTGATCTTAATCACATGCCAACACTGTGACTTCATTTTTCTCTGGAGAGCCTCACTCAGTATACTGTAAGCAACCAGTAATGTCTTCCTGATACTAACTGATATCAATCAGTCTGATGACAAGTAAAAAACAGTCTGGGTATTGTTCTATACTGTTTTTGACTGTTAAATCAACTGACAGAAGCTATGGAGCAATGCAAATGACACAAGTTATGGGCAAACTTAAACTTAAAGACTAACTAAAGCCAGAATTTTGGCTAAAGTGCCTCCTCCCTAGAATGTAAAACAAAAGTACCAACATGAGCAGGGCTGGTAGGAGCTAAGACAGGCCCAGCCACTCCTTAGTGCTCCTGATCCAAAGCACCTCCCACCCTACCACACACACACACACACACACACACACACACACACACACACACACACACACACAATCCAATCTAAGCCTATGATTAACAGTTGAATAGTCTGCAAGTGACAAAGTATAAAATAAAAAACCCTCTATTATCTTTTTGGCCCTGTTGCTGTCTCAAGGGGATTTCTCTGTCCCATTATTCTCCAGTGTGTGTTGCTTCGGTGCAGCTTTGCCTGAGTTTGCCTACTGGAATGTAGGGCTGCAACTAACGACTATTTTCATTGTCGACTAATCTGTTGATTATTTCTTCAATTAGTTGACTAATCATTTTATCGAAAAATGTGTTAAAATGTTGTCGGCCTGTCTCTCCCAAACCCCAAAATTACATCATCTAATGTCTTTTTTCATACTACACGCCAAAGGGTTTTAGTTCACTGTCATGGGAGAGTGTGTAAAGCTGCCAAAATCTGAACGTAAGAAGCTGCAGTAAGAGTATTTTGGGGTACTTCTATAGTACTTTTCTATGAAAAATGACTCAAACCGATTTTGAACTTTCACAACATGAGAAGCAAACCTGGGGAAAAAAAAGAGTATTGTAAACCCCAGCTCTAAGGACATTGACAAAAGGACTCTCCAAGAGCTGTCAGTCCATCACATATATTCACATATTAAAAGTTTGAAAGAGTGCAATATTGCATTCGAGAGAGTGTGCTATACCACCTTATTTCTGACGTGGTAACACAAGATGTAAGATAGTGATACCCCAAACATTTTCTAATTCACAATGAAAAATAAATTAAAATTCAAACTCTGATTGTAAATAAGCTGTCTGAGTGTACAAAATGCACCAAAACTGAGCTTGTTTATCAAAAAAAGTGTCAGGGATTGATCTGGGTTAAGCCCCGAATGTCCTCAAATCCTATAAACCTCCCTGCACACCCGACCTGACTGCACAATGCTGCTAACATGAGCGAGGACAGCAAACAGCGTGAGTTTGATAAAAGGCAATTATATGCAAATATGGACCGATGAATTTTCCTTTACTTTGCTTCCTCATGCCACCCTTAAACCACCGTGTGTTATTTGCCAAATGACAGGTGCCGTGTGCAAGGTTGCTAACATCAGGTTCCATTACAAGTCATAACCCGTTGGCTCCAGTGCAGATTTTCCAACTGATAGCACTGCAAGAAAAGAGAAGATCATGACTTTAAGGTTGTCTTACTCTGCAACATCAACAATCCCCACAGCTACAATAACTTCTGCTGAAAAGCCATTGCTGCTTTGCTTCATGTAACTTGGGAACTGGTCAAAAGGGGCAAGCTATTCGTGGATGCTGAGCTTGTGAAAGTGTGCACATTGGGAATAGTAGAGGAGTTGCTTGTGGGAGACAGCAACAAAAAAGACAATGATAACTGTGTGAGACAAGTTCAACTATTGGATTTGACAGTAGCATGAAGGCTGGGAAATCTGCTCAAGGACAGCTTTTCAACATTACGTTCTGAACTGAAATCTGTGGATGACATAGCTGTCGACGAGTCAACAGATGCAACTGATACTGAGCAACTGTCAGTATTTGTGAGATGCTTTAAAGAAGAAGAAAGAAAACAAATTCATCACAAGTGACCTGAGTGCTCCAGTGTTTTTCTTGTGGATTCCTCCACAGGGTTATTTTGACTTGCAATATACATTTTGACTATGTTTGAATCAACCTGCATATGAGCGTCAGGGTTTCCAATGATGAATCTAACTAAGGACAAGAAGTGCAACAGCCTCACAGACTGCCATCTCAACCACTGCATGCATATTGCCTTCATCTCTCACAACCCAAACTTCAGCAAGCTCTCAAAGGAAATGTGATGCAATCATTCACACAAATAGGTTGCCGAGAAATGACAGAGTATGATCCATATGAACTAAAACTGAAAATTTGCTGGGTTAAAAAAAGGAAATGTGTGATAAAGCCACAAGGATAATGCTTCTGGTAGAGCAGTAGATGAAACAGTTATTAAAAATGCAAAAAATATTCTGGATGAAATCTTGCAGTACCTTGGGCCAAGACACTCCTGTTCACCACATATGGGGCTGTACAGGTGGATAGATATGCCAGTTTGTATGATGGGCTACATTTGGCTGTGAACAGTAGTCACAATGTTTTCATTAAGCTGCACTAACTTGACAATGTGTAAGCACACAGTCCCCTACATACACATCTAGCAGGAGGAGAACATTATCATTCATTTGGAGTCATATTTGTGTCAACTTGATGGATGTAAGTCCAATATTCACTCTTTTTAGCACTGTTTTTGGTCTCCACTAACTCCTGAGAAAAATATCTGCCTCTTTAGCCTCTAAATGCGCCACTATTCTCCCCAGCTAGTTTATAACTGTGCCTGCCAGCTGTTTGCTGAGCAGGTAGTGTACAGAGGGTTTAATAGAGCTCTTGAGCAAACAGTCGTCCATTTACATATACACATCCATCACTTTTCATTACAGACAACTGAGGGGTGTTGTAACTTAATGAGCAAAGTCCAACTCTGTCATCAAACAGTTTAATCCTAAAGTAACTGTAGGATTACTGCAGTAATCCTAGAGTAACACCTATAACAAAAATAATCATGGCGATTTAGAATGCAGATTGTAGCTGTCAATTCCAAAATTAACAGTTAAGGCATAATTGTGCATCATCATTAGTATGTTTTCATTATAAAAGAGCATTTAAAAAAAGGAGAAGATTTTCATACAAGAATGGTTTAGCTTGGTTTCAAAAATAATTTCTGTATATACTAAAACGCCTGAAAATGTATTTCACCGCATGACCATTCATGTACACTGGGTATGCACATGTAAATGTATAAGCAGCAGATTTTCTACTCAATGGCTGATTGCTGAAAACAAACCAACAGAAAATAAAATATGAAGATGGGAAAAAAGATCAGAGATTTCTTTGCTTTGAAAGACAAAGTGGTGAAACTGTTACTGAAAGGAAAACAAAGGGCAGGAAAGGCGGTGAGACACAGATTTGGAGTTGCAAAGCAAATACAATGACATGATATCAGAGCTCTACCAGGAGAGTCATCCATTGCTGGAGGATGCCATGGTGATGGGAAAGGAGTACAAAAAAGTTTGCAAAAGTATGCACATTCAGATGATAAAAAGCAGGTGCTGGACAAGAGATCATACAAGAGACGAAAAAACAGAGTCTGCCTTATAGACTATGCTTCCATAAATATTAAATTAAATCACAACTGAATGAAGATGGGAAAGGAGTATAGTCCGTGAGCCAGTGGGGTTGGTTGGTACCACCTGGGGGGAATAATTCTCACCTTCTTTTTATCAAGGTATACATCTCTAGGGTTAGAAAAAATGTGATAGCCTTGCACCGGTGGCAGTTTTCTGTGTGCTATCACTTGATTTATAACCCCATAGCAAAACTAAAAAAGAGCTCAATAGAAGCCTGGCCAAATGGAGGTTAAGTCATATAAATCTGTGTAAATTGACAATGCAAGATCGAAGAGCTACCAAACTTGTCATGCCTTATAGCAGGATATTAGAACATAGCACATAATAGAAAAAAAACACAATTCTCTGAAATGTACATGGGGTCCTGGCTCACAGACTAGTTCCTACACAAGATGGATAAAATCACACAAGGTAGGTGGACCTTGCTCTGATGTTTAGGCTTGACACATAATGACTGATAACACACAATAGGGAAGTGAACGT
This sequence comes from Epinephelus awoara, assembly GCA_035609425.1. Lineage (NCBI taxonomy): Eukaryota > Metazoa > Chordata > Actinopteri > Perciformes > Serranidae > Epinephelus > Epinephelus awoara. Next base: position 8,888,864 of record CM069299.1, on the reverse strand, counting down.
GAGTGGCTGCATCATTGTTTTGAAAAGTCTCCATTTCCATCCATCCAGATTGAAACACAACCCCAGTTTTCAAGATAAAACCAGTTCAGCGACTGAAATGCTGGAGTAGTGTGAATGCTCGGCATATACATCGCAATAGTTATACGTTTTAGAACTTAAACGTTCATAGATGATGTTCATAGATAGCCTAAGGTCTGTCATAAACCTTTGGTGTTATTTCATTATGCTTTGTGTGAAAAATGGAGGGGGCCTGCTGTCTTTTTCAGAGGGATTTGGAAATCTAACTACTTGTACTTTAATTTCAAGCAAAAAAACTGGTGTGGATACTGTCTTCAGAAAGTCCAGTTAGTCAGTGTTCAGGAGTGTTGCCATACGATTTGTCCACCCACACAGCAGTATGACAGAGTACAACACAAAGTCGTCAGCTCTGAGTAGCTCTGAAGAGAAACGACCTCTGTCAGCATGCACTTTACAGCCTCTCTCTGACCTCAAGCCTATCAGACCTGTGCACATGGGCTCAGATAAGACTACAAAGTCCCATTGAAATCAACACCAGTCATACACACTACAGTGCTGTGGTTATATGCAATCATTAACTGCTCTCATTAAACCCAGACATCTTTATTAATCAGTTTACTTATGATACACTCCTGTGTGTATACAGTATATATACTGTATGTATGTATGTGTGTAAAATAAAAACAGAAACTTTGGTGATTAATCTACTAACTTGAAAAACTGCTGGGCTCTCCCTAATAGGACCAAAGGCCTCTACACATGATCAGCTGTAAAACGGCTTTGCACTGGCTGTCCCATTGTTTGTCTATGGAGAGAGCGGCAACGCCTGACAAAGCGGCACCGCTACCCTTGGCGTTGCGCACCGCTCGGATTTTTCGCCCAAGCGCTGCGCTCAGAATTGAAATTATTTGAACATTGACTGAGTTTACCTCTGACCCCTGCGCCGCACCTGGCAGTGAGCGGAGCATGTTGTTCTTATCATGTGAAGGCCACTTTAGGCTGCTCTTGTTTCACAGGTTTCTGTAGTCCACACCCCAGGGCTAGCTGTTTCAATGCTTAGGTGGGTGTGTTATCTTAAGAGGCTGTAGACAGGACCCACAGTCCAGTTCCCAGGTTGTCAAATAACAATGCTTTGTCATGTCCCTCCCGTGTGACACCAACGCCAAAGGATTCAAAGATTCCTTTGGCGCCTCTATGAGACGCCCCTGGCTTTCAGTTTATTCCAATGTAAACCTATCTGTGGCAATATTAAACGTTTAGAGCAACTGACATAGTATTAAGAGCGAGAAAGTCTGTTTAGGGTGTGGATGGGTCAAACAAACACAGACTTTCAGCCAGGAGACCACTGTTTGTATTCCGTGTGAAACCAAAAGCCAGTGCTGTTTAAGCATAATGTTACTCAACTTATATCCATCTGTGACGTACTGTCATTACTCATGCAACATATTTACAACACATTACACAATCATTTAAACAAACATGATGTTTTTTCTAACCCAAGTAGTTCTGTTGCCTTAAACCAACAGCAGCCTTTTAACAACTTTAATATAATTTTACTGGTGTTAAACAGCACAGGATGAGTAACTGATAAAGAAATGATCAAGTATTCCTTTGTGGCTTAATCATTTCTATGCACACTATATTAGAATTGAATAAAAAAGGCACGTCATGAAATGATATTCTGAGACAGTGGACACGTGTAAGATTTTTATCATGATGGTATATCTGTTCCAAACCTCAGACATCGCATTATCACGAATAATGAAAATGTTTAAACAATACAGAGCCCTATATGTTACCATTAATACACACAGCAAACTCCACGGCCATCTAATTGTCTGGTTTCTAGTTAACGAAATAAAACGTATGCAATGGGCTGAATGGAAGAAATACTCAGGCCTATTATTCAACATATGAATATATTTTTTTCAAACCGTTGTTGTTTGTCATGAGTACTTTTACACAGAACGTGAGTATTAAGTATTACAACATTTTGTTTCTAGGGCAAGGTAAATTTTTTCCGAGCTTTCGCACTGCAAATAAAGGCACCAATTAATCACATTGTGCGGGTTGGACATCTTGTCACAATGCCATGCCAATAGCTGGCCTCAGCACCATTTATTATTATATTAAATGAAAAAGAACAAAAAAAATTCAAAAAAAGTTCAGTATGACATCACCTGAAAAATCACTAACTTGTCTCAATACATTTTTATTCATATGTACCATACTTAATCCATTTTCCTCTTGTCACTTTTTCATGTCAGAAGTGGTTTACTCTTTGGTCTGTTGGTGTTTCACCAGCAATCTGAAGCCTCTGGAGCTGAATTCGAGGTTTCCCTCTTATCTTCCACACAGCGATCCCATGTCCGTGTAACTTTACTCAAAGGTCAGCCATGGCATGACCACTTTTCCCCCTTAAGTGTGACAGAAGTGTCGATTCACACACACACACACACACACACACACACACGCAGCCAGAGGGAGGCAGCGGAGTGACAGCAGATAGCTTGTTGTGGTGGGTGTTTCTTGTTGCCTCGCCACTCTTTCCCAAGGCATCAACACTTGAGAAGAAAACCAAAACCTGCTCAATGGCAGTAATGAAACCAAAGAACGAACACACACACACACACACACACACACACACACACACACACACACACACACACACACACAGGTTACTCACATTGCTGGGCCGCACTTCCACTGTGGTGTTGTGGAATTTATCTCCACTTGTCTCAATATTTCCGCTGCGAAACAGGTACCTACAGTGAAGAAGACAGGTGCAATAAGTTAGTGTGCTGCCAGGATCAACCATAGACTGTATATAAAAATGGATGACATGACAGCTTCTCAAAAGTGAAGCCAAAACATATTGATCGCCTCCTGGTGGCTGGCTGCAGAATAGGTGATGAACCCCGCCCTCTCTATGTTAGCGGATGGGACATGGGCCAAGAAGATCATATTTAGTCATGTTGGGTAGTTCCTATCACACTGATGTATTTTCACGCCAATTAGTATGCTCACAATCATTGGCGCTGCTCAAGATTGGTCGGACAGGTATGTGGGTGGGAACTATATACTACACAGATCACTAATGCACAGACTCTGGCTCCAACTGACATCACCAGTGCAAGATGGCAGCGGCCATATCTGAGATATTTTGGCTTCATGTTTGTACAGTCGGAGGAAGTGGAGACACATTGTCCATCTTTATATACATTGGGATAGGAATCAATATGCATGGGTGCGTCAGGGCTAAAGTACTGTATCAAACTGTAATCAGAACCACAAATGGGGGAAAGTGGGACACGTTACAATTGCTCTTATAGCATAGAGAAATATGTAAAAATATGTGCAGATAGATAGATAGACAGACAGACAGACAGACAGACAGATAGATAGATAGATAGGCACTAGCCACTTCACACCCTCAACCCTCTTGCTGTGAGGCGACAGTGCTAACCACTGCACCACTGTGCCAACCTGGATTTATATTTTGACATTTTTAATCTGACTTACACTTGAGAAAGTGGGTAAGTAGCTGTGTTAGTGGAAGTCAACACAGGACTTAATGTCATGGCATAGGATGAACTGGAGTGGGGCAAACACTACAAAAGCTAAATACACACACCACCACATCCTGTTTCCACGTAATGCTAAACCAGAGTGGTAAGAAAGCTTATATTATGTGTGTGTTCACTAGGTGTGTGCAGTTGTGTTTTCATCAACAAGCAGCACTATGCACTTTAAATATAGATCTGTGCTCATTTTAAAAAATGTGGGTCTTTGGTTGCCCTGTTACAGATACTGCCTATCTAACCCACAGCCGGCCATCAGTTGCCGCTGATGTTGAGCACATGTAGTTTTAGCTATGCTAGCAGCAGTATTGGTCCACACTGACATAACAACTATTTGCTGCATTTTCATGACACTACATCACATTTTTGCTAACGGCTGAGTGAGAGTTTCTATTTGAAAAACATGGAGGAGAATGCAGATGGACCTGCCCTTTACAATTATAGCAGCTTGGTAAAGCAGCAGTCTGTGATGCTAACATTAATGCTAGCTCCGCAACAAAAGTGTAGTCTGATATCAAAACACTCTCAGATGTGACTTACAGCAGTGTGTAATATTTAACATAATACTGTAGGCCAACTACACAGCTGTTTTAAGTACATGTATGCCACTGTCACCACTGAGTAATGTCAACTGTACCACTAACATCTTAATCTATGCAAAAATGTTTCTTAATGATGAAACAAGATAGGCCTGTGATAATGTTTAATACAATCATATCTTTGTTAATATTATTTTTACAATTTAAATTGCAATAGCAATCTTAGTCTGAAAAAGCAATTTTTTCTTTACATCATTCCCTCAGTTAGGCTGTCAATCCTTATTAAAGACAAGGCAAAACTTTACAGTACCAGCTGCAACTTTTTAATCACACATAATCTTAATTTGAACTGATCTTTGGTGTAAAATTTACATTGTTTAAATTTACGTTTGTTGTGTTAGACATGTTTTTAGGTTACAAATACAACCCTCCCAGACCACAGCAGACCATGCATGCAGCAGTTACACAAGTTGTACCAGCAGCTTTGTGGTGCAACTTTTAGCAGAAGATGCAAACTTGGTCTTTGAGGTTGCCTGGTCTGTCTAATGGTATTTGCATTCTGTGTACTGAGTGGGTGGTGCAAACAAAGATGGTGTCACAGCTGCATGCCCCTTTAGCTGATGAGGACAAAAAGACACTTTCCACTGTAAACAAACTGTCTTGAATAGATCCAAGACAAAAAGTCAAGAAATGCAGCAGAACTGCACCTGACTGATACAAAGCAAAGCTGCGACTTAAACATTGATGTGAATGTAAAAGGGCGTGCTGCCCATCTGTCACCTCCATGTTTACATGTTCTTATTGATTTTCATCTGAATGAGGCGTCGGCCACACAACAAAAGACTGAGGCACTTTGTGTCATCATCTATTATCTAGAAAAATGTATTGCCGAAACTCAAAACAACAGTGAGAAAACAGCAGAATTATCTCAGACTCCTTTTCTACGTTTTCAAATCTAAATTACACCAAATGAGTTTACTGACTTTAAATAATAGTTCTGTCAACTTTTAAAATACATTTCAAACTGACCTGAGAATGTGGATTGGCTGGGGAAAGCTGAAGACGATGTAGTCATCCTTGACAGGTGTTAATGCCCAGAAAAAGTCCTCTCCTTTGTAAGCCCTTTCCAGGCTGTGCTGCTGGTAATGTTTCAGGCTGGTGCTCAGCTCTGCAGCTGGGTTATTGTGAGCCTGGTACAGAGTCTGCTTCCCAAAGTCCTTATCCTGGAGGAGATGAAGGACAACCACACATAATAATAATGATAATTTATTTATGTCCACGTGGAAAGAACAGGTACAAGGACACAAATATTAAAGTTAAAGTTGCGTGCATTGCATTTTTCTAGGAGCGCCCTCAAAGCCTCGAGTTGAAAAAACTTCAACTTAGAGTGGAAAAAGCGTCTTCTGTCATCTGTGTTTTTTCCCCATTCTTCAATCAGATGAATTACGAGGTAGGCCTTCTGGGGTGGAGCACTGTGCATGGTTTTTTACATTAAGCTAACGTTTCATTGTCGCCCTTGGAAAGCTGCGAGACAAATCTGCACAAACTTTATGTTCAACTGATTTCTAACATCATACCAACCATAGTTAGGCCCAACCACTGACAGCAGATTGTCAAACTGTCTCTGATTCATCTTAAAATAAGACTTGGACTGACCATCATCCAGGCGGTCAGTCGTGGACAAGATGCAAAAAGCGCTCTGTGTGATCGGTGCAGGCCTCAACAAAAAAGGAAGTGCAGTGCGCCTCACATCTTGCAAATGAACTCTGATCAGGCCCTTACAACTGCAGAGATGGAAGATGGAAGGTTTGACACAGGAGTGTGACACCCCTCCCAATATCTTTGAGAATGTTTCAGCCAGTCTCATCAGGCAGTTGGCTGACATGGGAGGGTCCATACCTTGATTAGGCTCACCTGGGCTTCCAAGCTATAAAAGCTGCCTAATCTGTTGACTTGGTCTCTCCCTTCCTTTCAGCTGACATCCAGTGAGCATCTGTGGTTTTGGTTTGCACCTTCAACACCTCCACAGAACACCTGACACTCACCCATGCATGGCTTTCATGACTGACTTTGCTGAATTGATTTTTTAAGTTAATTTTAGTTTAATAAATTTGGCTTGTTTTAAGTAAATCTTTTGTGTGGACTCCTTCTTGTCACATGCTCTGAGCCAGTTTGTGACAAATGAGGGCTCGTCCGATCCGTCTGGTCAGGCTAAATCTTGCCTTAGCGTTACACGTGAGGCTTGATTTGTTATATATGATCAATCTGGTTTGTGACTGGTTTGATCATGCTAAATTGAGGTTTACACTTACACCTTAAAGCGTTTTTGGTATTAGCATTGTGATTGAGTTTTTTTGGGAGTATCACACAAGGATTTTTGATTTAGTTCTTTGTGGTTCTTTTTTGTGGATGTTGGAAGGGAGCAGCATTTGTTTCCCCCTTTCTTTGATTGCAAACCCTTGTGTTTGGAAAATTAAGAAACAAAAGTACTAGTGCATGTAACTGGTGAATACAGCCACATTAGTTTGAAGAGCCATGCATCCCCTCTGTAGGCTGAAGTGGTTGATCTCAACAGGAGATCAACCAGTTTGTTGTTTTCACATAGTGTGGCGGAGAATGTGGTTGAAGACATTGTCTTGGGAGCATTTCCCTGGTTTCCTGAGGGTCGCCAGTTTCTGGTTGCCTTTTGGGTTCCGGTGGAACCAGTGCATAAGTACCCACCACCAGTATCTGTCCGAAGACTAGGTTTGAGATTAATTAGCTGTGTGACCAGTTAGAGCTGGGGAGCCTGAGCTCTGTGGTTATTTGATTTCACCATTGCACATGTTCCTGTACACACTTGTTTTTGTGGGTTTGTAATCTTAAATTGTGGCCAGTGTTGCTGAATAAATGTCCTGTCTGGTATTGGTATTGATGAGTTGCACTATCAACTGTTTGAGCTGGGCATGCTGCTAGGCATTTGGTAGAATTTGGTTGGTAAGAAACAGTGGCAGTGAGTAAATGGTTGACTAAATTTGTTGTTTGTATCTGCAAATTGTTAGCCTGGTCTGCTAATTTTGGTGATAAGTGCTACAGCTCATGCTTTGTTTGGTTTTGCGTGTGAGCTTTGCTGTAGCTTGGTTTTCTCTTTGTGTGCGTCTTGGGACGACTTGGTTGGCTAGTGAGCCTTTTGTTTAGAGGAAACTGGGTATGCTACTTTGGTTTAGCACTTATGTAATACCAGTTCAGTGTGCTTTGAGAGGCTGTAATTCTGAAAATAGGCAGAGCATCCTGACCTGTGCTTCGTGTGGTTGCGGGCCACCTTGTAAGAATGTGATGAGCTTTGGTGCTCATTCTGAGAGCAACATTTTGATGTGTACTTTGGGTTGGGGGTTTAGCCATCACCTGCTGACTCTACCTCACTGCTTTGTACCCACATTACTGAATTCCTGCAAGATACAAATCTGCATTCTGAGGTGGGTATTGTTCCAAATCGAGTCCTACGAGTTTTCAATAAGTCTTTGAAACTAGCCATTAGTTCTGTTGTGACCATTTATTTTCCCATGCACTAGCTTCTGATACCAGTAGATTTCTCATTCTTAAATTGCTCCTCTGGATCCGAGGTTGCTGGGTGAGGGATTGGATCTGGTAAGACTGGTGGTAGGTGGAGATTTAGGTCACTGTTCACACAGAAGTAAGTTTGTATGATGGCTAGTCCAATGTAAAGGGGGACACTTGGTAAGCTATAAGGAAAAGTGGAAGTGTTATTTCTAATGTCAAATGCTTTCAAACTTTGTTTTGTGTTCCAGATGTCAAGGTGGAACCTTGATCTTAAGAGGGGGTGTGTGACGCCCCTCCCAATATCTTTGAGAATGTTTCAGCCAGTCTCATCAGGCAGTTGGCTGACATGGGAGGGTCGTTACCTTGATTAGGCTCACCTGGGCTTCCAAGCTGTAAAAGCTGCCTAATCTGTTGACTTGGTCTCTCCCTTCCTTTCAGCTGACATCCACTGAGCATCTGTGGTTTTGGTTTGCACCTTCAACACCTCCACAGAACACCTGACACTCACCCATGCATGGCTTTCATGACTGACTTTGCTGAATTGATTATTTAAGTTAATTTTAGTTTAATAAATTTGGCTTGTTTTAAGTAAATCTTTTGTGGACTCCTTCTTGTCACATACTCTGAGCCAGTTTGTGACAGGAGTGTTTGTTCTTTCTCACAGACAGACGGACAGACAACTAAATGAATCAACTAACAGAATGGTCAGCACAGGGGAGACATGCAAGTTTTTCCTGAAGTTTTAGTCCAGTCCTCAGCTGAAGAACTCAGCTGCGCCTGCAGGTAGAAGTGGTTGACTATGCCCATCGTATGTGGCTTGTTGCTTTGACGGAGATAAAGTGGTCAGTTAAATTGTTTTCTGAGACCCTCACAGTCCCAGAGTCAGACCATGCCCACTCCAGTGAAACTCCAGTTCAGACACAAAGATCATTCAGCTCAGGCCAATGTGACCAGACCCCAAACCCTTCAGAGTGGGTGAAGAGTTTCCTTTTGGGTTTTCTTCTGAATCCAGGGAGGTGGGGTCCCTGGTCAGTGGGAGCCTGCGTCTCCTTAGGCCAAGAAAAAGAGAGGATGGAGCCACCAGCTCCCTCATATCCTTATCATTACTCCGCATATTCAGAAGGTGTGAAAGACTCATGCTGATACAAATCCATGCCATGTTTGGTACTACCAGTCCTCTCACGCACACACATGCATGCAGGCACGCACGCACACAAACAGCATTTAGGTCTGTGTTGGGTGTTTGGATAGATCTTTGTTATATATCCACCTGCATGAGTTCCACAGAACTCCACCTTGACTCCTATTACTTTCTAATCTGTTTACTTTAGGCTTCAATGGCAGCATTTACATTCGCCTTATCACAGAAACATCTTTAATTTATTTGGCTTACAATTTAAGAGGATGACACCCTTTAGATTCACATCATCAGAAAAAATTTCCACACCTCTTTTGCCCACACAGAAGGCAATCAGCGGACCATATATGCTGCATTCTCACAGCTCCCCACACTTTTCTTATGTACAATTGGTTATAATCTGGTGGGTCACATGGTCTGACAGAAAGAGGGAAAAGAGAGAGAAGGGTGTGCCATGCAGCAAAGACCCAGTGTGATGTCACTGGGTGATAAAGTCCTCAGAGCTGAACTTTACTTCTCACTGCCATCTGTGGCCATCAGCAAACAAAATAAGCAAGTGTAACTTTAACCTGCAATACAATAGGAAAACTGTATTTAGTGTTGTAAATGTGCCGAATACAGCCCAACGTTAGTTGTATCTAGGGCTGGGGCTAGTTCACCTTAAATGCTATCAGCCAGTGCTAAGTAACGAGTTAAAATAAATAAGCAAACATTACTCATGAATGAAATAACATAACGTGAATAAACATGACTACACCTCCTGTGAATCAGTGCATGCATTGCTAGTCTTGTAACTCACACTGATGAAGGCCGGACGGCCGAAAGCGCTTTGTCCTTAAAAATGTTTGAAAGGCTTCATTAAAAACTTTTTATCTGCTGACGGACATATCTGTGTGTGATCCTCAAACTATTTTTGTTCTTTCTGGATTTATTTGGACTACACACCAGGAGGGTCAGAGCGCAGTGGTAACTTTGAACGATAATACACCTCCTGTGAATAAAACTTTAATACCTTTAATTACATACTGTGAGTTTAAAATGTGTACAGAAAATACCGATCACAGTTGAGATCTTCTCTTTTGTGTATTTTGTTAACATCAGCAGTTAAACACAAAATCTGTGCAAAGGCTTTGACATGCTGCTGACCAGAAGTAAGATCTCTTTGTTTATTTAGTGTTTTATTTATTTCAATTATTTGGATTATAATTGTTTTGAATCTAACTCAGATTTCTGAAATCTCCTGCTGTTTTGCAAAGGTTTGTCACGATCTGACAATAAGACAACATTAGAACAGAGACAAAAGAAGATGTTTACTGTCCATTCTGAGGGAGCTCACAAGTCAAAAACAGTGGTGAGGAAGCTACTTCAAAACTGTAGCTCATGAAGCTACAAGCTATTCAGCTCTTTGGAAATTCAACTGCGGCAACACTCCAGTTATACTGACAGCTCAACCACCTCCATGTTGAGAGCTGTGTGCAGACAACCTCTGAATCATAGATAAACTCTGAATATCATATAGATCTCCTTTAAATAATATACTAAACAAACACATGGTATTCTGCAGAGTAGATCCATACACTTTACTGTTAAATGAATCACATCACAGTCTTATTTCTGAATTAATTACATTTAAACATCAGTATCATAAAATGAACTAAAAGATGTAAAACACAGCCATGTACACGTGTGGATGACCTTTCAATATGGCGCAGTAACTCAGTGTCATTTAACACACACAGCAGAGGTGCACTCACCTTTAGGCGCTGTAACTTCCCAGGCAGAGAAGAATGAAGGCCGACATGCTGGAAGAGGGAAGGCTTGTACCTCTGCTTGAGCAACGCCTTCTGTTCATTACAATGTTTCTGGATAAGACAAGACACCAGTATGTAGGTCTCACTACTACTAATAATAATAACTGTATTTGTAGAGCACCTTTTGAGCTGAAAGCACAAAGTGCTTTCCAAGGTGAAGAAAACACAAAATATTAGTGATACACCTACACCAACATAAACACTTAAACACATTTATACCTGTATGCATGCATACATACATACATACACATGTCTGCAAACACAAACACTCCCATACACACAAAAAGTCTATCAACTGTCAGGAAAGGCCTTTCTGTAAAAGTAGCTTTTGAGATGAGATTTAAAGATGTGACAGAGTCAGCTGATCTGATGCATAGTGGGAGGCTGTTGCAAAGCCGAGGAGCCAGAACTGAAAAGGCTCCATCACCCTTTGTTTCTAAACTGGACTCTGGAACAGTTAGAAGACCCAGACTAGCTGAGGGGCCTGTTTGGACCGTACAGTGTGAAAAGCTCAGTTATATACTCTGGTGCCAGATCATTCAGAGCCTTATACGTATATGATTAATAGCACTTTAAAATGTATTCTAAAAGGAGACTGGAAGCCAAGGCAGGAAAACTAAAATAGGTGTGATGTGTGAGGATCGTTTTGTTTTGGTCAAAAGTCTAGCTGCTGAATTTTGAATGATTTGGAGCTGATGCATAGCTCTATTGTTTAGGCAGGTTAACAAGACATTACAGTCATCGAGGCGGGAGGATATAAGAGCATGTTTGATTTTCTCTGTGTTACCGAAGGAAAGGAAGTGACCTTCATTCGGAGATATTCCTCAGCTGGTAAAAACAAGACTGGAATACATTCTGTAAATGTAGTTTACATTGTCATAAAATCAATGTCATAAGGGTGGAACATTATTGTTTGTGATTTGTGTTCCTATTCTATTCTTCTTTTATTTACTACATATATATGTATTATATATTTGTAAGTTTTAATTCAATTTAATTATTTATATCTTTTATTTTGGAGAAAAGTTTCTAAGTTTATTTCTAAGTTTATTTATTTGTAAAGGGGACAATGCACATTAATAAAACAATAAAATGTAATGTAAAAACCCCTTTGTTTTTGCTTATTTTTCATGCTATTCTAATCTCAGATTACAATCCTATGCTGTCTAATATACAAACTATCTTGGACAATGTCTCACACTCACTCCACTGTGCTGGTCAGGCACAAGAGTACTTTCAGTGGGAGACTCATACCACCAAGATGTACCACTGAGCGCCACAGGAAATCATTCCTGCCTGTGGCCATCAAACTGTACAACTTCTCCCTCTGATATATATATATATATATATATATATATATATATATATATATATATATTTACCTTTATGTTTGTTAATAATGTCTGTTTATTTAACTATATATTTGTAAATACTTTTGTTTATATTTCTTATATTTTCACGTATCTTTCCTCTCTTGCGAGGAGCACCTGTAACATAAATAATTTCCCCTCGGGGATCAATAAAGTATTTCTGATTCTGATTCTATATCTTTGACATCATCTGTTTTATATCTGCAAAAGTGTAAAGGGTAAAGTTCCACTGATTCAAGATTCAAGATTAACTTTATTGTCCCACAAGTGGGAAATTTGTCTTAGGCTTTTCAGCCCTGCTGCAGCCATAAAACACACTGGTAACACAACATAAAACAGGTGATAAATAAATAGTGCAGCAGGCAATAAATAGGGAATTAAAACATTAAGGAATTTTATAAAATAAACAGCATACAGCAATTTAAAAACAGCAGCTATAAAGTGCAGTGGTGCTTACATCTTGGCTTTATCTGTTGACAAATTTATTAGAGGCAGGGAAAAGGGACTTTTTTAAATCTATTAAATCTGCACTGAGGAACTCTGAACCTTCTTCCTGAAGGTAACAACTCGTACTCTTAGTGCAGGACATGAGACACATCATTAATTATTTTGTTTGCCTTGCGCCATGTGGCCTGTGTGGCCAATGAGCATTGACACAACAACATGCTGTATGTATATTCTTTTTTAGCTCGATAAAAATATTAGTATATTAACATCAGTTATGTACACTCCTCACTCCAGCATTACCACTTGAGAACCTTCTCTGGTTTTGTGAAGAATCTGGAATAATGACAATTAAGCAGCATCACGTGAGGAACTAATTGTTCATGAAATGTGTTTATGAAAGAACCATGAGAAACTTAAAGAAAACATTGATGTGTGGAGTCTTTATTTGCAAGCTGAAACTGTTTCATGAAGATTAAGATAAGTATTTTATTCCAGCTGTAACTTGCTTTTATGATGCACATTGTCCAGGAGCCACTTTAAGTAGGAGCGCTTTAATATGTGTTGTATACTGTAGTTTATTGTTTTTGATTTTTAGCATTCCTAATTATCTAACCTAATCAATTAACACAAAAGGTTCCTGAGTTTTGGTTTTGTCTTGTTGCCAAATGAATTCCCCTCTCAGATCCTGCTAAGGTTATCTTGAACCATAAGTGTCACATCACTGCTTTGGCTCAGAGCACCTGTATGATTTGTAGTGGTGCACTTAATCGGTTGGAAAAAACACCACTGGAATACACACTCTGCTTGTCAATTCAGCATTCAATACACATAAATCACTTGTGCTTTATTATTGGCTGTGTTTGTCACCTCTTGGCACAGCTGACTTACTGCGTCTTTCTCTGGGTTGCAAACTTTCACCCACAGTATGTGTTCTAACAGCCAGTCGATGGGTTTGTCTCTGTGGAACATCAGGAAGAACTCTGCGATCATCGGGAGGTCACGGGTTCGAAACATCTTGCCTGGGGGATCGCACACACACACACACACAGTCAGTATACACTAAAATAAAAACCAGGCTCATTATGTAGATTTGCCTACAACTCTAATACTTTATACATACACACCTATAAATCCAAGCTGGGAGAACTCCAGGTAGAGCCATTGCTTGAAGTCCTCCTTCACAGCAAAGGTCTTCATGTCATCGAAGTAGTTTGCCTTTGCAACAACATCATCTTCTAACTGGAAAACACATGCCACAAAAACAAATTTTCAAAACTCATTTCAAAATCTTTACTTTGGTATTTTTCAACCTGGACCCTGTTTTCCCACATTTTTGTGTCTAAGCAACTAATGGAGACAACAGATTTTGAATTAATCCAATACTGAGGGCTGCAGCCAGCAGTGGTGAAACAGGATGCAATGTAACCACTCATGGCAATATGCACTTTCAATGTACAGTATGTCCACTTTAAGTGTTTGTTTTTGCCACTGACAGGCTCAGATTGCTATTCTAAGTGTCTGACAACATTATGGAGAGGATCCCAAAAAAGATAGACCTTTTTGTTAAAGGGCAAGATCCTTTTTGTTTACCCAAAAAAAGGCTCTGAAATCTCTATGGGCAAAGCCACCAGACTCCATATCAATCCACAGTAATTTTAGCGTACAGTATATAAAGCCAGCATATTTTCACATCTAACTGGGTGAAATAAGGGTTTATTTCAACCAAGCCAGAGTTGATGACTGTTGGAACAGTGGAAAGATAAACCAAGAAGTGTGTTCTACAATTATAAAAGTTCAGTTTATTTAAATTGAGTCTGGTAGGTTTGTCGATAATGATTTCAGGGTGTTTCTGGCTAAACAAAAGATCCTACTCCTTAACAAAAAGGTCCATCTCCTTGAGGATCCTTTCTATAATGCTCTCACACACTCACAAAAAACAATCTGAGCCTGTCAGTGGTGAAACTCTGACCTTTAGTGGACATACATTGACAGTGTGTAAATGCACAATAACCTTAAATTAAAGCCTGTCTCACCACTGCTGGCTACTGCTCTCGCTCAATACAGAACCAAATTACAAAACTGTTGTTCCCAATAGTCACCTTGATACAAAAACATGGGAAAATAGGGGGTTGAAAAATACCGAAGCTACCCTTTGACAACTATTTCAAGCTTGGAGAAGTCTGCAGTCTGGCGTGTGTAAGAAGCAATGTCATGAACTGAACTTTACTTCAAAGTGTGATGTTAGCTCCCTCTCTGGTGCTAAGTGCTCTTTCAGTATGGTTACGCTCTGCACTTGCGTGTCAGTCAAAGAGTGTGGGTGGTGTGACGTCTTCTTCTGCTGAAATTTGAGGTTTTGTTTGCGTCAGTCTTTTCTGAGTCATGAACATGGTAGGTACTGATGTTCATGATAACTTTCCAGCTGTGCCTCTGTTTCCTTCGAACCAACTGCTGTTGCTGGCAATGTGAAATGTATCCCTTTTTGTCCTCCTGTATTCACCCTCTGTCTGAAACACTCCTTTTTAATGTCTGTCTCTGTTTCTCAAAAAAGCCCAGTCTGCTCTGATTGGTCATAGTTTCCAGGCCTTTCGTATCTAAGTCATAGCAGCTGGGGAATGACTGTAACGGAGAATAGTGGTACTTTCGTGAAAAATCAGCAATAAAAGAATCTAAACCAAAATCTTCACAACTGAATATGTCCCAGCAGGAATATGAGGAGGGATACATGTTCCCCTGATGTTAGCAGATAGCTACATGTAGCACTGAATGCTATGGAAAGACCATAAAAGGAAATCCATCATAAGTCAAATCAACAACTTGTCTTAAAGGCAGGATAAACAGTTGGAAACAGTCTTTAAAACAGTCTGGAGCCTGCGGTTTTTGCTCACAGGGATTGCTTATACAAACATTTACCTTATTAATTAAAACTTTAGCCTTGTTCAATAAGAATATCCGTCATTCTAATGCTATATACATATAGATATACGTATATCTATATCTATGTCTATATATATATCTATGTCTATATATATATATATATATATATATATATATACTTACATATATAAGAGAGGAAATATGAAAAAACATGATAGGTTCCATTTAAGTGACAACAAAGGCACCTAGGAACTACATTTGGAAATAATGGATTATGGTAAAATACATCCAGTTTCTTCTTCTTTGTAGTGGTTGACCACGGAGCACCTTTGGACATCGAGAAATCTTCATCTAAGCTGCTCTTTGAGCTGTATTTTTCAAGACTACCTGGCTGAGCCATCGAAAACAGAACTCTATATACCTGCATAATGGGAAACATATATCTATGAATGCCTGACCTTTAAGCCCTACCTGAACATAATAGGTTCCTTTGTCCTGAGCATAGAGCATGAGAAAGCTGAAGTCCAGATTCTGCTTCGTTCGCCATCTGAGAACAGAAAAAGTGTTCACACAAACACTTGAGTTCACTTTACATAGATGAGTGTCAATCAAATTCTAATTCACCTACTAGTACTCCTCTATTTATAATGAGTACACACCAATGTCCTCTTTCTTCTTTAGTGAAGTGGATGAAACTAAATGTAAATGATCCCATTGCAACAACAACCAATACACAGATACAACAAAGAAAATTATGACATAAATGGGAATAAAGTTAAAAATATCAAAATGAACACAAGCAACAATTCTCGCATTCCAAACAAATAGTGACAGAGATGGCAAACGTACTTGACTCTTTCCTTGGAGTCTCCAAAGGTCTCTCTGAGGCTGTTGAAGTCGGGGTAGTAAAACTGAGAAGGAGAGACAACCTCTAACAGGCCGGACTGCACCTCCTTAGGAAAACTACAACGAAACAGCAGCTGGTTAACAAACTGACTTCACCTGCAAAAAGAGGGTACACAACTCAGCATTTCTATCATTTGGGAACAATGACCCCTGCTCAAAAAATGCAATTTCTCTCAATACTAATGACACCATAAAAAAATATCTCCTACACTATTTTCCTGACAATTACAAATTTCATTGTGTTGTTGTTTTAAAAGATATATTTACAATAGATTTACTTATAGTATAAATTTTTATGTTCACTTGTTCAGCTTTGTTGTCCATGTTTTTACCCGTATGTCTATTTCTGTGTATGTACATTGAGAGCAACAAAAAACTAAACTACTGCATAGTCGTTGTATGCCTCCATGAACCAGTCAAGTTACAGTTTACATTTATTCACACATATATCCCCAAACATGAATGCTTCACACACACACACACACACACACACACATCTTCCCCACAGCAGCAGAGAAGATTTGTATAATCATTACAGTGTAAAGATGGACACCCAGGATCAGTGTCACCAATTCAGTATCGGACAAAACGTCTCCCCTTCTGTTCCTGAGTTATGCTGTTGAACAATGGTCAGAAAAGTGTTTTTGCAGAACAATATGATGTCACAGTGAGCTGACCTTTGACCTTTTGTATATAAAATGTCATCGCTTATGTATCCTATCAGACACATTTGGGACATTTAGTCATAAACAGCATATAAATTCTTCAGTCATAGTGACCTTTGACCTTTAACCACCAAATTCTATTCATTATGTTCTTGAGTCCAAGTGGAAGTTTGTACCACATTTGGGGAAACTCCCCCCTTAAGGCCTTGAGGTGATGTGTTAACTAGAATGCAAAGGAGGGGATCACAGTGACCTTGACCTTTGACCAAGAAGTTCTAATCAGTCCATTCTTGACCCAAAGTGGATGTTTGTGCCAAATTTTAAGTAATTCCCTCTAGTTGTTCTTGAGATATCGCATTCACGAGAGAATGAGATGGATGCAAGGCCGTAATGACCTTGACCTTCGACCACCAAAATCTGATTAGTTTATTGCTGAATCCAAGTGGACGTGTCTGCCAAATTTATTCTTGAGATATTGAGTTTATGAGATTGGGACAGATGGGCAACCTGCAAAAAACATAACGCTTCCAGCCACGGCTATCACCGGCACAAGGGCATAAAAATTAAGTCCTCGTATGTGTACACAGACATACATGGCCAGTAAAGCTGATACTATACTCCTTTAAAACAGCATCTTTAAAAATCATTTTCATCTCACTTTTTGTGTGCTGCCTGAGCAATGACACGCAAATTTGTGAATTCGTGAAGCGTTTCCACATTTTCAGGTCACACACACGTGTGTGGACTATCCTTCTTGACTATGTATGTTTTTTGGTCCAGCACCTATTTAATTGGATGTGCGCGGCTGCTCTGTTTTTTGAGGTTATTCATTTAGGACATGAATGCAGCATCAGAAACAGGAACAAGAGCTCAACCAATCTTTTATTGCTAATGTCCAGCATATTTTCCATTATAGATTACAAACCATTTAATTATGCACTAATCACATGATGCACGGCATGAGCCATACAAGGGAATAAGAATGTCAAGCTTGTCAATATGTACAAAAGAAAAAAATGCAGGTGTAGAAACAATTTGTACCATACCTGAGGGCATTCAAAGACTGTGTCAATAAAATGCACCAGTGATTCCAACAGTGACATTAAACAAAAGGACACATTTAGGAATGTCTGAGTCCAAGGTCCAATCATGCTGTGTGAAAGTCAGTATTTGTTTTCCCATTATCACCCTTCCTTATTATTTTTGTCTAACCAGTTCTCATGCTCTGTGTAATGCACTGTATGTAATATTTATTCACTCCAAACAGCTGAAACATGTTGATGAGGTTTTCTGTTAATAATCCAAGATAAATGGTTATAGACTAAAGGTTTTCAGACACAAGAAGCTGGCTGTTGTCAGTAGCCAGAGCCAACTGAAAACATGAAACCAAGGTAAACAGCAACAGTGATATAATACTGAAAGAGCCCCCATGGGAGGCAATCTAGCATCACTCACGTCTTGTTGATGGTCTTTGCTATGCTGTCCACATAGTCTGAGTCCGTCTGATGTAATAGGGAGAGAAAAAGAAGAAAGTCAGTGATATAGGGGATTTCTGATGTGGTTAATTAACACAACAAATGCCTTTGCAACAGTGCAGAGGGTACACCGGTCTTATCAGGTGAGACAGTTTCATTGTGCTCAACCTTTAGGACCAGACCTCATATAACCTGTTTTCACTGATATGGGGTGATGTAGCCTGTTATTCACTTAGAGCAGAGCAGGTAATTGTAGCCTCGAAACATAATCTTAAACACAAACACACTCATGTAGCAAGAGTATTTAATTTGCGGTGTACTGCTGAAACTAGTTGGACGGGTGCTGAAAGGGCAGAAGTGTTTACTTTTCCCTTAATAAGTATAACAGATTGAGTTTCTTATGACTGCTTGAGGTGATTTTGGAATATGTATGCTAAATTACATGATCAAACAATAGCTACATGTCTTTACTACTCTTAAATAATTAGACTGACATGAGCTGTGTTCAATGCCAGCTCAGAAATGAGATAAAGACCAAGTCACCTGACCTGTCCAACAGCTTTGTGTCAGTCTGTGCCGTGCACATGCGTGAGCTTGTGTGCTGTGAGTCTGTGATTGAGTATGTGAGGTAAAGAGGGAGCAAAGGTCATTTTGTGGAGCTAAAGAGGAAAAAGTGCTCACTCAAGGCTTCTTTTATTGATCATGATTTATGAGATGCAATTTACAGATAATGTTATGGGAAAGTTGTGTGGTGTTGTCTTTCTTTATGAAGAGTTTCATAACAGCAGTTCTTGTAGTGTGTTCTTAGTAATACAACAACAGTAAATCCTATGCCAAAGTGCAACTAATAAAATCATATTTTGGCAGATATTTATGGCACTAGGTTACATTTAAAGGGGTAGTTTGGATAAGCACTTTGTGTTGCATGTCCATGCAGGAAAAGCGCTCTACAAATAAAGTTGATTGATTGATTGATTATTTGAGGTGGGTTTTTTAAGGCACTCATCCATAGTCAGTGTATCATATACAGTAGATGCCTGTCAGGACAGAGAGGTAAAGTGGTAAAAAGAAATTCTTAATATCATACACCTTAACTGATGTTTTTAGGTACATTTTGCTGCCCTTGTCCACAGCAGTACATTGCTTAACTTTCATTCTGACACTGCTGCCACTTCTCCAAACTGAGGGCGTGCTGACCAACATGCACTATATGAAATACACTGACTGTAGATAAGCACTGGATAATGAATAAGCCTGTTTCCTATTTCTCTTTAAGGAAATACTTTGATATTTTGGAGAATATGCTTATGAGACATTTTGCTTAGGATTAGATGAATAGATACCCCTCTCATGTCTTTACCCCAAATATGAAACTAAAGCCAGCAGGGGGTTAGCTTAGCTTAACATAAAGACTGGAAGTGGGGGAAACAGCTAGCTGGCTCTGTCCAAAGTCAAAGAATCAGCCTACCTGCACCTAAAGCCCTAAAGCTCACTGATTAGCATGTTATATCTCGTTTGTTAAATCCATACAAAAACTGAACTGTTAAAAGCTAAACCAACTGTCTGCTGGCTCTAGCTTTATAATTAGAGTACAAGCATGAGAGTAGCGTCAGTCTTCTCATGTAACTCTTTGTAAGGAAGAAAACTCATTTCACAAAATGTTCAACTAAGAAAAAAAGACTTATGAGTTAAAAGTGTGTGTGTGTGTGTGTGTGTGTGTGTGTGTGTGTGTGTGTGTGTGTGTGTGTGTGTGTGTGTGTGTGTGTGTGTGTGTGTGTGTGTTGAAGGGGTCTAACCTCAGCAACAAAAACAATTATAAGGAGATCTTGCTGCTGCAAAGGCGTCAGGCTGTAGAGCAGAGAGCTGAGTGTGTTGACCAGGTAGCTTTGCTTCTCGCGCTTCACTGTAGGAATACCCAGCACCAGGGACACTGAGGACACACACACACATGGACACACAAGTACACACTATAAATAGGAAATGAGAGACAACACAGTCTTATAGAAACAGTGCAGTGATATGAGACTTTCTCCTCTTCATTTGACTGTCACTTTCACTCTGCCCCCGCACTTTACAATCACACTGAAAGGATCGTGTGGAGAAGGCAAAAATGTCACAACTGCTGTGTCCTTACAATGTTGCTGGCTATTTAGTCTTCAAGTGATGAAGGGTTTTGAAGGGAATTTGAAGTTAAAACACAAAGAGCCATGAGTGTTTTATATGACAGAAAAGGTGTTTGTTTTTATGGGTGTGTTTATGTACTGTAAGAGTGCTTCGTACCTCCACGGCGTCCCTGCCCCAGGACCACATTTGGTAGCAGGCTGTCTGGATGTTGTCTGAGGTGGGGCATGTAAAGGTAAATGTTGGGCAGGAGGAACGTCTGCTGGCCTGATTTGGCGGTCTCCTGCCTTATTATTTCTGTCCATGAGAAGGAAGAAGAGAGAAAATGTTCTGTTTGAACTCAACAAGCTAGCAGGACTGTTTTTTGTGAGGTACTAGGAACTATTAAATTTCTTCTGAAGCTCATTGGACACTTTAAAATGTGCAAGTTTGCAGTTTCCCCATAGCTTAGAGGTTAAGACACCAACCATCAAGTGCAACATCCCCAGTTCAAGCCCGAACTTTAATGTTTCCCGCCCTCATCTCTCAACTATCTGTAATAAAGGCTTTCAAATACCCCAAAATAATCTGCAATAAAACAAAAACACCAAATTGTTTCCATGCCTAAGGCAGGGTAAAATATAGTTTTAAGAACTTTATAATTTATTCCTTCAATAATGTTGATCAAACACCCATTAATAGGCTGGAAAGATAGGTAGGGGTGTCAGGCACAGCTTTACATGTGATTCAATCTATGAATTACCCGACACTTTTTCAAACTAAATCAGAAAAAACAGAGATCTCATTTCTGGGTCTGTATTAACAAGTTTGCTAGCACAATGAGTTGCTCCTGGTGATGAAATTCTGAGAAAATTCTAATTATGACAGCTAAGACTAGATTCTGGTCAAAATAAGTTTTAAAATAAGTTTTTCAGAAAGCATCTTAGGCTCTTAAGAGAGCTCCTAAGGTGGAAAACTGTTAGGAGCAGGGAGGCTTTAAGGAGGCTTAGGGGTCTCTTAAGCAAATCAGAAAATAATGCTGCAAACATGTCAACTCATTCACAAAGACTTCACCCCAGGTTGTCAATAGGTGGAACTAGACAAAAACAAGGACCAATGCAAGCTACATTCTAACACTATGCCCGCAGCATTTAGGCAGCCAATCCTAACTGATTCAGACAGAGCAAAAGAAATCCGTGACTGGTACATTTACAGCTGCAGATATGAGACAATACTCTGTAGTAGAAAATGTAGGCTTTACAAGCATGCTCAATGTATGAGAGCCTATTTCAACCAGATCGTAATTCCTACTTTGTATTTGTTTATAACCACAATACTACTTTTTATATGTCATCACGAGCTGTTTTTGTTTTATATGCTGCTCAGGGGACACCCCAGAACATGGGTCACTCAGGTATAGTTCCATCGTTGTTCAAAGTCACCAGGAGAGATCATACTTTATGGTGTTTCTTCATGATTTTAAATGAGAGAAATTCAAAAAATAAAACATTTTATAAATCTGGTGTCTCTACATTTTTGCTGTGTTGAAAATGTACTGTGCTGTGACACCACTGTGTCATCATCATCAAACCAAACCATTCATTTTGTGAACTGTTACACCGCTACCTTTCACTACAATGTCAAGGTCTATATCTGTCACAGTCACAAAGAAAAACTCTTTTTAAATTACCACTTTGGGTTTCAGTTTCAAAATAAAACTCTGGTGACAATATCTTCCGACAGAATCCCTTCATTTGTTAACAAAAGTCTTTTTATTGTAAATTATTTGCAAGACTGTGTGTTGACAATATTGTGGCTTGTACAGCACCATAAATTAGCGGCGTACCAGCTTTCAATTGTGAAAGAAGAGTAGTAATAGCAGGAGACAGCTGTCAGCACGATCTCCGTGTGCATGCGAGCTGCAGCAGTTTCATAAATTTTGTTTGCCTGAAAGTTTATTTTCTGCAACAATCCAAAATCCAGTCTAAAAATGCCATTGGCTTTTTGTTGAGGGAAACAGGGGATGCAAACTTCCAGGTTGGTCTTCAAATAAAACGTCCTCCCTGCACCAATTTACCTTTTTACGTCATAGCGTTACCTGGTAAAACCTGTTGATGTGAATGGTACTGCAGGGGGTTTGAGTAGGTGAACAATTAGTACCATAGTGTGTATATTAGAAATGACTTTTTTAGGTTGATAATTTCCAAGGGGGGTTGAACTGAACTGCAGCCTGCACATCACTGCCCACAACATGCTTGCTACTTTAGGTAAGAACCCTACCTGTGGAAATGTAGCTGGAATAGTTACTGGTGGGATGGGTGATGTTGGCAGCTTTGGATTTGTTCTTCAGCTGATCCAGGATGCTGCTGAGATCCCTGCTGACCTGCCCTCCCAACTGCTCAGCCACCAACAGACGCTCATAGAGGGTCTGCAGTTCTGGCGATATTTCTGAACCTGGAGAAAGAGAAGTAAGTATTAATCACTGTTTTCAATGTGTCTCCAGATGGCTCTCTGACTCAGCTCAGCATTAGTTGTAGTTTATTGTACATAATTAAGCTTTTATTAGTATTAGAAGAAGTATAGCTGTATTGCTATAGTGTTGCTGCAGCTGAAGCTCTGCCACTGGGCTTGTAAGTGAAATGAGATCTACATATTTACGGGTCTTTAACTGTAGGTCTTGGTACAACTGCTTCAAATCGAAGCACATTAAATTCTTCAGGTAAGTCAATTTCTTTTTAAGTTGTAGACCCGTTTTGTGCTGGTAGAACACGTGTATTTTATTTTCAAATTTTCTCACAAACTTGGACATTTTCAAATTACTTGTTTTATCTAACAATCCCAAACCCCAAAAGCAGCAAATCCCCACAAGCTGGATTCAGCAACTTTTGGCATCTTTGCTGACAATTCAGTGTCTGCATGTCAACTGGCACTTTAACTTCTCAAAGTGACATTTTGGCTGGTGTTAACATACAAACTGACACAAACTGTGGCACAGACACTTCAATTGTCTCAAGTGCTTCAGCTGAAATGTCACTTATTTCATCTCTTACTTCTCAAATGCAGTGCTTGCATGTCAATTGACACCTTAACTCCTTTAGGTGCTTGATTTTAACCTTTAGGTGTTCACACTCAGCCTGTTTTCTCTGCTGCCTTGTTAAATACAGCCATTTTGACAATGATTACGACATCAGATGCCAATGTACAAATGCATCTTTCCCTGCAGTATGATACACACTGGGCATTGGCTATGTCTGACGCTGCCAGCCACAACTGAACCCTTTAAATACCGCCGCTTTGTCAGTGGATGTTGATGTCAGACTCCAAAATGCCGAGACTCTCTTTGGGGCGGTATCAACACGTCAGGAGACACACCTCATTGTTTCCCTGATAATGCTACATTGTGAACAACAAATCTGTGTTGAGACCAGCAGGAAGAGAGCTAGTTAACGTTAGCTGTTAGCAGTCAGTGGCTGGAACTAACAGCTGATGGAGGTTGCATTGAGTTACATTATGATGCGTTCAAGCTCTCTGTGGTAAAAATGACTATTGGGCAAAAGTAAATGTTCTTATGACATGTTCAAATGTAATCTTTTACAATGTATTTTTCAGCGAGAAACTTGAATAAGCTGTTTGAAGGAGAAATGGGTTGCTATTTTCACAGCAATATTTAAATATATTTAAATATAATTAAAGGTTGTTTCATAATTGTGTATGATTGAATTAGTACTGATTTAAAGATAGTGTAATGAAGGACTGAATGAATTTAAACGTAATTTTCCCTGGCACAAAGGGGGAACAAATGACAACAAAAACAAAATAAACAACAACAATGACATAAAAGAAGAAGAAAAAACCATCAGTGTCAGCTATTGGACAAATTGTTATTCTTAACATCAGTATTGATTTCGGTCCAAACTTTTACAATCAGTGCACTGCTAGAGAGGATGCTAACTCGCACCCAATATACAAGTAATTCTAAACATGACTGAGTTTGATGAGTGACATGAGGAGTTTTTGGAGTTTTTCAGATTACTGTTAATATATCACACAGGAGCGTTGTTTTTCTTATGGCCTCATTCAGCTTCTCGTATCACTGTAATGAATGAATTCTTCTATTTTATTCTATATTTTAACATTTTTGTTGATAAGCTTTGAGTCTTTCCTGTGTGGAGAGACATGTTCTACCTACTGCTCATGTGCACGCAGGCTGTTAGCATTACATGTTTAGTATAGCTTATCACATACCATGACCCCTCCCTGAGTGCCATAAACCATTCAACGTGTCAGTTCGTTCGTTCACATTTTACGTAATTTAAAAATGTCATTTGTTCTTGTCTTTGTGTAGTCACATGGTCTCTCTTTATCCTCTCCTTTCAGTTGATGCTGATGATAAAGTCACAAAGGTGGAGACAACAGTGGTAGAGGGAAAACAATAAGTGTGTGTGTGTGTGTGTGTGTGTGTGTGTGTGTGTGTGTGTGTGTGTGTGTGTGTGTGTGTGTGTGTGTGTGTGTGTGTAAATCAGCAGAGCACTGTTTTTACCTCACGCTGTGCTACATTTCGGCTAATTAACAAATATGAAATGCAATTGCATTGGTCATGCCTGTTTGTCTTTGAGAGCTGAATGGATAAGTATCCACCGCTTTTTAAAAAAAAATTATTTTAGTTTTCGAATGATCACTGTACTGTTACATGCTGTACAGGGTCCTTGTTAGTGACTTTTGAGTTGATGCTTGACAAGGGTGGGGATTCAGTGGGATAACGTTAGCAACATTGGCCTTCATGCATTCATCATACTGCAGCTTGTGGTGTTTTTTTCAGGTGGTTTAAATAGGTTGGTTGTTTTGCTTTGTACACAAGTCTCATGCACTGCATGATGTTAGTTTTGCCCATTTGCAGTCATGATATGACGTGCGCGCATAGAGGCATGACAGCTCTTTAAAAGTGGAGGTTGTCTGTTAGTTTAAGAAGCACTTGTTTTGATATGTAGTTGATTCTTGGCGAAGCACGCACACATGTCACAGCCGATCATGTTCATCCAATTGTAAGAAGTCTAAATCATGACTGTGATGAATATTCAATTAACTGTTTAGCCTGATCAAAAAGCTGTGCATATACAGTGCACTGTGCAAAACAAATCAATCCTCAGAGCAATGCTTATTACTGTAGAGTTCACTGAATCAATGCAACATATGTCTGCAAGAAGCGGCAACTGCTGGGGCTGAAAACCACAGCCAACACGGAAGTGCTACAAACTGCAGTTCCTCTAATGGTCACTTGAAGCTGGCTCCAAAATCCCCACAGACCCCCATGTTAAAATGCCAAAATCTAAAGCAGAAATTAACATGTTTACCGCCTGGTACAGAATACAGTATTGGTCTCTACGGCTAATTTCCCTCTTCATGACAACTGTATTAAGGCTTAAAGTTATGTATAATTAAGGGCACAGCCACTTTGAGTGACAGATGGGTACTTTCTGTTGCTAGCATGGCAACAGCGTTGGTTAGGTAACATATCCATGGCATAACCCCAGATTAGTAGAGTATAGATTTAGCCGTAGCTGTTGCTATTTCAGTATGTTTTTGGTTCAAGAAAGTTAATTGGGGAGGAATTGCTGGCTTAGTGGACAGAACAGCTACACAAAGGCCCCATCCTTGCCGCAGCAGCCTGCAGCCGCAGGCCAAAGTTAATTGGGATTTTTCAATCACCTCAAGAGTCTTTTTCAGCATTTGATTGTACTAAAAGACCCTCAAAGAGGTCTGATGTTAAGTTTTTCCAGTAAGTACATTTTATTCAATGATTTTAAACCTGTTTTTCATTGGTGAAAATTAGCATTAGTATTATTACAGTTAACCCCAGCTGTAAATGCGATGTGCACACTAAGCTAGCAGCTAGCGTTAGGGTTAGCTCCACTGTCTTGTCTAAATACGCTCACTTCTGGCTCCACAAAACCAAGATGGCAATGACTGAAATGCCATACTTGAGGTTTGGTAACAGAAATCCACAAAGCAGTGGGTGTCGTCATGGTGGCTATGCCCATTATTTTATGCTGTCTATGGTCTGCAAGCATTTCTCCTCGTTTTGTCCACTTAGTAGCCTATAGTTTAACAACATTGCCCTCATGAGCTATTCCCACGGCATTGCTAATTACTAGACCACCTAGACTATATAAAAAGTTTGGTATTGATGGGGAGGATAAAAAAAAATGAATTAAACTTCTTTCCAATATGATCACTATAAAACTGTTACAGTGTACAGGGTGTTTTGTTCTAGTAGTGTAAAGTGCACAAGTATTACCGTAACTCACTGTATTTTTTAGATGGAATAGAGTACCCTGGGGATGATTCCTCAACCCGAGAAATGAGTTAGCATTTTAACAGTTAGTTCCCTTTAGTTCCCTTGTCTCAAAATCAATGGGTTTTTGGTTAGGAGCCTGAAGTAAAGTCTGTGGTCAACACAAGCTTAAGATTTTTTTCACGTTTTCCTGTACGACATAAAATATGTCAATAAATACCCCACTTGTAAATTTTGAAGCCTTTGCATGTCTTTAAAAAGGCGGCTGCTAACAGGTTGCTAAATGAGTCTACAAAGCATCATTACACCGCACATGGCTTTACGGCCTCATTGTAGTTGGCTTTTTACTTTTGGCAATGGCATTTACACTTCAAAAAATCCTAAAAGTGGTGTTCAATTATTAAGATTATCTTGCTGAAAAAAACAACAATAAGTATCAGCAACTTTTGTTTGCCACAAAGCTTATTTTCTGCTTTAATCCAAAATCCAATTGATAAATCTTATTGGCATTTGTCGAGGGAACCACGGCAACATTAATATCCGTGTTGGCCTACAAATAAATGTCATCCCTGCCATACTCTATGACACATATAAGGTTTGGTGACCTGACTAAGATTGTGAAAACAATAGCAATAATTTAACACTAATCATATATCACATTGTTTCTGTTACTGATTAAAACTCTTGTAACAAACAGATGTGTACAGCTGATGAGCATCGTGATAAAAGAATAGAAAATGTTTAAAATTTTGGTCACTGGAATATTCAGTACAGCTTAAATGTTGCCTTCTTATGGTCTTAAGCGTCATTACAGTAAACAGTAAGTGTTGGGCCATCATATCTACGTCACTGGTGTCATCTATTAAAAACTTCACCAGTACAAATGTCTTCTAATACATCCAAGTTTTAAAAAGCTTATTGACAGCTTTGATATGGTCACAATCACCCAGCCTTAGCTCACCTGACCTAACCTGCTGAACAACAACCAGCAGCTTTTTGGTGAAACTAATAAAGGACAGCTGGGAGCTGAAAAGGAGGAGCTTGAAAAACCTGGAGTGAAAAGGTTGTTTTTACTTACAGTTTCATTCCTAACTAATTGGTGCCATAACTAACTTAAAACTAAAATTTGGTGCTATGCCCCCAGGTTAGAGCCACTAGTAGAAATAGTGCCCCTTAGGATATCTGTCTGTTCATACAGACTTAAAGCTGAAGGGGGACCTAAGGAAACTTTTAAATCCATCAGTTGGCAGTAAAAGCTTACATCATTAATTGTAGTTCTATTTAATCCACAGACTGTACAGAAAATCCCACAACCCAACAAATGGTCCCACAACCTCTTGAATGACAGTTTCAGTCAGTGTCAGGCAGATACTGTTGTCCGAGCAACGTCTGCTGTTGACCTGGCCACATCACGTGCGTATGTTTTACACATCACATATTTTTGAAATATCTCCCACAGTCGCGAGCAGTGGCAAATAAGAGTTTCTGTGTGGGTAAGTTTTCAAACAGAGACACTGCGGACTGGTCAATCACTGTACTTGTTTCTAATGTTTTCATTGAAACACAGTCACTTAACAGTAAACTTAAGTGTTGCTTCAGACCAAGACGTTACTGTTGGTGATTAGCAGGCAAACGACAGGTTACACTGACAGCTTACCTCCATCACTGGGAATCGATTTAATCCAAGTAAGCGAAGCAATACACGCGAAAGCCAGCAGACATCCAAATCTGAAGGAGTAAAACCTCATTTCATTTGCCAGTGACAGTCCGTCCGTCTTTGGCTGCCGACGTGCCGCCAGACACCAGTTCCCAGCGGCCAGCAGGTGGATGTGAGCGCCTCAGGTGTAGCGCAGGTACTGTTAGGCTTTATGCTCACACGCTGTGACTCTATCCCCTGCGTTAACGTAAAAGCATGTCTGTCTCTACCCTCTTCACCTATGTGGACCGCAGGTGTGAACTGTCACATAAGGACAGCTCATTTCACTGTGCTGCCAGGTGCACGACTAATGACAGGGCAACAGCGACATCTGCTGCTGGAGAGAGAGAAGCATCACTGTGGACACGGAAACTAAACTCATAAAATAAAATAATTTAAAAAATCAATGTTCCAAATGCTCATTGAATTTTAGAGACGATTTGGTTTTACTTTTGAAAACATGTAAAATATTAAACGAATGTTATAAATACAATAATTTTACCACTTTTTAAAAATACTGTGCTAAAAACGAGACACCGCAGCGTTGCTGCTGTAACAGCATGATTTACAATTAATGAAACGTCATCATTATACTATTATTGTTGCTTTAAAGGGAGAATATTTCATAGTTTATCATCTCAGTGTGATAAGATACCCCTGACGTTATGTTCACCAATTTACGTAGTCTTTTCTAAGTTAGCCTGTGGAAGTTATTTTAGATGAAAGTTACATTATAGAAAACAGACTGGTTTCCTGCCCCACAACAGGGACACCTCTCAACAGTATATCTGTGGTGTGTTTGTATAAACACAATAAAAATACATATCGATCCCATATGGTATGTATAAGTACTCTAGTTTTCTTCCTGTATTTCGACTGGGGATGTAGCTCAGTGGTAGAGCGCATGCTTTGCATGTATGAGGCCCCGGGTTCAATCCCCGGCATCTCCACATTTTGATAGCCGTAGATATTTTCCATGTGGGTTATTTTTGCCTGAGACCAGTCTAACCTTCCGGTAAATAACTGCACCATGTGCATCTAGCTAAATTAGCATGTCTACCAAGAGAGACAGAGACAGCTGCTGTGTCAGGGCCACACGGTTTGAAATTTTGTAGCTAGTTTGTGTCAAAGCCAGCTTCCACCTCGTTAACATCAGAGGAGCGCACGAGGTGCACCCGAGGGTCCGACCCCAGTATCTACTCACCCCACTGTCAAGTCTTCAAATGAGTGCACGTGACGCGAGCTCTCTCTTCCCTCTCTCTGAGGGAATACGAGCATCGTAGAAAGATAGATTTATTTGACAGTCAAAAAATACACATAAAACTACTTCACCTGACGACAGCTATCACACTGCACGCGTGCACGTATTGTCTTGACACAAATAGAGACTTGACATTGGACAACATCAACATACATATTACCCATCAATAATCATTGCATATCAATCTGTCTATCATTTTGTTTTTTGATTTATTTATAGATTTCATAGCTTATGTAGAAAAGAATATCATTTTATTTTAGACAGTCACTGGTTATTTTTTTAAAAAAGAAAAAAGTAAAAGAAAAAGAAAAAAGAAAACCATGAGGCAGATGGGCTAGCCTTTTTGAGGGCATGTATACCAAATGGCAGCATTTTTAAATTAGGAACATTCTTTATTTTATCATTCCTCCTTGAGCACAGATATGTCTCCAGTCTGGATCACTTGCCCTCTCTACGGGCCCCTCTACCCCACGGGCCCTTGTGCAATTGCACTGCCTGCACTGTCTATATTTACACCCCCGGTGTGTAGCCTATTTGCTTGTTGATGATCTCATACTGAATATTTCCACAAATGCATCAGGAGGGTAGAGGAATACTTTGACAGATGTGTCCTTTTCTCAACAACAGATGGATATCTGTGGATAAATGTAACAAAACATTTACTGTGGGAGCAAAGTGACTCAAAGACACCCCTCATCATGAGCAAAAATGTCATTTGAGTTTTGAAAAATAATGGAGGTGCAATGGTTGAGTTACTGTATTTCATTTTGCATTTAAAGGACCAATTTACCCAAATTACAAACAAAACAAAACAAACAAACAAAAACGTATTTTCTTGCTTACTGTAGTAGTAGCCTATATATGCAGATAGTTTTGGTATTTGTCTAGGTTTTTAGATATTCCTCTTTGAGGGAATCAGCAACTTGAGTCACTTTTCTGCACTATGTGGTATGTAAATGAATGGCAGTATCTCCACTACAGACAGGATCCGTGTGTTCAGCCAATGTGTTGTCCCAGACAGGTGGACTTAAGTGAATATGTGGGCCATCTCATCGTCTTACTGTGGGTGTGTCTATTCCACATTTTTCTCCTCACTGATTTGGTCAATCCATGTGAAATTTGGCACAGTGGTAGAGGGTCATGGGAGGATGTGAATGAAGCAATATTATATCAGTTGGCCAAAGGGGGTCGCTATAGCAACTGATTGAAATTGCAAAATTTGACTGGGCATATCTCATGCCCCGTATGTCGTAGAGACAAATTTGAACAACAAACAAATTTGAACAACAAACAAATTTGAACAACAAACAAAGTTCTTGAGGCAAACAAATTTGCCTCAAGAACCCATAACTTCTGGTTATATAGATTTTCCGCCATTCCGCCAAGGCAATGAATATTGTGGAGGGCGTGGCTCATCACATAAAGGTGTAAGGGTTTCACCGATCAACATGCAACTTTGTAGGCATATGACCACACATAATCTGAGGGGACCCCTCCATTATTGACCCCATCAAACAAAATGGAGGCGCTAGAGAGCTAATTTCTTATCTAGGCCTAACCACCATATTGATTTTTACTAAACTTGGTAGGTATGTAGAACAGGAGAGAGAGTAAGGAAGACATGCAGCAAAGAAGGAAGGCCGGATTCTGTAGTGTAATGTTTTATGACTAATCAGGTAAAAACCCTACTTTGCATAAATTGATTAAGTTGAATATAATCATGTGCTGATCAGATAAATGTGCTATCCTGCATAAGTTGATTAAGCCTAATGATTAAGTTGTGTGATATCTTGTATCCTGTGTAACCCAGAAAAGTGAATCATTGTTGTAAGCACACACACACACTCAAAGGTCTGTAAGTGATTGTGTGTGAGTTCAGGGGATCATATTAAAAGAAAAGATCCCCGGAGCTCACATATCTTTTAAAAAATAGAGTATACAGCAGATTGAAACTATTGGTAGAAAAAAGTTGGCATTTTCTGTCTTAGAGAGTAGAAGGCGCACCTGACCGAAACTACCAGAAGAAGGGCATCTTCTATCTTAGGAGTAGAGGGTGCATCTGGCCGAAACTACCCGAAAAAGAGCTGGGTACTTTCCAGGGCCTTGAGGTTGATCTTGAATAGGGGCCAGGTTGGTCACTACGGTTATGTCACACCAAGGGCAGATTTGGACAAAAATAAAATGTTTTCTACCAATAGAAATCGACTGCGATGGGAAGGATTAATGAAAGGAGGTGGAGATTTTGTCACATCTCCACAGGTTTAAAAGAGAATGTTCAATAGCAAATCTTCAGTCTATCCCCGGGGTTTGGCTCATGAATTGATGTGTTGGTTGCCTGTGTAACACATTAAATTCAAGTTGCATCTGATTCTCCGTGTCTCCAGTGTATCTTTGAGCATCCTTGAGTTCCAGTTAACTGAACCTAATTCTATCAAGTGTATAAGTGTATCAGAGGAAGAGGGACAAAGAAGCTGAGAGCCGTCTGGCCCTGCAGGCTCTCCATCCTTCTTTTGACACTTCAATTCCAACCCACACCACTGCAACAAAGGCTAGCCGCACCTTTCCCAT
Source organism: Epinephelus awoara (assembly GCA_035609425.1). NCBI lineage: Eukaryota > Metazoa > Chordata > Actinopteri > Perciformes > Serranidae > Epinephelus > Epinephelus awoara. The sequence goes on along the minus strand of CM069299.1, from coordinate 8,856,583 downwards.
TTGAACTACCAGTGTGCACCACCTTTAAGTCAATACAACATATAAACACTTTAACTATCTGTGTTTCAACGTGCTACCTCAACTGCTAATGTACAGTTTTAGCCCACTAACTATCCCACAATTGGCAATGGTACTACTGTACTTTCAATAAAGCAATCGTACTATCAAATTCACAAAAACTCTGTCTGAATACATTGCTCTTCTTAATGGGTTCAGTTGACTAGTCTGCAATTTCCTATGACCTGTATCCCAAACACACACCATGTGAAACTGTACTTGGGCAACTGTGCACTCAGTGGGTATGGACTAGTCATTATTATTATACGGTCTAACTGGAGGTAAGTAAGAAAATGTGTTTCTTTTGTAGTTGTGGTGGGGTGAAATATCCCTTTTTCACCCCACCAGTAGTATTTTTTACGATCACTTTATTGTGGGTTTCTCTTTAATAAGTCATTCATTTGATCATGAGGTCTATAATTAAATTTCATTTTAACTCATTCTCAACTGATAACTGAGTAATTGTATAAATGAGACCACAGATGCACATCATCACTGTCCTCTCCGCTCTGACATGCACATTCACACTCACACTTAAACACTGCCCTCTTTGTGGAGCTGCAGCCTCAACGCCTTCTCTCCTCCACCCAAAAGCTCCTCTGGCGGTTTACCACCAAACTCATCACCAGCCACCACAGGTCAGCTCTGTCAGACCGACGTCAGGGCGAGCCATTGTCACTAACATTTTATACAGGGTAAGAGCCTTTTAGCCCCAGGCTAATGATTCCAGGGATACTTCATCATCAGATGTCTACAAACTTACAGACACCACCGTGCATAAAAAAGGATACTGGTGGAATCACTGGCTATGTGTCTGTTACATGAATTTTAGGCAAACTTAAAAAAATATTTAAAAAAGTGTTATGGCTGCTCCAACCTCAAAATATCCTGGGTTGGTATTTGCCTTCAAAACCCATGATAAGTCAAACTGTCATGCAGATGTGTAGAGGGATCCCATGGGTGCAGGGCTTCAGAGATGTTAACAGGGGCACCACCAAAGTCCAAAAAGAGCATTTTTGTTGCCATGGATAACAGCAAGATGAACCCCACACAGTCCTGGACACACAGCTCCATTCATGTATTTACCAAAGTCCCCACCCCAGCCACCCACCCAGCATCCAACACCCATTACCACCAAGTAACCTTTGACCTGTCCCAGCAGCTGCATTCATGAGGAAGTAGCCTGTTGTCCCGGTAACAGAGGAAGCGCTTAATCTCCATTTCCCCAGAAACTTAGATTTCTTTGACTATTCTTTAGATTATACATCAGTTTATCTGCATATGGTTGTTCCACATTATGAAAATGACACAAAAACTATACATATTTTATTTTGTGTCCTTCACTGATACTAATCTTTATGATAGATGTATTTTTTGGACAATAGCCTTCTCCCCCTTGCTAGAGTATTGCTACGATTCATGGCATGTAATTGCCACCTGTAGATCAGTGGAATAGTGTGAAATCATTGGCAAGAATCTGTATCATGCCATTCGTGCACAAGACAAACACTTATTTGAAAAACTGCTCCATAGTGCTACTGGTGGTCAAAAACGCCATAGGATACCTTTAAGCTCATTGCTGTGAGTGCAGGATAATAACATAATAAGATGAGCACATCAATCATTTTATTCTTCTTCTTTTATCTGGACAATGGCGGCAGGACAGTATCCCCCCATCCCCCATGAAAATTACACACTTTAATACGACTGAGCGGCTTGCTTCATTTAGCATTTAGCTGGCAACATTATTATTATTATCCATCCATTATCAGCAAGTGTTTATCCTGTTCAGGGTCGCAGGGGGGCCGGCTCCCATCTGACACTGGGCAAAAGGCGGGTTACGCCCAGGACAGGCTGCCAGACTATCACAGGGTGACACATAGACGCAACAGTGCCAATGACCGTTCTGCCCATAACATTATTATCATTGTCATCATCATATTATTATTATGGTCAATATTTTTTAAAGCAACACCTTTGCAATTGCCTCAGAATGTTGTTTTGGCTAACATAAAAGCAGCCCATTGCATATGTAATGTCAGGCTGTTCGTACTTTTACCTACAAAAAGTAATGCGCTATAACTCATATAACCCACATAATCGTGAGCCAGGAGGCTGTGATCACATGACCTATGCACTGCAGACTGACCTTCCTCACAAAACAGGAGCAAAGGTGGAGGCCAGGTGACACAGTATAAAGAGCAACAAAGTCCACAAAGATGTTATGGCACTGCTGTAACTTGTGTTTTTCCAAGTGTTTCCTTGTGTTTACCCTTCACATTGTTCCTGTCTATCTTCCGCCCCCTGTTTAGAGTTATCCGTGTGCTGACGTGGTCGTGGTCCCCCTCCCTGGTTCCCAGCTCTACCCACCATACTCACCTGCCTCATCAGCTCATCAACTTGCAGTATTTCTTCTCCAGCTCTTGTTCATCATCCCTCTCCTACCATCCAGTTTCACCTACATACCACACCAGCTTCCTCTCAGCCTCCTGCACTCCATCCCATGAGCCCCGGACCCCGGATCAGGACCATTCTAATTTCCTGTGATAATAAACCTTTTCATCATCCCCATCCTGTGGCCTGCACTTGGGTTTTCCTTGAGTTCATAACAAAAGAGAGGTGGCTGGGGCGGTTGAAGTGTCAAACAAATACAGGACTTTGACCCAAGACACTGGGATTCATGTCCCATGTGACATTAAAAGATAATGTTGAGTTATCTTAAGTAACACACATAGGTATGTCATGTCACATTGTCACATTATGTTAAGTGCATATCATGACAATGTCCAACCACAATTCTTTTCCTAAACCTAACCTAACAGTAAGACCCGCTAATTCGTAAGATATGATTTAAACTCTTGCATAAGGATATGTTGGTACTGTACACATCCAGCAGACATGGAGCAACATTGCATTTATTTGGATGTTTTTGTCCAACACTCTTTCTTTACCTCTGGTTTGCTCTCAGGAGTTAAATAGCTTGTTATTAACTTTGCCTGTTTGCTGTCTGTTGCTGGACAGGTAATGTGCAGCAGCTTTCTTTTTTTTTTTCTCAGGCTAATGAAAAGTTATGGAAAACCCTTGGGGTGTGATCATGTGTTTTTCCTTGGCAACACCACAACACCCCATTAAAAACACAGATACACCACCCACCTGCTCCCGTATCAAATCACAAGCCAGTGGAAGCCACATTGCAAACAAACCCACTGATCGCAGTGATTCTACTGAAATGATTCATAAATGCATGTGTGTGTTTGGGCTCTGAAGGTAAAACAAGCAACTTTACCAGCTGGGGATGTCAAGTTCAGTTGCTTTTGATAGCACAACATCCGTTGATCAGTAATTAACCAGTTAATTCTTCTTGTGATGTCTTGTGATGTTTTGTAATGTCTCGCCTTTTTGTGATGTCTTCGCATTGCTAACAGACAGCTGGCTAGCCACGTTAAAATGTGAAAACATAGTGCCCACTTACGACCCTCCAGTCTCCACTGGTTTGGTAACTGCTCTGCACTGCACACCACCTGGATTGGGTTGGAGCTAGCAAGCAGTGGCGCCACCCATTCCTGTCATTTCTACTAGTAAGGCTATCCCACCCCCGGGATGACTGCAGAAACATTGTGGCCCAGGTAGCCATGGTGTGGAGGCACCTCCATTTTAAGCTGCAAAACCCCTTTAGCATTGTTAACTATGTTAGCACCACCTGACATTGATAATGATGCTAACAGAGCTAAAAGTGATAACTCAAAATTGACCAGGACTAGGGTGGAGTACAATGTTTCCACAGCAACATTGTTGGGTGAGGATGGCTTTAATAGTGGTTGCAGGTGGTGCTCAGTGCCGTGAACTGAAGAGCAGTAAAATTAACCCTGTTTGCATCCCTACTACCACTCTACCAAAATAACGAGATTTGTAGCCATCAGTGGAGCATATTATTGATTATGTGTGTCAAGTTAGACTGTTTTCAGAATTAATGTGATAAATTAATTTCATAAATCTACAATGAGGAAAGGCTTGTTGAAGAGCATCAGTCAGTCACATGATCTGTCTGTCTGTCCTGCTGCAGAGAGCACATCGGAGGAATCAGGTTTCCTGCAAAAAGATCACCTCAGCCCTACATGTGTTTTTACTATCAGCCATTGTCCCTCAGCAGACAGAGAGCAGATTAAATGGAACTTAATGATCCCAGTGGGACACCTCAGCTGCTAATAGGAAGAGAAAGAATATTAGCATTGACATGAATCAGCCCATGGCAGCACGGAAAATATGAACTCGTACACTTGTAATATGCTCTTGTCAATCTCTCTAATGCTTTTGGCTCTCTGCTTTTCAACATAGAATTGATAGGGATGAAAGTCTTTATGGAGAGAGTTGAGTAAAAGAGTTTCAGCTGTACTTGAAGAAAGAGGTCACAATGCCTCGAACAGTTGGTCCAGAGGCTTAAACACAAAGAAAGATCACGAGAAAAAAAGGAAACACGCATATAGAGGGACAAATCTGTTCGTCTTCATTTTAGTTTTAAATCCCCGCGGTAAGAGGATTGTATGTAAAATGGTAAAGCCGTCATGAGAGAACATACACATGAACATGCAGATGTTGCACACAGGGAGACAAACACACACGCAAAATCTAAACCCATATTTGCTGTTTAACACTCACTAATCCCTCCCGGGTCAAACGCAGGATTCCAGGCTCAGAGAGTGTCGTGCCACGACTAATTATTTTAATTTTAAGGGGAGTAGTGTAAAATCAAAGCATTTATTTTTATACCATGTTAAATATTTGTCAGGATGTGGAGCTCACAGATGGAAGGAGAGTGACAGAGCTGAGCGAGCGAACTGAGGCAGAATCTTCTTAAGTGAAAGAAAGAGGCTGTTTCTGCAAACATGCAAGCTTACATTTGTCATGTCAGTGTGGCAGTGGGTGGGGTAAAGGGTGCGGAGTGGGGGTTAGGAGCTGAGCTTTGAGGGAAGAAGAAGCAAGGGAAGAGAAAGGACCCATCTGTTCCTATAGTGGCAGATAAAGAGAGACAGAGGGAGGACGGATGCAGATGAGGAGGAGGAAGGTAAGCACAAAAACACTGTCTTGTTTAATGCTGTGTGCAGTTTATCGACTGGGCTTGATCTGGAGTTGGAGTGTTGTGACATTTCACGTAAGTTTATCTGATGTATGCTTGTGTTGTAGTGAAAGGTGTTAGATGTAGATGCTAGTGCCAGATGGCAACAATATTGCATGTGTCAGGGCCAATAGAACCAGAGTGACTGGGCTTCTGTACAGCTATTTAGTCTCAAGGGAAAAAAGAAAAGTAAAAGTTTTAGAGCCTGTGCAGGACAGTACTTAGGATTTAGGAAACACTTGTCTGAGTGTGAGTATTCGCAACTAACCCCACAAGATTTTCTTTTAATCTTTTAAAAGAAAGTCATGTAATTAGTTAGTTAACTGTCCAGTTACAAAGGTTTCAGATTTACTTTCTATTTTTCATCTCAAGTGACTAGAATGAAATCCTGAAGGAGATATGCAGATGCCTTGTTTGTATTTATTGTTTTAGCCCAAAGCTGGTCAAATTCAAGTTTACTGAGTAAATACAATTCTGGAATCAGCCAGTCAAGATTGTGGGTTCACAGTGACTCAAGTGGGAGTCTGACTCCTGGAGTAGCTCATGCATTTGGTTGTGTGCGTGCATGGGTGTGTGTGTGTGTAGAGGTGTATGAGGTGAAGTACCAATCCACCTGTTCATCATCAGACATCAGTCGCTTTGATTTAGAAGGCACTCTCTGACTTTGCAACCAAATCTCTCCCCTACTCTTTAATCTCACAGGATCATCCTTTTTGTAGTCCTCCTCCTCCTCTCCTCTACACCTCCTCCTGTTTCTCCTCCATTTCGTCCTTTCTCATATCCTCACTCTTTATTCTCTTATTCCTCTATCACTTTTAACGAGGAGAGGGGTAGCAGAAATAAAGACCGATTCAGAGAGGAAGGAAGGAAGGAAGGAAGTGTGTGTGTGTGTGTGTGTGTGTGTGTGTGTGTGTGTGTGTGTGTGTGTGTGTGTGTGTGTGTGTGTGTGTGTGTATCTGTCTGTCCACAGCTAATCTCACATACTACTGGATCAATCAGCCTAATAGTTTGTGTGCACATTTATGACTGCTCAAGGACCTCTCATGGCTGCAGTAATTTGAAAATGTTAAAAACCAGTTTTATTGACGGTTTCATGCTGTCACCGACTGCTGACTCCTCACTCTCTTTGAGCCAGGAAACATGCTCTGTCTTAGGCGCTCAGGCAGTTTGCGTCTGAAGTTGTTAGGTGACCATAGACCATAACCAGCACTGTATCATACACTGTGTCCCAACTGGATGCAAGCTTTAGACTATCGTGCCGCATCGTGTAATATCAGGCACTCTCTGTCTACACTGCATCCGTTAAATATGGAGCTCTGTCACGTCACTTACCTAGCAGCTGAAGTCCAAGCTGATCTTTTTCCAGGTGTTGTGTTTAAGCGTGTTTTAGGAGTAAAATATTGTCCACTGGACAGATGTAGAGCTCACTGCACTAAATGCACTAAAATGACCAACTTCTCTTCTGTATTTGTCATAGACTGATACTGAAGAAAGAGAAGATACCTACCAGTTGTGATTGGCTGTTTCTTCTCATACAACATGTGCTGGTTTTGCTGTGTTCCATAAGTTGAAGTTTGTTTATCTCAGGAAGCAGCCATTTATATATGCCGGGATGATGTTGCTCTTGCTTTTGAGTGTGCCTTTCATGCATCTACATTGAAATCACTGTATTTGGGGTCGCAGAAAACACAGATGTGTATGGGCCTGTAACTAGCTAGTAGGAGCTGCAAGTGCTGCAAGTCCTTCTGTTGAAGGCCACATTTTGGCCTTTGTTGTGGCTCAAAAAGTTTGATTGTGAACTGGAGCATCCATAGAGTAATTCCATAGATGATATGTTATGATCCACAAATGTTAATGAGGATATGAAATAAAAAAAATTCCCATTTTTGTTATCTTGACTGAAAGGGAGCCGGGAGGGACTATTCACTATCACAATAGTTAAAACAAAATACTTCCATGTACAATTCATAGTTTTACTTTTGGACGAAAATTCAGGGGAAACTCTGGAACACTGTTCATCACGCAGTTTGTATAAGGTCATGGTAAATGAATAAACCTGTGCTCACTTGATGTGTAGTGTGATTAAAAAATGTTTGCTTGTTTTTCACTAAAGAAATATGCATGCGTTATTAAAATCTCTCACAGGATAAGGTTACTGTTACATTCGATTAAAGGGAGAGTGTTTGCTGGTTTTTAACATCCTCCCCTTTTGACTCTTGCCCTCTACTCTCTTTGCTGCTTTAATCTCATTGCTTTAACACTGTCCTCCTCCTCCATTCATCCCTCCCTTTCATCCTTTCTTCTCTGCCCCCATGCTTTAACTGAAATGGTATACCCTCTAACTTAATTAAATGAGGGATCTCACTGACACGGACACAAACGCTGACATCCACCAGTGTCCTGTACCGCAGTCAGCGGTGCCCCTCCCCTCTGTAGTTTATGGTAATTCCAGTCCATCTTCTGATTGCATCTGGTATATTGTATCCCCAGTGGGAATACAGCATGGATGTTTCCCGTCAACTTCATTCACTGACTGCTTTAACACATTCATGCTATGGTGACATTGAATGTCACACTGTTTTTCCTGACTTTGCAGAGAAAGAATAAAGGACCATTGTTCAGTCATCTGAGCAGGGTTAATTTAAGAACAGAAAGCCAAAGCAGGTTAAAGGCATTTATTAGTGCATTCTCTAAAATTAGTGAAGACACTGGAGACAAGAGCCTACTGAAACATGTATTCTCTGTATTTGCATGTGATGGAGGACACCCAGACAGGGTTTGACTAAAAATACTTATTTTGAGCTCAAAATGTTGAACTTATAAAGTAATAAAACAGAGATTTTAAAGAGAGCATCACTGCCACCTCTATGCTTACGATTTGGTTGAGTTTACTCTATAATCATTTTGTTTTTGTGATAACAATGTATATCAAATGACAATATTAAAACAATGTAACAGTGGGTCAAATAATACAGTGCTTTCAGCCAGGAGACTGCTGTTCATGTTCCATGTGGAACCAAAAGTCAAGTTTGAGTTGATTGATTGAGTTGTAATTTTGACATTATGTTAGTGACGCACTTACTTTTAACACATTATCGTATGTTACATTACATTATATTACATATTTTAAAACAAACCATGATGTTTTTTCTCAGTATCAACAAGCACTTCAGACACCTAACTCTGAAAACAAAGTCAACCTACGTTAGAAGTTTACTTCGAAAAGTACAATGAGCAGAAACTGACACTCTGCCCCTCAGTGTACAGAACTGACACTATAGAGGGGTTCCTAGATTATTACAGTTTGAGACTTAAGGCCACTGAACAGTGGTCAGTGGTGAAGAAAGTATTCAGATCTTTTACTTAAGTAAAAGAATCAATATCGTACCATAAAGATACTCTGTTACTAGCAAAAGTCCTGCATTCAAAATTCTATGTAAATAAAAATATAGTATTATCAACAACATGTACTCAAAGTTCTCAAACTAAAAGTACTCAGTAGGCGGCGGAATGTCCCCTGTGAAAATTATATTACCATAATATATATATTATCACATTATATCTAATATATTAGCAGAATTTTAATGCTGTAGCTTTTAACTAGATTTTAACTAGTTCATACAGCCTACTGTACCGTATGTAATTTATTTATATGTTTTCTGTTTACATTATTAATATGAAAGTATCTAGTAACTGTCAGGCAAATGCAGTGCAGTAAATAGTACAGTGTTTGCCTCTGAGATGTACTGGAGCATGAATATAAAGTTTCATGAAAAGGTAATACTCAGCTCCAGCAAACAGACACAGTAAGAGACTAGCTGATGAACATCTGAGAGCAGCTAAATAAACAGATATTTTGTCAGGAGTTGGTGGAGACCAAAAACATAGAGAAGAGTAAACATTGGACCTGCATTCATCAGGGGGACACAAACACAGCCCCAAATGAATGTTAATGTCACTCTGTAAATGGCCAAACAATTACTACTATTATTACAGGTTTAATCCTTAATCCTCTTATACTGTGGGACTACTTTGGTATGTTCTTGTAGTAAAAGTATTGGCCTCAGTTTCTGCTACATTCTCCAGCTTTAGATTATGTCATTTGCACTACTGTATTCTGATGGTATTTACTGCTGCAATGGCTATTTGTCTCCAAATTTGTACTTTTAATTAAATTAGATTAATTAATTAATTGTTTTTCTAATTTCACTCCAGGGATGGAAAATCATCTGAGACTTTGGATTCACAAGCAACATTGAAGATTTCCCTTAAGTAAATATTTAATGCTAGAATATGCAACCAAGATGAGGATGTGGATTCTCCTTCTGTGCCTGAGCAATGGATGGACGCAACCAGCCTCTGCTGCTGATCCAACCCCCACACCCTCCTCTGCACCAGTGACACCCACTGAAGACGAAGGAACACAACTGGTGGTAAAAGAATTGGCATGAACATTTATAGGGAGCAAGGAATTCAAATACTGAAATACATAGTTTACAGTGTCCTGTGAATCACTGAGAATCAGTGTGTGCATATCTGGCTCTCAGCTTCAACTCGTTTTAAGAAAACATACTCTCAATACTCCCAATGCAGAGTCTTTCCTGTACGTTCCCAGGGTCCTTTGTTCCCTAGCTCCGTATTTGCTTATCTCTGTATTTGCTTATCGTGAAGGTTGTAATGATCAGTTTGTGTTGAAGCTGTTTTAGAAAAATGTTGATTGAACTGTGAGACATTTTGGAGTGTGCAGTTTGTGGTGCTGTTGAACTGTTCCATCCTGTTTATTTCAATAAGGGTAGGCATCATTTGTCAAACACAGTGGGTCAATTCAAAGGCAAGGCAAGGCAATCTAATTTATAGAACACATTTCATGACAAAAAAAACCCCAATGTGCTTTACTTTTTTAAAGCAGGGAACATAAAAATGAACATCAAGCAAATGCCATGCAATGTCACACAATAAAAATAACACATAAACCCATAAATCCCACCCTCCCACCCACCCACACACACACACATATGCACAAAACTCTAACACTGATCATAAGCCTGAGAAAACAGAAAGGTTTTGAGCTTAACTTTAAATGTAGATACTGATAGATCAAGATTGTTGTAAAGACAACAATGCAAACAGCATGCACGCTAAAATAGCATGCTAACAAAGTGTGGATCGATGCAAATCCTCATATATACTAAGACCTACCTAATATTTATCATTTAAGGTATGGCGTCCACTCAGGTGCTCTGTGGGTGTGCTTGGCTTGAGAGAACATTTGGGTATGCTAGACTGAATATTATACTTTTAGCTTGTTGGATTGATGTATTTTGAAATTTATGGGACAGAATCTTTGGATCAGACCAAACCTGTGAGTTTCCTCTATTTTCCATGCAACCCTGTTTACTTAAATGTTATAATGCTATGTAAAGGCAGAAACATAATGGCTGCCGTGATTGTGTTACACCTGGTATTAATATGTATCTTGGGTGATGACAGGTGGACATCTTTATGTTAGTCTGTTTACAGTTGTCCTTAAAATGTGTCCCCATATGTGTCTCGAGTGACCACTTGTAATCAGATCCAACCTGATCTCACAGAAATACGCGAAATGACCACGGCCACTTAACACAGTAGTGGAACGCGCCCCATCCGCCCACAGCACAATGCTCTTAAAGCCCTACGCTATCAAAAGCTATGTTTTTGTGTGTATACAGGAATGTTAAAGGTATCATTGAGGAAAACGAGGTTGACGTGACGTTGTTGAATCAGGGAATTTGTGTGTCCACCACAAAAAGGATCCTAATTGACTTTACATTGGCATTGTTTCCGTGGTACCGGCACATAATTTCAACCCATTACGTGCTGCCACCACGGAATGAGACCACCCCAACATGTATGTTACTGTAGTACTGATTGTTCATCAAGGACCGTGATCATTCAGAAACCTTCGTCAAAGGCTTTGAGTTGCCTAAACATAATCATATAAAGCACTTGGGTTCAGTATGAACATTTTGTGTTTACTGTGAACAGTTTGTAGATACTTTCAATATAGGTTTCCTTAGGGTTACCAGATGATACGTCCTCCAGATGACTACCTGCTCTTTTCTGCTCATAGGATTGGTTGATGAAGTATGGATACCTCCCACCCTCAGACCCCTCCACTGGTCAGCTACAGGCCTGGACAGCTGTCACTAATGCTGTCAGGGCTATGCAGAGGTTTGCAGGCCTCAAAGACACTGGAGTTGTAGGTAAGAATTACAGATCGAGGCTGTGAAAAGTTGGATGCTTTAAGATCCAATCTGCTAATGTGTAAGCTACTTCTTGGATCTGGCGTTCCAAATCTGACTCCTTACGTCTCCTCTGGTTCTTGTTTGCTTTCATGTGTTTAGATGAGGAGACAACGGCGCTGATGAACAGTCCACGCTGCTCCCTACCTGACCAAGGTGACCCCTCCAAAATACCAGCCAACCAAAAGGGGGGCAACATGAGGAGGAGGAGGAGGAGAAGGGCTATCGCCATGTGGACACGTCGGAACATTAACTGGAGGTTGGAAATTATTAACTTCTCGTCGTCTATACCAGATTATGATACAGTTCACCTGAACAAACGAGTATTTTCTATTTTTTAATTAGGATAATGAGCTTAGTTTTTTGCACAAGCACATTTGTTTTCTTTAAGTCAAGTAACTGGGTCTTTCCCTGTGACTCTTTCTTACACCAATAATCACACTCTGTTGCATCCTCAGGTTGCGTTCATACCCCACCTCCTCCCATCTGTCCCAGGAAACGATTCGCTCATTGGTCTTCTATGCTTTGAGAGTGTGGGCAGATCCAACACCGCTGGAGTTCCATGAGGTTGGTACACTTGTCTCATGCTGCATTAATGACATATGGGAAAGATGGTAGATATGAGTCCGGGTAGACTTGTGAAAAACTCTAACAGAGGCTTGATCACCATCAGCTGTACTTTCTATTGTTGTCTGTCTTCAGGTGGGCAGCCCAGAGGCAGCTGACCTGCAGGTAGACTTTCTGCATGGTTATCACGGTGATGGCTATCCGTTTGATGGGGCAGGTGGTGCAGTAGGCCATGCTTTCTTCCCATCAGATCCTGCCCGGGCGGGGGGAGTTCATTTGGATGCAGAGGAGGAGTGGGCCTTCAGACAGCCAGGTGAAACTTTGTTAAGAAAACCCCATGCGCAGTTCGTCTTCTAATATTATTACATCTTTACAGCACAGTGACGATCAGACTCTAACCAGAGTCTGCTGCTAATTGTTGTCACATCTGACATGATGAACAAATTATTGTGTAAGTGATTTGCCTCATTCCACATCATGTGTCTCACAGCAGCAAATCTGTCAGCTCACAATATTTGGTCTCAGTCCCAAGGTATCTTGGAAAGCAATGGCTTAATTTTCATCAAATTTGCTATATCATAACAGCCAGAGGATGGATCCACTGGTGATCCCAGCGATTTTGGTGACTCCTTAACAATTCCTGTAGCATCCTCACACCAAGTTACCAGCATATTTAATGACTCTGCACCTAAGTTTCCATGACATTTGATGGTTGCATTCATGCTCTCCAGTAGAAAAGCCGTCTTGAATAAGGTGACTCCAACTTGAGGCCAGACTTCACATTTACTGCCTTTGTAGCCAAATTCAAAGTTGAGCAACTCTGTCAGTGTGTTGTTTGTTCTGTCCAACAGCTTCACCTTGTGGTGTGTAATGTACATTGCATCCTTTAGTAGCTGCTTGTAATCACTCTCCTACCAAAAGTGAAAGATAAATCAGTCAGCTCATCATTATCTGTATCCGACTGGCTTTCTATCTTCCCCTCTTCTTCCTTCACCAGCCTCTGAGGGTACTGACCTGTTCACAGTGCTGGTCCATGAGTTTGGCCATGCACTGGGCCTTGCTCACTCCTCATCTCGTCACTCAGTGATGAGGCCGTACTACCAGGGTCCTGCTGGAGACCCTCTCCACTACCGCCTGGGACCTCAAGATCTGGAGCACATCACCCAGCTCTATGGTAAGACCCTCCTCACCGCTGTTATTAAAAAGTCCGATTGTCCACCATGAAAATTTAGGGTGTGAACACATGGCCACTTTATGATTAAACCTGATCCTGGTTGGCATGTGAGGATGCATATACTGCTTGCAAAAACCAAACTATGGCGTTAAAAGATCAGAGGAAAACAACGACATAATGACACTACTATGACCAAGCGTCTTCAGATATAAAAAAGGGCCACACAATGCATAAAATTAAAAATAAATGAGGACAGCTGTGCAGCAGTTGCGTGGACTGACCTCTGGTGTGATATTAAGGAAGTACAGACAGACAGTGGCATTTCTTGATGGTTTTATCCTCCACATTACACTCAGATGTGAAAGCATGTATTGTAAAGATTCAATGGTTATAAAAGAATTCTTTGTGATGAAATGTGTGACTGCATTGTTCAAAGAGTAGCTCTTAATTTGCCTTTGCATAATGTTATGCATACTTCCTCCAGCCCATCAGCAGCTCTTGGGCCTGACAGCTGTGTGCTTGGATACATAAACCTCTGTTCATATGCATTAGTATGAGGATTAACAGCTGCGTTGTAACATTTAATACATACAAAACAACAGTAGCTGATAAGGAAAACACTTCCCTTCAAATCTCTGCAACACTATCTATCTATCCCGAGTTTGGTCACTGTACTGTTGACCGTTAAACTGTCAACAGTACAGTGACCAAATTGATGAGATTGCTTTATGTCGTATTGTAGATGATTATGACATCAGAATTGAATGCATATTAAATAACTGATCACTGAAAGACATTTTAGGATATGTGGAGAAAGCATGGAATAATTATCACATTGCAAAAGAGAAAAAGTGGTGTGTGGTCACTACCAGAAACACTTGTATCTTTTCCGCCTGCATAATTATTACTTTTCCATTACTGTCAAGAGTATTGAGAGCTTTGTTGCTATTAGTTTTAAAATGATTTGATTTTTGATCTAGGAAAAAAGAACCAGCTGCTGGCCACTGATGCTCCTCGCCTCGCCCCAGAGTTTCATACGCGTCACAGAGGCCACCCGCATCATCACACATATGGGTATGACCAACAAGATAAAATAGATTAAGCCACTGGTTCCTAATTTGGGGGTCATGACCCCCAACTAGGGGTCGCTAAGCTTCACAGGGGTCACAAGGCCTTCATTTTAAGGGGTAAAAGACAACTTTAGAGATGTCTGTCTTACTCAAATTTAATGGAACTAGATGCCACGTGTGGCACTCAAAGCACCAAAAAATAGATTCGAAAAGCTCAACAGCTATGTCTCTTTCTAGAAATCATGACCTGGTTACTCAAGATAATCCACAGACCCTGTTGTGAGCAGTTTCATGTAGGAACTATTTTCTGTCTTCCAAACGCCACCCAGGCATCACAGTGCAGAAGGAAGCATGCATCTACTCATGGACGAGACTTGTGGCGCTTCCTTCTGCAAGATGATACAGTTGATGGGTGTAGTTCTGCAGAGAGAATATAGATCCAACATAAAACTGCTCGTAACAAGGTCTGTGTATTGTCTTGAGTAACTAGGTCATGATTTCTGTAAGGAGACATTTCTGTTGAGTTTATCAAATGCATTTTTGGCGCTTTAAGCACCACAAGCTGAGTGCCATCTAGTTGTTAAAGTTAAAGTTAAAGTAAGTTGTTAAAGTTCATTTTTGATTTCATCCTTCTGAATGAAGGCATTAAGCTCTATCAGTCACACTGTGTTTTCTCCTTTCAGCCCCTCCATAGATCGCTGTAACACCAGTTTCGATTCTGTGGCAAGGATCCGAGGAGAGACTTTCTTCTTCAAAGGTCTGAATACACCGCAAACTGACTCATTAGGCATGTCAGATTAGAAAATAGAAAAGTAATTTGTTAGGATTAAAGCTCTCTGGCTCTGGTTAGCAGGATCACTTCCACCATAGCCTTGCTTCCCCTCCATTCTGTCGTCCCTCCAGGTCTAACAATGTGGCGAGTCAACGGTGGGGGCCTGGTGTCAGGTCGCGGGGCTTCAGTCAGAAGGCTGTGGAGGGGTTTACCTCCTGACCTTCCTCAGATTCACGCTGTGCTGGAGAGGAAGTCAGATCATGCCATCATCTTTATCAGTGGTATAATACAATAATCCTAATACAGTATGAATGCTACGTTATTCTGACATCATATCGCACACAGGTTTCCTCTTCCACAGAGACTTAGTTTACACAAGCATGAATGAAAAAATGAGAGACTGAATATAGACCATTAAGAGGATAAATTACAGTTCACTGACTCAAAACTGAAGTAATTATATCTGGATCAACTCAGTACATTTTCCAAAGCATTATCATTGGCCGTACACCTAAGGCACAGTTTTTCTTAGATACATGTGGAGTGAGTCACCAAACTGAACAACTGACCTCTCCAGGTCATGTCTTGCTGCAGGTTCCCAGTTCTGGCTGTTCAGGGATCTGTCCCTGCAGGAAGGTTACCCTCAGCCCCTGTCTGCTCTCAGGATGGGGGTGAGCTTAGCTGGAGTAAACCAGGAGGAGGATGCCACAGCAGCAGGGAGGTGGGGCCTCATCTGGGACCCAGAGGAGGGCCCTGTGTGGGGGAACATGGGAGACACCGAAGAAGAGAAGCAAGAAGACACCTGGACTCAGCTGCTCAGAGAGGGTATTAGTGGCATCACCACAGACAGTGATGGTGAGGACAGCACTCATGTTTGTGCTTGTGTGTGATGATAGTTGTGTCTGTTCTTATAAGGACCAAATGCCCTGCCAAGAATGCCATTTTTTATATGTCAGCCATTTACATTTTATTAATGTAGTATGTTACGCATAACTCAGGGTTATAGCTGCTTTGACTGACAGGCTGTCTATGGATAGTGTCCTCCGGCTGTCAACTAGATCCACCCCTCGCTCATCCTCTCGTTCAAATATGGTCACTTCTGACTGATTGATTGATTGATGGGTGGATGTTGTGATATTATTGGTTGAAATTGGTTGATACTAGCTCACATAAGCACATATTTGGTGCCGTTTGTAAAGTGTCTCACGCTGAAAATAACATCAACATTTTTCCACATTTAGCTTCAAACAGTGTTTAAAAAGTGTTGTGAATTTTTTAACGTCATCTTTTACCACATTTACAGCAATATTTGTTAACTTAGAAATATATTAAATAGTTAAATCTAAATATTAAATGTGGCACCTAAATGTTAAATGTTAAATCTAAATACTAAATCTAAATGCTAAATCTAAATATTAAATCTAAATCTAAATGCTAAATATAATCTAAATATTAAATCTAAATCTAAATCTAAATGCTAAATATAAATATAAATGTTAAATCTAAATGCTAAATCTAAATATAAATGTTAAATCTAAATATTAAATATAAACATAAATATAAATGTTAAATCTAAATGCTAAATCTAAATCTAAATGTTAAATGTTAAATCTAAATGTTCTGGGTGAAACTAAATATTTAGCTAACATGCAAATTCACACTGCCGGTCACCGGAAGTACCAAAATAAAAGCTCGAGATGGTCAGACTGTGTTTATAGAATCAAATGACGAATTAAAACCAACTTATCGGGGGAAATGAACACTTGAACACACATTAGCGTGATAATAACTACCTAAAATAACAAGAAACATGTTTGGAGAAAGTTTATTAGACGTGTATTTTGAGTTGTTCAAAGTTAACAAATATTGCTGTAAATGTGGTAAAAGATGACGTTAAAAAATTCACAACACTTTTTTAAACACTGTTTGAAGTTAAATGTGGCAAAATGTTGATGTTATTTTCAGCGGGGGCCACTTTACAAACGGCACCCCATAAGCACACACCATGTTTTGTTCTCCAGGAGGAAACATGATTGGGTTTTGATATATGAATATGAAAAAAGGGTTGGTTTTTTTTGTATTTTTTATCTGTACTATTAAACAGAATAGAATAACATTTATTCTAGAGATTCACGTATGCAGGTTATTAGGGTCCGGGTAGCTAAGCTGCAAGGACACTATTGTATTCCTAGGAATTCTTTCTTTCTTTCTTCCGAGGAAATCATACTTCCCAAGGGTGAAAACTCACCAAACTTTACAGAAATGTCCGGCCCCATGCCAGATTTACTTAATTCCAAGGACATGTCAATATTCCTCCTGGGGGCACAGTAAGCGTTTAAATTTAAAAATCTTTAAAAATACCTACAAAATCAACAGTACATGCTACAGTTTTGAAACTTTCACCAAACTGTAGCCCCAATACTGCTGAAACTTTAGTCCACTTAAACTCATTACAAATTATGAAGTCCATCACTCAGTTTTTTTCAAAAACTGTAAAACTTATAAAACCTATCTCCTCCCACAATTTTTGCTCAATTGTCACCAAACTTGCTAGAGAGCATCTTCAGACCATCCTCCACAAAACTTGTTTCTCAGGTTTTTGATTTATCAAAAATTAAGCCTACAGTGCATCAGAATGCTTGACTGTAAACAGTACTGTAAACACATACTATCAAATTCTTGCTAAATACATTTTCAATCTTCCTGAAAAAAATGAGAATATTCTGGAGTCATGGTTGATGAAGTTTGGCAAATATCAGAATTTTATCTCAAAAACTGAATTTTTGAGAACATTTTGAATTCTGCTCTCATGGGAACAACTGGAGTCAATGTAAGAGTGGCATTTTTAAACATCAGATTTTCTCTTATGAAGCAAAACACTTAGAGTTAAAAACAAATCACCAACATTTACATGCTGTCAAGATGCAATTTATGTATTATCAGATTTTTGTTCAGGTAACAGAATTTCTGACATTTTGACCATTTTTGAAATCTGCCTTGACAACAGCTGTCCGGACAATGACTCCCTGAGTCGACAAATGAAGTTACACAGCAGGTTTCGCTTCCAGTCAATTAGCTCAGTGAGTTAGAAGCTGGTTCTTGGTGTCAGGGGTTGTGGGTTTGAGACCCAGCAAGGGTGATGATGATGATGATGACACACAAGACAATTGTCCTGATGGTGGCATCACAGCAAGCCTCTAAATTAAATAAAAACAAATAGCTTGGACCGGACCATGGCTTACTCAATTTGTGAAGCCACGGTTGTATTGCCACTTGCCAATTAGCTCAGAGCAATAGATGACAGTCTTTGTTTCGGGAAGTTGTAAGTTCAAGCCTCAAGTGGTCCAAAATGAACACTGTTGTCAACGGTCTTGTCTTCCTATTCTCCTGTTTGTTGCTCAGAATTGCCTAAATTTGCCAAAAATAGCCCGGACCCGACCCATCGCTGCGCAGCAGCTATAATTGGTTGTAAAAACTTCTCTCCCTCTTCCCCAGGCTCTGTCTATCTCTTCAAGGCAGACTCCTACTGGAAGTTTACCTTTCCAGGCTCATCACTGCAGGACGGATACCCACGTTCCTCTACTGCAGACTGGCTGAACTGCCCTGACCCCTCCTCATCCTCACCTGTGGTGGATGACCACTCCTCGTCTCTGTCTCTGCCTGCAGGAAGACAGGAACTCAGGGAAAGATGGAGGGAGGAGAGAGAGAAGGAGGAGGAAGGAGGAAGGGGAAGGAACCATGGAAGGGACAGACATGGAAATAAACATAAAGACAGACAGGACAGAGGCTCACACATCTGGACACAATGCACTTGTCAAAATGGAGCTCTTCGAGACAGGACAGCGTCTTTAACTGCTGGTCTGCTGCTGGTGATATGGACACTGTTGGTTATTTAAAGCTGCACAAGACAATAAAAGCCAGCTGTCTTATCAGGTTGAATCAGGAGGAAGGGCTGTTACAGAGAACAGAAACTCATCTACAAACATTCACCATGTGCATTCACTATACCGTCCCTGCTGCCCATTTACCCTTATTTCCTCTCTTTCTGAATGAGAGATGAGAAGGTCACTCTCAGTATGGAGCTGGAGTCAGGCTGGTTAGCCTAGCTTAGCATAAAGACTGGAAGCAGGGGGAAACAGCTAGCCTGGTAATTAACACTTTAAGAGGGAGTCACATAAACAACAGTTCATCCATCCACCAAGCATCTGTGCAGGGTCTCCCCATATGGCGCAGTTGCCAGATGAAATCGGTGAACGGGTTTCAGTTTAGTCTCTCTACAGCCATAGTAGTAAAATTTTGCAACCTCACTGTGATGACAAGAGTCCAGTTGTTGCCAAGGAATAGCTCCAACACATGATGTATGTATGTACTAATCAAATGAGATACAATGTGTTATTGAATGAGCATTGAAGTTGTTAGTGAGTGAATTTTTAACAAAGCTAGGCGGGGTGTTTCTATGTGAACACACTCCTCTCCTGTAACAGAGTCAGACTCATAATGGACAGTTAAATATCAAAAGAGTATATTCAGCAGAGTCAGACTTTGTCTTTTTTATTCCAAACATTCTTCGTCCTCATCCAAACCTGGCGGCTACATTACCCACAATGCAACTCAAGCAGTTTGTTTGGAGATTCCATGTGTTATGCTAGTAGCAGTTAACATATAATTGAGCCTGCAGCCTGCAGCCTGCAGCCTGCAGCGGAGATGAGCAGCGGGCCACAGAGGTCTGGTAAGATCACTTCTTTCTCACTCCAAACCTCCAGATTTTTTTTTACTTTTCCAACTTGCAGTCTTAAGTCCCAACTGACGCTGACTTAAGTGACATCACTTGAGGACATTTATCAAACATCACACAGCTGACTTTGGGAACACTAAGGGCTTTATACTACTTAGTTCACATATGCAGTTGTACTTCCCAACACCTGGAAACACACTTGGTTTTGTAAAATCATGGAGCTCCCATTAAACACAGACATGATATTAATATCCAATTTCTCATCTCAAACATGGAGAGAGCAGATAAGCGTATTTCTCAAAATCTTGTACTATGCATTTCAATTTCAGTATTTCATAT
Organism: Epinephelus awoara; assembly: GCA_035609425.1. Lineage (NCBI taxonomy): Eukaryota > Metazoa > Chordata > Actinopteri > Perciformes > Serranidae > Epinephelus > Epinephelus awoara. The sequence goes on along the minus strand of CM069299.1, from coordinate 8,836,475 downwards.
GGTCAGTTGAGAATCCTGACTGAGTCTGTGTGTACAAAGATGTTAAAGCAGATGTTTTTATGTTGATGTAATATTCAGCTTTTATCAAGCAGTCTAGCTAAATGGAACATCTGCTTTCTCATTTCAATCAGGATGAAATAATACACAGAATAACTCCAAACTCTGGTGTGATGTTGTTTGGAAGCCATCGACTTAATTCAAGAGCTTCTGGATTTTCACAACTCACAATGTGACTGATCTGGTTAAAATGTATAAACATTTTCTAAACGCATAAGGTTCCCATCATCACTTAAGCAAATGTCAACCTAGAGAGAACGTTTAAACAAATGGAATGGTCAAAGTTGTTATACTGACATTGTTGTTAGCTCATGAACAGAGTAACATGTAAGAAAACACCCCACCTTTAAAGGTGCAGGTAGTTGGCCCAGTGAGTGAAGTTACAGTCTACAGTGGCTCCGAGAGGCAGCTAAACATCCTTTCATTTTATAGTTAAAGTCTACTAACGTATGTAAACCTTCCACTGACTGCACAATGGTTACGTAACCTTCAAAACCAACCACAACTCAGCCCTGAGCAAGAGTGACGGTTCACTACTGACCAATCAACGAACTGCAGTGTTTTCAGCTCCACCTTGGTACCCCAACAGTGGGGTGATGAAAAATGGGGAAGGTATTAAACAGTTCTGTTGGTAACATCCACAACACATCACGGAAATGGAAAAATAACCATTTTCATGTGTTCTGAACTGAACTGCTTGGTGGAAATGAGTCTTTTATGTTACATAAAGATGGGGAAGAAGTTGCTCTGCAGCAGTCATGTGAATATAGCACCATCTGTCTGTAAAAGTCTTGCAATGTAGAGGTAGTGTATATAACATAGCATTATTTATATTGTGTATTGTTGTTTTATAAAACTGTTCGTCCTTTGGTACACATGTATATCCATAAAATGTCAATCCATAATAAAATAGTAAAATCAGAACCAGCAATATATTATTTTTTGTTACAATATAATTGATATAACATTAGAAGAGTATACGCACGAGAGTCAGGGAGCACATGTGATTCTCTGGCTTTGAGAGGAGGTCCTATTTAGTTGAAAACTATCTAGCTTTATTGTAAGATGTTTCCTGTATTTTTGTATTTCCCATTTGACAGCCACAGGGGGGATGAGCATTGCATACAAGGAAAAACCAAGGCCAGTGTATGGGCCAGAAGGGTGGCACGGACTCCTCCTGCAATCTAGTTGGCCACCCCCTGTGTCTATGGGCTCATAGTCTCACAATCTATTAATGGCTGTAGGCCATTTGGAATTACAAATAGCAGCTATTAATTGAAATGATTTCATATGTATTTATGTTTCATACATGTATGTTTCAGAATGTGTAATCAGGGCTTTAAATCTGAGTCTTTCCCAAAGATGGGCCCCATTTTTGAATCTGTGCCCCAGTGACTTTTTATGCTGTAAGTCTGTCCCATTCTCAAGAACATGATATCTCAAGAATGCTTTACTGAATTTCTTCAAACTTGACAAACGTCCACTTGGACTCAACAATAAACTGATTAGAATTTGGTCAAAGGTCAAAGGTAAAGGTCTTTGTGACCTTGCAAAACATAGTTTTTGCCACAATTCAAGAATGTATGTGCTAATTATGACAAAATGTCACATAAATGATCTGTATTTACAATTTAATATATGAATATTTACAATTATGAATCTTTATAACCACAAGTTGTGTGGCATCAATGCCAAATAAAATCAGAATAAAGAGAAGTGGGGAGGCAATTAACTATTGATGTCAATGATGTTATCAGGAAAATTGAAGCACTGTCCCAGTCTATCTTCAAGACTACTCTGGGAGCCCTTTGCTTCCTGAGACAGGCAAAAGTACAGGCAACTACAGCCACATTTTCAACAATCACTTTGTGTATAGTACTGTTACAACTGTAAGTAACACTTGCTGTAATATACCTACACCCTTTTTGTAGGTATATTACAATGAGGGTTCTGTTTAACATTTCCGTCGCAGACAGTTCTCATGAATTTAGGCAGGGTTGTTACACACTACTCCGTCCAGCACTTGCTGTATTTCCTCTTCATTGGTGATGCAGAGGAACGTCTGGATCCTGTTTATTATCCAACAAGAGGCTTGCACACCAAGTTTTTAGGAACAAAAAGAACAAACAGGAGTGAGAGTCTCTCTCGATGAGATATTTAATCTGATCTGAAACATGTAAATGTAACTTTCACTGGGTGTCTTTTCATAATTCATGAGGACTTGACTGATGGAAGATTTGATCATTCTTTCCTAAACTAGCTGGATCAGAAGAGTAAAGCAGAAGCTGCTGAGTGAGCAGTGTATTGATCTCCTGGAGGCTGTGCTGGCTCTGGATGACAGTGAGGATCTCTCCCAGCAAAGCCCTCACTCATCCATTCATTTCCTCCGTCATATCTTAGAGAACTCATAGTACCTTATCATCCCACCAGAACACTGCACTCCAAGAAGGCAGGGTTACCTGTGGTTCCTAGAGTCTCCAAAAGTAGAATGGGAGCCAGAGCCTTCAGCTATCAGGCTCCTTTTTTTGGGAACTATCCTCCAGTTTTGGTCTGGGGGGGCAGACATCTCCAAATTAAAAGTAGAAATAAGACTTTCCTCTTTGATAGAACCTATAGTTAGGGCTGGCTCAGGCTCCTCTTGTCTGGATCAGCCCATAATTAGGCTGACATAGGCCATGTCTGCTTGGGGACTTTCTGTAATACACCTTACTCTGTTTCTGTGACTCCAAATACCAAAGACATAGTTAACAAAAACATTACCACTATGAGATAAATAAAAAGACAATAACATCTTTATTTATTAAATATTTGCCCTGTGAGTATCACCAAATATAATTTTACTTACAACTACATGTCTTACAGTTTCCTCGGGGCAGCTCAAATCAAGAGTGAGGAAAATACAGTCCCCCATGACGACATGTGGGTTTGAAAATTTTAAAAGGGATTACTGAACTAAACATTTTAAACATGTGAGGTACAGTTAATTCTTTGCAAAGAAATGTACAAACTGCACTCATTCCAGGTAAATTTAGAGGGTCATAGTGGGTCATCTCGCTGGTCTGGATTCTACTACAGTGTTACCACAACAGAAAGATCACTCTTACTAATACAAACTCATTGTGTGTCTACCTATGACAAGGACACATTCTCACTTAATGGTCAAACCAGTGTGGGTGTTCCCGTCTCTGAGTATCATGACAATCAGTGTGATGTGACTGTGACATCTCACCGTGGGAGGGCAGGTGCAGAGTCAATAGTCGTAGATGAAAATAAGGATGAATGACTTGCAACACTGCAGGACTCTTTGCAGAAAAGAATTATTTATTGCACTGCGATGTACGTTTCGAGCTGTATGCTCTTCGTCCGACCGCTGTATGCTGACAAATAGCATACCGAACCGAAGATCACAGGTTTGAGTTGCGCGTAGCTGATCAGGATGTTGTTATCAGAGATAACAATAGTTTTCACTGGCTCTGCGTTTTGCGGACAACAGATCCAGCAGGGCTGAGCCACTAGGTGCGTCTCCGTCTTCCAGTGCACATGGCGGTCAATGGCGATGAGAAACGCAGATGATGATTACTTGTCTCTGCTGCATGTTACCCACGTCTCTTCCACTGCTGGAAAGGCAGAGGTGGAGGCAAACTCCGCCAACCAAGTCACCTTGCAGCCTGCCCTCTTTCTCTTGTTTTCCATCCCTCTTTGGTGTTGGCTCTATCTCTCTCCCCTGGTTTTCTGAGGTACTGCTCCACTTTCGTTTACGTACAACAACTGTCAGTCTATCTAAAAAGAAACACAAAAAACCAAACACCAGCAAACTGTTGAGAACCTGACTCAACCCTGCTGGAAAATTGAGAAATTATAGCTCGGCTCAGGCCCAATTGAGCTTGAGCAGAGAATCAAAGCTCTAGTCACAATCCATGGTCAACGCATACTAACTGCCTCATATGCTGGAAATGTTTACATGTCATATTCAGTGGACAGCAACAAGAAGTGCTGTATTTTTTGTATTGCCTTGTATTATTCTCCTATCCTTTGCCCAACAACATACATTTTTTTAACCTCAGTGTGATCATTTCTGCTGCCAATACAAAAAGGGAAACAATGCTTTTGTTCATATTGTTATGACAGGTAACGACCAGAACTTGTGTTTTGTACGTGAATTCCTCATTGTACAGTGGTATGTGTGTACATACCAACAAAAAACACATTGTGGTATGGCCTGTAATATTATGATTACTTCATTTCAAACATCATTTCAGCATCATAATCATGGTTCAGGGGGTTTAATTCTGCAGTAGCTTTGTATGTTGTAAACACAAAGAGAACTACAGAGGGGATGATAGTGGCCAAAAACATAAAATGCCACAGACTTTTTCATGCTTTTGGGATGAAATGCTGTAAATATAGTAGGTACAGCATTTTATCCGTAATGTATGCAAAAACACAGCCTCTGTCTATCTGTCACAGACAGTGTGGTTTCACTCTGACTTCATGGATTTCCTCTCTGGCTCCGTTTTCCTCCCACACTCTAAATGCATTTTAAACAAATCATTACTACCTATCCTATCAATCACACACACTTTGGTTACTGCTTTAATAAAGCTGAATTGTAGTACTGCCAGTAGCTGTAACATTAGCCGAAGACAATATTTGTTTGCATCTTGTTTACAGGCTACAGCAATATGTGGCATTCCGACTGTGTGCTCCCATTTGAAACCAGAGTCCTACCCTGCTTGTTAGCAACCCTTGTGATGTGCAACATTGTGCCACATGTCACACTGATATCAACCCTAATCCAAGCCTTGTGTGACCCACCTCTTGGCCTGTGTCGTAAAGCCAAGTTGGTAATGGGTTAACCCTTTCTATAGGCCTTTGCACACTGAGTCCATTTTTTCATATGCATTTGTCTTTTTTGTCTTTTTAAATTCGTCATCTGAATAAAAATCATTACATGTAGAAAAACTACTCACTGACTCTTATGCATTTTATTGTTCTATTTGTTGCAAAGACTCACAATACAAATACCATTCTCTGCTGGCGTCTTTTATTCGGCACTGAAGGAACTGAGCTTTCTCCCTCTCGGTCACCACACTGTCACTCTCTCTGTCTACGTGCAATCCACATCCTCTTCCTCATCATCATCACTCACCTGAATATTACTATCTGACCTGTTGAAAATAGCCTATCTGAGTTATGAAAGGATTGCGTCCTGTTGCCACATTTTCTTCACTGTTTTTGGTCAAACAACTAAATGCAGGATATCAAACCTGTTTCGAAAATTGTGATTACAGACAATAGTTTTGGAGTAAGTGTGTAGATAGCCCATAGCAGGTCCTTCTCATGTGCTGTGTTGGGCAGTCACGCGTAGCGCATTACAGTAGTAATTGTTACGGTGGGCACTTTTCACCTGCCGTACATACTCAGCTTACTCAGTAATTTTCCATTCACATTCATTTTCCGCTCCTGCCTGTCTACTACACCCACCTCATCAGGACTACTGCTCTCACCTGTGGATCATTACCTCCTTCCACTAAAAAACTGCTGCTTTACAGACTCTCCTTGCCAGATTGTTCTTCGCCCACATGCAAGACTTTCCAGCACTTCTTACCTGCCTGACCAGCCATCAGTAAGCCCCTCTGTCACCTCTGCCTGCCAGCGGACTGAACTGTTCAGGTCCAAGGACCCACGTGCTTGTTCTCTGTTCTGCCTCCATGTTCAGCCCCGTCTGTTCCCTGGCACCTGAACCCAGAGACTGTGTGTGGGTTCTGAGTCCGAAGAACTTTTACCTGTATTTCTTCTGCACAAGTGCCTTCTTTGCTTGTGTTAAATTAAAGGTCATTACCAACTGTCACTGACCTCTGGAGTGCTGCATTTGGATTCAATCACACATGTTGAAAGTAATATTGCTTTTCCTAGCAATGAGTAGTGTAACTAATTATTAATAACATTTCAGTTACAACATCACAGTTACTCCAAAATCAAACCACTCGTTACAACGTTACTTTTAGGGCCCGACCGATTTATCGGCTGGCTGATTTAATCGGCCGATTATAGCCATTAGAGAATAATCGGCCAAAAGTTAGCCAATTGACGCCGATATTAACACTTATATTTTCATCACTAATAAAATGCAGGGAATATGGTGTTTTACTTAGAAATGATGTCCTTGTGTTACTTTTGGCACTATAACCTACCTCTGTTAAATTGGCAATAATAAGAACAACTCTGGTACTGTGGACATACATGTGAATGTCTTAATTCATATAGACTTTGCATGATTATTTTATTTCCCAGAGGGTTACTGCCTTTTTGCACATCATATTTTTGATTTATTTTGTGTTCAAATTGTTCATATGCTGCTTGTTCCACACAATTTCTGATGATAAAAGTATTTGAAAATAGTAAAATGTCATTCCTTCAATTTATATCTTTGTAACGAGTGTTTGAACTATATTCAAGCCATCAAAAGCAGGTATTTCGGGGGGTTTTAAATTGAAAAACGTAAAAATTTAATCGGCCGATATATTGGTTATTGGATTTTTTTATTCCATAATATCGGAATCGGCATCGGCCCCCAAAAAATCCATATCGGTCGGGCCCTAGTTACTTGAAATACAACAATCCCATCAGCAGACTCATGTTCATAACAGTGGCACTGCACAGGCACACTAAAAAGCAGCAAGCTAATTGTGAGGATGGGAATGCTTACCTTGGCAGCTGGAAATATTCCCATTACTTTGATTTTGTCAATGACAACAACACTGTTTTTGCTAAAAGTCATACTAAAACTCTTTCCACTGCTGAAAACACTTCCTCAAACCTCCGGTCTGAAATACCTCCTACGACTGACAGCACAACATCATGAGGCTCCAGGAAATAGCTCAGACTCGGCCGTCTGCTCGGCATCATCTCGGCCAATTCGTGCCCATGTTCAAGGCATTGAACCTGTCCTCTCAGCCGTGTCTGTGCCTTTTGGATATTTTTTCAGGCAAATATTGGAGTAATATGGCTTGCTGTTCGATTAATTATACCAACAGACCGTCCAAGAAGTCTGTGCTCCAGGTTTTTCGGTAAGTGAAATTCAGAAATTCTAGTATTATTTTATTTATGTTTATATGTTAGCACTAATTAGCAGGTATCGGTGCCTGCGGTCACTACGGTCACCACCTAGCTTGACAGCAGCGTGTATCGTGTCTGCGGTCACCACCTAGCTGTCAGCTTATTATTATATTATTAAGCCTTTATTTAATACATGTAAAATCACGTTGATACCGGAGGTCTCATTTTCAAGTGCGACCTGTATCACAGCAGCAACATCAACATCAAGTTACAGAGCCACAGACAATACGGTACAACACAAGCTTAACTCTTTAACTAGCTAACCAGCCAGCTAACATTTAGCCTTCGAGCAAGACGCCAGTCCGGGATGCATCGAACGTTAACGTTAGGCATTTAGGGAGATCATATTTTGAACAAAAGGTTGCGACTGTGTGAGATTTGAAAATATAGGTCCACCATGTTAGTTAGCTAACGTGATGCAATGTTAACGTTGTCATATGACCAGTGTAACGTTAACGTAACATTAAGGCTATACTTGTGTATGTAAATTAAAAAGTGGCGAACTGTGTGAAATTACAATAAGGTGTGTAACGTAATTAAAAAAAGCTAATGTGACATTTGACTGTCACACATAAAATATTAAGATTAGCGTCTGATATAGGCCTGTAGTTACACAACAATAGATAATGCAGACAGAATATGGGAACTGTGATGGTCACCACCTTTTTGTTTTGCTAAAATAAATTGATTATGATCTGTTGAACATTGAAGTAATTTAAGTTGTATTGTTTGCATGTAAAAGTGTCTGTGAAGTGGGTAGCTAACATATATTACTTTTAATATCTATTTGTCTGTGTAAAGTTTTCCTCTAGGTGACCCAGACAGACTGGACCAGTGGACACTCAACACGAGAAGACAGAACTGGACTCCAAACAAGACTTCCCGTCTGTGCAGTGAACACTCTGAGAGTCATCACTTCAGCACTGACTCCAGGATAAAGACACCTTTTTTCATTCAGTACCTCACAAAGAGTCAAGAAACTTATTAGTTTAAATGATGAATTATTGTACATAATACATTTAAATGCATTACATAAATTACTAATTGTCATACGTTACTAAGTGCTCGATTAGGGCACAGCTTGCTCTGTACTATTACTGATATGGTGAAATGACACACTGACACACCAGTGCAGTTTAGTGTTCCCCTGATGCAGAAGGCCAAATGAAGATTTTTATCAATTAAGGAACATGACATGTATTTACCAACTTTAACATTTTAATGCCTTTTATGCAAAGACCCTTTATCAAAGTGAGAATTACTACCTTTTCCCCACACACAGTCTGTGAAGAACCAATGGAAAAAATATTCTCATAATGAGACAGCTGAACATAGCATGATTCCACAGTGGCAGTGAGCTTTGAGAACAGTTCAGTTTCCTTTTGATAGCAACAATTATGTTCATGTGGATGAATTGCATATTGTACATTCATACTCCAGTTGTGTTGATAGTACCTAGTATTTGATAGTATCTACAGAACTTAAACACAAAACTATTTTATGAATGACAGCCACTTACTCAGCAATAAGATCATTTTGGTGGTGAGTGGGCTTTTAACCAAGACAGGCTGTAGTCAATGTTTTCTACCTGTGTTTTTAACCTGTCATCTTTCTGTCTTGTAGGACACTTGAGGAAAGTTACAACGCCTCGACCAATGTGATATTTACTCCACAGTAAAGAGGTTGTTTCACAAGAAATTAAGATTTTGCAAATTATGACACTGGGTCCTAATTCATATGTTTTATAATTACTGTTACAAATCTTTTCATTTATTTCATGTGTACTTTTTGTAACCTTTTAATAGTGATGATTTCATGAATGCAAGCTTTGACTTAATTTTGTTAAACTGTTTGTGTAATGGTTAGAATTTTTGTGATACAAAGTGGATCAGACAAAATTTACTTTAGAGTAAAAGCAAATGTTTTGAAAGCTGTCATTCATCAGTTTCCTGTGATGATTGGAAATGTAGTGGTGATTTAAACCATTAACAAAATATAATAATCGTTATTAATGGCTCATGTTTTCATTTATGTCTTAACATTTACCCAAGTTTGCATTTATCTTAGCAGAATGTAAAAAAAAAAATGAAAAGCTGATGTTATGTGCTGGTTTTGTTTGAACATTTCTTTCAGACAAATGAAGAAAAATCACTGAGAAACTATTCTCCTTTTGTGAAAAACAAGGAAATATCTGCACACTGAATAGTTTTAAGTCCCATAGGAGGTATTATTTATTTGTGACATTGTGACATATGAGAAGGTTCTGTGGGTATTGCTCGGTATTGAGGCTTATATAGTGAGGCTAAAAAAAAAACCACCACATAATTGGCTGACTATCTTTCTGTTTGCCTCACTATAAAAACATCACGATACCTTTACCTGAGGAAGACCCTCTCAGAGTTGGCAACATAGCGAACAAGTGATACCTTCTTGGGGGCTTCAAAACTATTGTGTCCAGCTAATTCTTTGTTTTTCACTTTGAGCCCTTTTATCCAGTCACATTCTTCTGTGTTAAAACTAGACTTCTAACAGGGCAGCAAATAAAGGTTACTCTCCAAAATTTTCTCAGGCTCTGCTGCTGGGTGTAAGGTGCTAGTTATCTTCAAGTACAAAGTTAAAATAATCAGGCCCACACAGAAATGGACTGCTTAAATTTTTGTCAGTGATGATGTTAAACATTAATGCTTTATGTTTTATCTGTAGTGTATGGTTTGTTTGTCCTTTCAATTGACAGTCAGATTTGATTGTGAAATACAACATTCAGTCAGTAATAAAGACAAACGGAGTGCAAATGTAAATAGAATTTATTGAAATTTTAAACAAGTTATAGATGAATATGAAAAACTCAACATTGGCCATGACAGCCTGGGCTATGTTCAGGCCTAACAAAATGTGTCCTAAAGGCCAAATTCAAAAGCAGTGACACTGCCAACTGTAAGCAGTTCACTGCATTTGGAGGTGGTCTTTAAGACAATTAACTAATTTACTTAAAAACATATAATTTCTCCTTGGTGTGAGATGAATGTGTCTGATGTGAGGGTGCTCAATTATGGCACCATTTAAACTATGAACAAATGTAGCCATAACACTGTAAACACATTTCCTGGCCTTATCAATCTTTGCTTGATTGCCACCAGCCTCCCACCTGCACCTTTGGGCCAATGAAGAAAATATTATCTTAATGCCAGGATGCTGGAGGTGAAGCTGGTGCAGGTCCTCCTTCATCATGTCATTGCCGCCACAGTGGATGATGAGGACATCTAGTGCTGCTCTTCCTCGCAGGGAGTGGGAAAAGAAGGAGAGAAGGCCTCCCCATTGTAGTCCATCCCAGCCAAACCAGCAGACACGTTTTTATTATTGTTGGAAAGGAGTTGCTCTGAAATAATTACTTTGTCACCAGCTGTGTACATATTGTAGGAAAGACTAAAGTAAGGCCAAACATTTGGGATCACAAAGCCCTGCTGGGTGTGCTCATCAGGAACCCTCAGAATTTCTTATATTTTAGTGTTGGCACATGTCCTCTCCTCAGAAGTTTTATCACATTCAGTCCCTGCATCCAAGTCTAGACCTGGACAAGTTTTATTTGTGTATGTCACATCTAGTGTGTGCTGTGGGCATCAATTGAAGTCAGCCTCAGTCGTTTTTATGCATCACGTGTTTATCAGTATCAGAGCCTGGAGCTGAAGGATGGAAACAACTGATTAATTATATTTTCAACTGTAGAAACTGAAATCTATTCACACAATATTCCTTACAATAAAAGAAGCCGCACATATTTTTGGTCAGTGACTTATCTCAATGCTGTGACGTCCCACACTGGAACTCCCCCAGCTGGATTACTTCATTATTGAAAAGGGGAATCCTCAGATTCCACATCATCTACGTGATTTACTGCAACTGCAGCAGAGATGTAGCTGTGGTTGCGCCATTACACTCATAGAAATATCTGTAGTAAGATAAGCTGCATTCCTTCACGCTCATTTCAACTTCAGTAGTTTCAGATAACAGTAGGGAAAACTGTGAGTCAGTCTAAACATGGAACATACTGTACTATACTTCACAGCTCTTTGTTTGAAATACCTATACAAGGCTCCCGGCAATTTCACTTTATCTATTACTGCAAGTCAGACTATTTACACACAGAGAAGACTAAAAACACCCAAGATCTGAACAAGATTGAACACTGTGAGTAAGAGCCATTCTCATACAGAGAAGAATCGAATGCAGTGTGGAAGTTCAGAGGAACACCTTGAATTTTCCCTTTCATAAGCAGTCTGGTGGAAAACTGTGCTGTTTCGTTCAGACCTGTTTGTCACAACAGAGAGATAAGACAAACCAGTCACCTCTCTCAATACGATGGTTATCTCAGGCATCAAATTGTTGCTGGCCACATAAATTCCTTTGAACCTGTAAATTAGTCAGCCTTTCAGAGTTGAGAAAGAAAGCCCTTTTTCAATTTTCAGATTGACTTACAAATTTTTTTAAAGCTGAGTTTTAAATGAGTTAAAGGTTTCCAGCACTTGATCAGACCATGGACCAGGTCACACCACACAAGAATCTAAAAGTAGCCATTCAGTTATCATGCAACCAGGGAGACATTTAACTTGTACAAACAGAAATAAAATCAAGCACAAACCCTCCCAGAAGCATTGAGGAATTTAAATCAAACAGCCTTAATAGTTTCCCTTCATTTAAAAGTCCTGATTCTACGCCCTACGATTTACTACTAAGATCAAAGAACGTTCTGCTGGACCATACTTAAACTGCAACTTTAAAATCTACAGCCAATTTCAAACTGGTAACTAAACTAAAAGAAAAGTGCATTTCAAAACGTTGTAAAGGTCTTGAACTTTAGGGTGGTGTGAAAAGTCGGCCCTCACGGAGAACAGCAAGACGCGAACAGCAATAATGGTGATATAATGATCACCTATACAGAGGAGCATGAGGAGGAAATGAAATTAGATTTAGATCAACAGGTAAATAGATCCATTTCAATAAAACTATTTATGATACATTAAAAACATGAAAGGCAGTGAGTGGAAAGAGCAAGAGTTGTGTCTTTACATTTCATCTTGCGAATTTTTCCAGCAGATAGAACAATAAAAACAAATCAGGCTCAGTGTGCAAGTTTTCTGTGCGTAGAAATTTTTATTGGATTTCAGATTAGGAAGACGCTCATGAAAAATACGGACATTGGTGTGCAAGAGCCTTAAAATCGGCTACGTAGGAGCTGCTGTTAAGGCCTTCACACGTCTGTATTTTTTTATCCGAAATTCTTGCACATTTAAAAAATAAATATAAACTGATGTTGTATCAATCACAACTAAAAATTTTGGTTCAGAATCAATTTGATTGTAGAAATATGTGGTTCTCTGTTTAATGTTTGATTTCAGTATGCTAACAGCACATCATACTGGACAAGTGACATCCTGAAATAAACCTGGAAACCCCAGTTTGTGCAATACTGCAAATCTTTTGGAACAATAAGACATACTGGACTCTCTGTGTTGAACAGTTTTTGTTATTCATGTATTCTTATGGTGGGCAGGGTGAGTACAGGGTTGCTTATTAATTTGTTATGATAATGTCAGATTTATTACAGAGGACAGTTGTGTCATTGCAAACAGAAATAGACAATGCAGTATAATTAATGGTGTTCTTCATTGTGATCAATTGAGCAATGATGTGATTTACTGTGACTCTTGGCTATTAATATCTGTAGACCTGCCACAAACAGACTGGGAGCTCTGTGGGTTAAAGTTAAGGACCCTCAGAAGACCAGCTGAGACAGAGAGAACAATGCAGGCTGCTAAAACCGTCTGTGGTAGAGCACCACACAGGCAGAGTTTGGAAAAGGGACATGTCACCATCTTAAACAAGCCTTATCCCTATTGGCTACATGCAGACTTTATTTAAAATTATCCACTGAAATGTTCATCTGTCTTTCTTATATCATCCCTGCTTAACATGTGAGTCTACTGATCGGTAGAGTGGATTAGCTGCTTGCTCAAGAGCAGTGATTTTCAAGCTTTTTCGTGTCAATGTGTAAATTGACACATATCCGGTCACGTCACCCAAGACTTTCCTTCAGGGACGTCTGTCTAAAAGGATTTGGGTTGTTAGAAATGATTCAGGCCAGAATTCTGTCGGTAACAGCTACAGTTGAACTGTGGAGAGTGTGAAACCTATAATCAGAATAGTCACTCTTACTCACGCTCACTTCTATGGTGAAATAAATTGTGAAAATGAACTATTCCACCCCTTGGATCTCCCTCTAGGACCCCTTGGGGTCCTCAGACCCCTGGTTGAGAACCACGGCTCAAGAGTACTTAAGTACTAGGTGGTGAGTAGATAGTACTTCTAAAATTTCCTCACCCACATTTTCCAAGTGGTCCAAGGATGAACGGAACAAATATATCGGGTGGGTCTGGCTCCATTTTTGGCTCTAGAGAGGAGAGGAGGTGAAGCCCATTCTGTCAAACCCCTTCTATGGTCTCAAGGCAGGCAAAGAGAAGTCTGTCTCCGACAGCTCAGCTGGGACGCTAATTTCAAACCAGATGAGAAAAACTCAGCCAGACAGGCAATGTATGTGGGAGCATCTCAGCCACCCAGGACTGATTAACAGAAATCTCCTGAGATTTACAAAAAGCTCACTTTTATTGACAAAATCTGGGATGACTGCGATCTTCAAGACGGAAACAAATATTCCTTTTGTTTTTCATCTGACTTACCTTTAACAATCACAAAGGCACAAGGCTTAGGAAGGATTTTCACAGGATTATCCAAGTTTGTGAATCTTTTGCCTCGACCAACCGGAAAAGGGAAGTGAAAGGACGCTCTGCCTCTGAACTACAATTAAGCAAGTAATCAACTTCTATAATCTTAATTATTTTTGTAAAAGACGACAAGCAATTGATCCATTAAACCCAAGCCACCTAAGAGAACTGTGACAGGGAGCTCATTCCAGGATTAGACATTCAATCAACTTAAGACACCCAGGATAGTGTTGATCATGGGTCTTTGCACAAGCAAGTCCACCGTCACCCTGGATCCCAGCACCCATATCCTGAGTGCAGACCGAGCCAGCCATGCAGCGGGGGAGAGCGTCAGCCCTGAAGGGACCCCCATTTTGGATGAGGGCATCCTGATGGTTCAGCCTGTTAAAAGCAAAGCTGAGGGTGGAGGAGGAGGGACAAAGAGCAGCGGAGTGGTCAACCAAACAGCCAAGGGCTACCTGGAACTGGGGGGGAAGGGAGGTGGAGAGGGGGAGGCACAGACCTCACGGGAGGCTGAGGAAGAGAATGAAGATGAGGAAGGCGATGAGGTGGAGGAGCTGATTAACTTCTCAGACAGTGAGGGGAGTCTGAGGAGTGAGTTTCTGGAGTAGTGAGGAAGAAGATGGGAGGTGATAGCAGGAATGGGAAGAGAATTATGAAAGAGGACAAAGAGAGATGTTTCCATGTTGATCTTATCATTGCTGAATGATTTTAAATAAATTTCATTTTCTGCTTTAAAACTTCTGGTGGCTTAGTTATTTTTTGTGTTCTACGGTATGACTCCTAATGTACTATATATATCACTGCTGAACTACGTCTTCATCTGTAAAATAATGTATAGCCTCAAGCTCTATTAAAGGGACATTTCACCCTCAGATTAGAAATACATATTTTTCCTCTTACTTGTAGTGCTATTTATCAGGCTAGTTGTTTTGATGTGAGTTGCTGAGTGTTGGTTCCAGAAAGCAGACATCTCTACAGCCAATGCCTCCAACACTTGACAGCTCAAACCAAAACAATCAGATTGATAAACAGCACTGCATTTTAATAAGAGGACTCTGGATTTACCAGAAATAATATGGCTAATATGAATATCTAAAATACAATTCCATTTATGATATCTGAAATGTCAGCACAATTGCAGTTATCTACAATGAATATTGCAGCTAACAAGAATTGAACTGCTGATATTAACAATTAACATTTCAGTCAGGAACACTTTAGTCAAAAAAAACTTAATTTCCATTTGCAGTGTTATATTTGGCGGTATGGCTCTGTTTTGGGCCTGTTCCCTGCGCCTACAGTAAGCCTATGGCAGAGAGGCAAACCTCCCTGCCCTTCCATGTGCCAACGAGGAAAAGCCTAAGGCAGGGAGAGCAGCAGCAAAAAAAACAACCAAAAAAAACGAAAATACAACCATGCCAGACAAACCTCTCTGGCCTTTCAGTGCACTGGAAGTGCCAGCAGAGGAGCAGCTTAGGTGGACAGCCAAGTCGACTAATGAATTTTCATGTGGCTAATAGAACCAACATGAATTGCTAGATAATTTACATAGCTAATGAGTTAATAAAGAGGGCACTGCAGATAAGCTATAACATCAGCCAGTAGTTCACAAAGCACTTATAGCATTTAAGCATTTAGGATGACTTGAGTCTTGGGCCGGAGGTAACATTCATGAGCAAATGATGACCATCGGTCCATAGCCTTGGTGTTGAGACAGGTGCAATAGATGCTGCAGTTGTAGCTTCTCCCATGCGGAGAGATTGAGCAGTTTAGTGGTCATGTGGTGACCCACAGGGCTGGCAGAGGAGGCGAAGGCAAGAAGCAACCAAGATCAGGACATGGGATTTCCCTCCTTCATGCCAAGACAGGCTCCTGTCGGCTGGCTTGAGGACCGCTTTTCAGATAGTGAGTCATAAAAGACAGAGAACAAAGCAGTATACGTTTTAGAAAATTAAATGTCATTCCTCACCTATCTGTCGGTCTTTGTGAGTTTTGATAATATGGAGAAGCAATGAGGGTAAAAAATTACATCAGCTATAGTGAGGTCAATCACAGGATCAAAAGATTCAGTGCATGTAGTTAACTCACCACCTCTAAGTAACCCATAAATGCTGTGTATAAAACGTCTAAGAACCAGAGCACCTATCCCATGTGCAATTGCTTTGCACAAGTGGGCGAATGACAAGTATCAATGCCTTGTGGTTTCCTCTCTAAGCCATTAGCAAGAGGCCAGTAGATGGGTTTTCTAGCAGACTGCTGGTAGATGGATCCAAATAATGCAGGTGGAATTTATTACCTGCAGGAAGTCCCATCACGGAAGATGGCTGCATTTTGCAGGATTCAAAACAGTGAATATTAGATGCACATATGATAGAAATATTGACAGGCAAAATACCTACAGAGCTCTTTTCTTCCTACATCAGTGAACATAGTAATTGAAAAAGCCCCTCAAAACCAACTAAAAGGGCTGCATCTGTATAACTTAATGGCTAATAAAGATTCTAAGTTCTCATTATAAAAGGATGGAATGTCATTGTGAACAGAGGCCAGAGCTCAGATCTGCAGTCTGTATCCAAGAACACCACATCAGATTTGGGGTGTGTTTCAAGTCACATACTATTCTTTTTACTTTTAGTATGTACTGCAGCTGCCCTTAAAAGTGATATGACGAATCTTTCATTGTGCAAGGGATTGTGAGTCAGAAGGCCAGAAAAGCATGCTGAGTTGCATATTGCAAAATACGACCGGATGTAGAAGGTCTATGGTTTTTTTTTTTGGTTTTTTTGCATTCTGCATTTCACATACTATGGACATACTACATCTTTGTCTGGCATACTATACATATATGGCAGTATGGGTATTGAAATGCACAGTTTGAGAGGTTAAGAGGCCTGAATATAAAGGAGGATCCCTGTGGAATAATGCACATGCAAATTACGATACCCAAGCAAAGACTGGAATCCTCATTGACACTGCTACTGCCTTGTACTTTCTCATGACCTCTCTGATGCGATAATTTTGACAAGTGATATCATTAATTAGAATCACAACTACTCAAAATGACATCATGAAAATGTCAACCTGGAATTATAACACATCAAAAGTGAGTTACAGGTATTTGTAACTGAGTTTGAATAGAAGTCAATGGTAAAAGTTGACTAGCTGTAATTTACAGATAACTATAACGAACATTTCCGCTAATAAGAAATGAATTGTTGATTGTTGTAGAAATTTTTGAATAGAAATGCTACTATTCAAAATTACATTATGGATATTTTGGCCTGGAATTCTGAATAGTCAAAAGACAATTGTTGATAAAATTGCTATTACCGCTAATAAAGCTCTGGTGAAAGTTCAGTCAGAAAGACTCACTCTCTCACTCTGCCATTTATTCCTTGCATGCATGCTCACTCACTGCCTCAAGGTATAGCAACCAATAGCACAATGTCCGCCCCTGTCAGCCTATTATCTTACTCCTCCTCATTTTAGATATGGCTCTTTGTCTGTCCGCAGTCCTTTCTTGCTGCAGTCATGCACACCATCAACCTCCCCATCACCACTTAGGGCTCTAGTTTCCCGGCGCAGCGCAGGGTGGCGCAGGGTGGTGAACCCCGCGCAGAGCTAGTTTTGAGCAGCGCAACCCAGTTTAGTAGTTTGGCAGACCGAGGTGCGCTGAGATGGGTGTGGCAGCGCAGCAGGGGGAGGTGTCGACAGATCCAGCTTGGCGCAGTGACAGTTTCGTGCCAAAAGGCTTCGCTGAAGGTGCGCTAAAAGCTTGCCAGCTGAAACCAGGTCTACTGTCAGCGCAGGCGGAGCGCAGCCGGTGTAAGCCGAAGAGAGATATGCAACATTGATTTACGATTGTGGTGACCTCCTCCCTGGCTAGCTTTGCATCATCAGCCCGTGGAGGTCTGCTCGCAGTTCCGTATATTCGGACACTGCGAGCTTGGACCTCCCAGACCAAAACATCAGTTTCCTCCTGGGAGAAGTTTGGCCGTCTGACGCTGCTGCTCTCTTCTGCCATGGCGAATTGAGTAAACTCTCATTACACCTTCGCGCGGCGCATTTAAGGGCGAGGAGAGGGGCTCATTTGATTGGTGTGATGTGAATGGGCTGTGTAAAACCCACTCCATGCCTTCTCTCCTCCCTCTTTCCGACTTGCGCAGGTAGGAGGGACGGAGGTGGGAAAGAGGAGTAGCTGCGCCAGCGCGCACGGTGTGCCAAACTTGCAAAATCTGCCTGGCCACACCCAGTTGGTGAAGCGCAGGTGCACTGCGCCCCTGCCTAGCCTGGTCTGCGAAACTAGAGCCCCTAGTCTTTACAGATCCATCAGCCTCATCCGCCTCAGCAGTCAGCAGCCTCAGAGTCATTAGCCACCACCACCACCAGTGGCTGGACTTATCTTGGGAATTATCTGGGGAATTATCTTGCTGCTGCTTAGATGTCCCTCGATGACAAAATATTTCCCTCCCTTCTGTTAAATTGTAATCAGCACAAATCACCTGTTAATCTGTACACTTAAATTTCTTATTTAATATTATCTTTACTTAACTCTGGAATAACTAAATGTTAAATGGGCTCTGCATAGAAGCACTGGTGAGAACAGTCTGTAGGCTACAGATTGTAACCAGCCTAGAAAAACATAAACTAGCTTTTAGCTATTGTGCTGTTTCTACTTGAGGCATTATTTCTCATTGCTAGTTCGAAATGTACTATTATTGATTGATTATTTGATCTTTATTATGAATCTGATGTTAGTCAGAAGCCAGAGCCTTCAGCTATCAGGCTCCTCTCCTGTGGAATCATCCTCCTGTTGCGGTCCGGCAGGCAGACACCGTCTCCACATTTAAGACTGGGCTTAAAGAAGCAACAGATAGCATCTTTTCCTAAATATATCATTATGAAAATAATGTGGGTTGCACAGGGTAGTGGCCACAGTAAAATCAGACTATCAGCATTTACATAGGTTACTTAGTAGCTTTGCAATCTTTGCAATAAGCTTCTGCCACTGGTGCCGAAATTTTGCGGAACAAATCTGCTTTGCGGCAGGAAACGCATCATGTATTGCAAAACTGGTCGGTCACCCAATCAGGGACTGGAGCTGGTCCTTATGAGGAGCTGGGCATGAGACAGCTCCTCTGTCTGAGGAGGCAAAGAAGAGCACAAAGGAGAGTGATAAAAGAAGAGGAAAAACAAGAGTAAACCTCAGTCAGGCGTTCAAGAGATGGAGGGAGCTCCGTGACCAAAGAGGCTTCAAAACCGATGTCCAGCTAGCTTTCCTTCTAATAGATCAGTAAGCAACATGGCTAAATGTTAGCTAGACGAGAAAGGACTGTATTGTACTGGCTGCTAGTTAACTCCTAGCTGGCCAGCATCGTAAATCGCTGCAACCAGGGAGCAGGTAGCGAGTCTTGGTCGGCTGACATCCTCGTTGCCATTCTACGGCAGCCCTCTGACAATGATAGCCCCCTCCCTTCCTTCTGTTCTCTTCTCACAGAGGCAGCTATAGACGAACATCGCCCAGCTAAGTTACGCCCAGGTAAGTGAACACTGGACTTTTCACTGCAATGGCGTTAGACTGAGGAGCATCAAAATCAGTTAACATTAGTTCACACAGCTCTCCCAAGCTGTCCTGGAGAGCAGGGAGATCATGTCGGTCACTGGCCATAAATGTGAGGGCAGCCTTTGCAGTTACTGGGCACCCAGCATCTCTGACCGGGAGAAGTGGAGTAAAATCCTCTCCTCCGCTCCCGTTTGTCTGGTAAACGCCTCTTCTCTGTCAATACACTGCCAGCAATTTAATAATATTGATGCCAGTTGTAACATTTGAATCTTTTAGTAGTAAACCATGTTCTAAGCGGGATAATGTATAGTGAGCTGGTGACTGTTGAAAAAATAACTCTGCTGTGCGTCAGGGTTCCATTCCCCTGTCATGAGTTATTTTTCAGCAGTCACCAGTTACTGTGAGCTGTTTGTACTGGTACTGTGCATTTTGGTATAATTATTTGCATTACTGTTTGTATTTTCTTCAGATAAATCTGATCATTTTTGCTCGGTCTCTTTACTCATTTATTTAGTGTCCACAGACCTTCTCATTCTACATATACATAGAGGTATACTGGTGGCTTTACAGCCTTCATTTTATTGATTATCTCTGATCCCCACGGTCAATTTGGTCGTTGTGACAGTGCGAGCAACACCGCTCATGATAGGTGGCGCCAAGGTAAAAAAAAAAGAATCCTACCTGTTGCCTCTTTAAGTCTTTCTTTTTTGATAAAGCTTATAGTTAGGGCTGGCTCAGGCTTGCCTTGTACCAGCCCCTAGTTAGGCTGACTTAGGCCTAGTCTGCCAGGGGACCTCCTATAATACACTGACCACCTTCTCTCCTTCTCTCTCTCTCTCTCTCTCTCTCTCTCTCTCACCTTTGCTAACACTCATGTCCTGTTACTGCATCTCGCTGACTCGGTTGTACTGCATTTCACTAACTCGGCTTCTTCTCCAGAGCCTTTGTGCTCCACTGTGTGGCAGGTTAACTTGTATCGCAGCAGTGTCTGGATGGTGCGAAGTGTATGGTTGTGCTGCTGCCATGGTCCTGCCTGATGCCTCCTGCTGCTGCTGTTATCATTAGTCATGCTTCTACTATTATTATACACATATGATTATTGTCACATACGTACACTATCAGATATTAATACTTTCAACATATTGTACCACAACAGCCGAAATTATTATAAAAAATATTATTACTTTAATGAGGTTTCTACAATTTTTTTTCCCCATTAAAGGTTTTTTTTGGGGAGTTTGTCCTTATTCGCTGGGAGGGTCCAAAAGACAGAGGGATGTTGTATGCTGTAAAGCCCTCTGAGGCAAATTGTGATTTATGATATTGGGCTTTATAAATAAAATTGATCAATTGATTGATTAATTTTAGACTACATAAATGACGTCTTAACAGTTATCTTTGTACTTAACACTTTTGATCTTACGTCACATCTGGGTTATGCTCTGTTATGGTCATATTTGTAAATATGTCAATAGTCACTCTTGATTTGTATGATAACAATAAATTGCAAAAATGCTTATTTACACATAAAATTGTATTAACATTAATCAGAATTTGCAAAGCTAGGTAATGAGTTAGTTAGCGAGTTAGCTGAGCCACAACTTTTTAAAACAAGTAATGTTTAACTTTGTTAAGATGATATGTTTTTGTGTTTGCTGTGAATTCAGCTGCTGACCCTGTTTCCCAGAACCACGTGGTGGCTGCATCACCATACTCTACTGGACACGCACAGATGAAACCAACTTTGATCTTATCTTCGGACTCTTAAGAAAGAAGTTAAACTGGTGTGTGTCCCCAAATGTCAAAGCAGAGAAGACATTTTGCCTTTTTACTCACACTCTCTTGTACTTCTTTCGTAATAACATGTTCATGTTTGGTGGAAAGTGAGGTTAACCTCAGTGAACTGATAAATGTGTGTCAGTTACTGATAGGCCTCACTGAAAAAGTGGTAAAGTTTTCATTATTGTGAATGACTTTGAAGCCATTCTTACTTTTCTTTTAGCACCTCCACCATTATCGTCAAATTGAATCTTGACTGTGAACCCTCAAATTTAAAAAATCCAAATGTTTCCCATGATCATGTGACCTTTACTGTGGTTACTTTTTGGGTTTTCCACTTACATGAAATGCATTACTAAGTCTGATATTGCAGAAACATTTATTGAGCATATTCACTTGAAAGCTTTTTGATTTTCTGTACCTACACCACCCTCAGGACAAACTTTACATTTTAAGGTTGGTGAAAGGTAAAGTTTACAGTAACATTTAAACATGAAGAAATGTAGTTTCAACATATACCCTACATATGGAATGTACAAATATAACATATCTGTGGTTTGCAGAAACATACAATGCCAACATGTATTATTTACTGGATGATTCTGTCCAACGATGTCCACAACTGCAATTACAGTTACAAGTAGTCAAATACTTGCATGTACCACACTCAGTTACCTAATTAGGGTTCAAGCCCCAAAGGGGAAGAGCCCTATTGAATTTGTGCTGATTTATTACTGTATTTTTATTCATGTTCGACCGCTGCGACTCAAATTGCCCTGTGCTGGAATTAACTAGACACACAAACCCAACTAGAAAAGCACTCGGAGAGCACAGACCTCTGCCAAGCAGCTCGGATTTCCCACCATTTTATTATTTTATCCACTTCACTTCAACTGATCACCACCAAAATTTTAACATCTGTTCCTTGTCCCATTATCAACCTTTCCTGAAAATTTCATCAAAATCCGTTGAGAACTTTTTGAGTTATTTTGCAGACAAACAAACAAACGCTGGCGAAAACATAACCTCCTTGGCGAAGGTAATAACTGTAAATGACACAGGCTTATTGAGCTAAAAGACACGCGTCTATTGTAAATGAGCAACATGGTTTGAAAAAAAAAAGGCCACAAAAACTTTGCAAAGAGCGGGGCTTGGGAGTGAATTGGCTATTACTCATTAAAAATTTGTTTAATCATCACAAATCTTGGCCAGTACCTTTAATTTGAGTTGGGGAACAGGGCGATCAAAGCATTTTGAGCATGCCCCATAGGGGGCACTACAAATGCCACTACCATGTACCTCAACATGTACCCAGAATTTCATATTAACCAAGATCTGAAGCATTATAATAATCGGTACAGGTGGGCAGTTAGCATTACATGCTATATTATTCCTTTACTGAAATTACTGTGACCTGGAATAAGCAAGAGATTTGACACTTGGCACCATAACTGGAAATGATGTCCTTATGGTTCACATAAGATCCCAATCAGCCTGATGAAGCCGAAATAGTGAAAACCTTGACAGGCCGTGCCTCTCACACAGTGAATCAGATTGACTTGAAATTTGAAACACATCTCTATCTCAGTGTGCTCTTGGACCGGACCATAGACGTCTTTGCTAATTTGCATGATGTGAAAAACAGTAAAATGAATAGACCTTTCTTATATCTCAATCAAAACCAAATTTGGTTTATGGTCTTGTGGGACAGAAATACACGTCTATTAGAAATGAGTACAGCAGGCCCCAATTAATGAAAAATACTTGCCAAAGGCAGAACTTAGCGAAAAATAGGTCATAACTCAAATCTTTATTATATATCTTTGAGCAATCCTATGTAAACTCTGTGGGCACATTAAGTACTGACATCTGAGCGTACAGACAAAGTTTCGTTTAATCCTTATAAAAAGGGGGCAAATGGTAGGATTTTGACTGTGCTGTTGAAATTTGAATATATTGCAATGGTGAGACAAGTGTGTAATTGATTCAGTCCTTCTTAAGTCCAAACTAAACAAGCGGATTCTTCTCAGCCTTGTGAAGCCTAAAACCCGCTTGGTGCTGCTTGTGGCTTTGATTTTGGGCAATTGAGTTGCTTCCTTCTGTTGGCCAAGAAAGGCTTGAACCCTGGAATTGCCGTTTGCAGATATATTTACACTTGGTCTTCTGACATTTCTGGCTATTCTGTTGACTCCACCCATAGCAGAGTGACAAAGTTTGAATGGGATGACACCTATATGCAGGTACGTGAGCCTTTCAACAGGAACACCTGTCCACCAGAACAATAACATGCAGTCTTCTTTTTTTTTTAGCTTTTTAGATGTGTAGATCTTTGTGTAGATGGATTTAATAAATAACCTGAAAATCCAAACAATCAGAGACAAGAACACCGACTGCTCATTCTATGCACACTTCTTTTTTTTTGCTTTGGACACAATCTCATTGACAGAAAACATCTGAGATGTTGGTTGAACTTTGTTCTCTTTCTCACCAGTGGTCTTGTCTCCACCAAACTCCCCAGCTGAAAATAAGCACCCCTTATATGTCTCAGATGTGGTTTTGTTTTCTAAGAAAAACCACCACAGGTATTATCTGTGAAATCACTGTTGTATTCAAAACCTCCCTCTGACAGGGATCAATACTGGGGCTTGTTACCAATTAACAGTAAGTGGGGAAAGCCTTGTTTATGCCGTCTGATGTGGAAATTAGTAAGATTTGCTGTTGTGGTCAATAATATTATCAGCTTGAGAAATAAAGTGACCTTTTGGAGTTAGTCCTGTTGTTTCTTTCTCATACAGTAGCAACTGGCACAACTTGAGGGGGGAATTTTCTTTGTTCTTCCATTTTTCTTTTGATCTCAATGAACAAAGGCTACGGTGGAAAGCAAAGTAGTACATTTATTAATTTCCCTTTGTCAGTGGAATTCTATATGAAGTTTGAACCTATTGTCACCCACAGTTGCATTTCTTTATTAGGTCATAATTTGAGCACAATTATGAGCACAATTATGTTACAATACATTTATGCTTTCTTCCCAATACTGTTCTGATTTCAGCAACTTTGAGATATAGATAAAAACAAGCCATCTAATGAATAATGACTTTTGCTCATGCAGTCAATAGATTTTCTGGGATGTCAAAGGCATAATCCTCCCCATACTGTCACACAACAATATGGATTATGATCTCACATAATAGTGTCCTCTTTAGCCCCTTTTATACTAACCATTCAAGGTCGGAATATGCCGCTTCGCCAGTCTTTGTATAAGGTAGGACCGCGGAATGGGGGGACAAACTTGTCTTGCTTTTAAGCCACCACTTGAGGTAGTAACAGCACCAAATGGGGGCTATTTATATAAACAGGACAGTAGACAGGACGGGAGCAAGGGCAGAATGAGTTAGACATTTTGATGACATGTTATGCGTGTGACCCACTCTGGGAGATTTCAATAGCAGCTGATAGCAGTTAGCAGCTAACTCAAGAAGAGGAACAGCTGCCGAAAATGTCCACAAACTGGGAAAACAATGAGGTCTGGGAGCTGCTTACCCTCCAAGCAGTGGATGACATCAGCTGCCATTTAACAGGGACAGTAAATGATTGTTATTGCCATGTCACTGCCATGTTATTGTTTATAAAGTGCTGCTGACGCATATGTTATAAGTCACATGAAAGACCCATGCTGTTGTGCTACATGTCATGCCCATTACGCCTCTTGGTTCTGCGATGCAGGAATGCTATGTTAAATCACACACTGGAGTGGAATGCTTTTTCTGTGTAAAAATGCACCAATAGGAGATGCGACCACATTATCACTGTTTTACACAGCAGCACACTGAGATTAATGAGTTTCCAGTGTGTAGAGTTTAATGGGTTTATTATAGTAAAGACAGCAATGAACTGATGATTGTTTGATGATGCAAACATTTAATTTGAGGTGAACCATACAGAATGGAAATCTATGTGTCAACTTTGGTGTGAAAGGTCAATAGAATAGTTTGTATTTTAAGTTTCTTTTCTGGTGTAAAAAAAAACTGTTTACTCACCCTGACACATTGTGTTTAACCTTGAGGTCCCACAAATGTGTTGATTGCATTTTCTTCCTCATAAAACATAAACTTATTTTTCAAAGTATTAAATCATGCGCTTGTTACATCTATGTTCACTAGTGAGCGGCTTCGTCTTCGTCTTCTTTGCCTTTCCTGGCACACTGCAGTATATGTAGGGGTACAACTGCCATCTCTTGATCACTGGAATAGTGCACTGAAAGTGCATGTGCGTCGTTGTGCACTCATCACATAACTGTTTTACTGGTTCTTGCTGTGTATCTGTTTAAAAATCAGGGTAATCTTTATTATCCCCGAGGGCCACAGCCAGCAGTAATTTTAGACATCACACCAACCAGGACTCAAACAATCGACATGAAAAAAGCATAAAAACCACACTGAATAACATAACGTTATTCAACAGACCGATAGCAGCAGGGACAAGTAACTTCATAAATCTATTTGTCCTGCATATTGGCCGATAGCAACCTGAACCCACCGAACAAAGGGTGACTAAGGTACAGACTACAGTGAGTGGTTGAATGACACAAATTATGAATATTTTTTGTATTTTGTCATTGTCTTCAACAGATTCTTTGATAAAAGGACTCATTTTGATAATTTATATTTTGTTTTTATAACAATATTAAACATTTTGCATGTGTCCCTGAAATTGCTGTCCTCCCTGACATTATGGGGTAACTGCCTCTTTAAGGAACCGGCTGATGTAATCAGTGACATCACCACCACCACCACCACAATTTTGTCTTTCTTCAATGGAGGTTGACACCTGCTGTAAGTACAGTATATATCTATACTTATATTTCTTCATTTCATCATATTGTGTTTACAGTTGGATGTTGTCAACTTAACATGCCCACACTGTCATAGTGACATTTTAATTCATATTAAACCTTTTCAGAATTTAAAATATGTTTACAATACAA
Source organism: Epinephelus awoara (assembly GCA_035609425.1). NCBI lineage: Eukaryota > Metazoa > Chordata > Actinopteri > Perciformes > Serranidae > Epinephelus > Epinephelus awoara. The sequence goes on along the minus strand of CM069299.1, from coordinate 8,810,191 downwards.
AACAATAAATAGAAACCACACAGTAAAGACATTAAATATTAAGTCAATCACATGTGCAAAACATTCGTCTGTGGTAAAACGCTGTGCAAATTAGACACTGCAAATTACAATTACAGGGTGTATTAATTAACTGCCCAGGTATTCAGACACATTCACTTGCATACTTACAAACCCACACATTCTCATTCATACTTTAATAGTGTACTATTGCATATTACTTCAAACTTCCAACCACAAATTAAATCAACTACTTACAGTACAGCAGCCCTCAGGGGCCTCCTACATTTCTGTGTGTCCTCCATTTGCCTATGAATGAGTCCGACTGACAGAGAAATAAATGTGTTTGTGTGTTGATGAGTATTTGTACTGACTGTGTTTACACAGAGAGGTCCTGTACCCCCACCAGAGGTCATTAGTACATATTCAGAATTCAAAACATTAAAAGTGTCTAATGAAATCATATTGGCCTAATGCTGGATTTCTCAAAAATATCCTGGGGGGGAGAGGGGTGTGGCCCCTCCCATTATCTTCCCTGCCACCTTGCCTGAACTGAGGATCTGAGCTTTAGATTAGAACTGATGCCATTGTGGAAAATTGACTCTATTATCGCTCTGTGATTGATCTAGGGTCTAGCAGCATTTCTACAGTTTCTGCAGGACATCTGAAAGGCACATTATGGTGACATTGACCCTGTTACAATACTGTTTAGCTGAAAAATTCTAAAGTGGTATAAGGTGAAGAGAAAGAGGGACAGAGTCCGGCCTGGGTTTTTGGGCTTGATCAGAGCTCCACTCCATACATAATTTTAAAAAATGTGGGAAAACTTGTGCTCACTCAAACTGTTTTTGCTCTGAAAGAAAACAGACTCACACATTTGTCCATGTGAGCCGGAAAGTGACTGGGACGCCCAGCAATTACTGCGCAGAGACTGAGACCAGAAATGGCTGCTACTCACATTTTTGACTTTACACACACAAGTTTCACACACTATCTTCATCAGGGTGTCCTCTCTCATGGTATAAAATACAAGTGTTGGGAGTCAAGGTTTTTTGACTAGTACGCAGGAGTATGAGAGGTGCGCCTTGGCTCAGTCCCTATGAAGTCAACTGTCTGACCCAGGAGTCATTTAGCAATTATTATCACCATGGCAACCTTTGATTGCTGCAGACATAGCTGACTGAGATGAGCCAATTAGTGCAGTTTGACACACACACACACACACACACACACACACACACACACACACACACACACACACACACACACACACACACACACACAAAACAACTTGGACATTACCATGCTTTTAAAGGAACTTTTCAAGCCTCAACTAGAAACTCCACTCAAACCTTACAATGCTTCACATCTTTCATATATTGTGGGCATTATTCAATTACTCATAGTAAACTTAACTTAAATTAACTTAAAGAGTTCCCTCAAAGGGCTGATCTAACTGTATAACCATTTGCAGAAGAATGGAGATGATTTCAGGACAAGCCTTCTGAGCCTCTGCTTGAAGTGACTTTTAACTTTTCTTGTTGGAAAATCAATCAAACACAGACATGCAAAACGATCACACAAAGATGTATGCTGGAAAACATCTACAAATGATGCAGTGCATAGAAATACATGTTTTTGTCTTCAGTCTGGGTGTCTTGCTCCTATGTAAGGGGGATGGGAAACATTTAACATGCTTGCGTAACATATCTCCGATTGAAATTCTTCAAATCTTGGGGCAGTATCTGCACCCATCATAAAGTTATGACTGTAAAAATCTAATCTAATCTGGCCTAACTTCACTTCACTTACAAGAAACCTGTCCACCTTATTCCTGAGGGCACTTCTGTGGAAATGATTATCGGTAAAACTTCCAGTGAGATAGCGGAAGTAGTTGGCCGCATTGACCTTCTATGGTTAGTCTCAGTAGCAAATCTTGGTGGTTCTTTCTGAAAGTAATAGTAAAAGTAGTAGAACTCTGATTTAACAAATCACCAGTTATAAAAAATGTGTAAAGCGCATCATTAAGCCAGACAAGCGGGGCATTAGCTTGAAAACATCATGTTTATTCACTTTACATGGAGCTAAAATTAATACAGAATTATGTTAAATGTTTGCCAAATGTGTTAGTGTAGAAATCGGAAGTCATGAGTGGTAAGACATCATTAACCATGCTTTTGGAGTAGTTGTTTACCGTAAGCTAGCTTGGGCACTGTTAAATTTAACAATATGCTAATGTAGCAAGGCAAGCTAATCGCTAACACGCTTGGTTAAAAAGAAAAAACAACCAGTGCTTTGAGATGGCTGTCAGAGATGACAGAGGTAATATCACGTTATCCTGTCTGAGGTCGAACAGGTGGTCTGTTGCATGTTTTATTTTCCAAACACTCTAGAAAAGAGGATTAGCGTACTGTTACATATTGTTACCACTGGGAAAAACACGGTTCTCTGGTTTGGCGCTGGGATTCGTGCCCATAATTCACGCAAGGTATTAGATTAGATTAGTTAATTTGTCCTATTAGGAAAATTTTCTTCACGCTTCCATACATCTTGAGGGGGGTGAGGAATAAGGTGGATAAGGGGCCACAATAGTTACATGGGATAGCACTTGCTATGTGTTACCTAACACACGGGCTAGCGCAGATACCCTTCCATTGGTATACTGGCTGTATGAAAACATGGCTTCAGTTCTATCCACCATCTTTAAACTGCAGAGGAGAAAGTGTCTGGCTTGATTTCCTCTGTGCAGTGGCGGCCAGGTCTTCTCAGACGTGAGGAAATGCCGCAACAGTCATAAGCAGTCAGATCTCACTGATATGTGGCTAGCGACATCACACACATGCTGTATCACTTTTACCATAGGTCCTGGTGAGTAAAGATGAACTGTGTGGGAGCATCTACACAACAAAATTGATTTAACCATGGACAATAAAGTGCAGGGATTCCCCAATAGTTTGGAAATGTCACATCCTGATGTCTTATAAGCTGCAAACCTGTTACCCATCCATTGACAAAGCCTCAGGAGAGGGTTGAGCTGTGTACTACAGGCAACAAGACTTAGAACCTTAATACTGGTTTTGGCTGGACCTTACCTATTCTCGACAAGACAAGAATTCAAATATAGACATTCTCATTGCGAGCTAGAACCTCTGTAGTATAGTAATCCGAATATATAATTGGGTCCTCTATCTCCCCTCCAAGGATGCTGTCTCTACTGCTGCTGCTTCTTTTGGTCTCTTTTCAGCCATCATCCTCTGCAAACTCGTGTCAAGATATGCCCGAGTTCACCCGCAATGTGAAAGACTTTGGAGCAAGAGTGGAGGTAAAGTGGCATCATTCTCATCAGATGTTGTATATTAAGTAGCTTGTATCATATAAATAGTGTGTTGCAGGCCAGAAAATTGTATTGACAGTCATTAAATGTGGTGGTAATTTATTTTGACTTGCGGATAAGATATTATGATCTTCAGTTTGTGAATTAAAGCGATAGTGCAGTATAACATTACAGATATTAATAAGCTGTGTTTAGCCATGTCCAGGCTAAAGCTTGGTCTAGTGTGTATATGTGTGTGTGACAAGTGTGACTTTGTAATATCACTGACAAACCCTGATGACTGGCATGTTACATGCACCCTTTCCATTTGTCGTAAAAGCCAACAAGAAAAACAGATTATGTGTGGGTGAAGTGTTACATAGATTTACTTTGTGATTGCAGCCTATGAGTTTTTGCTGCAGGGACTCTTTTGACTTGCTAATGCTGATGCTGTGATTTCTTTAACTTTGTTTCTCCTTTGGATTGACAGCGTTACAACTGTTCTGACAACTGCAGCTCAGTTCATGTCACTGTAAGTCTACCATGATGTGACCTTTGACATCTCCTGTTGCTCTAACTTTGACTTCCTGGCCCCAGCTCTTCCTCTTTGCTTCTTCACTTTTTTTCTCTCTGTCATAAGTCTTTAAACTGTTTTCTGATTAAGTAACCTGAAATTCAGTTGCGGTTTCTTTTCAGAGACGTTGCTTATTTAATGACATTAAACTCGTATACAGAGCACTACTGTAGCACTTGTGACCTGCCACTGTAAACAATAATGCCATGCTATGAATTCAATATCATACTCTCAAAGAATGAACCAAAGCTGTCCATTTCTAATTCTGGATAGGATGTAAGGGAAATTTATATTGTGAGAAAATATTAACTTAATGCACAATGTCTAGCAGGGTTGAATATGCTTTGTGTATTCTCTTAAAGTATCACAAATCTGAACTCTTCCATTGTGTTGTAATCCCAATGTCATTCCATGACATAGTGGGAACAGGGCAAATATAGTTTTCTGATTTAGATGTTAATGTATGCCCACAAATACCATAGGAAAATAAAGGTAATGTAATTTGTCTATGAAAACACAAGAAAGATTATGAGTAACTGGTTTACACTGCAGACATGTTCAGTCGTGCTCTGTATGATGCATGTCAGACTGTTCTTTTCGTCAGTGCGCACACACAGCTTCAGCACCACGACATCTTACCACTTCCTCTTTGCTTCGCTGTTATCTCATCTGAACCAATTTCTGTTGCTTGTGCACAGCTATGTTGATTGGTAGATGCATTATTTTCCTATCACCTCCTTTTTCCACACATTTGTGTCAGAGCCAAATAATGCTTCGCTTTCATCTTCCAACTGCCTACAGAGGCAAAATATCCAATTTAATTCTTTTCATTGTATAACATATGTTATAGCTACTTTAGAATCTGCTCCATAAAACTAAAGGAACTGATTGTAACAAAAAAGACATCTCAGACATGGCGGACTTCATATTTGATGACGTTTTAACATAATCTCTACTCCTCAGGATAAAAGATGCAAGTGTTTTGACCTCAACGTAACACAAGAGGTAAGCTGTGTGTGTGTGTTGAAACAGAGAGATGATTATCATGAATAACGTAATGGGAGATGAATAATTGTAAGTGATGAATATCCTGATACAGATATTTTAAATGTGTGCTTCTCAGAGTTTGTTTCCCATGTGTCAATCATTTTGACATATGGAAACATTTTCCAAAACGACTCAGATGAGAAGATGGAATATTTTCATCTCTGAGCATCCAGCACAGACGTAGGCCATGAGCAAGCAGCAACTTCTGGGGCTGAAAAATGAAGCCAATGCAAAGTGCCAAAAACTGCAGCTCCTCTAATGGCCACTTCAAGCTGGCTCCAAAAGGAGTCAGTCTCCATAGACTTCCATGTTAAAATGCCCAAGTTAAACGACATAAACATGTTTAAAGTCTTTGGTCTCTATAGTTAGTTTCTTCATTCAAGACAACTGTATGAGGGCCGATTTTTAACGCTTAAAGTTGCACAGGTCATATATCTCACATGAATTCACTCATGTGACACGCGTCATATGGCATACATTGATATCCTATTTTTCATTGTTAAAATAACTCTGCGTTGATTTCTGGTTTCACACGGGATACGAACACCTCTCTCCTGGTCCAGTATTTGTTTGATCAGTCCACCTAAGCGGGTTTTGTTGCTCTTTATACTATACTATGCTATCCAAAATCCTCCTTTGCTCCCACAATAATTACTATGGCCACTAGATGTCACTGCCTAACAAGCTGCCACACAGTGATTCAGCATTGGCTATCTTACAGAGAAAGAGTTTAGATTATTTCCTTCACTGCTTCTGAACTCAAAAATGAAGAAAAACCTCAGAGTTGCTATCTGGCAAAGATTTGTAACTTTTGAGATCTTTGTGCAAAACTAAAAGCCCCATCCTCACATATTTTTGTTATATAACTGAAATTATACTTTACTTTTTACTAGGGATGAGTGAGTACATCATTATCTGTATCTGTATCTGTTTCTATTCAACCAACAAAATTTTCGGTATCTGTACCTGTACTCGGAATGGGTGGTGTTTAACCAGAGGTGGGTGTGGCTTAAACTGGCAACGGGTGGGCATGAACCAGAAGTTGTTATTTTAAGCATGAAATTGATCAAAGGTTGCTTTATTTATTATTTATTATAAAACTATTTACAGAACTATCTCAGGATTGAACAGTTTTAATTAAGAAATTGAAGCACTATACACAAATGAGGATTTTCCTTCATCACCAGTACAGATATTGACACATTTACTTATAATAGTACATTATCTGTGTGGGATACTCCTTTATTCCAATGCTTGGCCTAGCCCTACTTTTTGTCTCCAGGAGGGCAAAAGTTTTTTGTTCTTTTTTGGGGCCAAAACAATCAAATTTGAATGTGTTGAATTATGACCTAATATCTCCAGTGGTTGCCATAGCCCTGTAAAGTAGCAGACACTTGAGCACTGAACACTGCTCGAAGTTTCCTTTTAAATAAAACAATGATTAATCAAATATATGTGAGATTACTAAAATGCAGAGGTTGCTATATATATCATAGCAACTGTATACTAACGCTGCCATGTCTGTGCTTCTGGACAGGAATGTGCTTCTACTGGATATTTCATTAAAGCCCTGCAGTCCCTGGACACCAGCTTTACCAGTCACATATCCGTCAGACACATGATCAAAGCACTGAACAGAACGATCCCAAAGTGTCTCAGTGTAAGTGACCAACCATGGTTGATGATTTATGTTTGTGTGTAAATATAACAACACTACAATGTTAGCATTGCACTGCAGCTGACTCACTATATCAGAGACTCAAGGAGGCTGTGGTTATTTGTTTGCTAAAAACAGTTTTAGATGTATTAAACAAAATCTAATATGATTAACATACTGTGGCATTTGGCTGATAATGCTGTAGTGCTATGTCTTTACTTCAGTTCATAACCATCACAGTTGTTGTGGGTGTACTATGAAATATCTATTAACTGTGTTCAAATCAGTCTAGTAATACTTTTCCCTGCAGTTTGGAGAGTCTCTGACAGGAGGCAACAAATAAACTCGTGAAATAAGCTGCAGTTGAAAGCAAGAAAAATAGTATCACACACTTTAAACAGTAGCTATAATATATTGATACCATACAGGAAAAATGCCTGTTGAGTAGGTACTACAGAACATATGGTGCAATGTAAAATCTGAAGGTATACAATCTAAATCCTTTAGTGTGATTTAAATATTTTCAAATATGGAAAGATAGCTGTAAAATCATTCAACCCGACCAAATAGCTTTTTATAGACTTTCAATGACACTAGCAACTGATTCCTGGTACCATGTGTACCATGTGTACACAGATACTGAACGAGAGCAGATTTGAGACAGATGTACTACTGTAATACTATATCTTCTGGCATCAAAGACCCATCAGTGACAGATTTCCAGCCAAATATCACCCTTACACCACTAGGTGTCAGGGTCCACACAGATTTGGACAAATTGAGCTGAGACATCCAATTTATGCTTTAAAGGAGAGGTGCCCATTTTCCCACATTTTTCTTGCTCTAATCGTTCCTCCTGTTCATACTGGCCAGTAAAAAAATCCTCTATGTGGTTTTAGTGTTTGTGACATTTGACATAATCCACATTCCTCATTATGTTGTGTGAGGCTGTTAAGTTTAGTTGAAGCTAATGTGAGGTATCATTTGAGCTTTGGTAAACTTTAAGATTTAGACTGAGGATTTTGTCCCCCATCACTGACCTTAGAAGCACATTATGAGGGGATCTCTATGAGCCCTTTCACACATACCTCTTTTGGTCCAGACTTTCTGACTTTTCAGTTTGATTTAAACCAAAATTACAGGTGTGAAGCTTTCCCCAGACTAAATTATTGGAGTGTCAATGCCAAGTATTGGGAGTTAGAGCTCATGTACGTGTTCATGACAGGACATAGATATGTCATGCATAGCTCTTTAGTGTGTCGCATAATTGCAACGTTAAACCAAAACTAACCAGATCAAAGGTAAACAATGTAACAAAACACAAATCTTGGTTTGGACCTTTGTTCAGACTTTCAGATGTGATGTGGACAATATGAACAGGAGGAACGACTACAGCCAGTAAAGCTGCTTCAGTGTAAATACAGGCTATAACTATTGTTTCAAGACAGACAAAAATTGAGAGTGTGTGCTTTAAATCAAAGTGTTCTTGCCTTCAGATGGTAGTTTGGATCTGCCTCATCTCTAAACTAATGAACAGGCACAGGTCAGCATTTGAACTTGTCTTTACAACACTAACATTAGGACATAGGTCAGCAAAGAGCAGTATTATGTGACATACAAGCAGACAGCCTTAACATAATAGGGCTTTATTCATTTGTAATAGCTAGTGTGTTGGGTAACAGTTGCCTCAATCCACTAAAACCAAAACTATGAGCTACAAGAGGCTAAAAACCTGTGAGGAGTTGTGTTATCATTTTCTACAGGGTCATTAATATCCATGTGCTTTTCTCTTTAGGGAAATAAGAACTTCTGTTCACCACCTGTGAAGGTTTCTGCAAAAAGCCTCCACAAGAAACTGGAAGACCTGGTACAGCCGATCAACTCAGTTCAATAACCTCAGTTACCAGTGGTGACCTGTGAAACTGTCTCTTCAGTTATCCTCATTTACATTCAGCGAAGACAGATACTTTGTAATGTTCAGTGTGATCACTGTATGTTTCAAAGCACATTTGTCTGATTTCTTTTCAGTGTTTTCAAATGTAGCTGGTTGCTGCAGTATCACCATTCAAGAAGATGTTCTCACAATTCATTAGACATCATTTGGAATAATACAGGACAATACTTTTACTGGATTTACATTCACTTTAAAAACAGAAGCGAGAAAAACTTCTCAAGACAACTCTGAGAGTAGTTACATGAAACTGATTTGCACCTCCTTGACATATAATTGACTTTGAGCCTTTAGTAGAACGGATTAGAATGAGATTATGAGAAACAATTGCTAAAAAAAACAAATAAATGAAAATTATAACTTGCGGTCCATTTACCAGCTTTTTCCTGGGGCTTTTTACCATAAGATTAAATGGGAGACATTGTGTCAAATCACTGTTTCCATTTTAGTGTCATACATAGTTTGGGACTGAATTGGACGTCTGTGTAGAATTCCTCAGGAAAGAAAAAGCATAAATAGTCAAAATGCTGGTGGCCCTTCAGGCCCAGCAGACTTATCATATTTATGCTTCAAAAGCAAGACAAACAAAATAGTCTGAGTCATGGCTACACCTGAACACAGTCACATACTGAGTCAAATTAAATGAATAAATTAATACATGAATTATCTGCAGAAATATGTACTAAAGAAACAACTAGATAACACATCACAATTAATTCTGCTCACGAACATACATCATATCTTTGATCAACAATCAGTCACTAGTGGATGCACAGTATTTATTAATCACCACATACATCTGTCAGATCAGTCAGTAATTACTGAGACCCAAAAAAGAGTGAAATCTATCTCTTTCCACTATCTCTTAATGTGATGCGTGTTTAATATTTTGATGTATGGCAGCAGTGCTTTAGTGGATCACAACCCATTTGTTCATGACAATATTGATGCTGAAAATGAAAAATGATGTATGTTTGCAAATGTATTGTTTTACACCTATTTATTTTATTTATTATTAATTTATGATTGTGTTAAAAATACATGTCAACTGATTTAGCTAGTCATTATTATTTGTCTCCACATGGGTGTGGAAAAACAACAGTTAAATGTATTATGATAAATTATTCCCATGTATGAAGACTGCACAGTAATGTACAAAGATCCATGTTATCAGATTGTTACCATCCCACCCAAGTGACCATGTCCTTGTTCATTCTCCTGGGCTCTCATGTAACCTTACTGTTGTTTCTTTTCTCATAATTTGTGAATCACTTTTTTCACTTCAATAAAATTGTTAATGTCATTAATGCAGTTTGTCAGTTTGCTTCTTACCCAGCATTTATTTATTAAAGGATTGATGTCACCCAGGGTTCAACGCTAAGGTTTTTTTTTTTTTTCACTTGCCCGGTTGGGCAAGTTGGTCAGAGATCTACTTGGCCAAAGTCAGTTTTTACTTGCCCTATGAAAATTTTAAGTTTAATTTAAGTGGCTATCAAATAATAAAGACTGCAGTTATTTTTATGTTATGTAATCTTTACTTACGCTGTATTTATTAATTAAAACAACATATGTCATGTATTGTAGCTTAATTCCTACACAAAAATGACAGTGTCAGGGCAGCGGCAATCTTTGTCAATCGTTCTCTGTCTATAATTTTGCGCCCTACTTGAGCCATGCCCACCTCTATTTATTTTTCACCCCTCTCTCCAGTTCTGCTGTATTAACACTGGGTTTAATATATTTTGCCTCCATCTCTCTGCCCTGCTCTACTCTACTTCAAAGCTACTTAGCTCTCTCTCTACTCTACCAGTAGACTACCACATCCACCTGTTGCACAAAATGCACACAGCAGTGTTTCCCCTAGGATGGAGTTGTAGCAGCAGAGGTGAAGCACACGCATGAAAAATAATTTTCACATGCGTGAAACTTTTTTGTATGCTTGCAGAGCACAGCCTGCTGGGATGTTTCTATGTATACTGGCACCAGAAGGGCTCTTTAGGACTAAGTACAAACAGTACATGTGTGCACAGTAATGAGCAGGTGAAATGTCTGTCTAGCTTACATATGAGGTGTCTCAAGATTTAGGAAAATACAATTTTATTGAACATAATAAAAGTAAAAAGTCGCTTGACATGCTGCTGTTTGTGCTATGACCTATTTAAGTGCTGGAAGTTGTTAATTACGTGACAACGCCTGAACGCACCACAACACAAGCTTAGCACCGAGTGCCGTGCTGCAGCGTGTTTGTCTGTGCGTAACAGCAGTCTAGTCTGTTGATGGTTATTTACACACTTTCCATAACAATAACTTTGTAAGCTGACAAACTGCGCCGGGCTCGGGTCAGGTTTAGTCAGGAAAATGCGGCCCGAGCAGCTCTAGCGTGCACACCTGTGTGTGTGGCGGAACTTTGCCGTGCGTGATACAGAGAGCAGAGAACTGTTAACGCGTGACCAGGTAGAGACAGAAATGACAGGATGACATAACACCATAAATAGTATATTGTTCTATTATTATATGAAGCGTCTGTAGCGCAAAATAATATGACTTTAGTTTATGAAGAGGTAAGACAGTGCAGCATGTAGAGAGGCTTCAGTGTTGACTGGCTTTACTTGTGCCATGTAACCAATCAATGGGGGCTGTGGACAGAACATTGTTACACACTGCGCCTGTGACTTAAGTTGCGTGGTGATCGGTGAAACCCTTGAGATGTTACACACCTTTATGTGATGAGCCACGCCCTCCACAATATTCATTGCCTTATAGAAGCTCAGTTTTAGTAAGTTTTCCAACTTTTGCCAAGAGGGAACTTTAGATATTGGTCCCTAGATTATGTTCACCGAGTTTCATGCAGATCGGTCAAACTTCCTAGGAAGAGATCAATTTTAAGTGTTTTTCAAAAAATTAAAAATGGCAGAAAATCTATATAACCGGAAGTTATGGGTTCTTGAGGCAAATTTGTTCCTCATGAGGAGAGGCATCTCTGTGCAAAGTTTCATGTCTCTACGACATACAGGGCAGCAGTCTGAGAAAGAGCTTCTGCTTGAAACGTCATGCAACACAAATAAATTTCCTTGTTGTGCGGATCTTCTTCATTTTCTTATAAGTGTTTTTGATCCAGCACCCATCCCAATTGGGCCCTTGGATGTGCGTGTTTTTTGATTCTTTTCTACGACATACAGGGCATGAGATATGCCCATTCAAAGTTTGCAATTTCAATCGGTTGCTATAGCGCCCCCCTTTGGCCAATTGATATAATATTGCTTCATTCGCATCCTCCCATGACCCTCTACCACTGTGCCAAATTTCACATGGACTGACCAAGTCAGTGAGGAGAAAAACATGGAACAGACACACACACCCACACCCACAGACAGAGTTTTCGTCATTATATAGTAAGATAAATGAGCGAACAGTGACTGATACGGATCAGTTTTGCCATCTGGAAATCTGTGGTGTCTGTAGAGGTGTCTCTTGTTAGTTTTGGGGTTTAAAAGGATGTCACTAAGGTCCTCACTAGAGTGCAAATAAAAATCCCTCCATGTGCTGTTGATACTGAAGACTTACAACTGGGACTGCTCTAAGGAAAGGTGGTACATCAAAGGATGGATTCACATGTTTTAAAGTCTGTCTTAATATAATCCTCATATGCCCATAGTGAAACTGACACAAAGAGGAAATCTGGTATCACAAAGTACATTTTTAACCTTTCAAACTGTAACTTCTGGGGAAACCCACTGTCACACTGTTGAAGTCTTGCTGAACCTTTTTTTGCTTTGAAGAAGGACTACATAAAATCCACAGTCCTCCTTCATGACCAAAGGAAACAACTACACTGGACAAAAACTCTTTCAATATTCACGTGGGCATGTCAGAATTGTTTTAGGAGACACATGAAAAAATGTGAACCAGCGCTGTGTTCTGTTGAAGGCAACTTGGTGTCCCGTTTAATGATGTAGCCACTGCTGCCCCCTATAGGCTAGCACTACAGTGAGTGAGAGAGAGAGAGAGAGAGAGAGAGAGAGAGAGAGAGAGAGAGAGAGAGAGAGAGAGAGAGAGAGAGAGAGAGAGAGTGTTGTAGATGTGCATGCAGTGTGTGAAAATATAGAGGAAGTAGCAGTCACGCAGTATATATAATAACAGAGACATAACGGACACTATCAGCATCCAGCTATGCAGCCACCACCTAGAAAGGTAAGCTACAGTAGTCTTCATATTAATACAGTTAATATGAGTTTGTATTCATGTAGAGAGCTGACTGCTTACACAAACTCTGTGTCTCTACTACTCCACTACTTTCATTTCTGTCCCTCTTGTTCGACATCCTCTTAAGTTAGTTAAGACTTTGCAGAGCATAACAATGAAAATATTTATGCCACAATAAGTGCATTTTACTTAGTATACACTCCAAGAGAGAGACATATGTTTATGTGGTAAATATTATGACATTTTGTTTTAGATAGTGAATGCATTTCCTGTGAAAGCATCTGTCTGCAAGTATTGAAAACATATAATGGTCAATCGTGTGAATGCCAACATGTGCTAACTCTTCAAGGTATCTATTAAATGCTCTAAATAAATTAACAGTACATTAAATGGTGAGACTCACTCAGTGCATATATGTCATATGGCATTTGAGACCTTACAGACATTTGCCATTAAGCGGCAAAGTGTATGAAGTTCGTATTCCACTTGGCTGTGTTACTGGTGACCAATTTTAGTCAGGTAAGAAAGTTTCAACAAATCCATCAGCACTACAGATTTTCAAAAACCTTAAGTCTTCCTCTCTCATGCTCTACAGGACATAGTGCGCCTGCTAGCCAGTCAACTTGCTGCTAGCTAGTGATAAGAACTAGTCTGTAATGTAGCTAGGAAGTTAGGTAACTGTACGTGGGAGGCCCTCATTTCTGTCTTAACATGCTAACATTTATGTAGTAATAGGCCAGAATATCATCAGTTAGAAATGGCTGAAAGTTAACTTGCTGACAATTATATGACATCTGGTAAAAATGGTGTGTTGACATTAGCATTCTCGAAGTTTATGAGTAGCCTGCCTAAACAATGTTAGCATGTCAACAGTCATTAAAAAAATATCTTATTTACTTGTTCAGGACTAAATACTGTGCATTTAGTAACACGTCTGAAATTAAAAATTAGACATTGTCATTACTTAGCTTACCCTTCATAGAGGCACTGCCCAGCATTGTACAAGTCCTGTCTTCATAGATGGGTGGTAAAACATTGTCTCTTGTAACAACTTCTCATCACTCTACAATTATGTTTTTACTAGCTTCCTGGATGTGTTGCCTGTTTTGTCACTTTTGCTGTAGGCTACGTGCTTTGAGTATTTGAGCTAAGCTGGGCACAGAAACTATCTCTGTAGTCTAGGATTAGCAGCCACACCTATCTTATGTTGTGCCATCGCTGGAGAAGGGTCAGGCTGAACGCATCATAATTTCCCACTAAGGAATAAAACACTCTTGCTTATTTGTTTTTATTTCACAGTTGTCGTGGGCAGCGCTGAGCCCAGGATGCTGTGACGGTGCTCTTGCAAAAATAGTATCAGGAGGTCTGACTTAGACTGGTTTCAAAGATTATATAGTATCAGAGCCCAGCCTCAGCCTTAAGTCCGCTCTCAAGACCACTTTTTGAAGTCTTGCATTTGTTTTGGTCTGATACTTTGTTAGACTCACAATTGTCTTGGTCTGGGGCCATTTCAGTCAGCTCTGTCCGCACTCTCATCCACAAGCACAAGCACAGCATGCTAGCTTGGCTAATAAGGAATTGTTACAAACACGTATTGCGGCAACAGGTCAAATCAGCTGCATCTATGTATATGTCAGTGGTCTAACTGATTGTGTTCTTCATTCTAAACTTTACTCGGTATTGTGATGTCAGCAATATAATTTATTTTATAGACATTTTAGATTTGTTTCCAGTATAATATATTATGCTGTCCATCCTTACTCCGTAAGTTAATCACTATTGGAAAGACAATATTGCCTTTCATGATTTGAACAGAACTCAGATTTCTTTGAACTCTGTCTTGACTTGGTCTCAACTGAACCTGGTCTTGGACTTTATTGCCCTTAGTTAAATTGGTCTCGACCACAGTCTTGCTGTCTGAGGGTGACTAATGGCAGGCTTTATATCCATCGTCTACGTCTTGTAAGGCAGACTGCTATTTCCATAGTAGACAGAGAGACACAGTGTTTTGTATGAAATTCTATCATTTATTTTCCTAACTACAGAACACTTATTGAGATTGATTGTGAAACCGTAAAATAGATTGGTGACTAGACAGCCAGTTCACTGTTGTGTTGATATAACCAAAGTTGCAATGAGTGATGCTCATATTAGACATGGTTTCAAATTATGGAGTAAATGTAACCCATGCAAACATAATCCTTCTGAGCAAAAATTTACGGCCTCAGACCTGTCTGAATACTCTGTTTCCAATGTTTTTTCCTACTTCAAAGACAAGCTAATGTCAGCTTGTGATGAATTCCTTATACATGGTCATCCAGATAGTCACTACAAGTGTTAACAATATGTAGCCTACACTGCAACATGCTAACATCAGGGAAAACCAGCTAATGTTGGTTTAAAAACTTTCACTTGTGATTTTTCATAGTAGAAAGTGCCACTATACTTAGACACAGTCATTTGCTGGCTGCAAACACTGCTACATGTAGCTACATACTAATGTTAGGGAAACAAGCAATCTTGGTTGCTGTTGTTGTTCATTTCTCCCTGATTGCAGTGTTCCAGCGCAGACGTATGACTGTGAAACAAAGCATTATAGAAACCTTAAAGCATGCAAACATGTTCTAGTAGAAATTCAAAAGTATGAACCTGCAAATGAGCATAATAGGTCCCCCCACAGCATGGACAGAGTTCATGCATCCAAAATTATACTTATGTAAAAGTACATCAGTTTGACTATCAAAATATACTTAAAATACTAAAAGCAACTAATCATAAGGATAGGTCATTTTTGAAATAATATATATTATGTTATTGGATTACAATTATTGATGCATTACTGTAATATGTTCATCAGTTAAAAGTTGCCGTTGGTAAAGGTAGAGCTCATTGTAATTAATGGGTAGAATGTGAATTTCTTAACATATATTAATACATTATAAGTTAATCATAAGTTATTCATTAATTGCGTTTTGTAATATTAATCTGATTCTGAAAAGTAAATAAAGTTATCAACTAAATGTGATGCAGTGCAGTAAGTACAATTATCTCAAAATTTTACTAAGTAGAGTATCTTGAGTAAATGTACTTTGTGTGTGTGTGTGTGTGTGTGTGTGTGTGTGTGTGTGTGTGTGTGTGTGTGTGTGTGTGTGTGTGTGTGTGTGTGTGTGTGTGTGTGTGCACGTGCAGGTAAAAGAGAGCCAGCAGGTGAAACTGGTGTTCTCAGAGCAGCTCAGCAGATTGCAGACCAAACAACACCAAGACACTGAACTGCTGGAGGAGATCAGGTACGAAACTCACCAGACTGGGGATATCTGTATGAAATCCTCCCATTGAATCAAGTGAGACAGAGGGTGATAGGAAGAGAGATCAATACTAAAACGGACAGTGAGAGCATGTTGACATGTCTGTTGATTTGTGTTGTGTTATCCTGTATTCCCCAAGGACCTTCAGTAAGCAACGAGCTGCTATAGAGAAAGAATATGGTCAGGTGAGTACACGAGCTATTCTAGTCCACTATTAGTCCTATTACTGGAACCTTTCTGGTTTTTACTGGAAATATGCGTCATTTATTGATTTCAGGTCCCATATCAGTACCTGAGTGCTGTGTTGTTGTTCATTGTCTCTTGTGACTCTGTGTGTACAGTTTGTGCGTGTCAATATGTTTCAACACAGGGTTATGACTCCCAAACTTTTTCCCTCCCTTTTCGTTTGATAAATGAAAGCTCTCACTAGCTGTTCCAAGTTTCTTCTCTGGAAATCTCTGGAGAGAGCTTCATGTGTGTTGTTTGCACCATGGTGGAGAATGTGTTATATATGTGTTTATCCACACTTAAAACCTTTTCCCATCAGCATGATGCAAAAATGCGGAGGTGGAATATAGAAAATCTGTGTGGGGAATTCGAGCATGACAACATTGCACCCCAGGTCCAGTGCCATGTTCCATTTTTGCAACAAGAAAAAAAACACCTACACAACAAAAAACCTATTCAGACAGAGAATGTCTAAGAGGCTAACATGAACTACACACATCTGATGCCAACACTAGCTGTTGTGGATAGTCCCATTCGATGACCAACATATGTCAGCAAGAGCATATCAGCAACATTACATTTTCATATCTCAGCTGATGGGTGCTCTCAAGCCACAGGCCTTTATTGTTTTAGATGTTTCCCTATTTTGGCACATGGATGTATAATGAAACCTGGGAGAGCAGCATTGGAGCTGGGGCCTCAAAGTTCCTGTGACAGTTGCTCAGTGACCCATGAAGCCAGTTTAGCCCTCCGCTAAGTTGAATGAGAATCAAAAGATGTCTGACACTTTAAGTCGTTTACACTGACAAATATTCACTCAAGCTGCTAGAGCCATGAGACAAAAAATATTTTTTAAAAAAAATGGAAGGTACCTTTAAGCTAGTCTACTTGCCACCCTAATGTTTCTATGAGGCTGTACTTTGGCGTTGTTGTGCTTTAGCTAATTACGTATTACCTGATGATGGTGTGTAGCCACAAAAATGTGTAGCTTCATATTAAAGCAAAAACAAGGGTAATGTAATTATGACAACAGCAAGTCAAAGACGTCATAAATAGTAAAAATAAAAAACTAATAGCACGATGCAAACAGTGTAATGCAAGTTTAGAGACAAAGAGGTAAGAAAGAAAATAATGTAAATTAAAAAAAAAGGCAAGGCATTGTGGGTGCTTCACATCTCCTAATCAAGAGCTCAATGAACACCTTTCATGAAGAGCCCAATGTGTATGTTGTTTGTAGCATTAGTTATTAAACTGTGTGTAGTCAAATGATAGTGAGGGAATGCATTTACCAAAGACGGCCCACCTGATTCTCAGTTAAAGCATCATCACTGTGTTTAATAAACTACATTTTGTTTCTTGGGCTTGTGATGAGGTGTTGAATTGGTTTTCTTTTCCAGGCTCTTCAGAGGTTAGCTGTCCAGTACCAGAAAAGAGACTGGCAAAGAGGAAATACAGATGCTATCACTTCTGGGTAACTACACATACATACCACACAGAGCCTTGTCATCCTGTTTTCTGTTTCACTCTTCTGAGGGTGACTTTATTTTCCGAAACCATCTCCAATAGTATGGTGTATGTATCTGCTCTGACATCATTTTCAGTAAAAGTACGTGAAAGTTATCTTGTACAGTTAGTATGGCAGGTTTTCCAACAACGATGGTTGATGCTGAGATTACATGTTATTTATGCAAATACAATGGCTGAAGGTGATTCCATTCCATTAGACAGGGACAAACTTCAACTCCATGGTAGGCCTGGGACGATCAGCGATCAAATCGTATATTGGCGATTGGAGGGTTGCCAGGCGATTTGCTGGATATCAAGGCGATTTTGAAAAAAGAAAAAAAGAAAAAAGAAAAACAGCGCTCTACCGTGCATTAAGAGATGTTTTTTAGTGAAATACATGACTGTCAGAGAAGCCCCGTTTACAAACAGACCTATAATCCATCTCCTCTCCTCTCCTCTCCTCTCTCTCTCTTCTCAGCAGAGGGTGCCCTGTCAGCCCTGTGCTGACAGTGACAGGGCGCATCTCTTTGATCTGAAGTGACACAGACCGTTTACTCACGCTTCGTGATCGTTCAATAGAGTAATTGCAAATAAATATTGTTTTAATGTGTAACTATTGAAATGTTCACAAGGGCTTTCATAAATTCCTACAATATTGCGGCACTGCCGCCTTTGCAAGTTAAAAGTTAGTGGTAGTGATCGCCGTATGACACATGCCAAGGCCGTAACCCCCACATGCCAAGGAGGCAACAGTACTAACCACTACACCACCGTGCTACCCTCACATAGAGAACAAACTGAAGTAATTTTAGATGAAACCCTTATCATTAAATATGTGTCTGATTTGTCTGCTAGTATTAAAGCCACAGTGTGTAGGAATTTTCCCATCTAACGTTGAAATCACATATTGCATTCAAACAGATGGCGCACTCTAGCGCCTCACTGTGTATTGCAACAACTGTAGCCGCTGTGGACCAAAAAGCTATGATAACACTGATGAAACCATGTCATCCGATACTACATGGAGTATTCATTCAGGCTGCTACACAGACACACGCGACGCGAGTTGACAAACCCCCTCCTCACCATGCTGGCTGTGAGGAGGACTGTTGGGGCGGATGTAAATTGAAACAGCTGATAGTGGCCAGCGGCACTACTGCCGCATAACAAAGTCCCACTCTTTGAGCATAATGCAGGATCATATATTATGCAGCATCACGGGAGACGGAATCCTCGTCGCAAAGAAAGTGCAAAAGGGAATGAAAAGGCAGCGTGACCGGCGAATTAAAAAAAAACAAGGGTCAGCATTGGGGTTGCCTTTCCCAGGTGGAGAGAGCTGCTGAAGGAGAAAGGTAATACAATCACAGGCCAGCGCTAACAGTGGCTAACGGCGGCTAACGGCTAATCGCGGCTAACCGCTAACACCGGCTAACGGCGGCGCAGTGATGGGAGGAGAGGGATGAGGCTGTTAGCGACTGGCCGCTAACAGCAGCTAACAGCGGCTAACAGCTTACAGCGGCGCAGTGATGCGAGGAGAGGGATTAGGCTGTTAGCGACTGGCCGCTAACAGCGGCTAACAGCCAACAGCGGCGCTGGCCTGTGATTGCATAACCATTCTACCTCAGCAGCTCTCTCTACCTGGGAAAGGCTACCCCGGTGTGGGCCTTCGTTCTGTTCTGTTAATTCGCTGGTCACGCTGCCTTTTCTATTCCCTTTTGCGCTTTCTTGGCGACTAGGATTCTGTCTCCCATGATGCTGCATATGCATGATCCTGCATTATGCTCAAAGAGTGGGACTTAGTTTCAAATTTGCCAGGGAAGTAGCGAAGCGCCTCTTGCTCCTCCCCTTCGGCTCCTCAGTCACGCAGTGCTGGCCTGGCTCTTAACGAAAACGCAGAAGGCGGTGCTGTATGTCCCTTGCTGGTGGATGTATCCTCAAGATGGCGAAACGTAATGGAACCCCACAGACGACTTACCCGCACAATGTACAAACAAATCCGAAATTCTCCTTTTACGAGAATAAGTCAGATTATTGGTGGAGGTAATAGTACACCAGTGATGACATATTTATGAATGCAGATATCAATTTTTGCCAATAAACAACTGAAAATGTTACACAATGTCCCTTTAAAGTTGCAGCAGGGTCCTCTTCATTGACAAATTTACCAGTGCTTGTTTCAAATAATGAGGCCTACAAATAGAAGTATAGTATATATGTGCAGAAATATCTCCAAATGTGCATTCTGGCAATTTACATTATAATATACTAAGAACATAACACAGGGTTGAGTCTTCATGGCACATATTAGTATTATGTTGATTACGAACTGTTTCACACATATTTACAGAGAGGTGGTAGATGTGACACTGCTTTGTGTCACATCGAGACGTGAGACATGTAAAGTGCACTTAATCAATGGTTGTTGGCCCATTGGTTTGTGTGTGTGTGTCTGTGTGTGTGTGTGTGTGTGTGTGTGTGTGTGTGTGTGTGTGTGTGTGTGTGTGTGTGTTTTCAGGAGTGTGTTTGGTGTGTGGAGGTCAGTTGTAGATGCCACAGCTCAGTCCGCCGCATCACGACTAGCTGCTGCAGAGGAATACCGCCAACTGATTGGACACGCCTCCAGGAGTCTTCGCAATGCAAAGGACATCCGAGCTAAGAGAGTGAGAGAGCTGCACACCGTGCACACACACACACACACACACACAGTGCTCAAATACTTCTAACTCTGAGGAGGTCACTGGGTGCATTTTCATCACTGCACCACACTACGCAATGACCGTTAAATATCTTCCACTGATGGCTGAATGGATTGTTTCGCTGTGTGTGTGTGTGTGTGTGTCCATGTGTATATGTGTGTATGTGTTAGGGCCTAGAGCGGCTCCAGAAGGTGCAAGGGGAAGTGGTGGATGCTCTGCGGGAGCTGCACAGGATCAAGAAGAGCTACCACCAACTCAGTCACATCGCCAGTGTTGCCAGAGAGAAAGCAGCTGATGCACAGAGCAGGTTACTGTGTGTGGCAGAAGCAAAACAAACATACAAACAAAAGCGATGACACTAACCCATGAAAAACATCAGTGGCTTTATCAAGAATGGTTTGTATCTACAAACACTATGAGCCAGTGATTTCTGCTAAAAAAATTTAAGGGAGAATCGAAGAGGTCTGTAGATCTTGAGCCGTAAATTATTTCATATGCAGCTCTGAGATCAGAGATATAGTAATTTTGGTAAAAGTCCGGCTTGAGACATTTGAAAACATTTTCAAAAGTGTGTGTGGATAGACAGCCTGTTCTCATTCCTATGTCATCCATTACTGGTGCTTTGTCATGCCCCTAGGCATATCATAGTGACAGACAGGGCACCCTTTTGCGTCTCTATGTAATGCACAACTGAAACCCATTGTTACACATGGTTAGTGTTGTGAAACGGTTGTGGTTAGGTTTAAGAAAAAAAAACTACTTAGTTAGGCTTCGTAAAAGGACCATGTCTTGGTTTAAAATAAGTACATTTGTATGTAACATGATGTACATGTTTCATGTGAGCCACATCAGTGCATGATGACCATATGTAAATTACGTAGCGTTACGTCAGAACACTGACTTTTGTTTTCACACAGGACACAAACTGTGGCCTCCTGGGTGAAAGTCCTTTGTTTTTTTTGTTTTTTTACCCCACTCCAATACAATGTGACATGGGCTATGCATCACATGCTGAAAATATGCATGATAGGGTTCCATGAACATGGCTAATTATTAGGGCTGGCACCTTTCTTGTGTCTTTGGTTTATAGGGCTGGGTGTGGGTATGATAACCAGCCCTATTGGTTGAAGTTGTCCATAGTCAATACTTTGGTCACGATGCACAAGAAAATGAAGCCTTGCAAGTATTAATCTGCAAACTGATGTATTGTCCCCATTGTGCAAAACTAACTGATAAATTAAATGCTATCTCAGTCAAACGTTAAGTTTAAATATAGAACAGTGTGTCAGATGAATAATTCAGATAATGTGTAGCAACAGTATTTATGTCTTTAGTTATTGTGTAATTTTTTTAATGTCTTAAATATTAAAATAAGTTTTAACTCTGTCTTCTAGAGCCAGAAAGAGTGAACATGGAATTTTCCACTTTAAAACTGGACTACAAAAGATGGCCGCCAAGGTATGACTCAGAAATTTACCATGTTAAACTAGACTGTGTATGTAGTTTGTGCATAACAGAAATGAGCTACTGACACAGAGCAAAGAAACTGTATGGCCCATTTTGTTGTCAAGCGAACTTTATTAGATGTTTCAGTCATGGACCTTAATCAGGTAGATGATAAAGGTCCATATTTATGCCTATTTATCCAGCAGCATCAGTGCCACATTAGAATTCATTTTTCAGTTGTGTTACAACCGTGTTTGTGTCCACCTAATCAATCTAAGTCCAATCTTTAATCTCTTTTAGCTCTGTTTTTGGTCTCCACCAACTCCTGAGACAAATATCTGTCTCTTTAGCTGCTAAATGCTTTACTATGTTCTCCAGCTGCCTGTCTTTCACTACTAAGTGCAGTGTTTCTGCTACATTCATTCAGCAGCGGCGGCACACAATACATTCAGTATTCAGAGGAATAAGTGAAAAGCAAGGCCGAATAATAGCGGCGTGATTTGATAACACAATCAAACAGTGTGCAGTGACAGATGGAGTAAAATGTCAGCAGTGTGGCAATATTTTACTCCGTCCATCACCGCACTCGCATTTGCAACTAAAAATAGTTTTGTGCAGCAAAATAAATCATTCAGCACGCTGTGTGAGTACAGATTTCAACCAGCAGCAGAAACAAAACGTTGTGGGTTGAACAGGGGTCACAGACACGGACAGGAATACGTATTCCTGTCAAATACGACGGCGCATGATAACGGCGACGGAGAAGTCCCCCCCCCCCCCCCCCCCCCCCTTTCCTTTGGATCTTTGGATTATTGCAGAAAATAAGCTCTGTGTCAAACAAACGATTGTGATACTTACACGTTTTGCTCAGCAAGATCATCTTCACAAATTAACACCACTTTTATGATTTTTGAACCCTGAATGTAATTGCCATAAACAAACTAGGCTACACTCACATGATTTAATATCCCTCCTACAGCAAGGCTGTAAAGCTTTGCTTGGTGTGGTGACGTTCTGTAGTCTCATTTAATCACTTGTCAGCGACTACCTTTTTTAAGAAACATTAAGGCTTCAAAATTCACGAGTGGGGTATTTATTAATGTATTTTAGGTCATAGAACAAAATGGAAAAGTCTCTTGAGCTTGTGTTAACCACAGACCTTTGTTCAGACATCTAACCAAAGCCCATTGACTTCAAGACAGGAAACCTGTGACTGCAGAAATGCCAACTCATTTATGGGTTTAGGACTCATTCTTGAGGAACTCTATGAGCTTGCTAATTGTAAGCAAACACGTTAGCTCGTTAGCTTAGCTTCGTCACAAATCAGAAAATAAAGGCCAAAACACACTGGTGGCAAATGACACTCGTCAAAAAAATATGCCCTTATCATCGTCAATGCACAATCCTGGATGTGCCACCCTATGCCACTGTCCTATTTCCAGCCTTGCCATCCCCAGGATTAAATAAATTTTCCCCCACTTGCTCTCTGCCTGAACATAAAAGGCACACACGGAAGAGGAAACTCTATGTGATCGTCTGTTGATGAACTGCAGCACGACGGCTCCGGCATGTGCTGGGGACAGCACTTGACGCATGTCACCTGACATGCCGTGCCTCGGCGGCACCAGGCCCGGATTAAGAGGGCAGGGACTCCTGGGCACAAATTCTTGGAGGGTCCCCCAAATATACACACACATGCACACAAAAAGGGTTTTGTATTATAGACTGCTATTTGTTTGTTAACACCTGTAACGTATACAGGATTTACGCTGACAGGGTACAGCCTACTGTATATGATCACAAAGAAGGACAAAATCGACACCTGCAGATATCCTCATCATACAGGATTTACACATTTGCAACAACGCTTTCCTCGCCAAGCAACAATATCAACAAATCAGCTTATATTGTTACTCATTAGCATTTGCAAACACAAACTGCTTCACCTCCACAAGTCCAGATTGTGGATTCAGAATCTTCCATAATTCACACACAAATCCACATACACATACCTGTAAATATGGCTTTTCTGCTCTGTCTCCAGATGCTCTTTGTGTCCTGTCTTTGGCTCTCTGAGGGCTGTCTCTCTTTTTCTGTCTCCCCCTTCTTTATTATCTCTACTCTCATTTACTGGTAATAAAAAAAGGATACAAAACAGCACTGGTCAACTTGACTAAAAGCCTTACTCTGATATTGAATAGAAATAGAAAAATGAAGGTAATATAGGTTGTCTTCAAACACACATACACACACACACACACACACACACACTCAGGCACGCACGTCTACACTCACACACACGAACACCTGTAGACTACAGGTGATGTGTGGTGATCCAAGAACCTCATCTTCGCCACATAAAGGCAACCCTCTTTCACTTTCACCCGCCAGTACCGCTTCTCTCCCTCCAGCTGTTGCACTAGTTACGAGTTCACAGTCCCGGGCCCCGTGATAGATGAGCGCCGAAACAACGCCAGCATGCAGCTACAGTGCTTTGTGTTTTTCTCGTGGTGTTTCCAGTCAGAGTAGCCACTAACAAACTGGGTTTCTTCGTTGAAAAGACCATGCAAGCAAAGCAAAAAATATTACCTGTGGGTGGTATAGGGGATCCAGTCATGGCAAACTTTTTCTCCATTTTGTAGATGGCTGTACAGCAGATCTTTAGTGAAGGAGCGCACTTCACCGCCCAAGCCGCCATCACGAGTTGATGCAGGGTATCTGCTCGTGCGGTCATGGAAGGCTGCAGGTCCACGATGGATAACAACAGCTCGGGCGTTTTCACTGACTTCACCCACCAACGCCGGGTCCGACACTTCGTACACCGGTGCTGTGACTGCAGCTAGCTAACGTTACAGGTTGTGGCGGCGGGCTTCCGGTGGCATCTTCCGCCGGCTCCGGCTCCGGCTGCGGGTTAGCTAGCTTAGCTTGCACGGTGTTCTCCAACTCTAAAGCATCTTCACCCTGATTCTCCTGGCTCTGTTTGAGGAAGAAAGTTTGTATGGAAGGTACACGTTTTTAAAAAAAGTTGCCTCCCTCTCCTCCTTTTCTTTCGGTTTGGTACGACCTCTTGTCTCGCTCATCTTTCACTCTATCACTGCTATCGCCGAGGACAGTCGCGTAGGAACGGGTGCGGAGCGGCCTGTTACCATGGTTTCCACACCTGCACTTGACCAATTAAATCACTCTATTTAGGTAAAAAAAAATATATCAGCGTGATTTTTATTGGCTAATATCACAGGAGAGGGAGTGATGTTGTACTGTATATCGTCACGGCTCATTAGAAGACAATTGCAGCCCTGTGATATACAGTACAACGTCATGACCTCCAGTGTGATATTGCTTTTGTACAACAGTTCAACAACAGCTTAAACAGCAATGCTGAGTAAGGCAATGTTAACAAAAGGTGATGAAATAAATTATTTAAGTATGTTATGTAGCTCCGCGAAAATAAACAGTTCCCCCAGTCTGTTGCCAGGCAACGCAGCACACACGCCAGGAACTCGCAAGCTACTTTGTATTTACATTGATCTGCAGCTGTGTAAGGGGCCGTTCACATGTAGCGTCTTTTGCGCGCACAAATCCATTAGTTTCAATGTAGACGCGCGCTAAGCGCGCTCATAATTCAAAGCGACGCCGTAGCGGCGCACATCCAGTGCGACGCGCCTGTTTTTTCGTGCGCGTCCGCGTCGCACAGAGATGGAAAAATCTCAACTTTTTCGAATGCAGCAAGTGCACCGCATGTCATGTGATAAGAATTAACCAATCAGCTCCACGGATCTGCTTCTTCCTTTCCGTCCAACCGACTTCACAACATTATGTATCTACTAACACGCACTATCTCTCTACCAGCACCTCCCTCTCTCCCTCTCCTCCACACACACACGTGCATACACCTCACCTCCTGATGCTAGCTGGAAATCCATTTAACTTTTTTACTCCCCCTGTGAGTGACGTCGGTTTTGGTTGCTTAGTAACGGCAGGCGCGACAGTAGCGCAACCTCCGAAGCGCCTTGGATAAAAGGATGGAAACGGCACAGCTGGCGTTTTCCACGCGCTTTTAGACGCTGCATGTGAACGGCCCCTAACTTCGTCCAGTTCGGCTGATGAAACGTTGGCAAACCTGGATGTTGGCACGGCCGGATTCAGCTTCCACCCTCCCTCATCCTCATTAGTAATAATAATATCCATCTTCTTGGTGTATAGTGTCAGTTTGCGTCAATGTAGCGAGTGTGACAGTTGGTTAATTAACGGTTGTATTTATATTTATAACACCTGTGAGCGGAGTGATTTTACTGTTACGTGTCCCAGTGATGTTGTACTCTATATCAGCACTCATGGAGTGCCTCTCCAAATTACTCAGTCGGAACTAACTGTTGTATAAATGGTGTCATTTATTTGAAATTTGAACAGGAGGGATTTAGGAGAAAAACGTTATACAATTGTATTCTCCCATTCTGGCTGGGCCCATGGCTGGGGCTAAAGTCCAGTTTTTTCAGAAGCCATATTTGTATCATTGACTTTGTATTATTAGTCTGCAAACCGCTCTTTTGTGGAGCAGTTTTCACCCTGACAGATGAGAAAAAAGTGAACGATGCAACACAGCTGAAAACCTCTCTCTCATCTCAGAAACAGCTTGCTATTGGTCAGTGCAGCAAATTTATGTGGATTAATTTGGCCTCCTCAGGCAGATCCTCACATCATGCTGATTCTATTGGAATGCAAAATCCTGGTGTGTCCAGGTCTTTAAGACAAAACAATAAGCTAAAAGAGGCACATTTGGTGTCAGAACCAGATATGTTCAATGATGTGGCAGTTTATCATACTACACACTGAGTTTCATCCATTTTGTAATCAAATAAAGTCGTAAACACTGAGGCCTTAAGTGACTTTAAATAGTCAGAATTTTAGATTAATAAAGTACCATAGGCCTTTATTGTTTTCATAGTAAATTTGGAGATGTTTCCTGCAGGTTTTTCTTACAACAAAATATAATTTTGTGTGTCCTTGCAGCTCAGTGCTAGGTTGAGAGAGTGTGAAGATCGTTTGACTGAAGTTCGTAATGAGTATCTGCTGGCGTTATCAGCAGTCAACGGCCATCACCAACACTACTACACTAATGACTTACCAGAAATTATGGAGGTAAAACACCTGCACACACGCGCACGCACGCGCGTGCACACACACACACACACACGCACACACACACACACACACACATACAACCTGCCACATGCAAACCGGAGAAAAGGAAACCATCTGATATAACACTTTAACCACATCATTTCCTGATGCTTGCAGGCTGCTGGTCTGAGTCTGCTCTGCACAGTGTATGAAACACATCCTACTCTACCTTAATTCACTCAATCTGTACATTTGTGTTGCAAAAATCTAATTGGTGCCTTCATCTTTTCCTTCTTGATGTAAAGTTTGCAAACAAAAGGAAGATCTCACCCTATCCTCTTAATACTGTCGCCCATTAACTAGGGCTACATCCACATGCTGCTTTTACGCCTAAACCAACTGCCTGTTTTAGTTTGAAAGCTCCAAGGCTGCATTTTAGTGTGAATGAGCGGAAATTGAGACATTTGATAACGATAACACACACACTCACGTTCGCTTCCCTATTGTGTCTTATCAGTTACAACGTGATAAGCCAAGACATTACAACTTGGTCCACATACCTTTTGTGAATTCCTCTTTCTTGTGTGGGTACTCCTTTGCCATGGCTTCCTCCAGCAATGATACTCCCAGTAGCCCCTGATGTGTGCTGTATTTGCTATGCAGTGACTCCAAATCTGTCTTCCGCTGGCCTGATCACCTCATACTCATGTGTCACTTAACGTGACAGCCCACCCTGTCATCAGTCCGAGCAAAGATATCTTGTTCATCAACTTACCACAAATGAACTGAGAACACAGAAGACCTGGGGGCCAGGCAGTATGATTTTAGCATCAGAACATCAGTTGTTTTTTGCATTTCTGTGGGTATGATGAAGTGGTGGATGTATTAAAAAGAACTGGATACCAAATTTTAAAATGGAGCCCATTAATTCCAATGAAAGTTGCTCAGGGAGCACATACGTTTTCCATTTTATGGCCCCTAGAGATGGTACTCTAGAGTTATTTTTTAGCTGAGCCAGATAAGACCATGCACATCCAAAACATCTGCTGGCCAGTTGATTTACTTTTGCTCTCCCTGTTCACACAAAGGCCATACAATAATTTAATGATACACTTTTTCTAGACTTTCAAGTTGTTATTAGACCTGAGCTAGAATCAATTGTCTGTGTACTGTGCTTGATAGGAACTTGCAAGTCATAGTGAATTTGTTACTGCAGTCTCACAATAACAACAACAACAATAGCTGTAGTGTTGAAAATAATGATAAAACCATTTGAAATAATGAAAACTGACTTCTGCACTCTCTTTCCCTCATCAGCAAATGGACGGTGATGTTTATGATGATTTGAGAAGCCATTTTACTGTGCTGTGTGGGACAGAGATGGATACCTGTCTGACCATACAGAAACAGTACAGCACAATATGGGAGTGTGTTGCTAAGGTATGTGTGTGTATGTGCATACAGTGTTGTTGTGTTCTGTATAGTTTATTGTAACCAACAGTTTCAATAACCAAACAGCTGACAGCCATATTGGAGGTTCTCAATTCAAAGGTATTCTGGTTTACGTGTCTCCAAACCTTTTGCTGTCTGAGTTTCACTCATGCAAGGTATCCCACAGTGGCTCCAGAGAAACCAGACATAAGACATTTCTCACCTTGTCTCTTGAAAAGATGGGGGTGGGGGCAGAGAGGTTACAGACAGGTTCACAGACAGGGAAAACAAACAGGAATGCCGAAAGGTGGAAATGAAGACACAAGTTAAACATGGGAGGGAAAAAGGCAAATAAGACCATGTTTGAAAGTAAGAACAGATATGCAAGAAAAGGTGGAAGATAGTAGAGAAATGTTTTTTAATGTCCATGTTATTGTAGCAACTGTGTGAACTCTGAGGTAGGTTGTTCCCTTCGAGTGAGTAGAAAGTATTTTAACCCCCTAGGTCTTCATTTCTGTGATGTTACAAGGATGCTACAAATGAAAACATTGGGACTGCTCAAAGAAATCCACCCACACCTCAACAACGTAGTGTAATTTTGGCTTGAAACTATTCCTGCATTAGCATTGATTAAGGTGCATCAAGGTACAGACCTCTCCTTTATTTATCAGAGCCTATGTTTCCAATCCTTTCTGATAAATTCAAGGGTAGGAGGAATTGATTTGTTTGCTCCTGGTTAACAATGATTGGTTGCTGTATTGTCAGGTGACCAGAGAGAAAAACGTTCTGCAGTTTCTTCAAGAATCTGTCTCCTTCAGCAAAATTCCTGAATTCACCTTCCAGCCAGCTCCACGTGACAAGGTGTGTTTGCATGTTTGTGTGTGTGAGCTTCAGAGGTGGAGAAGCTATACTGGCAGTCATCTTGACTGAAGTCTCAGTGATAAAAATATTGTAAGTCAGTGAAAAAAGTGAAGGAAAAACTCACAACAATGTTCATCGTTAGGTCAAAACAAAAAAATATGTATTGGTGCATGTGTGGTGTGTGTACATGTACAGTAGGGATGTAAATCACTTCTTTCATCACAATACAATATTTTACCCATTATTTACGTTATGTAGCCATGGGAGAGAGGCTAATTTTGTCCTTTTTTTGCCATCTAGTAGGAATATGCAGTTCCAACATTGCCAGGACAAAAACAGGACCAATGGTGTATTTTAAGTGTCATAATGACAGTCTGACTGTATATAATGTATAACCATATGCTTTTTAATCATACAAACTCACCTGACAATCAACACAGGCAACTGAATTGAAGGAAGTAGCCTGTTAGCTAGGTAGTTGCCTGTTAGTTAAGCTAGCACCCTGTCGTACAGTCTCTCCGAAATCCATCACAAAAGCTCAATTTTTTTTAATGTACTCGAAAAATCACACAGACAAGACGTTTTCTTGTTTGTCACCATTTCTAGTGTAAGAACTTTTACACGGAAAAAAATTAGCCTAATGGGGGTCATCTTCTACTCATAACATTAGCTGAACAAATTACATGTAGTATTTCTACTCTTTCTCACTCCCTGTCAAGTTTAAGTCATTGCATCTTCCCACAGAAGAGCATGGTTGAATTTCAGCCTGCAAGCACATTTTTTCAGCCTAACATCGTTGAAACAAAGCAGCTAATGCTGCTATAGCAGGAGCAACATGTTCTAGGCCTGAGCTGCTTGGCCAGGTTTGTCATGTTTCCTTAGTATTTTTGGCTTAGTTTGCACACAGCCAGGGGCGTAAGAAGGTGCAGGCAGTGTGGTTGCACTGGGGCCCGTGGGGTGGAGGGGCCCGATTGCCACCTGGAAATGCACTCGTGTTCAAAGTAGAACTCATGTTAGATCAAATATGATGCGATTTTATATGCCCTCACAAAAGCAAACCCATTTTTATCATGGTTTTCTGTAACTGTAAAATAGTATCTAGAGGAAATTTATATGCTCATTCTACGTAAACTATTAAAAACCCGATAATTGAACTATAAAAACAATCAGTGAAACTAATTATTTCCTATTTTCTTTTGTAGTTTTTGGTCACATACAGACATGTAGTCTCACAAGTCTCTGTTTAATCATGGAATGAAACTTTACTATTTACAGTAGCTAGTTAAAGCAGCTGTGCGGAACTTTTTACCATTAATAAAACTGTCTCTAGTTCGTATCACCCCCCCTTTGGAGATACGCATATTTATTTGAACCCAACAGCAACAAAAAAGCCTTTCTCTATATGGCTATTTAGCGTAGCCTAGCTCGGGTCGGACACACAGCGGAAGTCAGAAAACCAGAATACGGCACCCGAGGCTGAAGTGATTCTGCTCACCCGCAGCGGCCCGCAGCAATTAAACCACAGAAGAAGAAGGAGCCGTGTTTACAGTTCTTCGAGGAAGCAGTACGCAACGGGCATTGCTGAACACATAACACCTAACAGTTTTACCAGAGATGTATCTATGAGGACTTGGTTGTACTTTTGATGTCATGGCGGATAACGAAGGAGCATCATGTAAAATTATCTGTGACTGTGACCATGAACACAAATATACAGCAGGCAGTTGTCCTCAGTTTATAAGAAATTCAGAGCTACACCAGAACATGTATGAACAGGTCTTACTTTACTACTAACTTGTGTGTAACGTTAGCATGTTAGCATGTTTCCACTAATTACTTGGACTGACCTAACGTTAGTAGCGTTAGCTTTGCAAGCGAAGGCTGCAGGTAACAGCTTTGCTGTGTTAGGATTATGTTATGTCTTCACTGTGTATCTTCACATAAAAGAATACTCTGACGATTTGGGAGTTATGCCCTTTCTCTATCATTTTCATATTGAGACAACATGATCAATATCTTTTTTGTGTCTGTACGTCCAGTGGCTGGGTCTCAGTGTTTAGCATTGCGCTGATAAAGGGTCAGTACGTCCTGCGCTGTGATCTGCGGAGGGATACACCGGTGAGCAGGCACAGACGTAGCTTGTAAACAAAACTCAGCTGTTTATTTAGCCTAGCGATATCTCCGGATTTTAGCAGCTGCAATGGCCGACTTTGAACGCGATTTTGAAGAGTTTCTTGTAGCGGACACAGATCCAGAGCCATACCTGTTTGAGCCGGAGCACACAGATGAGGAACTCCATGTGTTGAATACTGAGCAGAGATGAGAGAGGCTGAATCCTCCGCTACTATTTCCTGCACATCATGTGCTGCCATCGTTGGGGAGATATATCATCAGGAGGAAAACCGCAGCAGAGAGTGCATCACAAGGAATGAAAACTTTGCAGCAATCACTAATCCTGGCGTGATTGAAACTTTTTTTCATGTTCCTAAGATGAACTGGAAAAAACGCTCCAGGCCTGCAGGAGCTGATGGACAGCTTTCAGTCGGGTGAGTAATATCGTCCGTGTCGTCTCTTTGTTTGTTTTTACCCGAGTGACCTAGCGTACCTGTCCCAGAGCCAGCTGCAGCTGTTGGTCACAGGTGTATCCATCCGCACAAGATGTACTGACAGTGCCATGCTAACCGCTGTCTCAATATGAAAATGATAGAGAAAGGGCATAACTCCCAAATCGTCTGAGTATTCTTTTCACATAATAATGCGGACTCAGCAGATGACTTGTTAACTGTTTAGGCAGACGCTTTGTTTGTTTACCTGTCTTTTCTACAAAATCCAAAATGTTTCCACATGGCTAGATTTATTCTCGAGATGGGAGTAAATATACTCATCATCGTCTTCTTGGCTGCTTGCCATTATCTGCCAGGTGCTGTTTGATATTGACACAGACATGCTATGAAAAATTCAAAATAAAGGCATATCTTAAAGATGATGATATTGATCGATGTTTTCACTTTGCATGGATGATACTGGATCATTGATAATTGAATCGATATAATGATTGAGATCAATAAATTGTTACACCCCTAATGTACAGAGGTGGACATAAAAACTTTTTGTAGTTTATAGTATAACCCTCATGCAGGTCAGTGTAACAGCGCCTTTGACATTAAAAAAATGTACATGGTACTGAGGATCTTCACAAAAGGCTGTTGTATTGTTGATGCTGATGTATACAAAGCTTAGGAATGATGTTGTATGTCTTTTGTGCAGGTGTCGACTCTACAGGAGATTTGTGCTTCAGAAGCAGAAGGCTGTCTGGTTAAAGAGGCCAAGAAATGGGCTACAAAAGCTGCTAAGGACTATAAGATCATCACCCATGGAGAGAGGGTGAGTTCTTGATCTCAAAGCTGGAAAGCCAAGATACTCCTCAACTAATGAATGCTTGTAGAAGTATAGCAATCATTTTTTCTTTAATTCAGAGTTTCCTCTTCTTGAGATATTGCTTTCTCCAATAGTTATTTCATAATAATTGTCACTGAATTTATGAATTTCTGGCAGGCAATACAAAAGGAATGTATTGTATATCCCGTATGTCTCTTTCTGTCAGGCTCTACTGATGTTGGAAAGTCGGTTGAAGCTGCTGTCGGGGGAGACGGGGCTAAGTGTGGAGCAGAAGATAGCAGAGGTGCAGGACAGCGTCAGGAAAGCCAAGGTACTACTTGTTCGTGTTCTTGTTTTTGTTCTTGTTCTTCTTTTTCATCTTGTTCTTCTTCTTCTTTCCAACAAAAAAAAACATCAGACGTGAGTTAGCCATTACTCCTCTTCTAAACCTGATTTTGTCACCATTCTGCTCTCACATTTCATTTAGAGAAGACAGCACTTAAACTCATAAAACACATAGAACAGAAACAGAATATCTCCAAAAAGTAAAACTTTAAAATAATTTGTGAGCTTAATTGAACAGCTGATGACATTTCACAGCTCAAAACAGAGGAAAAATTACTGAAAGGGACATTGTGTTACATTTTCATAATGCAAGATCATGCATATGCAGCATTATGGGAGACGGAATCCTTGTCGCCAAGAAAGCGCAAAAGGGAATAGAAAAGGCAGCGTGACCGGCAAATTAAAAAAACGAAGGCCCACATCGGGGTAGCCTTTCCCAGGTAACTTTAGAGAGAGCTGCTGAGGGATAATGGTAATGCAATCACAGGCCAGCGCCGCTGTTGGCTGTTAGCCGCTGTTAGCGGCCAGTCGCAAACAGCCTCATCCCTCTCCTCGCATCACTGCACCGCTGTAAGCTGTTAGCCGCTGTTAGCTGCTGTTAGCTCTGGCCTGTGATTGTATTACCTTTCTCCTTCAGCAGCTCTCTCCACCTGGGAAAGGCAACCCCAATGCTG
Source organism: Epinephelus awoara (assembly GCA_035609425.1). Lineage (NCBI taxonomy): Eukaryota > Metazoa > Chordata > Actinopteri > Perciformes > Serranidae > Epinephelus > Epinephelus awoara. The sequence goes on along the minus strand of CM069299.1, from coordinate 8,776,458 downwards.
ACTTTTTTTTTTTTTAATTCGCCGGTCACGCTGCCTTTTTGATTCCCTTTTGCACTTTCTTGGCGACGAGGATTCCGTCTCCCGTGATGCTGCATAATACATGATCCTGCATTATGCTCAAAGAGTGGGACTTTGTTATGCGGCAGTAGTGCCGCTGGCCACTAACAGCTGTTAGCGGCGCAGTAATGCGAGGAGAGGGATGAGGTGTGTGAGGTTGAGCCACTTGTCAGTTGTCAAAGGACAAGACGTGATTGGTTTGTTTCAATTTACATCCGCCCCAACAGTCCTACGTTGTAAACACAGCCAGCATGGTGAGGAGGGGGTTTCTCAACTCGCGTCGCGTGTGTCTGTGCAGGAGCCTGAATGAATACTCCATGTAGTATCGGATGACATGGTTTCATCAGTGTTATCATAGCTTTTTGGTCCACAGCAGCTACTGTTGTTGCAATACGTGTTTGAAACAGTGAGGCGCTAGAGTGCGCCATCTGTTTGAATGCAATATATGATTTCAACGTTAGATGGGAGAAATTCCTACACACTGTGGCTTTAAATTAGCCAATTATATAAATGCAACTAAGAAAATAAAGCACGCGATTTACTCGCGCGTAACGCAAGCAACGCGCCGCGCTAATGCGTGAGTTTAGGTGCCGAACCATGTTGTTAATTCGTGTTATCACGTCAGTCGCGCGAGTAGCGAGCCCACCCATTTTCACTAGAGAACAACCTCAGAACCTCAGAATGTTACTTGATGACCTCAGAATGGTACTTGATGACCTCAGAATGGTACATGATGACTTCAGAATGTTATTTGATGACCTCAGAATGGTACTTGATGACCTCAGAATGGTACTTGATGACCTCAGAATGGTACATGATGACTTCAGAATGTTACTTGATGACCTCAGAATGGTACATGATGACCTCAGAATGGTACTTGATGACCTCAGAATGGTACTTGATGACCTCAGAATGGTACATGATGACTTCAGAATGTTACTTGATGACTTCAGAATGGTACATGATGACTTCAGAATGTTACTTGACGACCTCAGAATGGTACTTGATGACCTCAGAATGGTACATGATGACTTCAGAATGGTACTTGATGACCTCAGAATGGTACATGATGACTTCAGAATGTTACTTGATGACCTCAGAATGGTACATGATGACTTCAGAATGTTATTTGATGACCTCAGAATGGTACATGATGACTTCAGAATGGTACTTGATGACCTCAGAATGGTACTTGATGACCTCAGAATGGTACATGATGACTTCAGAATGTTACTTGATGACCTCAGAATGGTACTTGATGACCTCAGAATGGTACATGATGACTTCAGAATGGTACTTGATGACCTCAGAATGGTACATGATGACTTCAGAATGTTATTTGATGACCTCAGAATGGTACTTGATGACCTCAGAATGGTACATGATGACTTCAGAATGTTACTTGATGACCTCAGAATGGTACTTGATGACCTCAGAATGGTACATGATGACTTCAGAATGTTATTTGATGACCTCAGAATGGTACATGATGACTTCAGAATGTTACTTGATGACCTCAGAATGTTACTTGATGACCTCAGAATGGTACATGATGACTTCAGAATGGTACTTGATGACCTCAGAATGGTACTTGATGACCTCAGAATGGTACATGATGACTTCAGAATGTTACTTGATGACCTCAGAATGGTACATGATGACTTCAGAATGTTATTTGATGACCTCAGAATGGTACTTGATGACTTCAGAATGGTACATGATGACTTCAGAATGTTACTTGATGACCTCAGAATGGTACTTGATGACCTCAGAATGGTACATGATGACTTCAGAATGGTACTTGATGACCTCAGAATGGTACTTGATGACCTCAGAATGGTACATGATGACTTCAGAATGGTACTTGATGACCTCAGAATGGTACATGATGACTTCAGAATGTTACTTGATGACCTCAGAATGGTACTTGATGACCTCAGAATGGTACATGATGACTTCAGAATGGTACTTGATGACCTCAGAATGGTACATGATGACTTCAGAATGTTATTTGATGACCTCAGAATGGTACTTGATGACCTCAGAATGGTACATGATGACTTCAGAATGTTACTTGATGACCTCAGAATGGTACTTGATGACTTCAGAATGTTACTTGATGACCTCAGAATGGTACTTGATGACCTCAGAATGGTACATGATGACTTCAGAATGGTACTTGATGACCTCAGAATGGTACTTGATGACCTCAGAATGGTACATGATGACTTCAGAATGGTACTTGATGACCTCAGAATGGTACATGATGACTTCAGAATGTTATTTGATGACCTCAGAATGGTACTTGATGACCTCAGAATGGTACATGATGACTTCAGAATGTTACTTGATGACCTCAGAATGGTACTTGATGACCTCAGAATGGTACATGATGTCTTCAGAATGTTATTTGATGACCTCAGAATGGTACATGATGACTTCAGAATGTTACTTGATGACCTCAGAATGGTACTTGATGACCTCAGAATGGTACATGATGACTTCAGAATGGTACTTGATGACCTCAGAATGGTACATGATGACTTCAGAATTTTACTTGATGACCTCAGAATGGTACATGATGACCTCAGAATGGTACATGATGACTTCAGAATGGTACTTGATGACCTCAGAATGGTACATGATGACTTCAGAATGTTATTTGATGACCTCAGAATGTTACTTGATGACCTCAGAATGGTACATGATGACTTCAGAATGTTACTTGATGACTTCAGAATGGTACATGATGACTTCAGAATGTTATTTGATGACTTCAGAATGGTACATGATGACTTCAGAATGTTATTTGATGACCTCAGAATGGTACTTGATGACCTCAGAATGGTACATGATGACTTCAGAATGTTACTTGATGACTTCAGAATGGTACATGATGACTTCAGAATGTTACTTGATGACTTCAGAATGGTACATGATGACTTCAGAATGTTATTTGATGACCTCAGAATGGTACTTGATGACCTCAGAATGGTACATGATGACTTCAGAATGTTATTTGATGACCTCAGAATGGTACTTGATGACCTCAGAATGGTACTTGATGACCTCAGAATGGTACATGATGACTTCAGAATGTTACTTGATGACCTCAGAATGGTACATGATGACTTCAGAATGGTACTTGATGACCTCAGAATGGTACATGATGACTTCAGAATGTTATTTGATGACCTCAGAATGGTACTTGATGACCTCAGAATGGTACTTGATGACCTCAGAATGGTACATAATGACTTCAGAATGTTACTTGATGACCTCAGAATGGTACATGATGACTTCAGAATGGTACTTGATGACCTCAGAATGGTACATGATGACTTCAGAATGTTATTTGATGACCTCAGAATGGTACTTGATGACCTCAGAATGGTACATGATGACTTCAGAATGTTACTTGATGACCTCAGAATGGTACATGATGACTTCAGAATGTTATTTGATGACCTCAGAATGGTACATAATGACTTCAGAATGTTACTTGATGACCTCAGAATGGTACTTGATGACCTCAGAATGGTACATGATGACTTCAGAATGGTACTTGATGACCTCAGAATGGTACATGATGACTTCAGAATGTTACTTGATGACCTCAGAATGGTACATGATGACTTCAGAATGGTACTTGATGACCTCAGAATGGTACATGATGACTTCAGAATGTTACTTGATGACCTCAGAATGGTACATGATGACTTCAGAATGGTACTTGATGACCTCAGAATGGTACATGATGACTTCAGAATGTTACTTGATGACCTCAGAATGGTACTTGATGACCTCAGAATGGTACTTGATGACTTCAGAATGTTATTTGATGACCTCAGAATGGTACTTGATGACCTCAGAATGGTACATGATGACTTCAGAATGTTATTTGATGACCTCAGAATGGTACTTGATGACCTCAGAATGGTACATGATGACTTCAGAATGTTACTTGATGACCTCAGAATGGTACTTGATGACCTCAGAATGGTACTTGATGACTTCAGAATGTTATTTGATGACCTCAGAATGGTACTTGATGACCTCAGAATGGTACATGATGACTTCAGAATGTTATTTGATGACCTCAGAATGGTACTTGATGACCTCAGAATGGTACATGATGACTTCAGAATGTTACTTGATGACCTCAGAATGGTACTTGATGACCTCAGAATGGTACATGATGACTTCAGAATGTTATTTGATGACCTCAGAATGGTACATGATGACTTCAGAATGTTACTTGATGACCTCAGAATGGTACTTGATGACCTCAGAATGGTACATGATGACTTCAGAATGGTACTTGATGACCTCAGAATGGTACATGATGACTTCAGAATGTTACTTGATGACCTCAGAATGGTACATGATGACTTCAGAATGTTATTTGATGACCTCAGAATGGTACATGATGACTTCAGAATGGTACTTGATGACCTCAGAATGGTACATGATGACTTCAGAATGTTATTTGATGACCTCAGAATGGTACATGATGACTTCAGAATGGTACTTGATGACCTCAGGATGGTACTTGATGACCTCTGAATGGTACTTGATGACCTCAGAATGGTACTTGATGACCTCAGAATGGTCAAGTACTACTATCAAGTACTACATAATGACCTCAGAATGGTATTTGATGACCTTAAGCTGTGTTCCCACCAAACGCGATGAGCGCGATTTACTCGTGCGTAGGCCTGTCGCGATAATCAATAAATCAATTAATTGCACGATAATTAAAAATGAGCTCGATAAGTTTGCCGGGCTCGATAATTTTTCATTTACCAAAGACACTGGATAATGAGTTAACTTTGCTGCATCTGTCTCAACTGACTCCTCTCGGTTCCTTAGCATAATGAGGAGTGAACCCTCCTGTCAGTCACTCTGTCTCTGTGTGGGGAGGCGGGGCACCTGGCGCACCACAGAGAGCAGCATGAGAGGCCCCTGAGGAGTAGAGGGAGAAATTTGGAGGAATAAATAACAATGGAATTGGTTTCTAAGCCGAAAGCAACAGCTGAGGTGTGGGAACACTTTGGATTTAAGCCAAATGACCGCTGTGAACCACAGAACATAAATGAGCCGGTATGTCGCATTTGTTTCAAAACAGTTTATGCTAAAATGTGACAAACATGCACCTTCACCTCAAACACAACCACCCGTTGCAGTTTTCCCAGCTGGGAAAAAAAACGTCTACCAAAGAGGCAGAGGGGCCGTCAACGGCTTCCCGACAGTCCACCATCACTGGGGCATTTATGAAGCAAACGAAATATAAACGTGACAGTGACAAATGGTGCGAGCTCACAGACGGTGTAGTTTGCTACATCGCCAAAGAGATGCAGCCCTTTAACACCGTCGAAAAGCCGGCATTTCGACAAATGTTACAAACATTTGACCAGCAGTACGAATTGCCAGGGAAAACATACGTGTCACAAACGGCAATTCCACAACTGTACAACAACATGAAAGAGTTTAATATATATGTTATATATATTATATATATTGAAGTGCAATTTTGTTTACAGAGACTTTATACTTTATTTATTGTTTCAGTTGTGTGTGGTTTTTATTCAAATGCATTTTTTGATAACAGAGACTGACAGTCCATTTTCTTTATTGTTTTTGGTTGTTTTGATTATTTATTTTGGATATTTACAATGTCTTTTTTCATAATACAATTCCAATTTTAAATATTCTTAAGAAACAAAAGTTTATTTATCTTTAAAAGGGTGTACTTGCATTATTATACCATTATTATTATATTAGTTGAAAAATGGTATCAAAACGGCAATATTATCATTTATCGCAATAATTTCTGAGACAATTTATCATCCTGCAAAATTTGTTATCGTGACAGGCCTACTCGCGCGTAACGTGAGCAAAGCGCCGTGCTAACGCGTGAGTTTAGGTGCCAAACCATGTTGTTAATTTGCGTTATTGCATCAGTCGTGCGAGTAGTGAGCCCGCCCATTTTCACTAGATAACAACATCTTGCCGGCCATTCTCTCCTCAACCATGGCTGAGATAACATGATGCCAGTGACATCGGGAGAATCTCAACGCTGATTGGCTTTTGCAGCACAGCGTCACGCGAATTCGCCTCAAAAGTTCAATATTTTCAACTTGAGCAATGAGGCGTTGGACACGAATTTCGCGTCTATCGCACCGCATCCATCGCGTCTATCGCGTCACGCTAGACACGTCCATCGCGCCGCCCGGTGCGAATTCGAGTCTCGCATCTTTGCATTGACTTTGTATGTATGTTCGACGCGCAAATTTGCGAATTCTCGTTTGGTGGGAACGCAGCTTTAGAATGGTACTTGATGACTTCAGAATGGTACTTGATGACTTCAGAATGGTGCTTGATGACCTCAAAATGGTACTTGATGACTTCATAATGGTACTTGATGACTTTAGAGTGGTCAAGTACTACTATCAAGTACTACATGATGACCTCAGAATGGTACTTGATGACCTCAGAATGGTACTTGATGATTTCAGAATGGTGCTTGATGACCTCAGAATGGTACTTGATGACTTCATAATGGTACTTGATGACTTTAGAGTGGTCAAGTACTACTATCAAGTACTACATGATGACCTCAGAATGGTACTTGATGATTTCAGAATGGTACTTGATGACTTCAGAATGGTGCTTGATGACCTCAGAATGGTACTTGATGACTTCATAATGGTACTTGATGACCTCAAAATGGTACTTGATGACTTCATAATGGTACTTGATGACTTTAGAGTGGTCAAGTACTACTATCAAGTACTACATGATGACCTCAGAATGGTACTTGATGACCTCAAAATGGTACTTGATGACTTCATAATGGTACTTGATGACTTTAGAGGGGTCAAGTACTACTATCAAGTACTACATGATGACCTCAGAATGGTACTTGATGACCTCAGAATGGTACTTGATGATTTCAGAATGGTACTTGATGACTTCAGAATGGTGCTTGATGACCTCAGAATGGTACTTGATGACTTCATAATGGTACTTGATGACTTTAGAGTGGTCAAGTACTACTATCAAGTACTACATGATGACCTCAGAATGGTACTTGATGACCTCAGAATGGTACTTGATGACTTCAGAATGGTGCTTGATGACCTCAAAATGGTACTTGATGACTTTAGAGTGGTCAAGTACTACTATCAAGTACTACATGATGACCTCAGAATGGTACTTGATGACTTCAGAATGGTACTTGATGATTTCAGAATGGTACTTGATGACTTCAGAATGGTGCTTGATGACCTCAGAATGGTACTTGATGACTTCTTAATGGTACTTGATGACTTTAGAGTGGTCAAGTACTACTATCAAGTACTACATGATGACCTCAGAATGGTACTTGATGACCTCAGAATGGTACTTGATGACTTCAGAATGGTGCTTGATGACCTCAAAATGGTACTTGATGACTTTAGAGTGGTCAAGTACTACTATCAAGTACTACATGATGACCTCAGAATGGTACTTGATGACTTCAGAATGGTACTTGATGACTTCAGAATGGTACTTCAACCATGAGTGGTAAAACATTTACAGACTTTAGGCCTCATTCCTGGAGAAATATAATGGAAAATTGTGGCACTTTCTAATCATCAATCAAAAATTACCTATAAAAGCTTCTAAACATAACCAGATGTTTTCCAGCAGAAATATAATCCAAAATCAGGGAGAAATTTACAACATTGGCAACCAAGATTACATGTTTTCCATGTAGCCACATGTATGATAGTGGAGTACTTGCAACTGGGGCATGACTGTTAAGAGTACAGCAACACTTTCAACCATGAATAACCAATACAGGTTACTCAACCAACATGTTTGGACATATTTCAGCAGGAATATGATCCGACGCAAAGAGAAATTAACCAAGATGTTTCTTTTAAATCTGTTTGCAGTTGTTTCATATATACCAGTAAAATACATCATCACATAGAGTTTAGACATCAACTGTCAAAGTTCAAAGCAGAGCAGAGTGTAGATGTTGTTAACAAGTTGAAGTGCACATTAACATGGTAACCAGGGAGTCAGAAAAAGTACAAGCAGGAATAAAAAAACACATTGAACCACTCACCATAAACAGAATGTCACTCTCTTTGACTTCTGAAAGGAAATATCCTGAATAAGGGTTCTGAAGTCAATAATTTATGGTGGCTTCCACTTTGTGACAGTCGTGGGGAGGTGTTGAAAAACATCTGAATGGGTTCAGAAAGTCACTGCTGCTCCTAATCCATCAGTGCAGTTATTTTTTAGTTTTGTCATTATATTTAACTTCAGTCAAAAGGAGCTTCTTTTTTTATGATTTCTTATAGACATTTATGATAATTCAGAGAGAGATCACCTGAAGTGTAAATCACACTGAATTAATGGGACTTAAACCAATGGAATTGGTGGTAAAAAACAGAGGCTAAACGTAACCATAGTAATTTATTTGGTTTTATTCAGCTGAATAAAAGTTCACATAAAAATTGGATACAAATAGACTGCAGTGATGTTTCCCTAAAGCAGAGAGGGGACAGTTGGAAAAGACCCTCACCACCAAAATGGAGAAAAGTAAAGGGTTCATATACTGTAATGCTGGGCCAGGTGCTAAGTTGACATGTCAAAATGTAAGAACAAGTGTCTTGTTTTCTTCCTGTCTCAGCTCAGCAGGGTGAAGGCGGAGGCCCGTCTGGCTCTGTTGTCAGACAGTGTCACAGGAACTGAACTGTGGCTTCACAACGCCATGAACCAGGCAGAGGAGGAGCTGGAAAGAGAGAGGCGCCTCAGTGAACAGAGGAAGTCCACTGAGGACTATTCAGTATGCAAACCAAACACAAACACACACACACACACACACAAAACTAACCTTGAGTTTCTTAGTGAAAAGATGGAGAGCCGTTAGGGAGCTCTGGTGCCTCAGTGGTCTGAGGTTGACCTATCAGGGCCTGGGACATTTTTTCACATCCCATTCCACCAGTGTGACATGGCTGTAGGGCTGGGCGATATGGAGAAAATAATATAATATATGATAATATTACAGTGTTTTTTACCTTAATATTGATATTGCAATGATATTGCAGGACTGGATATTGGTGCTTTCATAAAAAAAAATTACACAATGAGATTTATGATAAATAATCATCAGTAATGTGGATATAGTGACTAAATGGGGAAGGGTGAAAAATAGAATAGCCAGAACAGTCTGATAAGTTCAGGAAATCACATCACTTTACTATAATGCAGCCTTTAAAACCAGGAAAAGACAATACTTAAAATATTACCATATCCAAAATCTTAAACGAGATCTGGCCTCACAGTGTTAATAAAATAATGATATATTCCTCAGCCCTACATGTAATCCAGCAAAATAAATGGGTAATAGGGGTAACATGGCTAACCTGTGTTTTTTAGGACACTAATGATGTCTTGTTAGAATTTTTTCATGTTGCAAAGGTCAACTTGTGGCCTATGGGGCTCTTTTGGCTGCCATCTTTAACTGATGTCTATGAGTGGCAAAGTAACTCCTCAACCAGACAACATACAAAGCCAATACACCCACATTTTCATATAATAATGACACCAGGAATAATAATAGAAAGTGACATGGTGTGACCACTCTTTATTGTTGGAAAACAGGCAAATAACAAATTTTAGGCTCATAGCAATGTCATTTTTGATATTCGTTTCTCAGTTGTTTTTGGTTAGGTTGAGTTTATTGCAATTTATTCTCTTAAACCGACTGCAAGTGTATTAAATGAATGGCAGTCATGCCAGACTAATGGTTGCCCTGCACAGTTGTACATGTATGTTGTACATAACTCCCCTAATTGTACATGGGTGTTTAGATGAGGAGCTCAGCAGGAAAGTGTTCTCCTGCCTGTCGACTTTGATCTTAATTCTCAGACCAGTAAGCGACATAAAGGCATATATTATAGTCTGTCAATATTGTGATCTATAGATTTAAAGGAGCACTTAATTGATACATTTGACAATATTCTGTATTTATCTTACTGTCAATAAAAGTATTCCGTCTGGTTCCTACTAAAGTTATGACTCTTTAATCATGGTTCACAAATATATAGCTTCATTTTTTTAAAGAAAGGCTCGGTGACTTCCTAAAAAAGTTATTAGTATATGCTATTCAAACAGCAAGAAATAGTGTATTTATTGGGGACTATTTTCATGGGTGAATTAATCCACCTTTGGTGCTCAAGAGAGTATTTGTGACAGCAGGACAGCAATGGCGGATGAGGTACACAGATATCTTAAGAGAAAATGACTTTGGTAGAAGTTAAGGTTTACTGTTAGAATATTACTTGAGTAAGTATCAAAAGTACAAAGTATTGAAAATAAATTATGTAGTTATGAAGTTTATTTCTTCTTGACATGTACACCATCTTAAAAATGGAGCCTTCATTACACCTCAGGATAAATTAGGTCTTCTTCACAACTTGAAAGATTTAAAAGAACAAAATCCAGTCCAAAATCAGATTCTAACATACAAAGCCCAGCGAGATGGGCTGTGAGCCCCTATTAGAAGAAAATGAACAAAGCAGGGTAACATTTGGAGGATCAACCGTATTGAGACAAATATGTGAGATACTGTGCCTACTCATGTCACACTGATGTGTTTATTGTGTGTTTTTTAGGAGGATGAGTTTGAGCTGACTGACTTTGAGGACTATGATGATGAGAACGGAGACATCTTTGCAGATCCAGTGTCAGCAACTGGAGTGTGTATTTACCCTGCCGCCTGCAGAGTCATCTATAGCTATCAGGTAGACATCACATTAATGAAATCTGTACTCGTACAGGTTAGATTTATTTCATCTGAAAATGTACTACAGCAAACCTTCTCTTATCTTGAGGTGAGGGCTTCACATAGTCCCAACTAGAACTTCCTCCATGCTTGAAAAAGAAAAAACAAAACAAAAAAACCCAGCGCAATTCTCAAAAATGTCAACATGAAAACTTGACAGCTCTCTCATTGCAGTGGTTATGACAATTTGGAGAAGTAAGAGCGACAAGTAAGTCAAGTGACACGACAGAAAATGTTGAGAAACACACACTGAAAAATCAACAAGGTGTAAGAGGAAGGTGTTGAAATCAGCATCTGCAAGCAGTTTTAAAGTCCTGTTTGGTAGTTTGAGCTCTCTAAATCAGGGGTTTTCAATGTTTTTTAGGCCAAGGACCCCTTAGCTCAAAAAGAGGCAGAGCAGGGAGCTCACACTACAACCACTGCATAAAAATGAATTGCACTTGAAATAATTCTCTAAATATTTCCCAGTCTTCTCTCATTTGCTCTCGCCTGCTGCTGACTTGTAGCATGGCTTGATGTGTTAGATCGAAAAGTTACATTCAAGACTGAGAGTCTTCTGTGGCTCACAAGAATACACTTGGAATAATAATAAAGCTAAAGCTAGCTTGGCCAAAATGTTTCAACGGTACATACTATATGTTAGCTAACTAGTTCACCTCGCCTTTATGCATACGTGCAGCACAGTGATTTAGTATTAGCTAGCTCACATGACTGCATAAGGATCAATGGGTAACAGTTAGCCTATCATAAATGTTGTGTACTGTAAATGATTATTATCATTTTTAAATAAATAGGCAAATTTATGTTTGCTAATAATATGTTGGATTCATGTATATGTATATTTTCAGACATGTTTGTATTTTTGAAAAAAAAAAACCCAAAACAAAACAAAACAAGAAAAATGTTAAAACTTAAAATAAATTATCAAACAATAATTTGGCAGCCCCTCTGCAGTCACTCTGAGGACCCCTAGGGACTGTGGACCCCCCTATTGAAGACTCAGGGTCTAAGTAGATATGAAGAGAATGACTATATAAACTATATCTGATGTTGTTAAAAATGTAGAAAGTCATGCTAATCCTACTATGCACAGTTTGTGTTATCAGTGGATCTCACATAAGGTCAAAACTGTGCATAGTAGGATTAGCATGACTTTCTACATTTTTAACATCATCAGATATAGTTTATATAGAGATCAGTGGATCTCACATAAGGCAATGGATAGCGTTATTACCTGTGTATATTTAGTGCTGCAGTTGGATAATGTTTGAATAATTCATAATGGCAAAAACATGTTTCTTCCTATAGGCTAGCCAGTCAGATGAGCTGTCAATCATGGAAGGGGAGGAGCTTCAAGTGATTGAAGATGGAGACATGGAGGACTGGCTGAAGGTAACGTCTGGTTATAATGTAACCATAGTTCTCTGAGTGAAGGGACTATCTCTGCACTTGCTCAGTGTATTCTTATCCAACATTTCATATCATATCCTATGAATTAGCGCCACACAAATGACGTTACATCCTTTGCATAAAGTTGCTTATTTAATGTAAAGTTATGGAGGTTAGGTTTAGGCAAATAAAGTTACTGTGGTTAGGTTCCTGGGGAAAGTCTTGTGTTTTGTGACCCATCCATGTCCCAGCATGCCTCCACTTGGACCACTTGAGATAGTTTCCATTATCACTCCTGTTAGGGCATTGGTCACGTGATCGCAGCCTGCCAAAATACATGGAATATGCACAAATTACTGATGCATCATTATTTGGGATATGGTGCATTACTTTTCACAGAAAAACTTACCAACAGTGCATGAGAACAGCCTGCTCTGTTACATGTTCCACATGTACGGGGAATGAACCCCCTGCTGTCAGGGTATGTGGATGCTTCGCCATGCCCTACAATTTACCTCAGAAACCCGTGCTAGTGTGAAATCACTGATTGTTTGTTTGGAAAATGTCTCAGGGCAGCCTGGAAGCCGGAGAGTCTCCTCTCTAAAAGAACCAAGGTAACAATTTAACCAGACTCTCTATCATATATCTCTCTCCGTTACATGTTCCATTGGCACGTGCTAGCTCATTAAGACACTCTGTGAAGAGACAGTGTAGCCCACAAGGAGAGTTCACAAAACAACAAGTAACAAAGTATGCACACTATTTACACATCAACCAGATCAAGGCCCCACTGAAGCGAAGGCAAAGCCGTAGAGGCAGAGGGGCTGCTAAATTTAGTCTGTAAAAAGCAAGACTGACCCAAGGAGATAAAGGCCCAGCAAGACACAAAGGCCAAATCTGTCAACAGAGTGGCAATGCTGGCAAAGCTGACTGTTAAAATAGTGGTGAATGAGCATGTAGCTCACATGGTCAAGTCATCTATCAATGAGCAACACCCAGCAATCGCTCGCTGAAGGAGGCAGTGTTAAGGCCCTGATAGGACACAGCATGGACCAAGCTGCTCGACCCCCTGTCCTCTTTCAGGAGAGGAAAGTGACCACAAACTGCCTCAATTGCTGCCACCATCCCTCGCAGCAGCTGATTCCCTGCTTCCAGCTGGATCTGCAGAAATGATAGGATGTCCAGTTCTGTAAGGGGGGATCCTCCTGATGAGCCCCACACAGTGCAGTCAACACTCACAATGATACAAGTAGGCAGCCCAAGTGGAGGGTACCAGAGCCTCTTGCATAGTCCTGACTTCAGGTTCTGTAAACCTAAAGCTGGGAGTGTGTTCCTTTTAGGAGCCAGGCCACCAATGTGAGCCAGCCCTGACAAGAAGATCCCGCTTGCCTGAAACAGCCAGTCCCTCCATAGTGGGAGCAACCACCTCTGTCAAAGATCAGCCCTGGCACATGCACAGCTCCGAGTAAGCAGAAGAGGGGATGAGCCCTCCACCACAGAACTATGCAGATGCTCGTCAGCGAAGATTCTCAGTCATCCAAGTCATGGTAATCCTAAGTGCTATATCGTAGGCAACTGGACTTGCTCACGTTTCTTGAAGAAGTTTCGCGTCTCATCCACTGAACTGAAGAAGCTTCTTGGATGAGAGGCAAAACATCTTCAAGAAACGCAAGTAAGTCCAGTTGCCTACGATACAGCATATGCAGATGCTAGTTTGTCACTGTGCTGTTGGTCCTGACAATGGCATCGTGACCTCTCAATCCTGGCAGAAGCAGGTAGAGTGCGAGGTGAACAGCTTTCAGGTCCAGGATGTCTACAAATGGTCTCAACCACAGTTTGCTGACTTTCCATATCTGTGCCAAGCACCGGACTCACTGAGTGCATAAGTTCACAAGAAGCACAAACAATCAGCCTCCAGATATACATAATATGTAATGGAATGGAGAGATAGTCTCAGTATGGCGGCTCTGCTGTTTGTTGACATATCAGGACATTATCAGCTTTAAAGAAAAAGAAAACATTTCTTCTTTTTTTTTTTGAAAAATGGATTAAAGAGTTAATCCATGATTCTGGGTGTACAGTGCAGTTTATTTTCACATTTTACAGTGTCTCATCTGTGTCTCTATAATACCTATTCCTGTCTCTGTCCAGGTGTGTAACTCGTGTGGTCAGGTGGGGTATGTTCCTGAGCGTTATGTGCAGTTCCTGTGTCTGCCAGCAGAGGATGCTGCTCAACTGGACAGTTCTTTCAGCTCCACGTCATCTGCTGGGAATAAAGACAGGGCAGGGAGCAGAGGTCAGTGTGTATGTTACAACTGAATATATCCGTTACATGTTGTATTTGATACACAGTCACATGTAAGCATGTATGCATGTAATGTGTGTGCACAAATGATTCATAATAAGCTGATGTCATGAGAGTTTGTTCGCTAACAATCCAGTTTGATTTGAATCCTGTGTCAGGTGTAGCCAGAGCTCTGTACGCCTACCAGGCCCAGAGTGCAGAGGAGCTGTCCTTCCAGGAGGGGGCACTGATTCACCTGATCCGCTGTCGACATGCAGAGGTGTGTGTTATCAATGCCAATGTAAGGGCTGAATCAGAGAAATGCAGTCTTCTGCTGCCTAAACTAAGAGGACAAAACAAATCCCTGTAATCCCACAATCCATCATGCTCCACAAGCTACATTGACACGTCAGATTCAGCTGTCAGGCTTATAGAGAGCTGAAGTCATGGTGTCACATCCGGGCCAATCTCAGAACCCATTGGCTCCTGGTCTGACAACAATTTAGCCTCAGGTGGTAACAGCTCATATTTTTGAACATGTGTTGTAGCCACTAAGCCGAGACTCCCTCTTCTCTGTGCCAGACATTGTTTCCTGCTCTCATTGTTTACCAACAGATCTCTGTATATGAATGCAGAAGAATTTAAAAAAACTTATAAAGCTAAATTTTTCTCAGTAAATAGCTGATGGGTTCTAATATTGCATTTCAGCCAATGTATTTCACCTCTCCACACAGACTGTTTAAAGCTCGCTCAAACATGATTGGTCAATACTACTTGGACTACAAACGGAAACCAGCTCTTCTGATATCATAATCTTGACCCATCGCCTGCAGATTCTGCATACATGTGCAGATATCTGCTCATATAGAGTACGTCCGGGGTCGTCTCTGCTCCACTAGCTTCTGTAACTCAACTGAATCTCTCACTCAGCATGTCTTTCATTGTGTCTGTCTGACAATATGAAGTGAGTTCATGTGAAGTGTGAGGTGTGCTTTTTGAAGTTAAAACCTTTGGGAATTTAACAAAGTAAAATAATTTTTTTTGGCATGCCATAAAAATAGCAGCACTTGTCACAACTTGGTTTTGTCCATATCCAGAAAACTCACCAGCTCCTCTGTAAACCTCCACACTGTTCAGTCCTCTCCGTCCTGCTGTGACAGACAGTGTCAGATGGATTTGCCTCTTTAGCTGAGTTTTAATTACCCACAACATTTGGAAGTGGCTGCTGAAATAAGAAATATTGAATAAACAACAGTATTAGATTTTTTTTTTAAAGACCTCACTTATTTAGACATATGGACCCTATCATACACTCAGTGCAAAGCAGTGCACAGCACAGAGTTGTCATTGCTAGTTTTCCGACCAATGCAGGTACATTTTCACAGCCAGCACCAGGCAATGTGGCCATGAGTGTGTGGGTGTTAGAATGAGGTGGAGTCAGGCATATTGTTTGCATATTGCCATATTGAGGCAGCAGAAAGTGATTGAACCGCTTACTAACAAAAACCTGGTCTAAAGTCAGAATGACACAGTTTTTTTCCACTTTTTAAAGGGCACATTATTCATGCACCTACATAGGTTCACAACATGTGTTCACTCTGCTTGTTGCACACACAGGGAGGGGATGGGTTGCAGGTGGGTGAAATAATACATCATTAATGAGGAAAATGTGAACGCAGCAGAGCTGCAGAGCTGCTGTCAGACTCCTCATTGAGAGAGACACTGCACATTTATGCAAAAGGAGCAGCATAACTTTGCTGTTAATTTCTGAAGCTACAGTTTAGTTCTGTTTCCTCTTTCAAGTCCCACCATATTTGCTGCAGTGTCATTACTGCTCTTACTGCATTACTCTCAACAGACAGTAATGCAGTAAATATAACCCCTTGTGTCTTACTTTGCACCCAGATTATGCTCTGTTTAGCTAGCAAAACTGGAGTTGGACACGCCCTAAATGCACTTGTGCCATGCACTTTAGACAATATGCTATAGATCGTTAACCATACAACGTACTGTTGAGCAAGGCTGGATTTTAAGTTATTCGTTTAATTACAAATATCATTGAAATTTTGAATATGGTTTTATTACTTTTGGAACACAGCTTGTGTTTACTTCAGCTATCTAAAGCTGGTCTTAGAGCAGGCTCCACTTTTATCAGTCTCAGCATGACTTCCTGCTCATTGTGATTATTTGTATTGTAATATTCTCTCAGTTTTTACTGGCTCTCATATTAAAATGAGCTTTCAGCCACATCTCACTGTCTCTACAAGAGAAGTTTGCTCTTAGTTGTGATGGAATTGATTTAGTTGTCATCACATGACATAACTATTACAACTGAGTAAACTCAATTCTGTGATGATGGCCATTGAGTGTGGATGAAAGTTCTGGGAAAAAAAGCTAGTAAGTGGACCTTGAGTTTAGATTATTTTGTGGAAGACATAAATGGATTCATGAAGTAGTGCTGGACTTGGTTATTGTCACACCATCTTTTCTGTTGTTACCTTTTCATTTCATGTATCCCACTGCAATACCTGTGTGAATGTTTTGCTGGACAGGTGGATGACGGCTTTTGGGAGGGAGAGCTGAATGGACGGATCGGTGTCTTCCCATCATTGGTGGTGGAGCTTGTCCGTGATGAAGGGGAGGAGGAGGAAAGGGAAGACGAGGAGGTGAGACTGTATTCTCTTAATGGTTCATGAATAAAATATTACATGAGCCTAAAAGCAAAGCTTTATCTCACTTACCCTCTGACTTCTGCCCCACCCAGCCTCTCCCCACCCCAACCATGCCTCCCTTCTCTCCCCCTATCCCAACCTCTCCTGACCCTGGCTGTAGTTCAGCACTCAGTGCTACCCCCCCTGGCTGTGCGGAGGATAAACAGCAGGTCTTTCCTCCAAAGCTCGCAGACAACTCAATAGGTGAGTAATGTCAAAGCAGAGTTTTTGTCTCATCCTCTGCTTGCATTCTAATGTCACTATTTCCGACATGAGATAGTTAAGTGTGTGTGTGTTGTCCCATCAGAGTCTGCAGGCAGCAGCCACAATTCTCCAGATCTCTCTAGCGGTCGACTAAGACCGGTATGTGCCCTTTCAACAAAAGAATATTTTGTGTATTTATGAATAGTTTTGGGCATATCATAGAATGCCCTCGATAACAAAATGGTTGGAGATGCACTGATTTATTGGCCACACACCCATATCAGTATCACCCGTATTGTTGACTGTCATCGGCCTGTCTGGTATATAAGATGGCATTCACCGATGGCAGTGGGCGATATTATTCTGTTGTGTCACATCAATTTTGCACAGGCTAGAAAGCAGAACTTGAGACTAACAACATCCCATCATCCCAGGGACAATAGCAAACATATTTGGGATGAACAGAGATCTTTCCTGGGATGCCATCGGGACAAAGGGACACCGTAAACTCAGTATCAGCACGTCAGGGGGGACACCCTATTATTTACCTGATAATGCTACATTGTGAACCACAAATCTGTGTTGACAGTACTGGCAATCAGCCAAAATGCTATTCAAAAATCATTGGTATCGGCCGTGAATTTTGCAATCAGTGCATCCCTAAAATGGATAAATGAAGATTGGAAAATGCTAAATATATGTAATTGTAGAAATGATCTTTTTACTTACAGGGATCAGTGATTATCAACATCTCTCTCCTCCCTCTGTACTGTTTTAGTGTCGAGCACCTCCTCCTCCTCCAACACAGAAGCCTTCACCTCAGCCTTGACATAAGACTGGAGTCACTGAGATTACATTGAAGAATACACGACTCCGACATGACTGTTGTGCCTTTTGTTGTAGTGTTAAATAAACAACTTGTATTTGTTTGTCAGTATTTGTTATAAGGTGGTGTGAATTTACAGCAAGTAGACTGATCAGTCACTTTACTTCAGAACCATGGAGCTAACCTCCATGTGACACTTTTACGTTTAATCAGCATTCTAATTCATTTTTAATATATCTCATATTGGGAAACAAATAATGAACATTTACAATTGCAGCGTATGGAAAGTCAAGTGGTGTGTAGCTGTCTCTTTACATGCAACTGAGCTCTATCATTGAGTAAACTGATGATAAAGTAAAGTGATATATTTAATTTCATATTATTCAATGCATAACAACAGTACAGAGCAACTGATAAACTGTACAATGAACCCAAATAGTGAACAAAATAACTGCAGTTTGTGTAAAGCAGAGCAGATTATTTCCCCTGAGTATTGCTTCCTGTTTTCCTGATATTTTTAGTAACTTTTTTTCTACAACTCTCTGTCTGTATTGTGTGGGTTTTTTTTAAACAGTTATACACAGCCTATATTCTCATATTATACTGTAACTGTACTGTATTTGGATTAGCACGTTTACTGTTGAAGTCACTACCTGCAGATTTTAATAATTTATTTGTAAAAGACATGAGACTATTGTGATATAAATTGATGTGTTCTACATGTTCTCTTCACTGTAGTGTTCTTTAAATATTTTTCGAATAGTGTTTTAGCAATGAATTAAAAGCCACAAAGTATAAAGAAAATTTACAAAGAAAATCACACATTGTTAAGCATATTGTTTTGAGTTTGAACTGCACTGTTTCATGTTTACCTGCTGTGCTGGCTGCCATTTAACCTGCTTTACTAATGTTGCTTCTAAAGCGCTGGTCCCCAACCTGTGAATCCTGACCTGACCCCCACTAGGGGTCACCAAAGCTTCACAGGTCCTGATTTAAATTATTTACAGCAGGCCAAATCTTAGCCTTTCATTCATTTCTGTGAAGAAAACTAAATGAAATTGTTCATTTTCAAGATCAGATCATTATTCAAGATATCAATTTGAAATTAAATCTCATGGGATAAAGGCACGATGAAGACGTGAACACAAGCTATATTCACATATTCGCTGGAGCCTATCCCAGCTGACATTTGGCAAGAGGCAGGGTACACCGTGGACAGGTCGCCACACTATCGCAGGGCTGACACATAGAGACAGACAATATTAACGCCTACGGACAATTTAGAGTCATTAGTTCACCTAACCTGCATGTCTCTGGACTGTGGGAGGAAGCTGGAGTACCTGGAGAAAACTCATGCTGACATGGGGAGAATGTGCAAACTCTGGGATCCCTGGAGTTGAACCAGGAACTCTCTTGCTGTGAGGTAACGGTGCTAACCACCACACCGTTGTGCCACCCTATATACAGTCAATCAGACCAAAACTGGTATAGGTGCTCTGCGCATGCTTTACAGTGTCGGCACTGGGCTTTGACATGGAAGACAAAAGCATTAAATGTGTAACAAAAGAAGAAGCTGTTAACAACATGGCAAAATCTACATCCACAGCCGTGCATTTTTGGATGGACAAGAAGAGACCATCCATGCTGTGTCAGCTGAAAGGGTTAAATATTTTGAAATATATGGCCAACTTGTTTGTTGATTGTTTGTTCTGGGATGTAATAGGTCAACCGGAAAAAGGTCCAGTACCAACAAGCTGAAAGGGGCCATATTATTGCCAGTGTAGTCAGACATAGGCTACTTCAGTCTTGTGCTTGTATTCAGTAATCCAGACAGTAGTCCGATTAAATGGCCTACTCGAGCTATAACCATAGCTCGACATAACTGTGCATTAAGTGAGTGTCTATAGAGCAGCTTCAGACTTTATACTTGATGACATCACAAGTCTGAGACTTACTCCCTTGTTTCTGGCTTTGAGAGAGTAGCTCATGTTCACAAATACTGATTGATACTGATTCCTAGACCATGGAAATAACATTGGAATTCTTAATTAAGGTGGTGTCCCCTTTTATGTTTTATGTCTTATGGATTTAATTAAACACATTTTTTGGAGAGGCTTACTGTGCATTACACCCATAGTACAGCTATTAATGTGACGTGCTGGTGTTTTATACAGTTCAGTACTGCCTGTATCCTTGACTGATGTCATCAAGCTCAACAAGGACAAAACACACCCACACAGGTCTGAAAAGCAAAATTCTGGTATTTATTCCATTAGAGTAAATTATGATACATCTGCATATTTACAAGTCTCTCACATCACTAGCATGTGTAGTATACCGTACAGATGTTCCAGGCCCTGCTAGTGAGGGTAGATACATTGAACATCTTCAAAAACAACACCCACAGGGAGATCACAACCCCCTTCATTTTATGAGGCTGAATAATGAGTAGCTTTTGCACTTTTCAGTGGTGCTTCATTATGATTATTTTAATAGCTGCTGCTCTGTGTGATGTTGGACATCTCACCATTTTGGTAGAATTCTCACATTGTTTTTGCATTTATAATAAATAACTTGCAGCAACATGGTGCATATATTACAAACTGACCAAAATGTGTTGATGTCATTGTGTCAACCTAAAGTACAAACAAAGATACAGACAACTAAATTGTAAAGTGGAGAAAAAACCATCAACCCCCCCGTTCCTTCATGTCAATACTCATACATTTTGAATATCATGCTGCTGGTGTGTGAAACCTTGGGCTGATTGTGACATTGAAACATTCAGAAGTGCGATAGTCACAGTGTGGATCTTTAACCAAATATGTAATTTAAAAATAATACTATAACCATAGTCAGTCTCTGAAGATTGAACATAAAGCTTTTTGATAATTTTGGTTTATTTACTTTTTTTATTATTTATTTATTAGCATCTTTGCCTTTATTGGATGGGACAAATTCTAGAGATTTTAGAGAGAGGGGGATGACATGCAGCAAAGGGCCAAGGGTTAAAATCAAACCTGCACATAACCCTTGTGCATGGGGTGTGTGCTCTACTAGCTGAGCTAGTGGCCCAAAATTTGCTGGATTTTTAACTTTGCTTTGTAACTCAATTAACTTCTGAATTAGTTCCAGGAATATTTAGTACGCAGCAGTACCTCCTGAATTCTAGGCCACAGTTCCCTTTAAAGGACACAGATTATTGCTAAAACCATTTACTTGCTAATTTTTCACACTCGAATTACCAGACAATGTCTTGATTCTACTTGGTTTAACCTCCTGCGACCCTGCATCCTCATATCAGGACATTATGTTTTGGGTATGCTGCACTGTATATTTTATTCTGCTTAACTGAGACCTGTTGTCCTCATTTGTGGACACTTTTATGTGCCATCTTGACCCCGACACCGAAGTAGACAAGGTACAAAACCTAATCAAATTTTATGGTTGAATTATTGTTTGTAGTTGATATTGTGAACACATTTAACGAATTTTATCAATAGTAACAAGCTGAGAGGCTGTTGATTGGGAAGTACTTGTTTGAGGACATTGGCACTTTATTATTTTATTATTGCAGCATTTCACACAGGCCAATTAGGTGTGACGGACTGTTCCTACACATAAACAGGACATTCCTATGGAGCTATGGAGCACGAAAAATTAATGTACTTACAATTTTGTAATGTTGCTGTTGCACAGCTATGTTCAGGTGTTGAAATAAACACTTCTGAACAGTTTTAGACTTGAACAGTGTCCCCTAACCAATACAGTGACAAACATTGAACAAATGTTGCACTTTGTAACTTTCTTTTTGCACAACAGTGTTCAACAGGCGTTGAAATAATCAGTTTTCTCCAATTATACACGTGTGACTATTGAAGATAAACCCATTGTTACCATATGAGGACTTTTTTCCCTTCAAAAACCACTTACTGTTCACTTGTTTTATAATTATCAGGTACTTCTAATCCCAAATAGCGAAGAGAAAAATGCATACCAAACAAAAGCGGGGGTCTCAAGAGGTTAAGCAGAATTTAGAAATACCATCAATATTCAGCGTTTTAAAAAATCTTGTTCATCCTTTAAATAAGTTAAGGTAATCTTTGAAAGCTATTCTTTCCAATGCATGTCAGCTTGTGTCAAACATTTTTTCTTGGCCCTTGTAGTCTTCTGTACATACTTTGAGAAAACTGAAAAGAAGGGTAGAAACTATGCTGTCAAAAGTAAATATACTAAACATGGTATTCAGTAACCACCAGTTTGGTTTCACATGCACAACCTTATTACTTGACCTGGTTGGCACTCTATGTCTTGGTGACCTCATGAAACTGGCAGGAATGACCTTTGACCTCAACTATGAAAAGTTTCACATTTAAACTGCAGTTTATTGGAGGGGAGAAAATCGAGACGCAGAGCTTCTCATAGGTCTGTGTTGAATAATATGGCTACCGATAGCTGCACCATTAAGACATCTCAAATCTTTTTATATACATGAGTCGATATTTGCAATGCAGTGTACATACATGATGCATTTAGCGAATTGTTATAGTGCTAAGATGGCTTTCGATATAGTGCATAGGTAAAAAACACAAAGCAACATGGTCCTCTTAACACATACCCCTAGTCATGTACAAAATAATTTTCCTTGTAAATGACTTTCCAGCAGGTTAACACATGAGCACATGCTGTGTGGAAAGGTAACAGCTTGTTGTTGATAGAATAAATATGTCAATGACTGCTCAGAAGTTTAGGAGCATATTTTCTGTAAAGGTGAGGTTTGGGGGATGGAAATACACTTTGATGGGGAGGGTGTGATGCATTTGGTGACCAGCAGAGGGTGACACACAATCTTTCATGATCACACTTTGAAACTTGGTCTTCATAGGATAGCGACATTCTGTCCACATGTCAGCTTGAGAAAAAAGAAAAAAGGTCAGACAGCCAAACAGAGGATGGTTGGAAAAAAAATTGAGGGCAAAAGAAAGACACGTAGTAAGAAGGAAAATGGGTCAGCAGACTACAGGCCCCATGGTTGCTTTCCCATAAAGGCCAGGAAATGATGCTGACCCCTGACCTGAAACCTTTTGAACTGTGTGTGATGAATTCCTTCTGTTCTAGCCAGTCTCTTGAGAAGGAGTCCCCAGGGCAGGGGGCTCGGTTGTATACAGGGACGAACGCCAGCAAATCTTAACAAATACAGATTCCCCTCTAGTGTTTGATGTTACCATGGTGTTTCTTCTGACAAACATGCCTTGCTGTCTTAAAGGTTCAGTTCACTCAAACTATATAAATTACATACACATTTCTTACTCAATCCTAATTCTATCTGGTATGGAAATTTTACTCACTTTCACTTTTTAGATGGTAAAAATTTCAGGGACAGGTATCTGACAGCCTGAGCACATATAAATCAATACTATCTGCAAGGCCAACCACGAAGCAAAATGATTTCAGTAGCCCATTTTACAGAGAGTTTGCCATTGCCATTATATTCTATGGGAACGAAGTCCTTTCTTTATGCCTCCTTTGCATTTTTACATAGAACTAAACAACAGCATCATCATGCTGTTTCAGTGTGTGATGTCAGACAGCATGCCAGCATCGCAGATAGAAAAGTAACATGACATGTAACGCAACAGCGTTGGCCTCTAATGTGACATCTAAATAACACTTTCTAAACAATAACAATGGAAATAACAATCATTAACCACCACTGTCATATGGCGGCTCATCTCTTCTTCTGCCGGGAGAGTATGGAGCTCCCAGACCTCATTGATTTCCCAAATGGCTGCTGTTCTTGATCTTTGAGTTAGCTAATGACTGCTATCTGCTAGCTTTTAAAATCTCCCCAAGGTGGGCTGCACACATGGTATGTCAAAACGTCTTGCCCTGCCAGCTGTCCCTTTTACACAGACGTCACTTTGGTGCTGCTACTACCTCTGCTGCTGGCTTACAGATAAGACATCTCTGTCTCCCACATTCTGTGACTGTTCCATTTATAAAGAATGAAACACAGAATAATGGCGTGAAGTCTTTCACCTTAAGGAGCTGGTGTAAAAGGGACTAGTGATACATTGGATTTTTTCAATGGGTGAAAAGACTCTATGAGAACTTTCCTTATGGAGGAGGTTGCAGTCCTGTTAACCTGACGAACTAAATGTAGGTTGATAGTAAAATACTTGAGGTTATTACTTTAATAGCTGTTTTTCATCGTATTCGTAATTACCATAATATTGAAAAAGCTAAGCATTGGGAAGGCTCTTTTTTTTAACATTTTTATCAAGAGTGCTTTTGAAGCCAATTTGTTTCATTAGGCTACTTAAAAGAAAATTTTTGTTTTTTACAAACTGGATCTTCTTTTTGTAATTTTAGCTACCACTCTTAGGTTAGTTAATGCTTATATAAGCAGTCAGGGTGATTTAAACAAAACCAAAGTCCTGTAAAACCAAATCTCGTGTAAATACCAATGCCCTGTCCAAAGATTTTATTGTTATTTCAGTCATTCTCCAAAAAATAAACAAACTCACAAAATTAAACCAAGGTTGTAAAAACATGTAATATCCCTTAAAAAGTCATCAAACTGGACACAGCTTTACACATGATACACTCTGGACCACACCTTTAAATTGTTGCTGCAAAGTATATAATGGCTTTGTTATAGAGACATAATGCACAGTAAAGGTGAAAGGTGAAGTTGTATATATATATACCACAGTTGTTACTGCCTGTAATCAGATTGCTCCAGTGTTGGAGTTAAGTTTTTTGAAAAGTGCGAAAATAAATAATTTTGCAGGTATGATGCATATAATGTTGTGTCACATGTCTTACTGAGTTCTACTGTATAATCACATGAGGGGGAACAGAAGGCAAATCAATGGAGAGATCAGTTATATATGTACAATATCACATGCCCCATATCTGCTGTAGAAGCTTTAAAAGGTAGACTTTAAAATACT
Source organism: Epinephelus awoara (assembly GCA_035609425.1). Taxonomy (NCBI): domain Eukaryota; kingdom Metazoa; phylum Chordata; class Actinopteri; order Perciformes; family Serranidae; genus Epinephelus; species Epinephelus awoara. The sequence goes on along the minus strand of CM069299.1, from coordinate 8,751,185 downwards.
CCATTATATTTCAAAATACACAGCATACCTTCAAATAACTTATTTTGAAATGTCACAGCTTTAAGGACTGCAGAGGCTATTTTGTGGAAGTTTGTGGAAGGTCTCTGTAGTCTCAGCTTATTTCACATGTAGGGCAGCCACACTGTCATCCCTGGATATGCACTGCTCGATACAATCATCAGTACAGAGTACAAAGTCTGTGGCTGTACTTTGCATTATGGCAATCATTTGCTGTTGTTTCGCACTGTCCTGGTAAGCATTCAATTTATGTTGGACATATTACAAACTGTCATGAACAGACAAAGAAGACTAAAAAAATAGCCAATATTTTACTGGATATGTAATAATTTCACAATTCCAAAAAACTAGTCTGTGACTGGTATACAGGAAATGTTGTATATTTACCAGTGGAAGTGCCTGATTACAATAGTATAAGGTTGCCCACCACCACAAGACCCATGTTCAAAACAAGTGTTTGTATGGTGGGAAACCAGTGAGGGATCAAGTCCATATTTCTTCACTTGCATGAACAGGGAACCAGGGTGCATGGGGGGCTTTGTGAACATGCATAAAAAATGTATTCTCATGAGAGAAATGGTCATTCCATATTTGGAGAAAAAAGGAGGACATTTGGATTGAACAAACTGTTGTACGACCCTGGCAGCATACTTTACGTGCCAGCTAATTTACAGCTCAGTGGTAGAGTGTCCGCCCTGAGACTGGGAGGTCGTGGGCTTGATCCCCGGCCAGGTCATACCAAAGACTATAAAAATGGGACCCATTGCCTCCCTGCTTGGCACTCAGCATCAGGGGTTGGAATTGGGGGGTTAGATCACCACATGATCCCCGAGCACCGCACCACTGCTGCTCACCGCTCCCTCAGGGGATGGGTCAAATGCGGAGAACAAATTTCACACACTCAGGTGTGTGACAGTCAGTGGAACTTTAACTTGAACAGAATAGCATGGGGTAAAACAGTGTTACATGAACTTGCTGCGAATTCACTTAACTGCTATATCTCTGTTGGCCAAGCTGCCCATAGAGCGACTGTTGCTCCCCTGTGCTTGTGCTGTTCATCTTGATTCACAATCAGCAGGATCAATAGATAAGATTAGAACTTGCCAGCTCTTAGCACCTTTATATATCAGCCAACCAAGTGGTCAGTTTGTCACATGTTAAACTATTTAGTCAAAGGAAAACTCAACCTCTGCAAAATATAGGCAAGTGTGGGAAATATAGGATAAAAACATAAGGATTTCATCCTAACATAACTCTTGCCATGCAGTTTAGTACAGACAGTAATGTTTCCTTCAGGAGTAACAGTAATGGTGTTGGTCATCCTCTGACTTTTCATGTAGCCTCCTAATCAGGCCAAAATCCCAGTTTCTCCAATACTGGAAACATCTTTTAAAATTGAGCATGTTAATATTGTCATTGTGGGTATGTTAGCATACTGACATTAACATTTTGCGCAAACGCTGATGTCCACGGTGCTACATACAGCCTCACAGAGCCGCTAACATGGCTCTAGACTCTGGACGGAATAAGAGTATGAAAAAACATTCAAAACAAAAAAACACAAAGGCATCATTTGCAAAATGGTTAGCCATGACGTAAACTAAAGTATATGTGATTTGTGTTAACATGCACCATTTATCATATTATCCTTTCCATCTAGCAGTGGTATATATGATGACTTTTCATCAATCAGCTGACAAGTCAGTTTACCAGCCAGTTCAGTCTCACTGCAACATTTTCACAGCTGTGGTTACATAATCAAAGCCGTGTTTATAATTACTTAATTTCATTATTACTACATTTCCCTTCCTACAGTCCACTAAGTGGTACCCCTTGGTATCACTTCTTTCTTTGGATTATCAGAGCTGAACTCTGGACCACGTCACTATTAGACTCCGCCTGTTGTGTTCACCGTCTTCTCCAACTCCTCCTCCACCCTCTCTGCCTCTTCCACCTGCATCACTTTGCAGTCCCTAATATCTTCCATCTCCACCATATCGTCCTTGTCTTGGCTCGCCCTTGGCCTAACCTCTGCTCCAGGAGGCCCTCTACTTTGATTTTCAGCTTGTCCAACACCTGAACCCTGAACCTCTCCTCCCAGACCAACTGCTGGACTAATTACTGCTTTTTCTGATTCATCCCTGAGTTCAGAAGTCTCTCCTTTCTGGTCTTTTACTGAAGTAGAGGGTTCTTTCTCCTCCACCATAGTGACAACAGAGAACTCTCTCTTGCTCTCAGGACTGGCTTTGATGATGGCCACACTGCTTATTCTGCTCCCTAATTGTGAGGAGGGGGACAGTGGACTGGAAGGTGACAAAGGCAAATGGCTCAGTCTGTCTTTAGAAAGCTGATCAGTGGGAGAGTAAAGGGCAGAGCCTTTAGAATCTCCCTCAACTGGTGAAAGTTTAGCTTTCTTGAGAATCCCCACCCTCACTTTTTCTGTCTTTCCCTCTGTCTTCATGATTCCAGCTCCTTTCAGCTCTTGTTCCTTTAGAGGTAATGGACTTGGAACCTTTTCCCCTTTGGTCATCGATATTTCAGACATCACACTTCCTGAATTCATATTCAGAAGAGGAGAACTTCCAAAGGACGGGTTTTGGTCAGCTGGAGAAGAAGAGGGGCTAGCAGTGAGAGCAGGTAAGGAAGTTTGGGCTTGTAATGGACTAGCACTTATTCCAAAGGATGAAGATGGAATATGGGATTCGCTAGACATCGCTCGGCCTGACTGGAGTTTGGGGCTTGGAGTGAGGACAGGAGAAAAGGCAGTTTTTGAAGACTCTGATGGTGTACTTTTTGAGCTTAGTTTGGGGCTTGGTGTGACTGCCACAGGTGAGATAGGAGTTTTTAGGGAGGAGGCTAAAGATGGAGGGGATGAACCTAAGCTTATTAAAGCTAAGCTAGCACCAAAGCCTGATTCTGGATCTGGGCTGGAGCTTGGGTTGGAGGGGGTTTGGGTAAGTGGAAGACCAGAGCCAGAACAGGGTTCAGTTTGACCAGTAGGACTGACAGGAGTGATACCTGCAATGGATCCAGGCATTGGGGCAATGGGTGTAGAGGTCTGTAGCGGCCCAGGATCATATGCCTCTGGATTGTTTAACACCTTATCCTCGACATCTTTTTGTTTCTCTGTTGTTTTAAATGTCTGTCCAGATGAAACAGGGGATGGAATAGGAAGAGAGCTGGGGACAGAAGCTGCTGTAGTCCCAACAGAAGGTTTGACCATAATGTTCGTACGTGGCTCAGGACTGGGCCCATCTTTAGAGCCATCCTCTGGAGTAGACTTAGAGCTACGGGCCTGATCCTTACTTTGAGAAGAGGGAGAATTAACGGAACCTGAAGTTTTAGCCTCACGCTGAGGTGAAGAAGGCGACTGATTCTTTGAGGGCTCGGTTTCAGGTTTGATACCAGGTTTAGTACCACGCTCAGGAGAGACTCTAGTGTTCTCTGCCTGCAACAGTTCCTCCAGCACTACAGGTTGCTTCTGAATAGCGACTCTAAAACCTCCAGTCTCCCTGCCTGTCCCCTCTGCTCCTTTAATGCCAATGGGGTCGCTGCCCCGCCTCAGCCCAAATATGGTTACACTCTTCTTGCGTTTCCCCACATTTGGGCCAACCCCATTGGAGCCCTCTGAAGGTGGTCGGGCATCCTTGAACATGCTTCTCAGATTATACCCGCCCTCCTTCCGCTCCTCACTGTCCTGGGATTGGTCCAGCTGGTCCCCTGAACTGATCATTGGATTAGGACTTCCGTGAGGCTTCTTATCTGTGTGGGTCACTCTGAACCTGAAGGGATAATGATAAATTCAGGATTATATATTTCTGCAACTCCCTCCCAACATGCACTGTGCATGCGTGGTTTAATTATTACCTGCCAACAGAGAAGACAGTCTGCTCTCCAGGTCGTTGTTTAAAGCGGGGCGTTCGACTATGTCGTCTGCCCTTTTTAGCTCGAACCTGGGCACAGAGATGGCAGGTGTTGTGGTCGGTGCCTGAGTGGACTGTGTGGTGATGGGGAGGAACACCACCAATGGACTCCTTGCGCAATCTGGAACAACAACATAATCATTAGTATAATCATGACTATTATTCTCATTATCATGGTGTGTGTATAATATGTGACGTGTATACTCGAAACCAGGAATTGTGCTTCTCTGAGCTGCATGTAGGCAAACATTTGTATGTTGATCAGACATGTAGAGAAAATCGATTGGTTTAGCTAGTCAGACTATTTACAGTGGAAATGGTGAGGTAAAATAAATTATTAGACTTGATTCATTTTTAAATTTTAAGTAGTTCACTTTAGTCATTGTGTGGAGGAATGAACATGCAAAGTCTCCGAATGCTGGTTTAAAAATGGTTGATTATGTGCATATACAAGTCAAATATGGGAAACTGTTCTGACATTCAAACTACAGGCAAAACTACACTGTTCACATTCACTTCAGGGGATTAAAGACATTGTCGAGCTCAAGACAAAACATTTTAAATGTTGTTTCTTTATGACATTAATATGACATCAACAAACAATAATTTGTCACAGTAATACAGACTTTGTTGGATGAGCTTACCTGGGGTCGTGGCGCACACAGACATTTTGGTTTCCAAACATCTCATTGAAAGCTTCCATGTTAGCTACAGGTGACAAATGGAAGAACCCGAGTAAGAGTAGTGCTAACCGTGTACTGGTAGATGGATTTTCTGACACATACTGATTAGGCTTGGGCAGTATTACCGTATACCAGGGTGTTTAAACATCCTGACAGTTGGTGATTACTGGAACAGTGGAATCACTAACTAAACAACTTACAAGACTAAGATGGTTTTAGTGAGTTTTATTTTGTCTCTGTCAAGATTGAATGAAGTGTTTTATCATGAATTAACAAGGCAATTAAGCTAGTCTTTGGTGAGAGATGGAAACTTGGATTCAGAGGGTGTACGGTTGTATTTCTATGTTTAATAAGCAAAACAAGTGAGTTGTGATATTATTGTGCCAAAAGCTGCAGTTCCTCTAATGGCCATTTGAGGTTGTCTTCTGAGGCCAGATAGACCCCCATGTGAAAATGCTAAATTTTACAGTAGAAATAAACATGTTTATAGCCTGGCACAAAAAAAAGGTCTCTCTAGCTAATTCCCTCCTTCATGGCAACTTAAGCGAGGGGTGAATTTTTATATAATATACACCTGTTTACATTTTATTAGGGTTGAAGTTACGCATAATTAAGGTTGGGCTGCTTTGAGTGACAGGCTGTCTGCCAACAGTGTCCTCACTGCCAGCCTTAGGGATCCAATAAACAAAGATGGCTATGGCCAAAATGTCAACAAAGCAATGGGTGAAGTCATGGTAGCTACGTCCATTCTTTTTAGTCTATTTTAGTCTCTTTACAGTCAATTAGCGCTGCACACAGATAAGGTCATGTACCCAAGACCCTGGTGAAATTTCAGGAATGTATGATTTGTAAAAACAGATACTACCCAAGCCTAATACTGATCTTGTTTGATAAAAATAAAATTGCAGGCCAAATGCATGATGCAATTCTCTTGTCACCTTCATTTTCAATAATGCATTTGAGGATCTGCTCCACTGTGTCCTGGTTCTCTTCATCCTCATCTGAAACAAAGCAGAACAAACAGATCAAACCCACAGCTTTTAAATATTGCAGTGCCTTTGTCCAAACACCACACCCAAACTGTCTGTCAACCAACACTGGTTGGAGGGACGACTCGCTCTTTGCAGAATTTATAATCACAAGTAAGAGGTTTTGAGATATCCCCCGTACAATAGAGATTAGTGGTATTTATAGACCTAATTATTCTGACTAATATCAACATTTCTTTCGACACACAGTGTCCTTTTAATGTGGTAAATCCACAGAGCATCAACAATTTTCACTGAGAATATTTATTTGATATTAAGCTGCTCCAATGAAAACTGATCACCATGATATCAGTGGATTAGCCACACGGATATAGTACTGTTCAGGATCTGGAAATGTCTGCAAACACATGCTGCTATTTTTATTTTAACCATAATTTTTCAATGCTGTGATTTTTTTTAAACATTCACAGACAGCTCTACTGCAAAAAGTCCACTTTGAAAGTGAGTGTATGTTTGAATAACTTTGTGTGTGAGAGTACTTGTGATACAGACCTCAAAGTAGACCACATAGGTTTGTGAGTGTTTGTGTATTTCTGTAGGAGGGTGTGGGTGAAAAAAGAGCGAGTGGGAGAGAGAATGAGGTGGAAAGAAACACTAAGATAACAAATGGTCTAAATGTTGAGGATCACAAATGCTAAAAAAAACATAGGTAGTAGTATTTTCTCTAATTCTGAAGGAAAATGTTTAATGCCTGTATATTGTGGACAATATAGAATTATGGTTGTTAAGTGGAGCTATGATTAAAGAGAATGCAGTATTTTCTTTCTTTATAAATACCGAATTTGTATGTAAGTGCAGTTAGAGTAACATGCTCCCTCCCTGCCTAGGAGGGACACAGACCTTCTGCTGTAAATGTGTGATCTACAAGCCCAAGATGACCCTGATGAGATGACTGGGGATATTTTTGACATTACACAGCTCCTCCAGAGCCAAGAAAACGTTATGCAAATGTTTTCACAGGCTAAATAGCACTCCTGAGACTAGTAAACTAATCATTAAATGTCAATGCTGTGGAGTGCCCCTTTAGGTTCTTGTAAACCACCCTGTATATTCTTAACCCACCGTCGGAATTTCCTCCAAGCTTCTCCTCCTCATCTTCATCTTCCATGTCTCCAGTGCGGCAGCGGTAGCCCTTCTTCTTCAGCAGGTGGCAGATGAGGAAGCCAAAGAGTCCGGTGAGGAAGAAGAGGAAGACCACCACAAAGATAATGTAGGGTGGGGGATTTTCCCCCACCCCTGAGGCTTCTAATTCAGTCATAATGTAGGTTCAGTCTGAGTCATAGAGAGAGAGATTAGATTTAAAACAATGAATTTCCACATTTGTGTCACGTGTCTCATTATTTCCTGTTAAATTACCCATGTAATGTTGCTTGTCTCTAATAAAAAAAAGTTGAGAATGACAGCCACTCACATTATACAGCAGTTAATACCACCCACATATTACAAACACATTATAATCACTGAGATATGAAAATGGGAAATGTTGTGTAAGATTTCTAATCACCAGATACAAGCATTAGTGACAGAATAATAATTATTGATGTTGCTGGCAGTTGTGCTGTGAAGGATTTTGTCAGTGTGAGGCCAAAAGTTACAAAATGTTAGGAAGAGTTTTACAAGAACAATAAGGTGGATTAAAGCCATCTTATCTATAGTAAAACCTCCCATCCCCAACCTCGATCAAGAGACAGAAATGTAGTGTCAGTTAAAAAATGTACAGGCTCTTCAAATCATCTTCAAGCCTTCAGCTTACGTATTACATTTGTCTTCCTTTTTTAGTAACTATATGTTGGGGGTTGCGGGTGTGCAATTTTCCGCCTCGTAGAGTAGACATATCTGCGGAAACGTTTTAGTTTAAAAAGACAGAGGCGGCTTTCCACAACGAAGGGGGCTGTTGAAGACTTGCGAGAGGAGCTGTTGATGACGCCACACATGCGAGCCACTGGCGGTGGATAAACAGGAAACAGCTGATAGCAGAAATTAGCCAGCAGCTAGTAGCAAGAGGGAAACACAAACCTGACAGACACTGTAAAGATGAGCAACTGGGGAGACAAGGAATTGCGCGCCCTCCTTGTCTTCACAAACAAAGAGGCCATTAACCATCAGATGACAGGGACGGCGAAGAATGGGATGACTTACGAGAGAATCACAGAAGGACTGACCAGCCGCAGCTTCCCTCGGAGTACGTCACTGTTTACGTCACATGCTGAGCTGCACGTTTTGTTACCTGCTCACGCCAAAGTAGGTAGGCACACCCCCGATTTTGTTTTTATACTGCCAATGCTGAAAAAAAGACTGACTGGGGTTTCCTGCAAATTTGCACAATTCCTGTTCAAAAGGGGCTTTAGAGACAGACAACCATTCATGCTCACAACATGTAACATGTAAACATGAACATGTAAGCTGGTTCGAGTCCAGGGGAACCCAGGAGGTTTGAACCAGGAGCCCTCTTGCTGTGAGGCAACAATGCTAACCACTGCGCTACAGTGCCACCAATGTTCATAACCATTAAAAAAAAGTAAAAACTAGCTCAGAAACAGCTCATTTGGCTGCTCAAACTATTACTCAGGGCTGTGGGGCGTGATCAGATCATGCTTGATCTGACACTACAGATCATCCTTACAATTCAAGTAATGTTAGCTACCATTATTTTCCCCCCTTTCAAACACTCGCATTCAAAGGTTTTGCTGCCATGGACTAAACTTTAACAAATCTATCTAATGAACCCTCCTTGGTAAAAAAAAAAAAAAAAAAAAGCTAACTAGACTAACTAGTAAACAAGGTTAGACCATCCAACTCTGTGATTTTATTTGACTACACCTCCCAGAATATGGTGCTAATCTTTTTAGCAGCTTCCATTCACTTACATGACATGGCTAGCATTAGCTTTTCTTTGTGAAACTTTTGAGTTTATCAGCTACCCCAGTAGTCTGCTAGTTATCTTGGCTAATTGGCTAACTAGGGTCAGACTAGGGTAGACCACCAATATTTGTGTTTTTTGTTGACTTATACCTCCCAAATTAATAAGTGTTTTAGTGTCTTCCATCCATTTACATGGAACGGTTAGCATTAGTTTTGTTATTCTACACTTTTGCTCTAATTATCAGTGATATCATAATACAGATTTGGATGGTATACTCCAGTCTTCTAGTTAACTGAAAAAAAGTGTGGCATGCATGGGAATGAATTATATGTGTGACATGAACCATTGTGCGGCACATGCATTTAAATCTAATCAACACAGGATTGGCTGTATCTAAAACTAAGTCCATAAGAACATTAGTGCATCTCTAGTCCAGGCCACAAACAGAGTTTTGACCTCTTCAGACTTTCCTTTTCAATGAATCTTTAAAGTAGGTTAAGTTGTTCCAAGCCCCCTCATTTTGTAAAGACATTTATATAAGATGGACAAGAGAAAGAAAAAGGGAAAGAAAGAGAAAGTCAGAGAGAAAGCGGTGCATTTGAACAACTCTTGTGTAACATGCCTTTTTTTGCCTTGAAAACAGAACTGCAGTGGTTTACAGGCAATTATGAGACATAATAGACAAACATTGCCTGCCGTCAGACAGAGTTGCTAAGACGTTACACCCCATGTCCATTTTCAGTCTAACATTGTGTCCACTCTGATTCCTGCGTGGGAAGGGGATTTGATTTTTCCTAACTATTCACTGGAGACCAACATATCTGCCTGAATCTAACCTATTTTAAGTCCACGCTGATGCGTAGTTATGCAAACATATTTGTTTTGGATTTAAGAGCAGAGTAGAACAAAATAAAAAACAAATTATGATGTTGGGTGATATTGAAAATACATGTCAATTTACAACAGCCTCAATGGCAGCATCTATTTTTCTATAGTGGTTGCAATTGTTGTTATCACTCCTCAGTGGTTCCAGTGCACTCCTTGACAAAGTTTGCTAACAGCAGCTTGAAAGCAGCTTGACAATGGTGTTAGTCCCACCTGTTGTGCTGATTAGCTAATCGATAGTCCCTGCATGGCACTCATTGGTCATTTTTATTTAAACCTATAAAGCACTGTTTTATGTCTCGATGCCAGACAGATCAGTCAGCTCAGAAGAGTAGCCAAATTCCAAGGTCAGGACCCCTGCCATATCTCCAACTCTTGCTGCCTTCAAATGGAGTCATGTTTACTATGTTCTAAGAAAAGAGACCATGTGAATGCCCCACCCCTGTGGTATTCACAACTCCAGAAGTGTACATTTTTGAAATGCAGTTCACGAGTTGTGAACTGCTGCTGTTTCAAAAATGGTGGAGGGCATGGAAGTTCATTTGTCAAGTGGATAGTAAGTTAATATTGTAAAATTAGCTGTATAGAGTTTTTCTTGATAATGAGGACTGAGGAAAAAGTTAATATTCCCACCAGTCTCATCTTTTTCCTCTGTCATTAGGTGTCATGATCCTGGGTCCTTGTTTGTACACTGTTTCCTCTGTTATTTTGTAGTCACTCTCCTCATTTGTCACATCTTGTTTTACTTCCTGTCTGTGTGTGTTATGCTGCCTATGTTATCGTCTACACAACCCTGTTCAGTTTCACCTATTCCTCTGATTAGTTTCATCTATCCCTCATTACCCCTTTCTGCCTTGTGTCTTTAGTCTGTGTGTTCCCTCTTATCTGTGCCAGTTCGTCTTCATACCCCACTGTAGCGTTCAAGCCTTTTTTCTCAGTATCAGTGTTAGTTTCCTAGTGTTTTATCGTGTTCTCCTGTCACCAGTTACCAGACTGATGTTTTCCTGCCTACCCTTGGACTCTCATCTTGTAAGCAATCCCTTAAATAAATCATTGAACTGTTCCGGTTGCCTCCACATGCATCTGCGTTTGGATTCTACCCTGCAATTTCCTAAGACTCTAACATTATGCCTTTGCAGGCCTAGTTCCTGAATTATGTAACCTGCTTGCTAGCTTGTTAGATTGTTACTCAGTTGGCCTCTAGACTCACCTATGTTGCCACTGCCTTGCAGCAGTGTTCTCATGATTTAACTACTTGAACACTAAGCATATTGTGTGCAAGACTTCCCATGTCACAACCACGGGCTCAAGAGTTCCATTTGGCAGCATCAAGCAGCATCTGACTCCAGCCACTCCCTCCTGCCCTACAATAACTCCTGTCCTTCCAGTTGCAGGCCCAGTCCCAATCTCCACCCTAAGGCCTAAACCCTGAACCCTCATGGGCTGGAGTATGAGAGGCTGCAAGGGCTCAAAATGGTATAAGGAATGGGACAGCACATACCTTGACAACACCAAAACATGTTACAGGTCGGTCCCTGATTTGAACGTCTGCAGGACTCTTGCCATAATTTTAGTCGTTCTTGTCAAAACAGCATCATTAAGTACAATTAAAAGAAATGGTAGATAAATAAACTACATTTATCATTATTTGTAGATGAATAAACTAGGTTTGTAATATCTCTGCTCTTCTGCACCACATTTGGTCATGACGTGTGGAGAACAAAACCCAATGTCTACAAAATCTCATCTCGTGTCCTTAGACATTTAAGATATTGTCAACCAGATTTTCATTCCAACCAAATTTGCCATCTGTCCAATGTAAGAGTCCATTATCTTTCTGATGTCATACGGACATCCAGTGCCAGCTGGAAGGGCTGCAGTTGATCCTACAACAGTGGGTTAAACAATTTAAGGGTCTGTAGCTGAGAGGAGGAACAAGGACACCCCAAGTGGAATGAAATAAATGAAACTGTAAGTTCCATTTTTATGTCTGACAGACTCTTAAACACATGTCACAGCAATATCAGAGACACAGTGTGGTCAAGGCTAGATTATCAACCAGGGCAAAGCAGGCAGCTGCCCCGGGGGGCCCCAGACCAACAGGCTGTGTGTTATTTGCTTTGTTGCAGTTTGAATAAATGCAAATGTGTTTGGGAATGTGTACCACTCAAGGACATTAGCAACAGATCTAATAAGGGCCCTAAGACCGGGCCTTAGTTAAATCCTAACTTTTGTGCCAAAATGTAATTTTAAGACCTTAAATAAAAGGATGCATATTCCCAAGTAAATGTGTTGTGTTCAATTACAAAAAACGAATCTGACACACAGCAAACCCAGGTTCAGTTATTGCTCGAGCAAATTAATACTGACTAGTATCTGTGCAAAATATTGTATAACACAGTAAACAAAACAAAAAGGCCAGTAGACAAGACGAAAACAAACTCAAAGTTTGTGCCCAGCATCAACATACTATTGACAATTATTCCTGAACACAAATACACAAGTTTTGTAAAATACAGTAACCTTGTAGCATCTTTCTTTATGCCTGATAGCTGACAAATAGATAGTCCTTACCATTGTGCTGCTGGTCAACAGTGGATGCTTCCAAACATGTGTGCCAACAAAAAACGCAAGAACAAGCTGTAGAGATTTGGTTGATAAACAATGTAAAAATGTGTGTGTTGGATAAGAGGCTGAAAAGAGCGGAGAGCGTGTGCCCCTCCTGTACCGGAGGGTTCCCCTTAGCCCCACCTTTTCTGTCTATCTACGCTGAGGCACAGAGACGGCGTGTGAGAAGGAAAAGAGAAAACAAGGGAACCTCATCTTCTCTGGTACAACAATAAAGCTCATGGGTACTGTACATCATATATTATAACGATTTATATATGTACATAATTTTGTGAATCTGCAAAAAGTTAATATACACATCCATACACACACAGTGCAGACTGAGAATTAACTTTTGGCAGCTTATCAGTGTTGCCCTTCTGCTGGCTTATCAGCATCCAATAACGCCCCTCACACACACACACACACACACACACACACACACACACACACACACACACACACACACACACACACACACACACATATCAGCAAATGTTTTAGGCTGGTAAAGCAATGATATCATTGGCACTCACTGCTAAACATCATACATTATCAAACATCACCAGTTCAAATAAATGTTTGGTGATAATTCACAGTGCAGTAATAATGATCATAAATTACTTTGGCCATCTTGTTGAGACCACATGGGGGATGTGTTGTAGTTTGTAAACAAACTGAAATGTGACGATGGAGATTGAGCCAATCAGAGTATAGTACCTTCCAGGACACCACCATCGACGTCACCGATGACATCAATGAACTCACTTTCTGAGTTTCTGGTGGATTTCATTTGTAAAACAACAGAAGAACTGAACCCAAAACAACAGTTAAGTCACTCCACAGCCAAAAATCATGGATTACCAGAACCAGTCAAGATAAACACACACACTACAGCAAGTCTGGAAACTCTAAGCACTTATTTACATATAAATGTTACATAATTAGTAATTATTAATATTATTATTATTATTATTATTGTTATTATTACCATCAATCAATCAGTCATTTACTTGTAACATGGAATTGTACAACATTTAACTCCAGTGAAACGTGATCTCATCAGCTCCTTTAACTTGTGCACTGTAATGTAGTTCTTTGTTGGATCTTCTTACATTGTTGGCTGCTTTTTATTAATTTCCTTGTTTTCAGACTTTTCTGGTGATCCATGGTTTCTGGTTGTGAAACAGTTTAACTGTCCACCCATCCTGACCCCAGCAAGATGCTTTGTCCCTCCTCCCGAATACGGACGGCGACGCTCTGCAGTTGCCTTTGAATGGCATACAGCAGTTATCCACAGCAGGAACAGGACAGCACCTCACATTTCTAGCGTCACACCAGTCCTTATTCAGCGTAAAGTACACACCTATCTCCTTTTGGCCACGATTTAGCCAAGTTTCAGTGAATCAGCGTAAAGTACACACCTATCTCCTTTTGGCCACGATTTAGCCAAGTTTCAGTGAATCAAAGGACACTACACTTCCTGACATTCAGTGGGAAACTGATGTGGCATGGAACCCTTCCAGTTTATTTTTCCAAGGCCTATGCTGTGGCTTTTCCTTCTTCCCTTGACGTTTACTGGTGTTAAAAATCTTGACCAGGCTAACTAAGAGGAGTCATAAGGAGGAGAGTTTACAGACTGATGAGCTGATCTCCCCATCCTGATGAGCGACTCGCAGCCACACGCCACCACCTTCCAAAGCCAACCAACATTTGCAAAATAGACAAAGTAGCATAAATTTAGCACAGCATTTAGAGAAACTGACAGAGTTGACTGGAAACATCTACGCCAATTACTATGAATAATATAAGTCTATGGAGGGCATTTTGCATAATACAAAAACAAAACAATCCAAGGCTCTGTCAGTGACTTAGGAGACAGGCATGAAACGTTAAGAAAAAAGGAAAATATACCAATAACATCACATTTTGCCTTGAGTGGTGCTGTGTGTCCAACCTAAGGCAGCAGATATTACTGAAGTTTCAATAAACATCAGCATCTCTTTTACCACACTTGCAAAAACAGACCAGGTTTTTCACTGGTAACATTCTGCTGTTAGTAATAGTAGTTACTGGATGTAACCTCAGTTGTTTGAGTACAAGAACTGCAAGGAGAGAGGGAGGGAATGACATGACGCCTGGATGTGGCGAGTTATCTGACCAGATTATCATGTTTTATAAAAAAAACGCAGTGCAATGACTTTGCCACAGAGTTCCTGCCCGAGTGTCCTTGTTTGGCTGTGGCAGATCCTGGTCTCTATGGCTCTTGTGCTTAGGGCCTGTTCTTGTGCTGCGATGATTAGTGCCTCCGTGCTGTCTGTAAGTCCAGCATTCTCCAGCCACTGGTAGGTCCTCTTGATATCAGCCACTTCCTCTATCTGACGGTGGTATGCACCATGTAGGGGCTTGTCCCATGTTGTTTGCTCCTCCTCGTCTTTGCTCTCATCAGGTTTCTGTTGTCTGAGGCATTCACTTAGTAGCTCATCCTTTGGAGCCATCTTCTTGATGTACTCCTGGATTTTATATGTTTCATCCTGGATAGTGGCTCTGTTGCTGTAGATCCTGACGGTGTGCGTCAGTGAGTCAATTTCTCATTCATTCTTGGCGTACAGCTTGATGTCATCCAGGTCATAGAGCAGGTGGCTGATTGTTGCCCAACTTTGCAATCGGTATCCATATCCAGTTTTCTTGATGATCTGACTGAGGGGATTCAGGCCTATTCAGAACAGCAGTGGTGACAGTGCATTCCCTTGGTATATGCCACATTTGATGTTGACTCAGGCAATCAGCTTTGGGTTGGCCTCTAGGGTCATCTTCCACATTCCCCTGGAGTTCTTTATGAAAGCCATTAGTGTCCTGTTGATCTTATACAGTTCCAGACACTCTAGTATCCATGTGTGTGGCATTGAGTTGTAGGCTTTCTTGTAGTCAATCCAGGTGCTGCACAGGTTGGTCTTCCTGCTCTTGCAGTCTCAGGCAATTGCTCTACGGACACTTTTTATCATGTCCAGAGTCGAATTCCATCTGGTTGGTATGTCTTGTATGAGCGACTCCTTCTTTTGTTCACGTTCAATTTCTTGTTGTTCTAATTCTGCAGCGCTTGCTGGAGTGTGTTTAAAGTGGCCCACAACTTTCCTGCATTTGGCCAGGACATTGTCAAATGCACTGTTCAGTAGAGATACTATGACAGAGCGCTGGAGACTGGGGGCGACACAAGGGATGTGTTCAAAAGGCAGATGTCTTGCAGCAGTGATCATATTTCTTGCACCATCAGTGCTAAGAGTGCTGACTTTGTGACTATGTCTCTTCAGTTTTCATTACAGTCAGAGCATGTGAATGCAGCTCCCACTGTTCATCAGTATAATGCACTGTAACTCCAAGGTAATTATGGTTACCCAGTGATGTCCAGTAGTCTCCAGTGAGAGCAACAGTTGGTGCATGTTGTGACGCCATCGCTTTTGTAACCCCCTCCTTTTCATATAACTCGTGTATTCTTCTTGTGATGGTGCGTTTCGAGGGAGGCTCATACATGCTGTCATTCTTTGCGATCCTAAGAACATTCCTCAGACCAACATCTTCCACAATACTAATCGGCCTGCAGTTTGTAGCTATCCACTTCGCTATGGCGTTTGTTAGCTTGTCTTGCTTTTGTTTATCCATACTTCTCCCACACGCTACATCCAACGTAGTCTGCCGAAGCCTCCCTCCACTGTTCTGGTGGGTGATTTGTGTGTATTGCATTTAAGTAATACTTCAGGCTCAAGTACTCCAGTGATAAGAAAATTCAACTTTGCAGTGGTTACAAATAACTTTGGTTCTATCAACTCCACTGTCTGGAATAGATTTAAAATGAAAATGTCCATGTAAGAGTTCAGTACCTTTCTCCATTTTTCTGGACCTGCCAGTTCTTTTCTGTTCCGGTTCATGTGAGCGCTCGGCAGTCTTAGGCACACCCCAAATAGTCTCATTGGTTGAGACCAGAGCATGTGAGCGGAGTGGGTGAAAATTTCCATTCCTCGCTCGCAGACCTGTCACTTTGCGCCGCTCGTCCGCTCCGCTTGGTTCTGCGCATTCTTCGCTCCGCTCCAACATAAATTTTATCCCGCTCCACTCGCTCACCACTCAAAAAAACTGCGTCGTACTACCCTAACCTGTAATCTTCTATTCACAAATAAAACGGGGTCTGCCCATTTTTCCGACATCCCATTGTTCCGACCATATTAAACCCATTGTTCCGAAGTCCTGTTGTTCCGAAATCATCATGATGCCCTGTGGTTAAGGTCTGGTTAGGTTTAGGCACAAAACCACTTGGTTAGGGTCAGGAAAAGATCATGGTGTGGGTTAAAATGAAAAAGAAAGTGACAAACACATAAGCCGTGAGCCTGCTTTGCCTCAAGCCTTTCCCAGCTGACCCAGAGCCGGTCGCGGCGCACCATCAAGGCAGAAATACGCCCGCTCCTCGCTCCGCTCCGCTCCTGCTCTGCACCGCTCACATGCTCTGGTTGAGACGTGTGATGAC
This sequence comes from Epinephelus awoara, assembly GCA_035609425.1. Classification (NCBI taxonomy): domain Eukaryota; kingdom Metazoa; phylum Chordata; class Actinopteri; order Perciformes; family Serranidae; genus Epinephelus; species Epinephelus awoara. The sequence continues at coordinate 8,734,638 of CM069299.1, read as the reverse complement.
ACCCATCCCAAGCCAGTACTGATCAACATCCCACCTGTCCCTGTGACCCATGGTTTGTCTGTATGTATATTCCGTGCCAGTGAGCAACAGACTTTCAAAATAATAACACTAATAAAAAAAACTGTGTTAATGCGCAATAAAATAATTGTCCACGTTAACTTGCCCATCCCTAATACATACTTCCTGTTTATGTTCAAACACACACTTAGAAGATCTTTATTCACAGAGCTCTCATCTGTGTTTTTACAACATAAACCACATAAAAATCCCATCTCCTCCCCAAACCCCATTTTTAGTACCAGCTTAATCTCTGTTCCCTCTGTTTGCTTAGACTGAATACACCAGGGAGTGGAAGGATACACAAGTGGAAGAATACTTTATCTGTTTAGTTTATCTAATTTATGCCTGAGTTGATATTTTTATATATTTTTTATATGGAAAATGTTTTCTTGTTTTCTTTAAAATAAGTGAAATGAAATGCAATTACCGAAATCAAAGTGTTTTATCCCACCATGAAGGGGTTCTGTGGAAAAGAAAGACTATAAATGGAACATAAATGGTGGTGACACTGAATTAGTAGTGGAAAGTTTAGGTGGAGATATATTTTCCCTCAAGTCCCACGTCATGACAACAAGTTTTCATCTTCTTATCTGACCCTGACCAAAACCTTCACCTTCTCTGAACTGGACTGTGTTTGCCTCGCTTGCCAAGTTCCACTATCACCTTATTTTTCATACGATTATATAAAATTAGGCAAGCGTCGGCCTGCAGTTGTAACACCGATTTCATTTACACATTGTCAACAACATGTAATATTATTGCTGTCACATAGAACCATTTAGTAAAGATACATTATGCATCCAGGTGTTCCTCCTGTCAACCACAGTTTACTGTTTTCTTTAAGAGAGTAAGGGCTCACACACACACAGACACACTTACACACAAACCCAGACACACACACAAACAACCATGTGATTGATCTGCTCTTGACCCCTAAGAGCAGCACACAAATACACACACAGCATTGCATCTGACTCTGTGTAAAGAGTGTAAGAGTGTTTTTTTACATTTAAGGATGAAGTAAAATGACTCTCCTTAGAAATACTTGACTAAATGTCCATTAGCCAGATGCATTTGACAACTGAGTGAGTCACGGCACACACACTGTTCTCATTTGTACTTGTAGGAGGAACAACACAAACACCTTGTCTAGATCGGCCGTGAAGCAAAAGCAACACATAAGAAGCATAACAGCAGCAGCTGCAGTCCTCTGTCAGTGTTACACTGTCTCTTCAGCCACAGGACTGCTGTGTGCACTCCAAAGAGTTTTGACAGCACTCACAGCCCAATATACAATTAAGGAAGTTGGAAGAAAGCACATTTTAATGAGAAATTAATTTCATGTTGCAGTTATGCTTTCAACTCCCCGTGTGGGGACAGCTGTATTCATTAAAACTAAAGACTACTTTCAGACAGATGACAGCACTGTGTGAAAACACACAGACTCCTCATTCATTTGATGCTGTTGATGCAGCAGGGGTGCCAACAGCAAAGGGCTCCAGCTAAAAATGCAGCGTCATCCATCAAAAAATTTAATCTGGCTCAATACAGTGCAACAACATCTGGCAAGGTGCTGCTCTGACCAATCAAATGCAAGCACACATTTCTGGTAGATTACTTTGTAACAAAAACGGTGTGCTTTTACCGTCCAGTTTGCAATCGCTGTGACAAAATAAAATGACTGTCACTGTAACAACTTGCCAGTAGTAAGATCAGGGAGTAATAAAACTGCAGTGTGCTGGTTTCTAATAAACCCTCACACTTATGGCTCTTTCACTCAAACTGGGGCCTAGTCCACACGAGCAAGGGTATTTTTAAAACCAAACTTTTTTGGCCTCCAGTTTTAAAAAAATCTGCGTCCATACGAGCAGTGTAATAAAAATACCTCCGTCCACATGACACCGCAAATTCCACTATCAAGCAATGTAATACACATGCCAAAGCAGTAGGTGGCGATGTAACTCCTAACTGTAAGGCCATTGTAGCCAATCAGAAGGCAGTAAAATGTCATTACTGGAAACAAGTGTACCATTATGCAGCAGGAGCAGTCTCCATAATAGCACACTCTTGCACCTCTGTTGCTGGATGTGGTTGAGTAGCGTTAGTTGTTTGATACAGCCACAAAGTGCTGATATGCTGCTAAATAGCAGCAGTATTTTGTTTAGGTCCATCTTCAAATCGTCTCTCGCACACACTGGATCGGGTAATAACACAGCTGTTTTTCTGTTTACGTCGCACACTGTGACGTCATACAGTACAATGGAGACGAGACAAAATAACTGCGGTTATCCTGTCCACACATGACTGCTGACACTGGACTTTTCCAAAAAGTTCACCCTGGACTCCGGTTACAAATAACTCTGGTTACAGGGGCCCAAAACTGCGGTTACGTGTGGATGAAAGGCCAAACCGTGAGCAAAGAGTCACGGTTTTATAAATACCCGCGTTGGTGTGGACAGCCCCTGGACTTCATGAACCAGATCTCATTGTCTCACCACCACCAACACAAACCTTGCTCAGTCACTCAGCTCTGCATTATCATATTACTATCCTATGGTGTGTTCACAGCTAACACAAAGCGAGCATTTTATGCTGTAACATTAAATAAAAATGTTACTAAAAAGAGTCAATGCAAAGACAGGAATTGATGCGAATTCACACCAAGCGATGCAAATGATGAAAAATTCATATTATTTCCGGTTTCACACAAGTTGAAAATTTTCAACTTGCATGAGAAATTGACATCACCTAGAATAAGAAATGGAGGATAAACTTATTGTCACCATCCTTGGACGCCTGGAGCTCTAAGACTCAACGTCAGCACTGCACAGAGACTGAACAAAAAAGGGCCGAGGACTACATGCTAAGTTCTGAAAGTATGTATTTGTTGTTTATGTTATATTGTTCAGTTATTTCTAAGCTAAATGCTCTGAGTAATTTAAGCTGGTCTTTTATTGTGGAGGGTAAACATCTGAAGGAGTGAAGTGGTAAGGCATTGCTGTGACAGTATAAAAAATACAGAGCATTGCGTGCTTGGTTCACACTGACTGAGAACACGGAGTCTCCAGGTTTTTTTTACATCACTTGATTCCAGCCAACAGTTGTACTTTACTGCGAATCAAGCTGTCTTTCATCAGCATGATCGTTAGCCCAGCTGTCAATGCTCAATAATCACCAGGTGCAAAATACTTTAGAAAACAATTCAGCTGACAAATTAACCAAAGGTTTTGGTCATGCATATTGTTGTTTTCTCACACTCAAGGCATTTGACATACTGTCAGCCCTTTTTACACATATGCTGTCTCGGCAAATAGGTTTGACTCAGCCTGTCAGCTCAGCTCAGCAGGGATTTGCACCTCTCAGGCTAGCCGCTTGAAGCTATGTCTTTAATGATGATGCACTTGTCTTGAGTCGGTGACATTTAAAGGCAGTGCCCTCTTCTTACTATTGCACTGTGCCAGGATTTTTGGTAGCCAGCTACCTATCATCATGGATTTTCAGGCTGTTGTTGCAGTTTTGCTTGGCATCTACTGCTTATTGCTATACACAGTTTAAAGTAATGGAGCATCAGCTGTCTGGCAAAGCAGCGGAAGCTTTTTAAACGTGTCACTGTATTGTCACAGAATGTTGACAAAGCCTGACTGACATCACACAACCCACTTGGAAGTGGTCGGGCAAGCTTTGACCTGGTTTTGCTCCTTCTCAGGAGCAACTTGGCACATTTAAACTGGTAATGAAATAAATCTACAAGGCATGGTTTGATTCGGCATGGCCAAAAGCGCCGATTGAAAAGCCCTAATTGTCAATGTGGGGCTAAGCCCACATCGCAGCCTCTCGAACTAAAACACTATTTAAAACTATTCTATCAGTCACTTGCCTAAACTGTATAACAGAATTACCGCCTCCATGAACAAGTCACAGTGCTGTCACAGTGATGCTAACCTTTGATCTTTTCAATATAAAATCACTCTACACTTCATCATTTTGTGGTAATGTTGTCAAAATTAGCATATGAATTCTTGAGTTATGATCAAATGCATCTTTTGTATGGTTACTGTGACCTTTGGCCACCAAAATCTAATCAGTTCGTTGTTGAGTCTGAGTGGACCTTTGTGCCAAACTTGAAAAAAATTCCCAAAAGGTATTCTTGAGGTATCACCTTAAGAAGAAAGAGACAGACAAGGTCACAGTGACCCAGACCTTTGACCAGCAAAGTCCAGTCAGTTCATCGCTGAGTCCAAATGGACCTTTGTGCCAAATTTGAAGAAATTCCCTCAAGGTGTCCTTGAGATATCGAGTTCATGAAAACGGGATGGATAGATTAACAGATGAATGTACGTACATACATACGTACATACATACATACATACATACATACATACATACGTATTGATGGATGGACTGACATCCTGAAAACATAATGCCCCCACCACAACTGTTGCTGTCACAAAGGCATAATAATGATACATAACAGCAGTAAACCAAGAATGTTTCCTGTCATGCATTAAAGCTACTCAGTACCACTAAAACCACACTTTTATCCTGCTGTCCTCACTTGCCACAAATGACCCATCACCTCTACATGAATACCACAAAACTACAAGAGATGTGTAAAGCATCACTTCCTGTTATATCTAATCGATGACCATGGATGTGAAGACAGAGATGATACAGATGCCAGAGGACACAGATAGGTGTGATGCTGAGAGTCTCTCTCCCTTACACACACTCACAGCTTAAAGAGACACACAGCTGAAAGAAGCAGAGAGATGACTCAGCATCATCATGACCTCGACAGGGTTGTCTCCCAGTGACGTGTGTATATGCGTGTTCAGTGCTTTACGACTGAATTGTGTCGCTCAGCAAATAGTCTAATAAAAAAAAGAAAGAAAAAGAGATACAGGGAAGGAGGGATGAGAAATGTGTGGTACAGTGTGTGTGTGTGTGTGTGTGTGTGTGTGTGTGTGTGTGTGTGTGTGTGTGTGTTTGTGAAGGTATCATTACTTCGGAGAACTCTGACATCACGGGGATCTATTATAGTTTGCATGCGTCATGACAGAGAGAAGGGAGGGCAGGGTGACTGAATTTTTTATATGAACGCCGCTGGCTGTAGTGATGCAGCAAACCTCTACAGTGAATGTGAATTATCAAACTGAAATGTTAATTAAAAGTTTCTGTTCCATCACACCTCTGCATGTGTTAAGCTCAGACTATTAAAAGTCACATTATAACCTTAACAAAAGAAGTCATGCCAAGTCAATTTTATTCATTTAAGTCACAAATATGACTCAAGTGACTTTAATAGGTATTTACTGCGGTGCTTTTGGATATTTAAGGTCCCCTTGGTTTGATTACTTCCTGTATGTTTGTAGAAGGCTGTTGCTATTAATGGGCATGTCCACTCTGTTCTCGTCTTTGTGCTACTGAAATCACCTAATGGAAAGGGCAATAAAGCCTGCCAGGCAATAAATACAACACTAAAATATTGAACCAAGATTCCAGCCTGTTCCAAGGTTTTAACTGTCCAAAAGATCTGTCTTAATTAAAGTCAATGCACAATCACCCTCCAGTAATATTTGTCAATCTGAAATGTGAAGTGATGCTAAACTTTCCACGTTTCGTGCTATTTAAGACACACAAAAGTAAAAACATTTACTGCGTCAGCTTCATGAGTTCCTTAAAAACACTACTCATATCTCTAATCACCATGACAGTCAATACATCAGCAGATTAGCATAAGCTTTAATTTTACCATCTTCATCCTGACCTTTATTACCACCATGCCTCTAATTTACAGGGACAAAAGGAATCCATATTTTTGTCTCACTTACGAAGGAAAAAAAGAAACCTTTACAGGAAATCAAACACCCATCTCAGATTCCTTTAAATGTTTTCCTGATCCTTCACACCTAAAGAAAGTGAATCACCTCAGACTAACAGTGTGTAATTTGTTTTCCTTGCCTTGACTGTTGAGCACTGCATGACTAGTCTGAATGTCCACCCTTGTCTTTCCTGTGTTTGTGTGGATTCCTGCATTTCAAAACACATGCAAATAAGTCAAAAAAAAAAAGAGACAAAAATTCATGCATCTCTGGCTGACTGAGCACAGTATAGCTGTGTTTTGTCATTGCCTTTTGCTCAGTGCATGGGAGGTGGATATTCTCCTGATAGCATGAGCTAGTCTCCAGACCACTCATAATCAAACAGGAATAAGCAGGTATTAGGGGTGTAGCAATACATGCATATGTAATGTATTGAACCATTCAGTGCGTATTACAGACCAAACTATTCTTTGAACTACCAGTAATCCTATTACATTTGTAAAATAAAATATAAAGCTTTAACTGTGTAAAATATAATGGTCTCAGTGCCACTGCGCTCAACAAGGCAGCTCATGTGACAGGACAGAGAACATACTGTCTGCCCCTCCCACCCCAAAACCAAAACATTCTACTCCTGTGAGATACACTGGAAAGCTCGTTGCCAGATGGTTAGTAACACCAGTACCGGAGCAGAAATAGAAGAACCTCCAATAACCTACATGTCTGGTACTGGGAGCCACTGTGGTTTCTCTTTGAATTATAATGAGGAAGGCAAGAGAGTGGTAGATACTACTACTTGACAGTAGGTTACATCAGGGGGAATAGTTCAAACATGTCAACTCAATATAGCTTCATAGTAAAAAAAAATCATACTTTATGATGTGAGTTTTAATAAATAAAAAATATCAAAATGCAGGAAATTTCTTGGCATTTCTACTTATTTTCTGTACTGAAGAAACGTACCAAACAGTGATAGCACTATGTCGCACTGAACCAAACCATACATTTGGGAAACATTACACTCCAAAATATGTGCATATACCTTTTCCCTTCTCTTCCCTATTTTTGTTTTTAATTAATTTTCAACATTTGTGTGTGCAACTAGGGATTGTAGTGATAAAGGGAGAGCATTCCATAAGCTGGGTGCAACAGCTTGAAAAGGGTTAGTGTAAGGGACAACCAGTGACTTTTGTTCACTTTTGTTCAGATGACTTACAGTAAGTGGTCGATTAGGAGAATTGAATCTCTTGCTTCCTTCCTTCCTTCCTATACAGTATCTAGATAGATAGATAGATAGATAGACAGATAGATAGATAGATAGATATAGAGATAGATAGGCGTGTGTGTATGTGTGTGTGTGTGTGTGTGTGTGTGTGTGTGTGTGTGTGTGTGTGTGTGTGTGTGTGTGTGTAAAACAGTGCTTTTATAAACACAGATGATCTGGTCACTTTTTCCACATCACAACTGGTGACAGAAATAGTTAGGTTATAGCAAGTGGCATCTGATTATGATCAACTTTCCGTGGGATCGCTGGGAACTTTGCAGTTATTCCCCTGACTGAGGCTGGTTAGTCTACATTCCTGAACTGTCCATGCTATAAACACTGATGGCTGCCAGTGAGAACCCACAACCTTATTCAGAGGTCATTAATGGGCCTGCTTCAGTGTTGTACACTGGTACCCCCCCCCCCCCCTCCACAGCATCAGCCGCGCCACTCCTTCCTTGCGACTGGTGTTTATTATCAGTTGACTGTAAGGGTATGTCTTCCCATTCTATAGTACCGGCTAATCACTGTCACCAGACGTCATTCGGAAACGTTTCAATCTGCCGCGGGTTACCTTGTCTGTAGCTCCCAAAGTCTTAAAAAGTGTCTGAATACTTTTATTCAATCACATAGCGCTTCTCTTCAATTCGGCTCACACGGAGTCCAATAATCACCATGTCCCAGTGTAATTTACCCTACTTTAAGCACGTAGTAGCACGCTGTTTGCGCCTGGTCACGCGAGGCGCGCTGTGTTTTGGTGGAACATGTTTTAAAGTTTACAGCGTTGATATTTGTGGAAATTGGTGGATCAAATGAAGCCGAATTCACCAGTGGCCTCCATACATTTCAGAAATATCTTGGGTTTAATTTTGTTTGGTAATTGTACATCCGAAAAGTCACAATCATACAAATGAGCGAGTTTCTTCAATGGACTTTGGCGTGTCATTTTATATGCAGGACGACGTAGGCTATGTCAGGTCTATAGTGTACCGGCACCTACAGTAACGCTGATTCACCGCATCATCTTCCCCACCCAGTCAATAACACCCAAACCACACCGTCATTTTCCTCTCTGAGAGCACGCTGCCATCACCCAGAGCAAAGCGGTGTGATCACACAGTGAGATCTCAGTCCTGAAGGTTAAATACTGAACCGGTATATTAAGACCAACTGGTCCCAAACACCACAAAACAGAGGCATCTTCCAGGATACTCACCTTCAGTCAGGCAGGGACACCGCCCCGTCCTCTCCGGTGCTCCTGATGGGGAGATGCTGTCCCATGGCTGCAGCCTCCTCCGTGTCCTCTGGCCGGAGCAGGACGATGCGGCTGTCTGTCTGCTGAGGAGGACAGAACGACAGGAAGCTGGGAGGCATCTGTCTGTCTGTCTGTCTGCTCCATAGGCTGCTCCTGCTGCAAATTTGAATCTAACCTTTGTTTATCCAGTCAGCTGAGCTCCACGCAGCTTCACATGGACTGGGATAGGCTGTTTTATTTATAGGTCTCACCCTCCTCCCACACAATATTTTACAATGCAGTTATTTTTATAAATGATTTTCCACGTGGTATGAAGTTGCTGTTGTTTTTTTGCTTGCATTTTCTGAAAACCTGTACCCTATGAAATCTTAACATTAACCTTTTCTGCTGTTTAAGACCAAATCATGATGAGCTTCACTGAGATGGTTTCTTGTGGTTTGTGCAGAAATTCTTCTGTGCAAACCAGTTGTTGCCTCAGCTGTTCAGGTGGCTGGTCTCAGACAATCTTGCAGGTAAGGATGCTGGATGTGGAGGTCCTGAGCTGGTGTGGTTACATGGTGTCTGCAGTTGTGAGGCCGGTTGGATGTACTGCCAAAGCAACACTGCTTGTGGTAATGAAATGAACATTCAAGACAAAAGTTCTAGTGGATGTTCCTGCAGTCAGGATGCCAATGGCACGCTCCCTCAAAACTTGAGACATCTGTGGCATTGTATTATGTTATAACACTGAACATTTTAGGGTGACCTTTTACTGTGACTATCCAAAGGTAGGCTACACCTTTGTAGTAATGATGCTGTGAAATCAGCATCTTGATATGTCACACCTGTCAGGTGGATTGATAATCTTGGAAAAGGAGAAGTGCTCTCTAACATGGAATTTAACAAATCTGCAGGGAAAGATATCTACTGAGTGCATAAAGAAATATTCGATCTTTAACTTAAATCTGTAAAAAAAAATGCAAAGTCTTGCATTTAAATTTTTGTTGTTTTTTGCCACCTTCCCCCTAGTTGGTGCCTTCGTTGACCACCTATGATGCCTGTAAGAAGATCAGTCACTGGGATTGGCCACCAGCTTAAGACTAATGACTATAATATCAATCATGCTGTTATGTATGGTTGAGTCCTCAAAACTTGTTTGTTCTGTTAAATTCTTCGCCTTGTTATTTCTCAACTTCTATTTATTAGACTAGTCTTTATAGTCATCACTGCATCCATCACTGGCACCCTCTCCTTTTTATCCATGTGAGCCAGCACAAGTTCTGTTCCTGCCATTCTTCCCTGCACCGAAAATAAAAGAAACCCGCAGCGCCTGAGAAGAGCCTATACTGAGACATAGCTGCTGCATCTCATTAAAATCTTTATTTATAACCACATTTTGTGCTCCAGATCTCATCTCTCCAGAGCTCACTGAATCATTGCCTGTTAAGGCACTGTTCTGAACTCCAGGTTGGCTTATATGTGGAGATCCCATGTTGCTAGTATTTAGTAATAATGTCATGTGTTCTGCCCACACAGGAATCAATCCATCATGGTGCACTTTGCCTTCAAGAAGTCATCATCAATAATGCAACCAACCAATGCCTCCTAACACTAATGATTTCCATGAAGCTTCATGAACCATTAGTTGTATTGAAGACCCCTCAAGATGATGCTCTTAGTTTAATGAAAAACGCTCAAGGAATGGCATGGCAATTCAGTGTGCTTTTAACCCTTTCATAAACAGAGACTGCCATCTAGTGGTCCTAGTTATTAGACTGTTTTATGTTAAATGCAATACTGTCATATCACATGAATATACTGTTATCCTATGAATATGATAGCATGCCAGATATAGTTATTGTCCCCCACTTTAACATTGTCTAATATCTCCTCACTTACAGCGCAAAGGATGTGCTGTAACAGGTATCAAAGGCTGAATTTAAGGTCATAGACGTTCAGATTGCTTTGTATTTTTTAGGATGCAGTGAGGCTAGACAGGATTAATACCATTATTATGGTTATGATTAAGATCATCATTATTATTGGGATTTATTTTTCATCATATGCCTATCTTGTTAAAAGATAATGTACGCAACCATTCAGCAATAATGTAGTTTGTGAGGTAGCACCTCAGGGGAGACACACAGGTGAGGAAGCTAAAATATTTTAACTAATAGATATCACCATGAAACTTCATCAACTGATTATTTACATTAGACAATTTTTGTTTGTATAACACGTTTTCTGAAATTGTGTGTTTAAATATACAAATGAAATATTATCTAATTAAATATGAACTCATTTGCATACATTTACAAAACAGAAATCTGAACAGTGGATGACGTCAGGTTCAAAATTCTTGTTCCATTTTGTTTACATATTATTAGTCAAAGGTCTTACAGAGAGGTTGTTGGATTTCTCTTTTTGACTTTTGACTTTTTGACAAAGAAATAAAGACACTACATGTGAATGGGGTACAAAAAACCCCAAACAGATATTACCAGGAAAGTTGTTTTTGTATTAGGCCTACAAGCTTTCTGAAATGTCATGTTTAAATACTGGTATGTAAATGAGGCATTAAATGTGCACTTTTCGTTTAAAATTCCAGAACAGAAACCTGAGCTAAAATAAACACCTAAATGTGTATTTTGGACATTTTCTTCCACAAGTCTGACAGACATGTTATGGAAACAAAATAATTACAGCACGTTTTCACCATTAGTGTGTCCCTTTATTTTGAAAAATCAAACCGGAAGGGTCGTTCAAGTTCCGCCGTTGATGGCTAACTAGCTATTTTGTTGTTGCTTCAGCAACAGCTGCTAGATTAGCTATTATTTTGTGCTCCTGTCGGGTTTGACACGCCAGTGACTAGCTGCGGGACGGTGGCGAGCGCTAGGACGTGGCTGAAACGAGGCCAGGGAGGCAAAAACTAATAGTTCACTGTCGGTTTCTCACTGAATTAACGTTAGATAAATTCACAACCTCGCCCACTCTGCTAGCTAACGTTAACTATTAACCTTGGTAGAACCGCCCCACTGGTCTCCTAACAGTCCATGAAGCAGCTAGCTTACTCAACCAAGCTAGCTGGAGCTTGCACTGTACCGATTCACCTGAAGTAATGCCACTGAGGTATGTCGTTGTTCAATGTATCCGTTTTATTAATGCCAGTAGCTTTAGCCAAACTAGCTTATCTCACTTCCGCTTTCGTCTTAACGGTTTCTGTATGTCTCCAGTGCAAGCTAGCATAAAATGTAGCGTTAATGTGCCACCTCCGTTTGTAATGTGTAACTACGGTTAATTTGTATATGCACGAGATGTGTTAACTGAGAAATCTAGAAACCCTCTAGTGGGAGATAAACAATCGAGCTCCAGTCTGTAGGATGTAAACAACTGAGCTGTCACTGTTGGCAGCGACTTAGCTCAACTCTGCTGAGCTGCAAGTCTTGTGACCTGTACGGCCATATCCACAGAGGCTCTGTCTGTTAATGCTTGGTGGTTTGATGAGGACTTTGTGTTGTAATCATTAAATAATACCTCGCTGTCTTCCTGCACGGAATACATTTTATGTCATGAAGTGTAATATAGTCGAACTAGATGTATAAATTGTTCAATTTGGCCCCAAAATGTAAAACCAGAACCTCTTAAAAACACTAGTAGATAATCCCTATTAGAAGATTCAACACAAAAGCTTAAAGAACAATGAGATGAGAGAATAAAAAGACAGTTGATACGAACGAAATATAAAAGCGAACGTAAAAAGCACAGAGAGCAGCAAAAATTAATAGAAAATAATAATAAGAATTACGTTCAATAAAAGCCAGACTAAATGAATAGGGTTTCAGCTGTCAATTAAAAATGTTCACCAAGCTCACATCTCATATAACATCTCTCCATAATTTTAGAGAATAGTCAATAAAAGCTGCAATGCCTTTTTTCTTTTGCATATAAGTGTGTATATTTTGAATCCCAGCAGAAAAGATTTGAGAGCTTGTGAGAGACTATAAAACTATAAAGTCTGCAATACAGGCCGGTACAGGCAAACCATTAAATGCGTCAAAAATAAATGGGAGAACCTTGAAAACTTTTCTAAAAGCTGACTGTTTCTGACTGTTATCTCTCATTAAGGACACATTATAACCTTGCAGCACTAGGGTAGTAGTACAGCAGGAGAATCTCAGAGAATATATTTCCTTCAAAGATGTTACTGGTGTAGTAACATTGTCCTGTCCTGTGTAGGTGTGTCCACTGTTAAACTATCACGATGGCAGGTTCCCTGTGGGAACTTCCTCCAGAGCTTTGTTGTCGGCCAATGGCCTTTGTAGCTCTCACTGGTCTGGATGTGGTGTACAATGCTGTGCACCGGGCCATTTGGGACGCCTTCTGTGCCAACCGGAGAGCTGACAGAGTTCCTATCTCTTTCAAAGTCCTCCCAGGAGATCATGAATACCCCAAATGTCGCACTAAGGTGAGCAGTGGATAGAGAGATCTAGAAAGTCATCATGTGAGATCAGTGCTACAGTCTGTGCAGTATGTATACCTTTTTCTCTAAACAGTTAATCTTCTCTGTCTATCTGTCTAGCGAACATCCTATGAGTGGTACATCCCTAAAGGGATCCTGAAAACAGGTTGGATGAATAAACATCTGAACCTGGTACCAGCTCTGGTTGTTCTATTCTACGAGCTGGACTGGGACGACCCACAGTGGAAAGAGAAGCAATCTGAATGTGCAACTAAAGTGGAGATTGTCAGGTAGGTGTACATTTTATTTCCCTTTAGAACGGTTTAAGAGTATTTTTGAGGGCTTTTTGGCCTTTAATGACGGGACAGTCAGAGGCATGAAGGGGACAGACGGGGGACAACATGGCAAGGACATTGTCTCTGTACATGGGGTGCTTGCTCTACCTACTGAGTCATTGGGTGCCCCAGGAAGGAGTTTTATTGGGTTACTAGCAGTGAGCAGGCAGGTAGATGCTTCAGGCTAGACTGGTACATTTGATTAAACTGTTTTTATGTACTGTAAATGTGGAGGTCTGTTCTGCTGGTTGGTTTTTGTAATCAGATACAACTTGTCATTTGTTTTTTCAGCATTTGTTTTTCAGTTTCAATAAAACATGGTGTTAGCTCTGCCATAAATACCATTACCCATTTTTGTTTATTTCATTTATAAATAATAACTTAAACAAATGCTAGATCATGCAGTTCTGCCAGACGACTGTTATTGCAACATAGTAAGTGTTTCTCATTACATTTTTAATAAACTTTTTCAAGTATTCAGTAACTTTAGCAATGAAAGCATCTCTGACAGCTGTCATACCTGAAATAAACAAGAAAAAGCACTGGGAATGGACAGGGCTTCATATAGCTGACACTATCCTGCAGATCAGCTCTTGACACCCCTAGCTGGGAAATAACTGAGGTAAACTGCATCTGCAGTCACTTGTGTTGTGTTTGTGTGTTTGCAGGACCAGTCTGCAGGGAAGGAACACCAAGGTGGCTGTGGTTTTAATCCAGAAGAAAACTCCTCTACCTCCAGGTTAACGTCTTAACTCAATCATATTAGGTTATGCACATGTGTTATCTCTTTCTGACTGGCAGCAGTACGAACGGGTCCCATGTGTACTGAAAACCTTAAAAAAATGTGCAGTTTTCTGATTATCTAAAAACATCTGATGAATTTTGAACTTTTAAACCAACTAGCTTTAGGCATTAGTTCACAAATTTACATTTACTGTTGAACACAACCCAATCTGCTGTCAGTTTCCAGTTTCTGTTACCTGCCATAACCTCACTTATTTTCTTGTTTGTGCAGGAGAGGACCTGGTAGCATCAGAGAGAGCAGCAGCGCTCTGTAATGCCTGTGATCTGTCTGGCAAGAGTCTGTTTGTGCTGCCACACACTGATCACTTAGTGGGCTACATAATAAGGTAGTTACCAATTCACTAATGTCATATAGATACATATTTTAATAGATGTAGAGAGATATTTTGAAATTTATAAACTAATGGTCCAGAAGGCATCTACTATTTGGCTTTCCAGTTTAATCTGATTAAAGTTTGAAGAGTTTAGTTGATAAATGCATATAAGTGGAATTCAGTTCATTGTGTTAAACATCTGTTCTGTGATTATCTGTTAATTGTATTTTTTGTATCCTAATTAAACATCTTTTTTGATTTTATTTTTTAAAGCTTTATGTCAAGCCCTGATTGTACAGCTGAATTCGTAGTCATACTAGACAAGAAGACAGACTCGCAGAGACAGTCTCATACCCAAAAAGAAAATGGCAAAAACACACAGAATTATATTTTAAGAGAGGACATTTTTCCAAGTTAAAATTATTTTTCTTTGTTTTTTGATATCATGATTAATATTAGATCATGGACTTTTTATCGGGGTATTATCGTATCAAGGAGTTTTGGTATTGTTACATTCCTATTATTGGAAATGCATTATAATAATTATTGTGGCATTGGCAACCTTTTTACTATGACACAGTCTTCATACACTGAAATCAATCAAATGCATCTCTAACAGTTGCAGTAAATACATACATTGAAATCCTTTCCAAACATTATGTGTTTAACAACCTGAAGTCCCCCCTGTGGTTCTGCAGGTTGGAGAATGCTTTCTATGAACATGCTCAGACATACTACTACACTGAGATCCGTCGAGTCAAATCACACAAAGAGTTCCTCAACAAGACAACACATCAGGTAGGAGAACACATGCACACTCACACACACGTGTGCACACCACCCCCCATTAGAGCAAATAAAACAATGAATGCACTCCAGCTTTAGTTTCTATGTGTGCACTAATTCAGCTGCTTTGGATGAAAGGCAGAAAAAGTACTTTTGTATGCTCACACTGCTCTTCCTCCCCTCTTCTTCATCTCTTCCCCGTCTTCTAATGTCCCCAGCTACTTTTTGTCAGACACCAGTTTAAAATTGCCTTCTTCAGTGAGCTGAAGCAGGATACCCAGAATGCTCTCAAGTAAGTCTGAGCCTCTAGACTCAAATGAATAAGATTATACTTTCTTGTTTGTCGTGATCCGCTCATGATGGGACTTAATGAGACATAAAATTCTCAGCAGCAGTGCCTCTCCATCAGCACTGAAGTAAACAAATACTGTCAGATCTCAAGAAAATGTATTCAAATGTCTGGAAATAATGATGTTATTGCTCATTAGCTGCCGCATGATTAGAGGAAACAAACTACTTTTCTGTGTTCCTAAAAAACCAAAGGACAACAACTGCTGTGCCATGGAAGTGAACCTTCTTATATCACTTTCTTTGGCATCAGAAATTTAGTTTCTTCTTGTTTTTCCAACTTGAAAAAACAGAATTGTTAGCTTCTTGGTAAAGCATGCAATTTTCAAGGTTGCTGGCAGTAATAGGCACATGTAGACCTGTATGTTGTACTCTAGCTGTTTCTCTCATTTATTAAGTATGTCTGTGTCTGTAGGTATTACAGAACTGCGTACAGTCTTGTCCATGAGCTGAGGGCCCATGAGACCAACATGTTGGAGATCAAAACTATGGCTGGATTCATCAACTATAAGGTACATTTTTGTCTGTCTGTTTGGAGTTGTTAGGTGAAAATGTTGTTCTGATCAACACTGTGGCCAGTGACAAGATATCTCAAACTGTTTTCTCAAATGAACTGGACGGTTTCTGGAGAATCAGGTCCAGGCATTGTTTAGAGTTTCTCTTTGACACACACACACCTCTCACAGTTTGGAGAAGCAGGAAGGAGCATTGCCAGGAAAGCTAAACAATGTACTGCTGTGGACGGGCGCAGCAGCAAAATGTATTTTAACCACCCATAAATAATAATAAGAGAATTATTTCACCACTTTACCTTGCTGCCAAACAGCGATTTCTGATGGATTATTTAAGCTGTTATATTTTGCTTTTGTCAAAGCCAGACTTCATTGAGAAAAAAACAGTAATATAATATCACTGAACACAGGAGCTGCCTTGATCTGTTTGTTTGAGTAATTGTGTGCCTTTGATGAGTCACAGAGTGACAGTCAGGCCCTCTTGTCCAAACTGTGGGTGTGTTGACCGCCATCTACTGTTGCTAATACACTGAGTATAAGAAGTACCTCGTACAACCCCCCTTTTAAAGATCCAAATTATCCCTTTAGCGTGGCAGTAGCTCAGTCCATAGGGACTTTGGTTGGGAACTGGAGGATTACCAGCTCAAGTCCCCGTTCAGACCAAATATGGATTGTGGACTGGTAGCTGGGGAGGTGCCAGTTTGCCTCCAGGGCACTGCCAAGGTTCCCCTGAGCAAGGCACCAAATCCCCAGCTGCTCGGGGTTCTTGTCCATGGGCAGCCCCCTATCCCTGACATCTCTCCATTTAATGGGTGTAGGTCCTGTTTGTGCATGTGTGTGAATTTTGTGCCTTTGTGTATATGACAACAAAGTGAAAAAAAAAAAGTGAATTTCCCCACGGGGATTAATAAAGTAAACTTTCTGTCTTCTTCTTCTTGAGGAGGCAGCCTAAACCAGTCACTGACCATTAACCACTTTTTATTTCTCCCTTTCTTCCTTGACATCTCTCTCCTGTTTGTGGTCCCTTTAGATCTGTCGTCTGTGTTTCCAGCATAACACTCCTCTAGATGCTATAGCCCAGTTCAGGAAGCACATTGACCTGTGTAAGAAGAAGATCGGCAGTGCTGAACTGGCATTCGAGCATGCAGCATGGATGTCTAAACAGTGAGATACACACTACCTTTCACACCCTGTGTGCAACTTGTTGAAATGATTAAACCTCAATTAAGAATACATACTGTATATATTCATGAGAAATGATGTAAGCTCTTTATTTACTGGGCTGCATGATTGAAAACAATACTTTGATAGACTTATTTTTTTCTAGAACAATGAAGCTGTAGGTAAAAAATATTTTTGAGGATGCCTGGCTTGGCATGACAGACCCATGCACCTGGTCTGCTCTTTACCCCTGTTAGATGTATGTCGTGTTTCCACAGTTGTGTTGATATAATTTTTGTACAAATTAGATTGAGACTGAGACACGCTCATCAGTTATAATCAGTCATTTTGTACTAGGACCTACCATAATCTTTTTCCCTGCTAAAGGCAGACCTGTACATATACTGTAAAATGCCCATATGTCATAACCCAAACCCTGACTGTCTCTTCATCTTTGCTTCCGAAAAGGTTCCAGTCATTTGGTGAGCTGTTTGATGAAGCAATAAAGTTAGGTCTGACAGCCATCCAGACACAGAACCCTGGTTTCTACTACCAGCAAGCTGCCTGTTACAGCCAGGACAGGAAACAGCTGGCACAGCAGCTTTGTCAGGTAATTAAGCTACAGCTACTCTGTTATTGTGTCTCTAATGGTCAGGTTATACTAGAAAAGAAGTGGTTTGTACTGACCATGTTAGAAATCCAAAAGATTTATATCTGATGCAAACAGCCAGCCATCATAGAGAAGGGCGAGGGGTGGCAATAAGGTTTAAATACTGGGATATTGCTGCTCACTTTCAGACAGTGGGCTGTGTTCAAAATCGCACACTAACGCACTGCATACCAAATCAACGATTACCAGCAGACTGTTCACAGGGAAACATACACGAGCAAAATGTCTTCTTTACATCACTTGACTGTATTGATCACATGACCTGTGAACTGAGAGGTTTCAGACTAACTCGCATTTGCAAATTGGTCAGGTGATGCCAGGCTAATGAAAAGTATGTTGGTATGTGATTTGGAACACAGTCTCTCTTGGAAGACATTCAGAGTTTTGTTGTTTATATGAAGAGTGACAGAAATTGTTATGTAAAGAATGTCACAACACAATTTTCTGTTGCAGTACCAGTAAGTGCTGCTGCAACTGTCTCAACTTCATAATAATTCTTAGTAAAGTCTTGAGAAATTAAGAAGAACAACATAAATAACAATCACAACCTTAAACCTGACTGAATACAAGTTTTTGTAAGGAAGCTTGTCTGTACAGTCTTGCCCATAAAACACACAATAATGGTTTAATTGGATTGGTTTGTTATTCTAGGCTGGAGTCAGCCATCCCCCCTCCGAACCAGTTGACACCCAGAGTGGGGGACTGGACTTCTATGGCCAGAGACCTTGGAGACAAGGACACCAGAGTATGTTCTCACACACACACACACACACACACACACACACACACACACACACACACACACACACACACACACACACACACACACACAGTTTGTTTGATGTCTAGCTAGAAATGGTCGGACGATGAATTTTTGAGCATAGCATCATGACACCCCTGACCATTAATAATAATAAATGAAATGTCTGTGACACTGTTTGAAATGTCTGGGTAAAACATGGCTTGTTGTCTTTCCAGGTATTGATCCTCCAGATGCTGAGAAAGAGAAGAGTGGGATTCTGGCCCTGCAGATCAAAGAGAGAGATGTACCACATTCTGTAAGAACTCACACTTAAGCAACAACAAAAAACCCACTAACACCTGTTAACATCTGGCTTTTGAACGTAATGATAAAGGTTACCATCAGCATTCACTCCCGGGACAAATGACTCCTCAGTAGTCACAGGTATTTATCAGGTACTTTTCGGCTCCAGCTTTGATCAGTTTCGATTGGCAGTGATGGAAATTCAACACCTAGGTGGATGCGCTAATTTTAGCTTCTTTGCCTGTGTGGTGCAATGACCAGCTGCCAAAAAATAGTCTACTAAAATTAGTCTACTTCTAAGCAGCATCTGAACATCAATCCAACTTAAATCATTTCTGAGTTGGCGAGAGAGAGACTGAATAATTAAGAGATATAAAAAAGAAGTAACCACCCTACCAATTTCACTGGCCTCCATGCTGCTTTTTACTGTTTACTAACCATTTTCCTGCCCTGTCTGTTAGACAGAATATGACTCACAAGAAAAAAAAACAGAAGGGCATGCTCGTCTGCTGCAGAGCCTTGTACATGGCTTTGGCATTTCTAACAGGCTTTCTTTCGTTTAAAAAAAACCCACATACATGCACACATTTTGGTGGGAAAAGGATATCACTGAATACACTACTTTAGTTTCATTGTGTCATTTACTTAAAGGCCAAAATTATTAAGCATAAAACTACTAGTACTGTAATTTACATGTGAATATAGCCTCTTTTAAATATTCAGATGTTTTTTGTTTGTAGAAAATAAGATAAGACAAAGCCCCTGTGAAATCATTTGCAGTTTCTGTGTAGTGGTTTGCATTGCTATCTGCCAAACTTGAATGTTTCAAATTCCTCATAAAGTGGCTTTAACTACAAATAAGTAGAGAATTCTTAAAGCCAAGTACAAAATAATGTTGGAAAAATGTTTATGTGTACAACTGTTTACATACTGAGGCAACAGCAGAGGAAAGATGGCTATGTGGTCTAGCAGGGTTTTCAGTTTTGAGTTGTTGTCAGCACCTAGAGCAAAAAAATGCTCTTAAGAAAGATGCACCCCCCGCTGTGAAATATTGATCCTCTGTCATCACAGCTCCATTTTGAAAGAAGCCCCCTGAAGCTGCTGTACTGCCCTATTAAAACATGCTTCTTTCCATCTCTGCACCCTCAGGAGCTGATAATAGCACTTCTCAGTAATGCTGTCGCCCAGTTTAAGAAGTACAAGTGTCCTCGAATGAAGAGTCACCTCAGTGAGTATCATTACACTTTTTAATTTCCACAGGTCCTTAAATACCTCCAGTGGTCCTATAGGGGGTTCCAAATGATCCTTCAGCAAAATGACAAGTGTTTCAGTTCATTAGTATCCAAAGCATTTCAATTTTCTACTGGTGTCTGCTGTTTGTATTTCATAGTGAGTTTAATCATCAATGTATTACCCCCTTGAAGCATTGCTAGTTAGCTCCTGCATGCACAGGTAGACATCTGTGAGGCTTTGGTGCACCATGAAGGATATAAAAATGGTTGGCATCTATTTTTGATGTTATGTGATCACAGTGAGGTGTGCTCATCAAAGTATCATAATCTGATTTTTTTTTCTGTTGTACTTTGTATTTTATCTGTTGTGTCCAGCCTTGTCACACTCCTTAATATGTGTCTCAATCTCTGTTTCCTTCACAGTGGTGCAGATGGGAGAAGAATACTACCATGCTAAAGACTACACGAAAGCCCTAAAGTAAGTCAGAACCCATGCTAAACTTTATAAGGACAATTCTCTAATTTACATGTAGATCAGGGGTATTCAGTTAAAACTTAAACAGGGCCAGTTACTAAAATTTCCTCTCAGCAAAGGTCAGAATCGTATGATGTCTATACTGCGTCCTTTAACCGACCCCTACGTCTATCAAATCAGGTCTCCAGACTAACTTTTTCCACTAGGAGCACCAGCGCTCCTTACTGAAAATTTTAGGAGCACCAGCACAAAATTTAGGAGCACTATCCATATCAACACAACATATTCATAATTTTGTCGAGATTAACTGCATTACTGATAATTTAGCAATCAACACAGACAGCCCTGCAGGGTTCAACGCTAAGGTTTTTTTTCACTTGCCCGAAGTCAGTTTTTACTTGCCCTATAAAAATTGTATAATTTAAGTGGCTATCAAATAACAAAGACTGCAGTTATTTTTATGTTATGTAATCTTTATTCACACTGTATCGTTCTCTCTCTATAATTTTGCGCCCTACTTGAGCCATGCCCACCTCTATTTATTCCCCCCCCCCTCTCCAGTTCTGCTGTATTAACACCGGGTTTAATATATTTTGCCTCCATCTCTCTGCACTGCTCTGCTCTACTTCAACACTACTTAGCTCTCTCTCCACTCTACCAATACACTACCACATCCACCTGTTACACAAAATGCACACAGCAGTGTTTCCCCTAGGATGGAGTTGTAGCAGCAGAGGTGAAGCACACACAAAAAAAATAATTTTCACATGCATGAAATTTTTTGTATGCTTGCAAAGCACAGCCTGGTGGGATGTTTCTATGTATACTGGCACCAGAAGGGCTCTTTAGGACTAAGTACATACAGTACATTTGCGCACAGTAATGAGCAGGTGAAATGTCTGTCTAGCTTACATATGAGGTGTCTCAAGATTTAGAAAAATACAATTTTATAGAACATAATAAAAGTCACTTGACATGCTGCTGTTTTGTGCTATGACCTATGTTAGTGCTGGAAGTTGTTATTTACGTGACAACGCCTGAACGCAACACAACACAACACAAGCTCAGCACCGAGTGCCGTGCTGCGCTGCTGTGCGAGCAGCGTGTTTGTCTACAGTAAATAACAACAGTCTGTTGTTCTTTACACACTGTCCATAACAATAACTTTGTAAGCTGACAAACTGCACCGGGCTCGGGTCAGGTTTGGTCAGAAAAATGCAGCCCGAGCAGCTCTAGCGTGCTCACCTGTGTGTGTGTGGCGGAACTCTGCCGTGTGCGATACAGAGAACAGAGGAGAATTGTTAACGCGTGACCATGTAGAGACAGAAATGACACGATGACATAACACCATAAATAGTATATTGTTATTTTATTATATGAAGCGTCCGTCGCGCAAAATAATATCAATGAGGGGCTGTAGGCAGGACATTGCTGACTCGTCCTCTGAACTATCGTCGTCGGAAGTTTGGGAATCTGGCACAGGACCGACAGGAGTTTCTGGATATTTTTTTCTTGTGAAAAACGAATCTATAGTTCGTTTCATAGCGTCACTTTATGGTCAAACGACACAGCACTTTCTACTCGACACCGGCTCTGTGACCCCTCTCTGTCTAACCCCGCGTACAGTAGCCTACACACGTAGGTACTAAAACGTTGCACGTTGCTATGGTTACTGGCGGCCCCCCGCCTCGCAGTGCGCATCCAGATACACATGACAGGCACACACACACACACACTTGCTTCCGCTCCTCCATGAAATGCAATTATAAAAAAAATTTAAGAAAAGGGGGGCAAGGGGTGGATTTGTAAGTCGCGCTGGCGCTCCTAGTTTAAAAAACTATGTCGCACGGCCTCCAAAAAAGGTCGCAAAATGCGACCAATTAGGCGCAGTCTGGAGCCCTGCAAATAAAATCAGCAACATGCATTTGTATGTAATTTCAACAAAATGTAATGTCACATTTCAAAGTTTGATATTTTTAACATGCATATAGAAAAATGAATTGACTCAAAGCAGCCCCTTTTATTTTATTTATTCATTTATTTTTCTACTCCCTTTGATCGTGAGAGAAATGCGCCTCTGACTGCCCTGCCAGTAGTTTGAATCTTTGCTTGAATGGAGATATTACTATTCACAATCACATGTGTAGATGCTCACAGGTAAGCCTGGAACAGTACTTAGTTTTAATAATGGTCATATTGGAGAAAGCTGATACCAAACATGGTCAAGATGTGTAGTGTTATTTTTGTTAGACCAGGGAGAACAGTCTCAGTCTGTAACCAGAAAGTAGCATGGTCAGTTGCTTTGTACTTCGTGCTGCCATCTCTCTCACAACACTATAACTTTGTTGAACAGTTGAAAGTGCATGGTAAACAGTTGATTTGATTGGCTCAGTTGAGTGAAGCTGTTGCCTTATTAGCCGCGTTTACTGGAAAAGAACAATGCACCATGAAGATTATTGTATATTCTCATTAATTTATCAGAAATTGTCAACAATGCTCACTGCAGAGTTTGTCTTGAAAGAGAAAAATACAAATGTTTTGCAGTCAAGTTAGAGAAATTAAAAGATGGAATACACCCAGTGTGGAAATAAGATGGTGATGGGTGTTGAGCCTTGAGTTGCAAGGAGATTGTTTCCTTACTGTGTGTTTGTAAGCAACATATCTAAGTGAGTGTGTGTGTGTGTGTGTGTGTTACGTTATCAGGTTGTTGGACTATGTGATGTGCGACTATCGCACAGAGCGATGGTGGGGCCTCCTGACAGCCATATTGACCACCGCTCTGCGCTGTGCTTATCTGATGGCCAGTGTTAAAGACTACATCATATACTGCATGGAGCTGCTGGGCAGAGGTAAGCAAGAGGCTTATACAGAGACATTATCAGCAAATCACTGTGCCACCTATGCTATGATGGAGGTAATGCAGTTTTTATTGATGACACAAAATTTCCAACTTTGTATTTTACTTCAAATTCAATTGACTTCTGTTATATTTTGATAACAAGTGTGGATGACCTCATTATTATTCCCCCAGGTTTCATTAGAATTACACAGTCCCATAGCCAGAGGCCTTTCTAACATAACCTGTTTTGAGTGCAAGACAATATGGCTGTAAATCACGATAAAACGTCCATATCATACAACGATTTATCTTGACGTTTCAGTTAATAGCTTTTCTCAAAATTGAGATCAATTTCAATGGGAGACTTTAACTAGTTTAACCCAACACTAAAACACATGAGACCAATTAATCAAGTCCAGCAAGTCAATAAAAAAAACAAAAAACAAGCAGGGCTGGGTGATATGGAGAAAATCAAATATCATGATATTTTTGTTAACGGATGTTTTGATACAGATCTGCTGTTGGTAAACGTGGCTCCACTTTTACTTTAATTTGTTCTTCTTTTTTTTTTCCATTTTTGGATTCTCTGTTATCTGTGGAGGCATGTGAGACAACCAAAATCCTTTAAAAATTCAAGGTAACACTGGGTGGGTAACTGATACAACTACAGGTAGTCATTTTTGGATTCCTCATTCACTGTAGAGGCATGCGAGGACGACAAAGTTTTTATCACGAATTCAGCAAAACATGGGGTGAGTGATTGATATCCAAATGATCATTTTGCGTGTGAAAGTACTCCATTAAGACAGTATGTAGTTTCATATTATGATATATGGCCCAGCCCTAAAATAAGTAATTCTTGGTCCAATAAAACTTTAGAGGAACCTGCTCTGTGTGGCGATTGGTGGCCTAATGTTCCCACCGGTCCCTCACCTGGAAAAATCTGCAGGGTCCAGTCGACAGATTGTGATAGATCTGCCATTTGATTGTTTCCTAAATTTAGAGCTAATATTATCCTTAGATACATAAAACATAACACTTGTAATGTTAGTACAAAACAAAACATAATTGGACAGCTCTAATATTATGTGGTTGAATAGGTAATGATTTAGTCATCTTGTCTTCTAGCTTCAACATTGAAGGATGAACAGAAGTCGAGGATTGAGAAGAATCTCATCAAAGTCCTGATGGTGAGTGAAAGGATTGCACCTGGGTTAAAAACGACATGCTCAGCAAATCAAATACCTAGCATGGCACCTAGCCATGTCAGTGAATGATGTTGCTATATGTAGTGAGGGGGTGATTTAAATACATGAACTGAACATGACAGTAATGTAAAGAAACAAGCACTTTGTTGTTGTACAGTCGAACTACACACATTTGCTGTCTCATACTGTGACCAGCCGCCACAGGTCACACTCCAGGGAAATGCATTTCAATTTCATGCACATTTTAATTGTCTTTCTGTTTCAGAACGAGGTCCCTGATCCCGAGCCGGAGTGTGATCAGTCCTCTGCCAGTGCAGCCAGGGCGCTGTGGAACGACCGCATGGCTTTGTCTGGATCAAATGAGTTCACCATAGAAGTGCAGGACTACATCCCATTCAGTTAGTAAACACTTGAAGGAACTGTTAACACATAAAATGATTGCTCTCCTCCATGTTTATCATGTACGCGAGGAGCAATGCACCAAGTTCTTCCTGTTGGGTTTCAGATAATTGTCATAAAAACTGCAGGCAATTGGATACTTTCTTTTCCTGATTTACTAAGTTTTTTTTGGCAATTAAATTGAAAGCCTCCTCGAGCATCCAAAGCTTCAAGCATGAGGCTGATAATCTCCTAAAGCAATGTTCAGTGTGGCACATATTCCCAATAAGAACTGCAATATGTGTGTTTTTTTGTTCTAAGAGAAAATAAGGATGTTTGTCCTCTCTCTGTCTGACTCCAGTCCAGTGTAAGGCAAAGTTCCAGTCTCCCAGTTTCCATGTAGACCAGCCCATCCAACTGCAGGTTTTCCTCCGAGCTGACTGTCCTCATCCTGTATCATTCAACAAGCTGGCTGTCAGCCTCAGTAACCAGGTACGCTCTGCACAAATCAGTGGCGGCTGCTGGTCTTTCAAACAGGGGAAGCTCACTTTAAGTTTATATCATAAAAGTTGTCATATTGTAGCGAGGCAGTAACTTATAAAAGGAGCATTTAATTGAAGCTGTTTTTCAACCACACTCATGACATAGAACCACAGCAAAACACACCTCAAAGATTTTCAGATGGGTGAAAAGAACTGTTACTTACCCACCCTTTGCACCAAATTAATCTGAGGTGTTGATCTGCCCTGCTGTTTGACTTCGCCAAAATCCGGTCGACAATATTCAAATTGTCTGCCATTATGTACAGCTTGCTAGCTCGCTCGCTATCTGGGGCTGCTGCGCGAGGCTAGTGTGACCGCCTGTGAGTGCTCTGGGACGGTGGAGGGCTCACAGCAGCACCCGCTGCTCGTTGGGGACAGTAACTGCAGAGCATCAGAAGTCAGAGTCTCCAAACACGAGTACAGTCTCCAATAACACCAGAAAAAGATGCTAGATTTGTCGCTAGTCGTTTTTAACAAAGAAAAAGTCACTAAGAGGATTGGAAAAGTCTCCACATCAACTCGGAACAACGGAATGAAACTTGAAAATCGCTCCGGTGGTGGTTTATATTTCAAGATCGCTGATTCATTCATTTCGCTGTCAATCAAAAAGGGATTCAGCCTCAGACAGATCATCCAATCATCATGCAGAAGCCCAGCATCCAGGCCAGCCGAGGCCAGCCCACTGCTCCATAGACCCCCAGAGACGCTGAGCGTCCGATGGGCGGGACAAAACCGAGCATTTATCCAATGACTGTCTAGTTTCGCTGCAGTGGAACAACCCACTCTATGCCTCCCCATTGAAGTCTTTGGACGCTGAGCTTCTACACTGTTTAATGCACTGTGACACTACGGGAATGAATGAGAAGAAAGTCGCGTCAGTGACCTGTGATAAGTAGCTGATTCTGAACAAAAGTTGAACGCGTTCTAGAGCATATTTAGCCAATGAAATGTAAACACAACAGTACATATTTGACCACTTATTTTTTGACATTTTAGGGGAAGCTGAGCTTCCCTTGCAGTCTTAGAGCAATCGTCACTGGCACAAATGTAATACAAGGCATTAAACATTTCTTTTTCCAGGATCAAGCAAAGTGACTGTCACTACACAAGCTAGACACATGGTATCCAGGGTTTTTCCTGGCTCAAAATGAGGTGGAGATGGTTCTCTCCTGATCATGTGCACAGATGGCTCCTTTCTTCCTATTTGGCTGCGCTTTTCCAATTGCACTGTGCTGATTACAACATAGCAACAGGCGCTGCGATGGCAGTTTCAAATGACATAAATCCACCAATGGCAACGCTTGTTATAAAATAGTGTTTTCCATGGAGACACCTGTCAGAGTTTTGTCGCGAGCTGGAGGCAAGATAAAATTTGAAGAGGCAACTGCCTCATAATTCTCTGTGCAGGAAGAACCCTGGGTATAATAAAGGAAGATCCTTCAAATAACTTAGGTATAATTGAGTCTACTAGTAGACTCAGTCACAGGCTGGTTTTTTTTTTATACCATTTTTGAAAAACAGAAAATGTTCAAATTTTCCCCTTCTCCGAAAGGAAAACTTCACCTACAAAATGACTATTTGTATCAGTTCCTAACCCAGTGTTACCTTGAATTTTTGAAGAAAACTTTATTTTTGTCACATGCCTTCACTGTGAACAAAAAATCCAAAAACAGAAAAATATATCGATGAATTTAAGTAAAAGTTTGGCCGCATAACAACAGCAAAACTATATCAATACATCCTTTTACAGACACTTACACAACTAGTGACTAATCCAAGTCTCATTTAACCAGTCATGAACTCAGTACTTCCCAAACACATGCATTTTGCTACAATTTAAAACACTTCTGCATAAACAGTCTCAAGCATTGACAATAAGTGCACCTGGGCAGCTCATTTGAATGCACGAGCATTGTTAAATGCGCACCCCTATGACTTTAATTTATCAAAAATGTTCTCTGTTTTTGGATTCTTCGTTTACCACAGAGTCTTCGGTAAAATTTGTGAAATTTTTTTATTGTGAGACATGGTGAGTAATTGATACACAAATATATGTTTGTGAGTGAAGTATTCCTTTAAAATGATAAAACATTAAAAGTTTGTTTGTGTGTGTATATGTATGTACACATGTGTGTGTGTGTGTGTGTAGGAATACAACCAGTGGTGTGTGGTGGAACCCTCTGGGCAAGAGAGTATGAGCCTGTTGCCAGGAAAAACCAAATGCTACAACTTCAGCTTTGTGGCGAAGACTGAAGACGTTGGCAAGAAGATAGAGGTGAGACAATTTTATGTGTGTTTGTGCGTGCATGTGTGCGTACGTGCGTGTGTGTGTGTGTGTGTGTGTGTGTGGGAGAGACAGAGATGTAACTGACTGTGTGTTGCTGGGTTTGCACCCATAGATGACAGGCATTGAGGTGATGCTGGGCAGTGACAGTGGCCGCTGTGTGTTTCTGAGCTGGAGAGGCGCGGGTGGAGATGCAGCCTCAACCCACGAAGCCTTGCAGGCCAGCAGGTCATCCCGTCGATGGGGGCGGGGTCTTGATGCACGTCAGGAGCTGGACTGGGACAGCCTGACCATGCAGCACAGTACCATGTAAGGCTTTGTTCAGGCATAGCATAATCCCAGTATTCCTGGAAACATTCTATCAGATACGGTCCATACTGTCTTCAAGTCAACTGAGGCATGAAGTGTCTGTTCCTGTTTGTTGCTCAGGATCATCTCCAGAGTCCCAAAGATCTCTGTTCAGCTGAGCCACCAGCCTCCTGCACTCAACAATGAAATGTATTGCATCAGCCTCATTGTCCAATCCCAGGAGGAAGGTGTGGCGAAGGATGTCAAGCTAACAGCTGGCCTCAAACCAGGTACACTGATACAAGTACAGCAGAGACAGAGTTAGAGCACCAAACTAAGTATTCCTTTAATCTGTTCACAGAGACATTAACAGTACTGAAATAATATTATGGCCCTCTGTCTTGTATAGCAGCTAAATGAGCTTTTAGAATGGTAAAGCTGCCAATATTTCAAATGCATAAGCTAATATCAGTGTATAGTTTATGGTTTTGTGTTTGTCTGTATTGATTGTTTCAGGCCAGGATGCCAATCTAGGCCAAACTACGCATGTAACACTCGATGGCTCAAAGGTTTGTGATGACACTGCACCTGGCCTGCTCCCTGACGTTCCTCTAGGAGATCTCAAACCAGGCCAAAAGGTAAACACAAATTAAAAATAACACAACATGTTCTGCATTGTAAGTTCCACATTTACACACCTGTCTACATTTTAGCTTCTCCACAGTAAAAAGTAGGGATTCCAGTGTCTCTGAAATGTGTTCGTGTGTGTGTGTGTCTCTAGTTGGAGAGATCCGTATATGTGAAATGTGTGTCAACTGGACCACGGGTCTTCCTGTTCCATGTGGCCTACAGCATCGATACCACAGTGGAAGGACGTCAGATTGTCTGCAAATGTCATAAGGTAAAGAAGCTCATCTGACAGGACAGTGTTTGTTGTCTTTGTTCAGGTTGTACATGTTTAAATTAAAGATGCTTACAACTTTTTCCATCTGGTTCACTCCTCTCTTGTTCCGTTGTCCAATAGGATGAGACGGTTACCATAGAGACGGTGGTCCCATTTGAGGTGTCTGTCAAGTTTATGTCCACCAAGGTTTGTAGCTGCTACTTCAGGATCAGAATCCAATTTATTGCCACATAGGTTTTCACATACAAGGACTTTGCTTTGATGTTTTGGTTCATAGACAAGAAACAAACGTTGTGAAATGCCATGTGTTTTCACAAATTGACCATACTTGCTTGTGAACAACTGAGCCTCTCAATGATGTCCCTTTTAATGAAAAAAAAAGATACTTTAATCTGTTACCAGTTAATGTGTTTCTGTGATGTGTTCACAGAACAGGTGTTTTTTTTAATCATTCCACAACTTTCCCAGTCTTTTGTTGCCCCTGACCAAACTTTTTTTTTTTTTTAACATGAAATATCTTGTCTTTGTACTGTTTTCAATTGACTATACATTGAAAAGATATGTAAATCGTTGCATTATGTTTTAATTTGTTTTACACAGTGTCCAGACTTTTTGGGATGTGGGTTTGTATTTTCAAAGCAGGTATAGCAGAGGGCTGTTTGGCTAGGTGCAGTATCGGTATCGATATTGGTATTGATAAAGAAAATTTTGACCTATCTGTGTGTGCAGTTTGAGCCACTGGATCGGGTAGCCGTGGACATCCCCTTCCTGTTGATGACGGACATCCTATCAACGTCTCCTTGGCCTCTTCTGCTGGCTTCCTCCTCTCTTCAGCTGATAACTATGACCACAAACACACCACAACTTCAGTCACAGCTACAGGATGGTACCTGACTAGTTTTTACTGTTATCTTATGAAGACCTTTTATAGCTTTAATTAAAAAATGAGTGTGAGTTATATGGATATAACCTTATTGTGTGTGTGTGTGTGTGTGTGTGTGTGTGTGTGTGTGTGTGTGTGTGTGTGTGTGTGTGTGTGTGTGTGTGTGTGTGTGAGATCAGTTGTTTTGCAGACAGATGAGTGTGCCAGTGAGTGTTTCTGTCTCCGGTGTCCACCAGTGACCAGCAGCAATAACACTGTGGCTACAGGGCAGTACCTGATATCATGGAGGAGGTATGACATGCACAGTTTGAGAGGAGTGATCTGTGGCTTTGAACAGGCTTGTAAAGTGATTAACTCTGTTTTAACTCTATTGTACAGGAAGTCCGCCAGTGCAGACAGTCCCCTCATCCAAACTACAGTCACTCTACCTCACGTCATCCTGGAGTCTGTCCCTCTTTACATCCACGCTGGTCAGTCAAGTGAAAACACACATCACATGCATTGTCCACATTTTAACTTATTATGATTTGTGTTCATGTCTGATTAATTTTTATGTCAGTCAGCTGTGTTGCATGTCAGCATTTTATTTCTATATGTCTCTGTTTTGGTGTAGATCTACCATCATTTGGGAGAGTCAGAGAGTCTCTTTCAGTTCGTTACCACATAGAGAACAGAACAGCTCTGGTGCAGGAGGTGGAGATGGCTGTTGAACCGTCGGATGCCTTCATGTTCTCTGGACTCAAACAGGTACGACTATGCTCACGTTTACATAGTGTTGGTAAAAGGTGATGTAGCTGCATTCCCATCAGCTGAGTCAAAACTTGTGAATAGGTTTACCGAATACATCTGTGTAATTTAACTGAACCAAAGGAAAAGTGTTACATGTTGCCTTTTAGCTCTGATCAGTTTTGTTTTCAATCAGGCTCTGTTTCCATGAACATATTTTTATGCACATTAGTAAGTATTGCATTAGAAGGTCAGGTCAGAGGTGTTTGTTTTTGCAGTAAATAGGATATGGAAATGCCTTTTCCCAACATGGTCTGACGTAGTGATCATTTAACTCACATGACTGATGCTGTTTCACTGTCGGCGTCTTCTCCCATAACTACATTATTTGTCTCTGGCAGTTGCAACCCCAGAAATTTTTCATAAGGGTGCCAGATGGGGTCACTAAAAATCTTGGAATGTCAAATCAGAACCAAAAGTTACAACTGAATTTCATAAATTTGATAATGCTGTAGAAATATATAGGCTAGTAAAACTATGTCAATACTGGTTCAGTTAATACTTTCAGTTCCACAACAATCCTGTCTTCTGTCACCTAATAGCATACTTCAGCCAAACCCAGAGTTGGAAATATGAACTTAAGAAAAGAATGTATGAACAGGAAAATGCATTTACAATGTGTGTGTGTGTGTGTGTGTGTGTGTGTGTGTGTGTGTGTGTGTGTGTGTGTGTGTGTGTGTGTGTGTGTGAATGTGTGTGTGTGTTTGCAGGTGCGTCTGCGTATCCTCCCTGGCTCAGAGCAGCAGATGCTGTACAACTATTACCCGCTGATGGCTGGTTACCAGACTCTTCCACAGCTCAACATCAGCCTGCCCCGCTGCCTGACCACCAACACACACACACTGAGACGCTTCCTGCCCCAACGTATCTTTGTCAAGGTAACACACTCACAGAAATGCATCTACACAAACTGAGTTAGCAGTCGTTATCTGAATGTAAAGATAATCAGTGTTTTTCTTTCTCCTCAGCCTCAGGGTCGACAGCTGGATGATGCCTCCATCGCTGCAGCTTGAGAAGAACGCAAACTGTTTACTGTAAATATGAGAACATTGTGAAACTTGTTCTAGATGTATGATTCCACACAGGTAACAATATTAACACTATTTGTTTCACATTGTTCTGTAAACACACACCAGGAAAACCGTCTGTTGACCAAACGTCAGGAGAGAACTGTTTTCAGTTTTCAGTGTGATGACTTGATGAGCATGGTGAATGAAGGGACGCACTGATGTTCATTGACAGTGGAAATCATGTATGAATCTGATGTGAGCTAAATAGAAATTTTGGGTGAAGTGTAATACATGAAAACTGAATGTGATGGAAGTTTCAATAAATTGAATGATGTAAACTAGTTGTGTTTCATGCGAGCGTTATAAAAAGACTGTTAACTGTGTTTCCATATTTAGGCAAGGCAAATCTATTTATATAACACTTTTCATACCCAAAGTGCTTTACAGAGCACACAGATAAAAGCACAAGAAACAAATAATAAAAACAAGAGAGAGCAATCAAAAGCACATGGGATATAACCAATAAAGGCAAAACAGGCTAAAGGACTCAAAAACAAAACAAAACAAGAGAACAAACAACATAAAGCACAGAATAAAAACAGTAAAACATAAATGTAATTTTAAAAAAGATTAAAAGCAATGCTTACTGTGCATTTATTAATGTTAGGGACAGCGGTGCAATTTATATTATGATAAACGATAATGTAGTCAGTTTGAGAGCTGTTTTTCATTCATTCACCCTGAAAATAACATTTTGATGAAGACATGGATCATGCAATAAGGCGTGTCTGCTTTGTTCTTCCTGCAAATTGTTCTCACAACGATTTACAAGGAATAAAACAACATGTAATCGGACAAAGGAAAAACCTAGAGTGTCTCACAGGACTCTCTTGCCCGATGATATGTTTCCTCACACGGCCAGTCTGAGTTGATTTTCCCTATCTTCTAACTGTCAGCAGCATGCACCAGTGACACCGACTTCTCTAATGTACCCATCTGTGGCTTTAATGGTTCCAGTGAGCTCCTCCAGAGCTTAAGTATAGTCAGGCTTCACCTCTAGGGCAGAGATTATAAAATTAGGTTTGTCTTTTTATCACTAAATGTTCAATCACACAGTGACATCTGACTGTTAATGGCTTTTGAGGTGTTTTATTTTGTGGGGCCATTTTACTGTCAGTGCTCGCCTCCCTGTGTGCAAATGTTCCACCAAAACAAATCCACCCCAGAAACTATCTATGGGCCTAGTGCCGCCCATGATGGTTGTGATTGGTTAAAAGGAACAAAAACAAACCAGAGCGTTTTTATGTGTCCACACCGGCGATAGCAATAGCTGGAGGCATTATGTTTTTGGGTTGTCTGTCCTGTTCTTGTGAAGGCAATATCTCAAACATGCCTTGAGGAAATTTCTTAAAAATTTGGCCCGAACCTGGACTCAACAACTGATTCGATTTTGATGGTTGAAGGTCAAAGGTCAACATCAGTGTGACCTCCAAAAACAGGTTTTTGGCTGTAAAAGAGTTCTTACGCAAATCATGACAAAGCTTCACACAAATGTCTATTAGGATACCATGATTAAGTAAGAACAGTTTATTTCCAAAAGGTCAAAGGTCAACGTCTCATCATAGTGTTCTGTAAAAACACTTTTCTGTCCATTATTCAATGGCATCTCTCAAGAACAGAAGGACATTTGGTAAAATGCTTAATTTCTGACACTAATCTGTGTTTAGGCACACAACCACAGAGTGGTAATTCTAGTTTTTCCACGACAGTAAAAAGATAACTGGTGATTCCATACCTTTCTCTAGAGCCGTCACAGCACTGTGGAGGTAAGTCTGGCCATGTGAGACTGGCTTTTAGCCAAACTAGAAACAGGTTGACATAATGAAGCCTGAGGCTTTTTGCTGGGATTAATTTTGAATATGTTTACCTCATTATTTTAAACTCACCACATTTAATATGAGCATCTGACAATGTAACCTTATATACATAAGGACAAGTACAGCATAAGGTCCCCTTTAAGAGAAAATCCTTAGTAATCCTAATAATTACAGTTACATAACACATACAAGTAATTCACATGAAAACACTGCCAACACCTGCCTGCCCTTTAGTATATTCCACACACGTGAATAGATTTAAAGGTCAGGCTAAGACATGTAACATCATGTACAGCTCTGATACCTTAATGCTGGATGAGACGTCAATCACCAGCAAACTGAACAATGAGGAACTTGTTCGTTTGCGGAAGAAGGTCATCACCTACAAGGTAACAGGAACTGAGTGCAGCAAACATTTAACCTTTTTTTGATTATTTACATACATTAATCTATGGCAGCCTCTTCATTCTACCATTGATACATATGCATCTACATATAGATATTTGAGAGTGACCTAATCATTGTTGGTGTTTTCTGTATTTATTAGGACTTTTTCTTCCTCACTGATGTTTCACAAACGGTCAGAGAGTGAGCTGAGGAATGCTTTTCTAGCTTCATGTAGACCAGTTTAGGATTAACCTTCATTATACATTTATTAAATGACATATAATGACAGAAAAAAATCCCTGTGCCATTTTGGGATGGGACACATGATTATGTAACCAGAAAATACATTCTCAACAAAGAAACTGCCAGAAGATGACTGACAGAGAAGATAACCTCTCTGTCATTCATCTTTGTTAATGTGTGAGCTTCCAGCCCTACCTCTTCTACAAAATGCCTATACAGACCCAGCCAGCTTATTTGCAGCAGCTTACCTGAAAGTTAAGATTGCACAAACTGTCAGCTCCTCTTGAATTTGCATTTGATAAAGAGAGTATTGTTCTTGTCAACCATGTTTGCAGTGATTTTGCTTAAAGGTTGATAACATCCAGCTTTCAGCAATATACTCACTTTCTCTCTCTTCCATTGAAGTCCTGTCCCCACCAGAGGGGAAAACAATTCATCACTCTCTAATGACTTTAGATTACGTAAAGGTGCCTTCTTGTCTTTTGTGTATTCTAGCAAACAACAGAAACATATCTACAAGCTGCTGTGTGATTGGATGCACTGCCAAAAGAGTAAAGAACCCAGAACTAAGCTTTTAAAAGCTGCTGTACCAAAACAACTAAGCTTTTAAGAGGAAAAAAGTGGACACAGACTTGAGGCATCAGCAGAGAGAATGGGACAACTGTGGGATCCTGACACTTAGTATACCCTGTGCATCAAGCATTGAGACTGTAGAGATTGCGGCTAACTATGCTATGCTATTCCTGGTTTTGATCTTTGTCAGCTTAAATGATGATGTCAACCGGTTATTCTATTTAATAGTTGTAAATATTAAAGTTTTTTGTTTCTGGCCATACAGTAAGATCATTTCTCCAAGATTAGCAAGGCAAGGAGAAGAGGACACTGAGACAGACTGACAGTATTTAGCTTGTCAGTATAACTCTTCCTCTCTGGTAGACATAACGTGCTAAAATAATCTTTTGACATTCTGATAGTTTATCTTTTCACTTACTTTGTTAGTGTTTCAGCCTTTAGTTACATTTTGTGGCGCCGTTTGTTTTCCCCTCCGGTGGGTGGTTACGCTCTGTCTCCAATGTTCATGGCCTAATTACATAATGAGTGTTTGTGTTCTCACCAGAGCAGTGTAAATACATCCAGCCTCTTGAACACTGTGCTTCACAATATTTTGCTCTCTGTATCTTAATTTACAGTTAGAGTTATTCCCTATAACTTCTGGTTCTATTGATTTTCCGCCATTTTGAATTTTTTGAAAACACTTAAAATCGATCTCTTCCTAGGAAGTTTGACCGATCTGCATGAAACTCGGTGAACATAATCTAGGGACCAATATCTAAAGTTCCGTCTTGGCAAAAGTTGGAAAACTTACTAAAACTGAGCTTCTATAAGGCAATGAATATTGCGGAGGGCGTGGCTCATCACATAAAGGTGTATAACATCTCAAGGGTTTCACCGATCATCAAACAAAATGGGGGCGCTAGAGAGCTAATTTCTTAGGTTTTTTTCTAATTTTTGGTATGACTAAGTCATGGTATGGTATGCTGTACATAATCACGGAAACTGTCAGTGTGTCATTCTGTCAGTCAGTCATTCTGTCTGTCCCACGTTTTTCTACTCACTGACGTGGTCAATCTATGTGAAACTGCACATAGGCATTGAGGATTGGCATAGGTAGAAGGTGACAAAGCTACCAATGGGAATGGACTAGTATTGTTTAAAACACACATTGCAGGCCTCATGAAATAACAGTTCTGCTACTACGAGGCACCAGTAGCCTGAGGAGATGAGTTTACTGTCTATACATGTTTTGGCACCTTTTTTTTCACATGACAGTTTTATGTCTTAACTAACTACTGTGAAATTATAGGTCCTGAGCATTTGAACAAGTCAGGGCAGCATAGACTGATGGATGACATTAAACCTATTTGCTGTTTTCATGTGCACGGTGTTCTTATATACAGTATCTCCCTCCCTCTATCATCTGCCTGTATGTCTGCCTGCATACTGTGCGCAGTTGTGGCATGTTAATTCTCATGTTCCTTCTTTATAGAAGAACTTTGCATACTGACAGTCATAGCCTTAGGCATTCATAGTTAACATATAAGAACTGGAGCTTCTTCTCTTGTATGTGTTGCTCTACCCAGACTCAAGACTTTCCCTTTCTGGCTGGTAGGTAAGTTTTCAATATTCATATACTATAACATTTTACCATTAAAACCGCCAGCATTCCAGTAGCTCCCTGGGGGATCATTTTTACCCCCTGACACAACAGCGTCAGTAAACACAAATATGTCTTTTCTTGAGGTAGGCAAGTGAATTTTTAAATAATGAGGGGTTTAATGATTTTAATTTTCAGAACCAAAAAAAGGCGCATTTGGAAAAAAAACAACTTTTAAAGTTCATCAAAAACTACAACAAACAAAGAACAAAATAATCAATAGCTCCATTTTCATATACAGTTTAGCAGTTGGTGGTATTGTCATAGTTGACGGTGCTGTTCCTGTTGCGTAATCGACATTGTTACTTTGAATCACTAAAAAATTACTGTCAGTGCAATTTAATGTAAGACCCAGGATTGATTACCAAGTAGTGTGTGAGGGCCCTGCACTCTGTTTCTTCTTATTAAAGTGGCTTATTTTGATATTTGTAGTCCACATAGGAAAAATAAGAAACTAAAGTACACTTCACAAAATGAAAATGCAACACTTTTTCTATGCATGCAAAGGCTTTTCAAATTTGTTTACACATTTGTTGAAATCCGTGCTGGTGAGGTGTGACATATCAAGATGCTGATTAAAAAGCATCATTACTACATAGGTGTGCCTTGGGATGGTCACATGAACCTTGTAAATAAATATGCTGGATAAGGAGATCTTGGGCTGGTGTGGTTACATGTGGTCTGTGGTCGTGAGGCCAGTTGGATGTACTGTCAAAGTAAAAGAAATTACTTTGGAGATGGCTTTTTGTAGCACATTTCAGAGTGGCCTTTTATTGTGACCAGCTCAAGGCAACAAAACTTCGTCAATTGTTTTTCTGTTGATAGTCTGCAATTTTTTGGACTGCAGTTTTGAAATTATTGTTGTGATAGTGAGTGATTCTGTGACGATTTTTAGCTATGCATAAAACACTACTCAAAACGGACAAATTAAATAAGCAGTATTGCCCAACTTTACTTTGCTGAACATAATCCATGTATGAAAAATTGCTCACAATAACCACAAACATGTAAACTAGTGATATTCAACAATTCACAAAAGACTTTAAATTAATTCACACTTTTCTTAAACTTTGAATGTAAATAAGGTGCCAGAGTGCATTAAAAGCATCAACATAGAGCTTGTTTAACAAAAAAAAGTGCCAGGGTCAAATTATTTTTATATAAATTACTAAAGCTTGTTGCCAACTGGCCACTGACCTCCTGGCATTTTGTAAATGTGGCCCCAGGGCAAAGCAAGTTGAGTATCCCTGATGCAGACTAACTTGTTTAGAGTCGTTACCTCTCCTCTGTGGCACATTCTAGAAGGTAGAGAATAAAAGCAAACAGGTATGTCAAAGAAAGATGATACTCTAACACAGACAATCGGTTATCGTACAGCATTCTATAGAGGCCAGAACCAACATGCACACTGACGTATTTAAAGATCTTATTTTACCTCTTTGACGCCCAACAGGTAGAAATAAACTGTGCAGGCAATGCAGGGGTATAGAAAGTTTAACAAAACAAAAAAGTGATTGAAAGTAAAAAGCATAGGCAAGTTTTACTTTTAGTCCCAGTCAGAAAGGGCTGAGGCAAGGCAGTGCAACATATTTGGGAAGTACTGAGTATATAACTGGATAAATGAGACTTGGATTATTCTGCATGAGTTGTGTGAGAGTTGGTGAATGGATGATTTGATATAGTTTTGCTCTTGTTAAAGGCGGTCCCCATTTACTTCAGTTAATTAACAATGTTTGAAGTTTTTGGATTCTTGGTTCGTTGAGAAAAACAATGTTTTCTTTACAAATTAAAGGTAACACAACATGAATAATAGATGTACAGTATAAATGGTCATTTTGATAAGAGTCTGTGGGGTTTTGAGGTCAGTTTTTAAAATGTTGTAAATAAACTATATCATTAGTTATTTGGAGGGTTTAAGAGGATTATGAATTATCTAATTTTTTGTTGTGATTA
The DNA here is from genome assembly GCA_035609425.1 of Epinephelus awoara. Taxonomy (NCBI): domain Eukaryota; kingdom Metazoa; phylum Chordata; class Actinopteri; order Perciformes; family Serranidae; genus Epinephelus; species Epinephelus awoara. The sequence continues at coordinate 8,696,320 of CM069299.1, read as the reverse complement.
TGGATTAAAGTGATGGGTAATAAAGAAACCAGCCCTGTCACCTGAAGAAGATGTTGCCATTGTACATTTTTGCAAAGCATGGTTACATTTGAATTCACATGTATCTTATATATATTAACGTTTCTAAAGTGACATGGTACATGAGCTGACTTCAGGATGAAGTGATACCTTGATGAGACACCTGCCAAACTGCCGACCAATGTTCAAGCCCAACAAACAACAACTGGAATAGAGCCAATAAAAGTATCTAGCCTACCTTGAGCTTTGCGTTTTTACAGAGTGGCTAGTTTGATACTTGCTTTTTATTTTCCTGTAATTACAGAGACAAGAGACTGTCATCCTTTAGCTGTTGGTGACAGGCAACATTAAAAAGTAATTGTTCTCTATCTCCTTTTCTTTTTCTGAACAGAGTTCAAACACTGCAACAATGCCTGCCCCAGGTGTGTGTATGAGCATCGTCAATGCCCGTCATGTGAAAGATGGCAGAGGGACCCGCGACAACCCTGAGCAATTCCTCAACCAAGACTTTCAGCAGCTGAAACAGTACTGTCTCATCAAACAGGTGAGGTACATCGACGACATGTTCCCCCCTGACAGAAGGTCCATTGGTCAGGAGGTACTGAGTCCTTCTGACCTGAAGCGAGTTGTCTGGCTGAGACCAGGGGTGAGTGTTTGAGTCTTTGATTCCATATCACACTAAATGTTGATGTGTAAACATGTCTTTCTTTTGCTAAACGTTCAACTTTTTCAACTGTCATGTGTTTAACTTTGATCCTTGTTGATGTTGTGCAGAACTTAGCTTGTGTTAGCGATTGTGCTAGCAGCTACATCCTAAAGGCTCAGACCTACCAAACTGACTTCAGAGAACTAGTGGTGACAGAAGCCCCATGCTGCATCACCTCACGTCGCTGTGTCTTGGCCAAAAAGTTGCACATGAACACACCACAAAAACTAAAAAAAATTTGTTCTTTCAATATCAGGCCGAGACACAGACAACCAGAGGCAATGCAACAGTCGGACTTCTTTGCCACAAGTTCTTTGATGTTAGTTTGGTTTGTCTCGGCCTTAAGATTTTGTACAAAGTAAGACTGTTGCTTAGGATTGTTTAGAGCTGCTGAGAGTCACAGGGTTTGTCAGTCCTCAGTTATTTGGCAGTGCTAGCAAGCCTTTTACATAACCATCACTGAATTGTTTGGTTCAGTATTGAGTAAAAAACAAAAGTTGCTTAATATACATTAAAAGATGAATATTAGAGGTCAAAGACAAACCGGAAAAAGCTAAACAGGCTGTAGTTATAGTGTATTACTGTCCTGCTCTCTGACAGGTGCTGTCAACAATTTCTCTGTTTCAGAAAATTGTTCCCAATCCTTTTTTTGAAGTTGATGGGGTCTCCAGGTTTGACTTTGGTCAAGGCGTGGTTGGTAGGAAAATTGCTTCATTCATAATAATCCATAAATTGTTTGTCCAGCAATGCAATTTTGAGATGCAAGTGCAGACAAGTGCAAAAAGAGACTATGGTAGGGCAGAGAACATATTGTGCCAATGTGTGTGGGTTTTTTTTTTTTAACTCTTTCTATCAGGAGACTGCTGGTTTCTTGCATCTATCGGAGCTCTGACGTTCCAGACTGACATCCTTCAGCAAGTTGTTCCTCTCGATCAAAGATTTGATAAGGACTACTGTGGGCTCTTCCACTTCAGGGTAAAGCAGTGTTTGTCTAAAAGTAGGCTAGATATTGCTAAATGACACATAACTTGTTTTTTCCATGATCTCATTTCTCATCTACTCAGTTTTGGAGATTTGGAAGATGGGTGGACGTTGTCATTGATGACAAACTACCAACAATTGACGGCAGACTAATCTTCGTTAGCTCCAAAGACCCAACTGAGTTCTGGCCTGCTTTGCTGGAGAAAGCCTATGCCAAGTATGACAAAAGAACGTACTGTTTCTCAGTCAAAAAATAGATTTTCTCAGAGTGATATTTGTCTTATTTTGGGAGTATCTCTGTAAGTAATACCACAACCACTTGTTCCAGAGTGTGTGGTTCCTACTCGGACATGAATGCTGGAACTCCCTCTGAGGCTCTGTCGGACTTCACTGGTGGTGTTCACATGTGTGTCAATCTGGCAAAGCCTCCCCACAACCTGTGGGAACTGATGTTCAGAGCTGGCAAATCTACGTCACTGATGGGTTGTGGGACACCACAGGGGGTAAGCACGAATATACCACAAAAAAAACAATACTGACTGGTTCTTTTTGCTTTCATGTGCTAAAACTCTATGGAATGTCCGCAGATGCTGTAAGATGCTTTTATGAAAAAGCATCTTTTTTTTTTTAAAGATTATTTTTATGGGCTTTTTGCCTTTATTGACAGGACAGAGAGTGAAATAGGGAGACAGAGAGAGAGAGTGGGGACTGACATGCAGCAAAGGGCCACGAGCTGGATTCAAGCCCGCGGCTGCTGCAGCGAGGCGATGCCTCTGTACATGGGGCGCCGGCACTATCCACTATGCTCCCGGCGCCCCTATGAAAAAGCATCTTACAGCATCTGCGGACAAAGGGGGGCAAAGATGATCTTAGCCAAAGCATGTGGTAACATAGTCCTAGTTAGACAGATAGTTTTAGTTATGTTCATTACAAGATAATGTTTTTAATATGATTTGCATTGCCAGTATAGCTTTGTTTAGTACTCTTTCAAATTCTTGACATTTTAGTGTTTTTTCTTGGAGGATTTATCAGTGACAATACTCTGGAATGAATATAAAAGGAAGTTTTAAAACATTCTGACTTTAATTTATTTTAGTGTAGTTTATTTGCAGTCTCTCTGAAGTTTGTTTATCTTAATATACTATATTAGATGTTAACGTGATGTGGTGGAAAATACGGTGTGGTCAGAGTTTTGAGTAGGTGCACTCTAATTAGATGTAAAGGGGTTGATGCGGCTGTCACATATAGTATCCAGTTCATTTTGAATGAATTTTCACATAATTTTCCCCTTTTATTCATCTAATTTTGCAAATGTTTTAATGCATGCTAATGTAATGAAGTTAGCTAATTGTAAAACATTAATGGCAAAGAAGGGAACTTGATATGGATCATAATCTAAGGCTGAGAATTCCATGTTCTAGGAGGGTCAACATGCTAGCCGAGATGACTGAACAGCTTTTTGACTTGTTACTTGACTTGTTTGAACTCATAAGACTAACCATCTAGCTAAATCATAATGTGTTTCAGTAGCATCACTGTCTTTGTCTAATATCACTTTTTTTAACCCATTTTGATACTTAGCTAAATTTTGAGTATTTTATATGTTTTCAACTATTGTCACTTCAGTGATTAGGAGGTAAACAATCAAATGTTGGTCCCCTGTTGACTTGATTTATTATGTGCTTAGAAAAATGTATGTTGCACAAGATGACCTGCTGCGATAACATATAAAGTATTTATATCTTGCAGGAGACATCTGCCAACACCGTGTTACCGAATGGATTGGTCCAAGGCCATGCCTACGCTGTTACGGGTTTGAAACAGGTAAAGAATTCCATTTGTTTTAAGGGCATTAGTGTACCACCAACAGCTAGCTGCGTATCTTCATACAATACATACGACATATCGTAAGAAAATGCACACATAACAGTCTGTACAATATCCTACAAATTAGAGCCCCATGAATGACTTAACGTCCTTATCATAACTTACCTAATTAACGTAAAGTTACAGTGGTTGGGTTTAGGCAAATAAAATGACTGCGGTTAGGTTAAGGAAAACAAACATGGTGAACACGTACCTTAAAACGACTCAAATTTCTCTCAGAGTTTACACAGTTGGAAACACACAGTTCCTGGGGAAGGTCCTGTGTCTGCACCAAAATATCTGAACTGTATGGGAGCATTTCCTTCTTTACTGCCATCGGCGCATTGGTCACGTGATCGTAGCCTTCCAAAATACATGGCCTATGTATGAATTGCTGGTTTATCAGTACATTGGATATGTATGGATTTTGGTGCATTACGAATGAACGGTGCATGAGAACAGCTCGTATTAGTTCTGAGTTTAACCTTTGCAAATGATTTGATTAATATATAGAGTTTTAGGGTAATAAAGGCCTTAATTTGGCCTTTACTGTAGCCTATAGTTGTACATATCAAAGGAAGTAAGAACATAGTGGTGTGCAGTGATTTTTATGGCAAATAACTAATTTTTCTGTCTGGTAATTGCTGGTCAGGTGATGAGCCGAGGGCAAATGGTAAACCTGGTGCGTTTGTGGAACCCCTGGGGCAGGGGGGAGTGGAACGGAGACTGGAGTGATCGGTAAGAATGGCACTGAGTGCAGTGACTGTTTCACAAAGAAACTGTTCTGATTTGCTGTCCTAGGAGAGAAAACAGTGATTATTTTCTTACAACAAAATTTGTCATACACAGGCAAATTTCTCAGGAATGCTTTGTTAACAGTTTGTGTCTGCTTCTTGATGATAATTTCTACAATGGTAAACTAAATAATGTTTTTGTAAGTCATCTATAAGGGAGTTGGGGACATTTTAAACAGGGCCAGGATAAGCCTTTCTGTAGCTGTCTTATTGTAATACTGTAACTCTCTTGTTATTATAAACTGGTTGTTCCAGTTAGTAGCAAAGCATGACTACAGCAGTTTTGACAGCTCTTCTACATTCATATCTTGGAGGTTATCAGTTATAAAAGAATAATGTAATTAGTGTTTTTCCATTGAATGTAAATCTTATGATTACTTGTCTGAACTTTACCCAATGATTGCAGCAGACAAGTTAAACCGATGCATCCAATTCAGGCTGGTGTGTCATGAGTCATCCAAGTTATGCTGGATCCTTTTTTATGTTTTTTATATTACAGTCTCCTCAGTTATTTACTATTGTATCTTACTATCTTACTATATAATAACGAAAGCTCTGTCTGTCTGTCTGTCTGTGTGTGTGTTCCACGTTTTTCTCCTCACTGACTTGGTCAATCCATGTGAAATTTGGCACAGTGGTAGAGGGTCATGGAGGATGCGAATGAAGCAATATTACATCTTTGCATGGGCATATCTCATGCCCCGTATGTCGAAGAGACATGAAACTTTGCACAGAGATGCCTCTCCTCATGAGGAACAAATTTGCTTCAAGAACCCATAACTTCCGGGTATATAGATTTTCCGCCATTTTGAATTTCTTGAAAAACACTTAAAATCGATCTCTTCCTAGGAAGTTTGACCGATCTGCATGAAACTCGGTGAACATAATCTAGGGACCAATATCTAAAGTTTTCTCTTGGCAAAAGTTGGAAAACTTACTAAAATTGAGCTTCTATAAGGCAATGAATATTGCGGAGGGCATGGCTCATCACATAAAGGTGTATAACATCTCAAGGGTTTCACCGATCACCACGCAACTTTGTAGACATATGACCACACATAATCTGAGGGGACCCCTCCATTATTGACCCCATCAAACAAAATGGGGGCACTAGAGAGCTAATTTCTTATCTAAGCCTAACCGCCATATCGGTTTTTACTAAACTTGGTAGATATGTAGAACAGGACGCCTCAAGGTGACTGGAGGAATTTAACTCTAATTGGCAACTGGGTGGCGCTATAACAACAGCATCTGGTCAAAAACAACTTGACACATGATGTGCTCTTGGCCCTGAGCCTTGGCCTCTATCAGAAAAGGTCACTTACAGCTGAATGTTTGAACTAATTTTAACAGTATTGCCTCTCTTCTTTCTTCACTGCAAAATTGCACCTAAAGGTCGCCTTTATGGCAAACTGTGAGTCCTGAGGATCGTGAGATGTGCCTTTCAGTGGTTGATGATGGGGAGTTTTGGTAAGCAAGCTAAAATCAAAATTTAAGGTGACAACAATTTTAAAAAAGTTCTGACTGCAGAATGTTTTGTGACATACTCTAAAAAATACAGAGTAGTAACTACCAATTTATCGTTTTCTCAACAACTTTAGTGTAAAAATGCACTGATTAAAATTCTAAACTGATTGTATAATATCTTTACCTGAAAGGGATTAAAAAGTAGTTTGTATTTTGTATTTTACATACAAAAACTAAAGTATTAAGTAGTAATAAGCAGTATCTATACATATTGTTTCATCAAGGACATATTTCTATAGTGGCCAAGAGAGGCATTTATTCATGATATATATCATAATTAGGTGTAATTACATGTTTGTAATTAAGTGTAAATTGAAATTAATTTGATAATACTTTCAGCACATCTAAAAAAACAATTATGCAGATTGCATTTGCGTATTTTACCTCATCTGATCTATACAGAGTAACAATTTCTTCTTTGATAGATCAAGTGACTCTAAGCCTAAAACAACACTGTGTCTAAATGAATCTCTGATGTCAACAGGATGACCCTGGAAAACTTCTCGAAGTTCTACTCAGACCTTGACATCTGCTGCCTTTGTCCCGACTTCCTTGATGGAAGCTCTTCATGCCATTGGAAGACCTCCTACCATGAGGGCAGATGGGTTGCAGGAACAACTGCTGGAGGATGCATTAACAACCTTGGTACTTTCAGGATATCTGAACTTATGCAAAACTGTCCCCTCAAAAGCAGTATATGGAGACTGAAGTGTACCAGTTAAAAATGTAGTGATTGTGTATGTATTGTGTTACTTCTTAATTTTAAATGCATGCATTATTATTTACACATACGTAGATGAATTTCATTTCACCTTTTTTAACATTATCAACAGATTCGCCCTTATTTTAGCAAAATGGTAAAATGCAGAATTATTTCCCTCTTTGCCTTCCAGACAGTTTCTGGACTAATCCGCAGTATCGGGTGAGGATTGAGAGTTTGCTCAGTGAATGTTCTTCTGGCCAAGATGAGAAAAACATGCTGGTGTCTCTCATGCAAAAACCAGACAAGAGAAACAGGCGCCTGGTCAAAAGTCTCCACATTGGATTCTCCGTATTTGAGGTAAATATTTACCTTCACTGTTTTTTTAACAGTATGGACTGTTATGGATATATCCTGTATATCCTGTATATGCATGGAAAGTAGCTGTTAAACATGACACACATATCACATGAAATAAAAGCAGAAATAAAACCATTCTTGGCCACTCCATGTCATTGTGGTGAACAATATCAGTGCTGTATCACAAAGTTAGCAGTTATACGTATGTGGCTTATCTCTCAACATAAAACATCTGCACCAAGTTCTTGAAGAAACTCTGAATGCAGCATATTCACTTGCTTTTCATTTTATTAGAACTTTGGTAAACCACTATGAGCCCTATAACTGATCATTAACTTCCTTGATATCTATTTGCATCACTCACATGGCCTTATGAATTAATGATTTAATTTAAAATATTTTTTTGTCCCTAACATGAACTAATTTTTCTCTGATTTCTTCTCAGGTGACTGAAGAAGTAAGTAACATTTAGCCCAATCCTCATACACAGTGCATGCCTACCTACATTTTGCAGCTATGCTATAAACTGCATATAACTGACATCTATTTATTACCGGTGTTACAGTACAAGGCACACAGTGGGAAGTTCCCAGCCTCTTTCTTCAGCAGAAACAAGGCTGTCGCCCAAACGAAAACCTACATGAATGCACGTGAGGTGATGGAGTTCTTTTTGCTCAAGCCTGGCGAATACCTGATTGTGCCGTCCACCTTTAATCCAAATGAGACAGCCTCCTTCATCCTGACCATCCTTTCCAAGGCAGAGACCCACATCCAGTAAGTCACTCGCAGCCAGTGCCAGACCTAGCACATTCAGCACCATAGGCAAGCCCCCACCCAATTAAAGAATATTTGATTATCTTATCTAGTATTGCAAACAATGACAAGACCCCAAAAAAAATCAACATACAGTATATAAACAACGTAGCTAACAAACAATAAAAGAATATGGTACACGCAACTTCAAATCGCTTTTGCCTTTTGGTTTTCTCTTACTCTGATGCTCTCCACTTACACTTCACTCCACCATACCTATTAATCTTTTAGCACAATCAAACTAAACGTATGGCCCCGGTGCTGGATGTCTCCCAATCATTTTATTCAGTGAAAATGAATTGATTCACACTGGGGGATTTTTTTTAAATTTTTTTTTTTTACTTTTAATATACATAAGGTGCCAGAGTGCGTAAAAAAGAATCACATTAGAGCTTGTTAGTCCAAAAAAGGTGCCAGGGGAATCTCCAAATTTAAAACCTGTTTTTGTGTGGGTGGGGGAGCCGCAGACACCTATGTCACCTAAAGGAAGGTCTGCCACCGCTTACTTCTGACTAATTAGTCTTTAAAAGCTTGTATTATTACTTTATGTGCCATGACCAACTTAATATAAGCTTTTTACCCAAAAAAACAAAATCCCAAGCAAAAGTTGGCGATAAAAACTAGAATCAATTATCTACATTTCTCATTACAAAATAATTACATTACTTAACAAATTATTCAGCAGCAAAACATATGTGTCAAAGGTGCCTTTAAACAACTCCAAAGCACAGAAAGCAATGTTGTATTCAACACTATTGACACCCAATTGGGGGACTTTGAGAGCGCCTTTGCAAACACAGTGTGAAACAACGCACTGATCACAAAGAATATAGTGATGTTGCAATTAAACAGCAGAACCTGGGCTACAACGCTGTAAAAAGCCTTTTTACATGCCCCAAACACAGCTCAAACAACAACTAAATAAACAACAACAAATCCAACTCTATACAGCACTGATATCCCGACCCACTCGATATATTTTGGGCTCTAACTCGACCACACGTTATGCAAAACACATGCCATTCATCTCAAATGAAAGCAGAGACTCCGCTGTTTCCACACATATGCGCCAAAGCACTCTACCCCAAAGCATCAGAGAGCTACAGGCCAAAGAACAACAACAGAAATCGCTTTGCCGAGCTATAGTTGTAATATTTCTCTTGCCGTTGTTGTTTTTGCCGTGAAAAGCTCATTCTGCTATAGCATCATTCTATTGGCTCTAACAAATCAAACGAGGTGTCAATCACTCAACTCGACCAAGCCTTACGGAGATACGTGCCTGCAAAGCATAGAAGAGAAAATCTGTTTCACGTGTAGTAGGTGTGCATTGGTCAGTTTGGAGTGGGAAAAAATTGAAAAAACGAGACAGACAGTTGTATGTGTATATCCTAAACATCAGTAGGGATTTACAGAAACAAAAATTGAAAGATATAAGATTGTACATGACAAATATCACATGCAAACGTGATGCAATTTTGGAGAGCTCGCCTGAATCTTCTGTACTAAAACCTCTCTAATATTGTTCTGCTTCACTTCATCAGAATCAACCTTTGCAGAGTTAATGTTCACATATTGATAGAGGTTTAGAGCTGCAGCTGCATCATTCCAAAGGGATACTCATCCTGAAAATGCTTTTTTTTTTTAAGGCAACCCTCAAAATATTTCATTTGTGCTGTGTGCCATCTTCATTTACTCTTCACATATAACACATACACTGATATTTACACATCTTAACAAATCTCACAAGTGTTCCCTTTACCATGACACCAAAAGTATTCAAATAGACCTTGTGGTTGCAGAGATATATATATTCATTTCATTATGGGTAGGCAATTTATCAATTAACCTCGCTGACACCATTAAAAATGTCAAAGCAACAGAATGTTACTGTAAGTACTAACTGTAATGCCATTGCTGGAGTTCACATTATACTTTCTTAAACTAATTGTTAGTAAAAAAAAGTGACCACGTCTTACTCAGTATTGTGTTATGCTCATCACTGGCCACACGTGATGCGCTGTCGTCTTGTCTTTCCTTCCAGTGAGAATTCTGGTGGCCATAACCACGAACACAAGAAAGCAGAAGAGGTTTGCAAGATTTTATGATATATTGTCAATGATCTCCTTATTATGGTATTGCTGTTGTGTTGCATGTTGTTTACTTTGTTGATTACACTGATAGCATGTAACACATAGTACATATTATATGGTGCATTAATTGCTCTGTAGCTGAAAGCAGTCAATATTTTGCAGCCCATACACATCAAAAATGGAGGGGATGACGAAAAGAAGAGGGTGATGTTCCGTCAATACTCTGATGAGGTAATTTCTGTGTCTTAAAATAATAATCTCAAAGATTTTCATGTCTGTTTTTCATTTTCATTTCAAATGTCTGTTAAGTCACTATTGCTTAATAAGGTGAAAGAATGGTGAGTAAGCCTGTGGCTTATTGACCAAAGCCCTTGCATTTACAGTATTATGAACCAGGTGTTTGTAGCAACATTCTCGGGATATTAATAATCTGCTTTTAGGCTGTTGTCATGCTCTGTTTGTAGGTTTTCCTACAGAAAGTATACACCAAAAAAATCTGGCCCAGTTGAATTTGTAATTAAAAGGTGTAGGATGCTATTATTTCCCCTCAATATAAAGGCAACTAAGATAATGAGAATATAAGACTATGAGTTTTTTCTTGTTGTAATTTCATGTCCAGTATGAAGAGGTGGATGCTGAGCAGCTCCAGAGGCTTCTAAATGAAAACATCCTGCAAGGTTTGGACTGTGAAGAGGCCTGATGCATATGAGCTAAAATAAATATTCAAATATGATAATCTTCTGTAGCACTTCTATGTTGCTGGGTTTTAGCCAAATAAAGTGTCCTGCTTTTCTTTCTATTTTAATATAGGACATTTGAAATCTGGAGGCTTCAGCCTTGACGCCTGTCGCAGCATGGTTGCTCTGATGGATGTATCCTCTTATGTGATATTCATTATGAATTGGTGTGATGGAAAAATATATGTTTTTTATTCCTTTTCTCCATCTCAGCTATAAGTTTGCTAAATTAGGAATCTCTTACAGTAAATGTAGTTAAATAAAACACAAAGTAGTGTACATGCCAAAACCCAGCAGCCCTTTTGATGGTTTCACACAAAATCAGATTTAAAGGTCGAGCTAAGATGTGGAACAACATGTGCAGCTCTGATACCTTAATGCTGGATCAGACATCAATCACCGGCAAACTGAACTCTGAGGAATTTGTTCGTCTGTGGAAGAAGGTCGTCACCTACAAGGTAAAGGAACCAAGTGAAGATTAAAAATCTCATAATAAAACAAAAATTACTGGTGGCCTTTATAATTGCGGACATAATGACTCATACATTACTAACTGTCTTCTCTTTTGCCAGGACATATTCTTCCGCACAGATGTTTCCCAAACAGTAACACTGTCACTGAGTGAGCTGAGGAATGCAATCATGGCTTTAGGTAGACAATCAGCCACTTCTCCTTGTCTGCTATAGACAGAATCACTCTGGGATTTATCCTTCTTATTTTAAACCTTATGAGTGGGGCTGAAACTTCAAAATCTTGCTAACCGTGTTTTATATTTTGCTGCGACAGACAAGATTAAGTATGTAGCAGGAAATTAAAGGAAGCATTAATAAAGTTGGCAAGAGTTTGTCGGCTGTAATTAAAAAGCTTTTGCAGCTGTAGCTCAGGGGAGTAGGATGAGCTGCCACTTACCTAAAGAACAGCTATTCCATTTCTGGCTCTTCCAAGCTGCATGTCAAAGTGTCCTTGGACAAGACACTGGCCCACAGCACACCTGTCTGTCAGTGCCATTAATACTGAGCTGTACTTCAATTATATAATGTTAATCCCGTACTTTTGTGTTTGACTGACATTGATGATGAACATTTAGATAGTTAAACATATTCCAGCCAATTTGTATTTTCATTTATCCAAATGTGTGAGAGTTATTACACAAGAACTGTTTTTCACAGCAGACATTTTGAGCACAGGTGTCACTAATAACACATATTATGGGTCTGTTCTATTCACGTGTCCCAGTAGGCCATCACAGAGTAATAGTGTCATTGCTTAATGAAAGGAAAAATAAATTGCAGATTCTCATTAATGAAAACAATAAGGCAGCCCTAAAATAAGTCATACCATAAACTTTTGTCCTATATGTTGGTTAGGAATGAGGATCAGCGATGACATGCTGAACTTGATGGCTCTGCGCTACGGTGCCTCTTCTGGACACATGACGCTGGAGAGCTTTATTAGTCTCGCCCTTCGCTTTGACTGCATGAAGCGTAAGTAAATTGGGAAGATGCTGACAGTAGACAATAGTTTCAGTGCATGTATAGCCTAAACACAAAATTGTATTAATTACTCTGAGTCGCTTTTCTGTGTGGTCAGCAAACAATTTTTGCTGATTTGAAATGTATCAATGTACAATACATTTTATAATTATCTTCTGCACACAAGATTCAAAAATTCATCTTACAGGACTTTAAAGGGGAACTACGCCCATTTTCAAAATTCATACAATACTAGTCCATACCCATTGGTAGCTTTGTCACCTTCTACCTATGCCAATCCTCAATGCCTATGTGCAGTTTCACATAGATTGACCACGTCAGTGAGTAGAAAAACGTGGGACAGACAGAATGACTGACAGACAGAATGACACACTGACAGTTTCTGTGACTATGTACATCATACCATACCATGACTTAGTCATACCAAAAAACAACAACATTGGGCCACAGGGGGAGCCACAGTGATCAGTCGCATTTTAGCCATTTTTAAGCATTTTTCTGTTGTTATAGCGCCACCCAGTTGCCAATTAGAGTTAAATTTCTCCAGTCACCTTGAGGCGTCCTGTTCTACATATCTACCAAGTTTAGTAAAAATCGATATGGCGGTTAGGCCTAGATACGAAATTAGCTCTCTAGCGCCCCCATTTTGTTTGATGGGGTCAATAATGGAGGGGTCCCCTCAGATTATGTGTGGTCATATGCCTACAAAGTTGCGTGGTGATCGGTGAAACCCTTGAGATGTTATATACCTTCATGTGATGAGCCACACCCTCCACAATATTCATTGCCTTATAGAAGCTCAGTTTTAGTAAGTTTTCCAACTTTTGCCAAGAGGGAACTTTAGATATTGGTCCCTAGATTATGTTCACTGAGTTTCATGCAGATCAGTCAAACTTCCTAGGAAGAGATCGATTTGAAGTGTTTTTCAAAAAATTCAAAACTGATGTAATATTGCTTCATTCACATCCTCCCATGATCCTCTACCACTGTGCCAAATTTCACATGGATTGACCAAGTCAGTGAGGAGAAAAACGTGGAACAGAGACACACACACAGACAGAGTTTTCGTCATTATATAGTAAGATTCCTATGGTCTAAGACAGTCAAAAAAAATTACATGAACAACTCTCTCCCAAATAAAGTGCCCCAGAGATTATGTTTTTCACATTATGTTTTTCCACATCCAGGCCTTAAAGCCGTGGTTGATGTGATTATGTTCTGTCGTCTCATTTTGCCACTTGTTAGCAACCACTTTTTTTAAGACACACAGAAACTTCAATATCACTAGTGGGGTATTTACTGATGTATTTTGTCTTAGAACAAAATGTGAAAATCTCCTGAGCTTGAGTTAACCACAGATCCTATTTCAGGTGTCTAATGAAAAACCTATTGACTTTGAGAAGAAGAAAATGGGGGTGGAAAAATTCTAACTCATTTCTGGGTTTTGGGACTCATTCCTAGGGCACTCTATCCAAAAGCTGGAGTACTAAATCTCAGAGATGTGATGTCATAGGGTATAAAGTCTGGAGCTCTTTTATAGATAATGAATTGGGAAAGATTTTCTAGATGACAATGAGGGCACCCAGGGAAATGTATGGGTACATTTTATCTTAGGCACTACTATAGAATGAAGCTCACCTGGGTATAAAAAAGGACAAAAAAAACCCAAACACTGTGGGTCCACAAAATCAGGCTCCCATCCATTGAGATCCATTGTCATACTTCTCTGTTTTCTGGTTCTGAGAGAGTAGCTCATGTTCACACTTATTACATTTTCCTTTACTATGCGAACACTCAAAATATTAGGTGTTTAGTACAGAAGTATGCAATTTGAGACACACTGAGAAAGTCTTATGTGGATCAGTATTTCTTTATTATTTGGTTGTATTAACATCATATTTCAACATCGCTGGGATGCTCATTAAGGAGGTCCAGCTGATGGCCAGGTAACATTGTGGGCATCAGTCAATCAATCAATCAATCAATCAATCAATTTTATTTATAAAGCCCAATATCACAAATACAATTTGCCTCACAGGGCTTTACAGCATACGACATCCCTCTGTCCTTTAGACCCTCACAGTGGATAAGGAAAAACTCCCCAAAAAAAAACCTTAACCGGGGGAAAAAAATCAGCACAACTTTCATTTTGGAACTACTTTTGAACCACAATGAAATGTCTTGATTAAATGTTCAAACAATGGTCATTCAATGTCTCAGTGTTTTCTGGCATGTCTGTAGAGTCTTAGTTTATTTAAGTAACGTTTTGACATCTGGAAGATATAAACTGCCTCCTGTCGTCTGGTTAACTGGGATGTTTTTAATACATCTGTCCTGGGTCAGCAAGGAAAGGCTACACTGTACCAGTGCACCACTGGGTGGGCAACAGAAACTTAAGGATGTCTACTGCATTTCACTTGCTGCACATCATTGTTTCACATGCAGTACAAAGCATTACCGGAAATGAAGCAACTGGTTAAGATGAAAAAAGAGACATTATGAACTTTGTCAAATTTGACCGACACCTCTGGCTCCCACTCTGCCTCCATAGTTTCTGAAGTAAAATGATTTCTGTTTTTCTCAATAGAAATCTTCAACCAGCTGTCTGATGGAGTGCACATCAGGAATCTTGGCGAATCAGAGGTAATAAAAATTCTTCACATGTGGTGCACATTTCTTAAAATTTGTTGATAATTTACATTTTTGACCATTCACAATCTGCACTGCTGTTGATCTAAAACTGGGGAGGGGATTTCAATGATGAAATGATGATGCTTTTTACCAGAGCTACAGATACATTAATGTGCAATAATAATTGTTCCCTCCTCTTTTTTCAGTGGATGTACCTTGCGATGTACACTTAACCTGAGAGAGAAGATGAACTGCAGGATTCATTTAGAATTACAGCAGCAGATTGTGTGAAAGAAAATAAAAATGTGTTCTTCTGCCAGTGAGCGATGAAATGTATCAACTGTATCAAATCTCAATTAGATCATGTAAGCAAGAAGTGTTTTAAATCAATAATGTGTGCATTGTTACCACGAGCAAATGTACTGACATATACAGTAATATGAACACCTGTGAACCTATCCCATGATGTATAGCAAAAATACTTCACTATTTTAAGTTTACATTTTATTCTCTTTGATGTACGTCGTTCATTTGTTGTAGATTAGATTACTGCATTTTCTGTTTCACTGTTTTGACCATTTAATATCACAACAACGACTTTTACTGTAATCACTTTGTACTGTTTAAAATAAAGACATTATACAAACAGTTTTGGCAGTATTTGTATATATATATATATCTATATATACATATATAGATATATATATACAAACAAATCATGGATTTGGAGATGCGTAGTCTGAAAACTCAAGACTAATGCTAATGAAGTGAGAATATGCTGCCTTTTGATCAGCTCTTTGGAGACTGTTCAAGTGTAGTGTTAGATTTAATGGTGATAGGTAAAATCCATAAAAGTCAGGACATATTATATATTAAATTCCTTTGCAATTGTTTGGGGGGTTCCATAACGTTCCGCCATCTTGAAAATACATCCGCCATCAAGGGACATATGGCACTACCAGGGAATAGCCCCGCCTTCTGCGTTTTTGTTGAGAGCCAGGCCAGTGCTTCGTGACTGAGAAGCCAAAGGAGAGGAGCAAGAGGCGCTTTGCTACTACCCTGGCACTACTGCCGCATAACAAAGTCCCACTCTTATAATAGCATAATGCAGGATCATGCATATGCAGCATCACGGGAGACGGAATCCTTGTCGCCAAGAAAGCGCAAAAGGGAATCAAAAAGGCAACCAGACTGGCAAATTCAAAGCCTTTCCCAGGTAGAGAGAGCTGCTAAAGGAGAAAGGTTTTAAAAGGGACGCTGGGATTGGCCTGCTGCCGTTGTTGCAACGTTTGAATGCAATATACGATTTCAACGTTAGATGGGAGAAATTCCTACACACTGTGGCTTTAATTTCAAATCCCAGTGTGAAGAGTAAAATCCACATCACCATTCAAAATGTGTTATTTAAATTCCTGTGTTAAATAATGTAGTTTTACAACATGAAGAGACAGTGTGAAGCAGAAGTCAAGCAATAGCAGAGAAAAAAACAGTTTTCTTTATAGATGAATAGTATCAACAATTCTCACTCTCAAGATGTGAGTGTTACTGGATGTGTAATAGTTTTTGATTGTGCAGAGTATTTTGTAGCCCTAAGAGAAGGCGGGTCTTCCCTTGCCTGCAACAGTCTCATTAGCCTTGACAGACATTTTGAGAGAGGTTATTCAGTTGGTCTTGTGAGGACGCAGTCCCCATACATATGTGTTGTCTCCCTCTTTCAGAGAACATTGGTTGTATTCATAACCTTTATTTTTTTAGTGGTACTCTGCTCGTCTCTTTTTTTTTCAGTTTCATTGTATTTTTCTTACCACAAATTAATGTAAACTGGATCAAAGCCAATGCCAGTCTCTCTGAGATCAGTTATTAAAATAGACATTCTGTACGGCAAAGTCTCTCTTAGGCTGAGACAACTTTGCATTGGAGTTGACTTTTGAGACAATAAATGTACTGGCAGAATTATTTGACCGTTTTTCTTAAAGCATGTTTCCCTAATCCAGTAAGAAGAAATCATAATTTCAAGGAATTTTATGTTAGGAAAAGGCATATTTCATTTCCACTTCCACTTCATTTCCATGAGGTGAACTTCCAAATTTTAAAAGAGATTTATGAATTTTAATTTGTATGCGAATAACCAGGGAGATTGAGTTGTCACCATTAACAGCAAAGACAGTCAGATTTGGTGTTTTTGTTGAAAACAAAGACGTGGACTGTGTTCTGAATATTGTTTTGGTACTGGGAAAGTTTTTCATACATAAATTGCAGATACTTTAAGACAAAACCCAGTTTGAACCACAGGAAAAATGAGTTAAAACTTTTGACTAGATCACTGAAACTTGTAGAGACAGGAAAGCTTTCACGTCGTTTACATTACTAGATATGCTTAAGTTAATTTGAGACAGCCCTGTTTTTTGTTTTATTAGTACATATTTTATTTATTTATTTTTTTGTTCTATTTCTGTCATTTTGTATCTGTTTTTTATATTTGTTTGCTCAACCTGATGCAGAAGCTATTTGATGAACGGATCTTAAAAAATGTGCCTTGTTTGTCCGTACTTAAAGTTCAATAAACAATATAAAAATATAAATTAAAAAAATAAAGTAAAATAATGTAAGAATAAAACCTGTTTTACACACTGCGGTACGATAGGTGGCGGTGTGGACCTTAAAGCTGCTACAATGATTGGAGAAGAAGACGAACAGGCCGACTGTGTTGTCGCGATAATTTACGGGAGCTGGATTCAAACGGTGGCGGTTTGACAGAAGACTGATCAGTGACAAGGTAACTAACTGTGCTCATTTGTTATTCTCGTCTGTATATTGTTCATTTGCCCACATATATTCAAATACATGCTATAAAGAGTTACTTAGTCGCCCGCTTCAAGGAACTCTCTGTTGAATTGCGTTTTATCTGATAAAAACAAGCTGGGAACGTAGTTCAAGCGCCATTGTTGTCGAAATGATTAACGTTAGCTACAACGTTACCTTGAATTAGCATTACGTTAACGTCAGGTAGCTACGTATTTTAGTCAAACATACACCTTCCGTTGTCGCAACAGCAGTTGGCGACCAGTTAACGTTGTAGTTTTGTTGGCTGCGTCAGTCATGGTGCTGGTACCGTCACTCCTGTGGCTGTAAACAACGTTTTCAAACGTTGCGGGACCCTCTAACGTTACCTCCATGGGAAACACCGTTTGCTAGCTACTCAACATATTGCCGTAGCATTTGTGCGATGCATAAGGGAGTAGTAACGTTATAGACAAACACAAGAACCCACCATCACCATCAGAGATGAATCTTTAACCTAGCTGGACCTTGCACCTTCACCTCAAGAATACCATCTGATCTGTAAAGCACAAAAGACATAGGCACAATAGAAACACTTTAACATTAATTTACAAATGCATGAAAGTCAATATTATCTTAAATGTGTGTGATATGAGCTGGGTTGCTGCTTTCTGAGAGCAAAGTGCTGGAAGCATAAAGGGGGTTTTACAACAATCCCACCCCACAATCTTCCCAGATGGCAGCAGAAGAGGAAATCCAGCGTCTGAGGAGCCAGCTGAGGGAGAAGGAGGAGCAGGTCCATCAGGCTGCCCAAGCTGGCTTGGATCTCCTGAACCAGCAGATGGAACTGCAGAACAGACTGGATGAACAGAGAGTGGAGATGACTAACGCATTGGAGGTATGACACTGCACTTTATAGAGAGTGAATTTACACAAATCCCTACAAACATGTTTTCTCTTACTGTGGTGAGTGGAATCATAAACATAAACAAGCAGTATGCATAAGACATAGGAACAAACTGATTAAGATAAAATATGCTTTATTGATCCTTCAGAGAGGAAATTCAAGTAGGAGATTACTAAAGATTCTACCTTACTGTACTTAGAACCTAACAAAGGACAGTGATGTATTGTGTTTTATGAATGCATCCCTTTCAAACAACTTAGAGCAGGGGTGTCAAAATGGGCCGGACCAGTAAAATCATCACATAATAACCAATAAGTAATGACACCTTTGTTTTAGTGTACAACAGTACAAGTACATTCTGAAAAACATTCATTTACATAGCAGATGGTGAACAGCCTGAGATGTCTGAAGCAAAATAAGTGCAATTTCAATGATATGTCTCAGTTTGTGCACATTCAGTCAGTCTAACACGCACGTCATTAAGTGGAAGCTATTGATGAAGCAGGTTAAGTTATCTCCTGCCTAACAAATCATTTACAGATGTAATGTTTTGGCAGTGCCTTAGCAATATGGCTCCACCAATATTGTTTTCAGATAGAGGTCTGGTACAGATTTTTTTTGTACTGTAGCAGCTACTTGACAATATTTTGCAGTGTTCTATACTTTTGTACTCACTGTTTAAATTGCTCCTGAAACCTGACACCTCTTGGCCTTCCCAAATGCATCAATTTATGTTTAGTTTCCAACTTTTGAAAGTTATTTGAATTCATAAATATCTGTAACTCAAAAGATCCAGAAATACCAGTGCGCACTTTTGCATCTCGTTGCTATCAATAAAAATATTGGAACTGCCCTTCAACTACTGCCACATACAGAACCTATCTCTGTTAGAAACACTGAGAATATAAAACATTATATTGTTTGTAGAGCAGTAACAAATTGTTTACAACAGCAAAGCCCCTAGAAACAAATCTAAAATGTAATATAAAATGAATAACACTCTCTGCTCTGCTCTGCACTTTGCTCTGTGTGTTTAGTTTAGTACAGGACAGGTTTAGGTTTAGTACAGGACAGCGTGCAGTGGCATTAATTATTCCAGGGAAATAAAAAGATGGCTGCACCAGATTTAGCAGGAAAGTTAATTTCCATCTGTAGTCATTAACATAAAAGACAGACATCATAAATAAGTCATCAGTACAAGTTAAATACACATTGCAAGGTACGTTAATAACAACATCGTCAGACTAAGATTAAAAATAATAAGCATCACGATTAAAATACAAGTGTAGTTTGAATATGGTAGTCACAGGTGCCCTTTACCTACAAGCGGAAGGTACACACTGCGCAGAACATAGTACATAATAAATTATAAGTGCATTTGAAGTGGTAGTCACAGGTGCCCATTACCTAAATAGCGGAAGGTACACACTGCACAGAGCATGATACATAATAAGTTACAAGAGTACAATTTGAAATATAGAAGTCACAGGATAGAGGGGTGGGGGTGGGTGGGGGATGGGACTACCCACTAGGATATCCCCTACCCCACAGGTACCAACTGGTAACTTTAGCACAGTGGTCCCAGACTCAGTGTTGGCACGACTGCTGACTCAGAATCCAGTTTTTAGTTTTAAAGTAAAACTAAAAACTGTAGTAGTGGTGGAGGAGAGAAAGACAGAGGATAGGCTCCATGTTGACAATAAATTACACCAAATTATATTTTCTGCTCTGCTAGTCTCACTCATTGGTTTCTTGAAGTACCAATAAAAGACTCAACCATAAAATGACCTGGTTCTTAAATGATTTAGAACTGGCTCCCGTACTTTGCACTGGTGTGCCCAAATATTTTTTCACATTCACATATGCTAATTTTCACTTCAAAATGCTTGCACTGCAAGCCCTGGGAAGCTTTTTACAGTGACGTCTGTGCATTATTCTCAATAGTTTCAAACTTTACAGCTGTCTTATATGTCGTGTGTGTGTCACAGGCACTCGAGCAAGACAAGTACTCCCTTCAGAAGGAAGTGGAGTTAAAGACTCGGATGTTTGAGTCACTGCAGTCAGACTACGACTGTGTGAAGAACCAGCAGAGACAGCAGCTTGAGGAACAACAAGCACATTTGGAAAGGAGCCACAGCACAGCGCTCAGTGCGCTCAACAACAAGGTACAGCAAGCTGGGGTCTACTTGTCTGGGCTTAAACACAAAACAAATCCCACATAAAAGGTCTTTTTTACAGCAGACATTTTGACATGTCATAGTAGGAAAAGCACAGGTGTTACTGATAACATTAACAATGTCAAACTGTCACTCTCACTAAAACACAGAATTGGAAACATTTGGTCAGATACTGAGTTGGTGACACTAATCTTGGGTGTCCACCTTGAATCTGTGCTGATTGTATAGATCTTTTGTGCTGCCAGGTTGAAGATGTGTATTAAACATCCACGTTTTAGAATTTGTATCTTCTTTACAGCAGCATCAAAGGATTGTCAACTGACATGGCTGGGTATGAGTTTGGACATACATGGCTGTAACTGAAACTTGACTGGTTCTGGAGGCATACAACCATGAGGCGGTTATCCTAGTTAATATTAAAGGTTGTCTTGGGGGAGATTGTTAAAAAACATATTTTTGCTTGTATTTTTCACAGAATGATCATCTAAACATTATTTGTTTTTGTTATCTCTGTAGAATTGAGCACTGCTGCTGAGAGAGGGTTAGGGTTAGAATCTAGCAAATTGTGTGCGATCAGTACCTCTTAAAACAATATCAAGTTACATACAGTAACAGTTCATGTGTCTTCCTGCATGTTGTCTCAGATGCTGAGGTTGCAGTCGTCCCTGGAGGAATACCAGCTGAATGAGAAACAACTGAAACACAAACTTGAGGTGCAAACTGAGACTCTGAACAATAAGATGGAGGAGCTGCGAGCCCTGAATGAACACACACAGAGCTCCATGACATCTGAGATGATGGAGGTGCAGATGAAGATCATGGAGCTGGAGAACTGTAAGGTGAGGGGAAGCAGAGCTATGACCAGGCTTGTCTGGTGTTGATCTGTTTTATTTTCTTTGGCACAGGAAATGTTAGTAAACTACAGGCTTCCACTTAAAGAGACAGGTCACTCCCAAATCAAAAATCCATATTTTTCCTTACTTATTGATCCGCCTAGATTGTTTTGGCTTGAGTTGCCATGTGTTGGAGATATTGGCTGTAGCTCGCTGGTGCTTGCTCACCACTAAGCTCACTGACGTTACAGCTCAGCTGAAGAGGACGCCACTAATGTTTACATCTTATGCTGTCATGAGCCCAAGCCTTGAGTCCATAAGTATATGCACGCTTCCTTCTGCATGGTGATAGGGTTGGCAGGTTTAGCTCTGTAAAAAGAAAATAGTTCCTACATGAAACTGCTCACAACAAGGTCTGTGGATTATCTTGAGTAGCTGGGTCATGATTTCTGTAAAGAGACATTGCTGTTGAGTTTTGTGTGGTGCTCAAACTAGTTCCATTATATTGAAGTATAGTTCCATTATATTGAATTATATTGAAGTTCCATTATATTGAAGAGAAGGCAGACATCTCTATGGCTGATATCTCCAGTACTCAGCAACTCACACCAAAACCATCTAGACTGATCACCAGCACTACAGGTAAGAGGAAAAATGTGTATTTTTAATTTTGGGGTGAACTATCCCTTTAAACTTTCTGTGATCTACCATTGCTTTTTTCCATGCCAGCATATTTCACATCCTCCTCCATCGGGTGGAGTTTTCTTAATAAGTAAGGCAAATGTTTTTGTCTACCAGGTGGAGCTGGAGCAGACACTGCAGGAATTTCAGTACAGAGAGCAACAGCTGGAGCTGACCAACAGCAGCCTGCAGCGCCACCTGGAGCGAATCACAGAGGAGAAAGAGGAGCGAGAGAAAGAGGCTGTTTCCTTGTTTAATGCATTAGAGGTAAACACACCACCATTTCACTCCACTTGTAGAGTTTACAGCTGAAATATGTAGATATAACCGCCATGTTTATTTATCTCTGGTCATTGTTATGGTTGCATGTGCACTAATATGTGTTTATTCAGTGGGTTTTATCAGTACAGGTTATTGAAAGCTAGTTCCAATATTGGGTGGATTGAAACTGCCAATGTTCAATACTTGCCTCATGCTTAATGTATAAAGTGATGTTAAAGGGGAACACCACCTAAATTAAGAATTCCAGTGTGTTATTTCCACAGCCTAGGAAAGTTCAATCAATATTTGTGAACATGAGCTTCTCTATCTGAAAGCAGTAAGTCTCAAACTTGTAATGTCATCAAGCATAAAGTCTGCAGCTGCTCCACAGACTATGAATGGGAGCCTGATTTTGAGGACACACAGAATGTTTGTTTTCTTTTTATACCCAAATGAGCTTTTAAAGACAGTTAGATGTTCACTGCTGGAAGCTGACTCATTTAGACGTCTAGAAACTATTTTGTGTTACTTTTGGTTTCAGTCTGACTGGTAGAATTATTTAGAATACATGCCTGTGGATATTCTCATTTATCCAGGTCATAGTTATCTCAAGGTAATTGAATCAAACGCAACTGGACTTAGTTTTGTCTTAGGAGACATTTTACCTCTTATCCAAGAGGGTTCATGCTTGTCTGACTAGGCTGGAACTAGTGTTGAGTTTGATTCTATTGCCTTGAGATATTTAGAATACAAGAATGTGCTGCTGTGTGAAATGATCTCCTTTTATCTGACTGTAAGCTGCTTACTGTTAGTGCATGATAAGGCACTGTCTGTGCAGCTCTTTGTCCCTTTGTCTCTGTGTCTGTGTATACTAATGCTGTATGTTGTCGTGTCTCTCTCTGTCTCCACAGAAATCTCGTGAGGCAAACCGTGACCTCCAGGTCGAATTGGACCAGATTCTACAGCAGGCCCAGGATCCCAACAGCAAAGGGAACTCTCTGTTTGCTGAGGTAAAAACCAAACTGAGCTACAAACACCACAGAAAATGAACAGCAAGAGAGGCTCTGTCTTTAATGAAGTAGAAAACTAAACAGCTTAAATTAACTTGAGTTAAACTGTTCCACCCAATCTAAAAATCTCTAAATTGCCAATAATTCTCTGTAGCTCCAGCTTTATACCGTTCAGAACATTGTTATACCCCCTAAATTAGGATGACCATATTTTGATTTCCAAAAAAGAGGACACTTGGCCCGGCCACGAGATAGCCTACTTAAATGATACTCGCAGTTTACTCAAAGATGCCTTATAATTTTAATATATTTAAAGTTTATATGTATGGATAGAAAATTCAGTTATATTACAAAATAATATCTCTCAAAGACAGAAATTCAGATAGGACACACACACACACACACACACACACACTAGAGTGTGGCTACCCGATCCGAGCCCAACGGGTCCCGACAGTAGGCCTACCCAAGGGGTCGGGCTGGGTTCAGTCAAAAAATTATAAATTGTATTTGGGCTCGGGTCGGATTCGGTCAGCTTTCAGTGAAAATGTAGTGTAAAAATATTGCTTGGGGACTGTTATTTACGTGACAACACCTGAACACAACACACACACATTGGCTCTTTGTTTCTACCTCTCCCCTCGCTGGAAGCCTCGGACCTTCCACCGCCGGCTTCCGCCTTGATTGAACGCTGAAAATAAAATGAAAGAGGGAGACAGGTTTTCCTATTTTATTTTATTTTGTTATATTTCTCCCTCTCCCGTCGCTGGAAGCCTTGGACCTCAAACACGGAGGTCTCCCTGTCTGCTGAGCACCCACGGCGCATGGCCAGCCTGTTAAATAGCCTGTAACCGTAACAACTGTGTGACAAAACTCAGTGCTTTAGTCATTAAATAATATTGGGCTCGGTTCGGTTTCGGACATACCAAAACAGAATGACTGTTGGGTTTGGACAGAAATATGCGGCCCGTGCCGCACTCTAACACACACACACACACACACACACACACACACGGAAAACTGGACATTATCATCAATTTATAAACCCCCCCCAGACGCCCCGGACAGGACGTGAAAAGTGGACATGTCCGGGCAAAAAAGGACGTTTGGTCAGCCTACCCTAAATATTTGGTGTACAAGGTAAACTAGTTTTAGGGTTCAAATGGAGCAAAAATCAGCATCTAAATGTTTCCTTTTTGTCATGCAGTTGGAGGATAAGCGTGCTGAGATGGAGAGACAGCTCATCAGCATGAAGGTCCAGTACGTTTCACTGCAGAAACAAAATGCATTCAGCAAACAGCAGCTGCAGCGCATGAAGGTACTATGTGTATGGACAGCATTTGGACTAAAGTGTCAGCTATAAACATTAACTTGAACATTGACATCATGAATACGGATGTGTTATGTAGGTCCAGATAGCCACTCTGATGCAGCTCCAGGGTTCCAGGGCTGATCCTGCTCAGCTGGAGAGGCTCCAGTCCATGCTGTCAGAGAAGAACGGAGAGATCCAAAATCTAATGACTAAACTGCAGAGACTGGAGAAGATGGAGGTGAGTGCTTAAAACCTCCAAGTCTAATATTAGAGGGACCTCTGTGTACAAGACAGTCTTGTCCCTCTAATATTTATGGGGGCAAACACGCAAAATATCACGATGATAAAACAAATTATGTTGCATAGAATCTATTGTCCAAATCCTTGAGGATGTATTAACTAGGGTTGTCACGATACTAAAATTTCAAACTTGATAACGATACCCAGGAAAATATTCAATACTCGATACCATTTTCGATACAGCAGCAAAAAATTAACAGGCATGTCATTTTTTAAATAAAGATCAGAACAGTAACATCAATAATAACAACAAAAAAAACCCCCAAAATAAATAACAACCAGAAACAAGATCTGTCCATACAAATGTATTTATTTACAGCCCTGTTTATTTTCTGTGCTTCTGGTGAATTGGCACCATATTTTCGTTGCTGATCAAATAGAGTTGGTAGTTTAGGCTCGGGATGCTCCTGTTTCTACCTCACTATGTGATCAGAGAACCAGGGGTTACGGGAGAAACCAAACGTTTTATCAGCTTCAATCTGTGACTTTACAGTTAACATAACTTTTCAGACACGCATAATTGTGTTGTCCTGTTAAACGAACATTGTATATTAATGTTACAGACGGGCATGACTGATAAAGTTTCTGCTTAACTCCCACATTAACGTTAGAAGTTATATTTTAGTTTGATGCTGATCCTCCTGCAGCCGTGCTGGCCATATTACAGCAACAGAAATGTGTGCATGCATGCATGCACAGCAACGACAACAAGCTGGGTTGCAGCGAGGGCTCTGTGCCTGCCAAACGCTGCCTGCACAGTGCGTGTCCGTCGGACCCGTCGCACGCAGCCAACAGGCGCTGAGGTGGCGTGCACTGTTAGTATCGATACTTTTGTAAATTAGTATTGTATCCGGATACAGCGTTTGAGTATCGATACTTTTGACAACCCTCGTATTAACGTGAGGATACAGATTGTTATGGCACTGTGGCACACTAGATTTACACCATGGCTGTAGATGTGTTCAACAGAACATGACATGAAATGTCTGAGACTTTGATCAGTGATTAATTAGATTTTCCTTTGGCTCAACATGGAGTGACATGAAGTGTGGAAAAACAGATTTATCAACATGGAAGCTTAATGTCTCTGTCTCTGTCTGTGTAGATGATGGTGAAGTCTCAGCCAGCTAATCCTGCTCCAGCTGAAAGCGGTGACGGCCAAGATGAAACTTACTACACTGACCTGCTTAAAATGAAGCTCAACAACACTGTGTGAGTTTAACTGTATTTATGGTTTCACTGTAATGTAAATGTAATGTAAATCACATTTAGAGCTGCCAAAACTAAGTTATGCTTTAAGATTAGGTAGTCTGGTAAATTTGTATTTTAGTTCTTTCATAAATTGTCACAAAGAAGAGGACAGCAGAGACAACACATAAGACTAGTAGCCAAGTAGAGAAATATACAGAGAGGTGATGTGATGTGTGCTGGCTATCATACAGCATTGGAATAAAGTTGTGTAAAAGAGCCAGTTGTTTACGCCCCATAAACATTCATTAGGGGACAAACATCAGTCAGATGGATCTATATCCTTCTATAAAGTGACCCTTCATTAACTAGTGTTGTGTGTCGCTTTGCAGCTGTGGTGTAGGAATTCTAAGTAATAAAATATATTGAGTTGCTAATTTGGTTCACACATTCAATCTTGGAGCCCTTCTGTGTGGAGTTTGCATGTTCTCCCCGTGTCTGCGTGGGTTCTCTCCGGGCACTCCGGCTTCCTCCCACAGTCCAAAGACATGCAGTTTGGGGACTAGATTAATTGATAACTCTAAATTGCCCGTAGGTGTGAATGTGAGCTTGAATGGTTGTCTGTCTCTATGTGTCAGCCCTGCGATAGTCTGGCGACCTGTCCAGGGTGTACCCTGCCTCTCGCCCAATGTCAGCTGGGATAGGCTCCAGCCCCCCCGCAACCCTCAAGAGGATGAAGCTGTTAGAAGATGAATGAATGAATGAATGAACATTCAATCCTGTGATTTTACAAAGGAGAACAGTGACAGTCTGATTGGATTATAGAAACATTTGCAGTTCATGAAATGTATCTTCACAATCACATTTTTTTGTCTGTGTTGTGCATGTGGTCTTTGGTTTGTGTGGGTGTGTCGTCAGTAAGGATGCAGAGCGTCTGGGTGATGAGCTTTCCCTGCAGAGGATGAAGTCTTTGTCAGAGAGCCAGAGAGCTTTAGAGCTGGAGAGGAAACTCTTCTCATCTGAACGGCTGCTCAAACAGGTACCAGCTCTAATGTGTTTCCCTCAGTCATGAAGAAATATATCACCACCAGTCAAAATAGGATTTCGAATATAGAACAAATGGTGAAAAATGTTGTGTTATATTGCGATTAAAAGTAGTAACCTGCAAAGTGACAACTGTGTCTTTCAAGTGGTGAAATGACTTCAAAATGACAAAGTGAAAACAGATTTGTAGATTTTTTTTCTGCAATTATATTAAAAAAGAAAAACTGAAATATCTATGGATGCAATTATAAAAATCTGGGACAATACCAATGTTTAAAATACCAGTTTGGCCAAAAGCTGATATCAATGTTTTTGATGGTGTGTGGGGTTTTTTTTTTTTTTATTCCCCCTTTTGTGTAAGGGAAACAAAGAAATCTTCAATACAAGAAAATAACTGAACTGTTTTAAAGTAATTTGGCTGCTCAGTACACTACCTTTGAATGAGCACAAATTCAGTTAGAAATTTATGAAAGGCACAAAAAAACTATATCAAAAAAAATAATAAATACGTGCTTTAAAAGCCCTTTTTACTATATATAAAAAAATTATTCCGTTACATTTGATGACCTCATAATAATGTTAAAATTTGCCTAAGCCCAACACTCATTTTTACTGAATAGAGCATAAACGCGTCATAATGCAACTAAATGCATCCTCCGTGAACTAGCTCTCTTCCTGCCAGTGTCAGCACAGATTTGTTCTTCAGCGTAGAATTATTAGAGAAACCACAGGATGCCTCAGTAGTGAGTTTTGTGTGTCCTTTCATCCTTAAGGCGTCCCAGAGAAGATCTCTGGATCTCTGTTTCTCCCAACCATGTTTGCTATTGTCCTCAGGATGACGGGATGCCATTAGTCTTTAGCTATGCCAGTACAGTACAGTACAACGTGACAAGCTTTGGACACGTGGATTTGGGGATTTTCTTTCTGTTTTCACTTTGTCATTTTGGGGTATTGTGTGTAGGTTGATGAGGGAAAAATGAATTAAAACAAATTTAGCATTAGGCTGTAACTTAACAAAATGTGACGGAAGTGAAGAAGTCTGAATACTCTCTGAATGCACTGTATATAAATGAAATGTACAGTGATCCATGATCTAATGTTCCAAAGCACAACTGAAAAAGGGCAGGTTTACATTTTACACAGTTTTAGAGTTTCATTGTACGTTTCTGTTCCCTGCTACAGACTCAGAGTGACAAGATCAGACTGCAGCTCCGGGTAGAGGAGCTCCAACACAAATATGAACCAAAAGGTAAATACTAAATGATAACACCAAAGCCATATCTGCACATTGCTCATGTGGCACTGATGTCAAAGATAGAAATCTGAGGACTGTAACACCATGGCGTCTTGCAATATTTGTCTCTAGAGGCAAAAAAGAATCTGATCCAGAAGCGAAAGAAAGAGAAGCTTCCTGTTGACATCGTACCCTCCTCTGAGGACACCAAGCTTGACAAGGGAGAGCCGCTTGTTGCTGTGGAGATGGATGTCACAAATACCAAGACTGCAGAACCTGAAGCAGATACTTCACGTACAGCTGAGGCACTGAGCTCCACACAAGGTGTGTGCATTGGAGGTCAGTAAATTGCGGGCTGACAGAATGAAAATGTGAATTAAAATTGAGCTTTCTTACATAACATAAGCAAGACCATAAACTGTATACAAAGATGGACGACGAATCTCCATTTACACTCACTGTAAATAAGTGAAGCTAAAATATGCCAGATACAGCCACTGCCATCATGCTCTGGTGATGTCATTTGGAGCCAGGGTCTGTGCAGTAGCGATCTCCGCTGTATCAAGACGCCCACCCATACACCCGTCTGACCAGTCAAGAGCAGCACTACTGAATGCGGGCCCACCGATTGGCTCACACAACCAGCATGTTATTTTATAACATTTAATTACTAATTAAAATCAAACTCATCAGAAAAATGAACACTTGAACAAAGAGCAGTGTGACTGAAAGACTATCTTAAATGAAAGAAACTATCTGTTGTTGTTTTTTTATAAACAGTCTATGAGCAAAACACACAAAATCAGCAAGGGCGAGGCAAGGTTTTGAGTGTTTATGTTTTGTGATGTGGTGACACCAATAATCATTATCTTTTTGTGTTATGGGTTCAGAGCCTGAGCCACGGCCTGCCAAGTGTGTGAAGATCAGTGCAGATGAGCCTGTTGTGATTCCCAACCCCAGGTCAGTATGTCAAAGAGGCTACACACCCTGCCCAAAGGTTGACACCCACAAATGTCCCGATCACAGCAAACTAAGGAAGTACAGGCAGGGCAGAGTCTCTGCAGATAATTACACTAGAGGTCAAACTCTACAGGGAACGTGTTTGATTGCTTTGACATTTATTGCTGACAGCAAAATTTCCAATGACTCAACACAACTCTGAAAGTTTTTCTATTACGTGAAATCTTCAGTGTGCAAAAAGCAAAAGAAAACTACTTGGTGGGGAAATACTGCGGATCTTAACTGAGGGTATTAAAGGGAACAATGATACTAAGTGGTTATTTGATTTTGCCCTCAGCTCTCCTGCGACTGACTGCAAAGAGAAGTTGACAGAGGAGAACCAGCAGCAGAACAAGAGAGAGGAAAGAAGAAAGAAACAAAGAACAGTGGAGATGATGCATGTCAGCTCTCACAGCAGCATGGAGAACGAATGTGCTCAGCAGTAGCACTCACCTCAATGTGTGCTGGCAAACATTTAGATGCATATATTGTCATGAACTGGCTCACAGGTTGGACAAGAGGGAGAACACAAAATACATGTCTGTATGCTGCTATGATGTCTTTGTCATTGACATACTTCTGTTTTTACCAACTCCCTGTAGTGTTTTCTGCTGACCTCACTATTTGTTCTATGCTGTCAATACATTTTAATCATATATTAAAACATTTAGCAACATACAGTATGCGGTTCAGTTTCTCAGAATATAGCTATAGGTATATAGTATTCACAATAAGTATAAAATGTATATAGTGGTATGTAGTAATTTTGCACAGCGATGAGTGTGGATTAGGAGCCCACTTGGAAAATGTTGTTCCCCTGCCCATATCTCCTAATAGCTGGCCTGCTTTCGTCACACCTTTCCAAATTCATTCCTGCAGTGCTTGGAGTAATGAAGACCTCTGAACTCAGCTAGACATGAATAATATAAACAATAAATAATGCTCAAGAAGGCTCCTCTAATAAAACTGATTCACATATGTAAACTAACTTTGCCTGTTTACTTAGTGAGGGGATTAATTACTTAGCCCACTGAATGAAAGGCACCCATCACTCTCCATCTGGTCCTGTAGTCCTCCATCCCTCTCATCTGGTCCTGTAGTCCTCCATCCTTCTCATCTGGTCCTGTAGTCCTCCATCCCTCTCATCTGGTCCTGTAGTCCTCCATCCTTCTCATCTGGTCCTGTAGTCCTCCATCCTTCTCATCTGGTCCTGTAGTCCTCTCATCTGGTCCTGTAGTCCTCCATCCTTCTCATCTGGTCCTGTAGTCCTCCATCCTTCTCATCTGGTCCTGTAGTCCCCCATCCCTCTCATCTGGTCCTGTAGTCCCCCATCCCTCTCAACTGGTCCTGTAGTCCTCCATCCCTCTCATCTGGTCCTGTAGTCCTCCATCCTTCTCATCTGGTCCTGTAGTCCTCCACCCCTCTCATCTGGTCCTGTAGTCCTCCATCCTTCACATCTCTTCCTGTAGTCCTCCATCCTTCACATCTCTTCCTGTAGTCCTCCATCCTTCTCATCTGGTCCTGTAGTCCCCCATCCCTCTCAACTGGTCCTGTAGTCCTCCATCCCTCTCATCTGGTCCTGTAGTCCTCCATCCTTCTCATCTGGTCCTGTAGTCCTCCATTCTCATCTGGTCCTGTAGTCCTCCATCCTTCTCATCTGGTCCTGTAGTCCTCCATCCCTCTCATCTGGTCCTGTAGTCCTCCATCCTTCTCATCTGGTCCTGTAGTCCTCCATCCTTCTCATCTGGTCCTGTAGTCCTCCATCCTTCTCATCTGGTCCTGTAGTCCTCCATCCTTCTCATCTGGTCCTGTAGTCCTCCATCCCTCTCATCTGGTCCTGTCTTGGTCTTCCATGATGTGGCTTCTTGTGTGTGGGGGGTCTGTTTCACCTATTTATACCTGAGTAAAAGAGACTTGGAGACTTTTCTTTATGTCAGTAATTATTACTTCCCTCTGTTTCTTATTGACACCTACACCTGAAAACACCTGACAGCAACACAGTGAGCCAAAGAGACGATGTGGTTTTATTATACTGGTCAGTGAGATAAATACTTGTATGAGACTTGTGTTAAAGTTGTCATTAAGTACTGACTTACCTGTGTCCGCTACAGCCACCTACACTTTATAAAGAAAAATAGATAACAGTATAGCACGCTTATTTGTTACCTTACCGCTGGTACATTCATCCAGCATCATCAACTATTATTATTCAAAAGGTGCAAGATGCTACAGAGGGCTGTGTTACCGTCGCCAGACAGGAGGCTGCCTGGAGCGTCATCAGTCCTGCCAGACACTAAGGTTTCCCAGTCACTTGTAACTGATAGCTTTAAAACTGAGTTCGATACAGCATAATATTAGTCTGCCTCACTTCTCATCATCAGCTCTGCCTGTCATACCTGATGCTTTTTCACTTCGTTTTTTGCCAGATATTTATCCATCGCTTCTCTTCTTGCTTTCATTGTCTTGTTCTCTCTGTACCCTGGCTTTTCATTTATTGGACCCTGATTTTTGGTGAGGCATTCTGACTAGTAATCAGGCTGTAGATCACCACATATGTTTATATTAACAGTGCTTGTGATTTCCTGACCCCCGCTGTCAGATGGACTGAAACAAGAATTCTCTGTCCACATGCTGGGATGTTCATAACCCAACAGGCCACCGCCATTTACAGCGCTGCCAATACTAGATACAATATTATGACCTCCTCCACCATCACCATGTTTGTTGTTGTCTGAAACATTTGACTCTGCCCTCTTTTGTCATCTATTGGCTGTATCTATGCCATCATAAAGGACACATGGAGGTATGAGGGCAGTGAAGATGACAAGGTTTCAAACAGATGTACTTATTTTCATACTTAAAGGGAGTATAAATGAGCATTAAGAGATGCAAAATGATTACAAATACACACATACAACCTTAAGGGCACACAGAATTACCACAAAAATAAAACGTCCAAAAATTCTGACAACTACAAAGAGTTGCAAAACAACGACAATACAAAGAGGCAAAGCCAGCACAAACTCTGAGAGGTGGTGGTGCCTTTTGCATGCCTGTGCCCAGGGGCCCATTGTCTCATAATCCGCCCCTGTGTAGTGATGAGTTGTTTCAGATATTTACGACTCTATAGAGAGAAAAACGATTAATGAACTATTTACAAAAGCGTTTCTCACTTTACTTTAATACCGCCCCTCACCAGCTGGTGGCAGTAATGCTCACTGTCTATGCTGTAAGAGCTTTGTAAAGAAGAAGAAGATGACCTACGTGGGCCAATGAGAGCTGAGAGTGACAAAATAAAAGCCGTCAGAGCGTGTTGCAGATGTAAGTGGGAACTGTCAGTGTGTTTACGTGGAATAAACCAAGTCAAGACACGTTTCAAACAGGTGAGTTGTCTCTAACCTGCTGCTCCGGTAGGTAAGTTACTCGTCAGGTGTACTGTGACTCTTAGTGTTATGTACAGTCAGTGACCGTTTGCCTGTTCAGCCACTCATTGTGTCGTCGCTGTGTCACACCAAACTCTATTCAAAAACTGGACTCTTATGAATCCATGTAGTGTATTATCAGGAGCTAACGCCAAGAGACTAAGTAAAATTGATATGGCAGAAAGACAGCAGCCGATAATGTCTTTGTAACGTTACTTCTAATGTAGCTTTGTCCCTGAAGAGCAGGGTGATATTAAAACATATTTGTAAATGGAGTTTGGCCTGGTGAGATGTTAAGTTAATGTTCCTCACTCAGCAGGCAGATCTCACTTTGTCAGTCAGGCTTCAGGATGTGAGACAGTAGCAGTGATGTATCACTGTGCTTTGCTGTGTTTCAGTCACCATGAAACCAAGGAGAGCCACAGGAGCTTCATGCAGCTATTTAACCCTGGCTTTTCTCTTGGTGCTGTGTTGCTGTCACATAGTCAGCATTCTTGGCCAAAAGGTGAGCTGTTATGGATGATGCATCTTTTTTCCCATGTTTTACACCATGTTGCATCATTTTTGGGGTGGGGACAGACGGAGCATGCAGCCAGGTGTGTTTAGTAAAACCTCTATATTTAGAAACAGCCAGGAGTTGGAACAGCAACTTGAACTTACAGGGAAACACCACCTAAATTAAGAATTCCAATTTGTTATTATCATGACAAAGGAAAGTTTAATTAATATTTGGGAGCATGAGCTACTTTCTCTCAAGGCCAGAAACCAGAGAACTAAGTCTCAAACTTGTGATGTCATAGGGTATAAAGTCTGGAGCGGCTCTATAGACAATGATTGGGAGCCTGATTTTGTGGATCCACACACTGGTTGCTTTGTTTATACCCAAATGGGCTTCATCCTATTGTAATGTTCTCAGTTCTGAAACAGAAAATGTACCCATATACCCAGAACATTTCCCTAGGTGTCCATTATAACATCTTTCCCACTTCATTGTCTAAGGAGCAGCTCCAGAGTTTATACCCTATGACATCACAAATATTAGCACTCACATTTTGGGATTTATGAGAGAGTTGTCCATGTTTACTAATGATTTTGGACTGTCTCAGACCATATGAATTACATGTATGAATATTGAAAATTTTGACGTGTTCAAGTAAAATTAAATAAAATGTAAAGGAAAAACAAAACAAAACGAGAGTTTAACTGCATCTGATACGCTAGCAAGATGTCAAAAAAGTCAAGCCTTTCGAGTAGTTTAAAAGTTTGGGAAGATGATTCCCAAAAAGCCGAGTGCCAAAGGAAACTGGCATATATGACAAATCTACAACAAGCTTGTGAAATCCCCTAAAACCTCTAAGTTGCAGCTCAGCTGTCCTGTAAAATATTATTTTTTTCTCTAGCTTTTATGGCAATGTTACTGCAGCCTGCACGCTTAAGAAGTTCAGAAGATTTCAAACTTTGAGAAGGAAGTTAGGTCTTATATACTGATCCAAAACAATTTCAGGAAAAATAAGACAGTCCCAGTCCCAGAAAAATGAATATACATCTGATATGCAAACACGTGTTATGAATATACTCTCATCAAAATTAAATCTTTTTTTTTTTTTTTTTATGGTAGCATCGAAACTTCTAGAATGCTGATGGTCAGTGCACCATAGATGCAATGATGCTGTTTCCTGTGTGTGTGCAGTCTGAGTCTGCCTTAACTGTGGTGGAGAATACAGAAGAAGATGATGGAGTTGTTGGTGATGAAGAAGAGGAGGTGGCGGTTGATGAAGATGGTGGAGATTTAGAGGTGGTCCAGCCTACTGAAGAATGGCAAACACTCAAACCAGGTAAGGTACTGGAAGCTGTACTGGTACTATGTCATAGTCCCTTGGCCTTGACTTTTGACCCCAAAACTTAAATCAGTTCGTTGTTGAGTCCAAGTGGATGTTTGAGATATCGTGACTTACTGTGTGTGTGTGTGTGTGTGTGTGTGTGTGTGTGTGTGTGTGTGTGTGTGTGTGTGTGTAGGCCAGGCAGTGCCAGCAGGTTCCCATGTGAGGCTGAATCTGCAGACAGGTCAGAGGGAGGTCAGGCTGGGTGAAGAGAAGCTCAAATACTGGACCCAGGAACACGGGTATGGGTCCAGAGAAACACCTAAGACTTCAAGAAGTCGTTGATTTCACCAATTGAACACTTTGTTTAAGCAGCAGTGTACAGCAGTAAAAGTCTGTCTCTGCAGGGAGAAAGAAGAGATCCAGTCCCTTTTCAATCCTGATGAACTGAAACAGGCCTTGAAGAAGATGAAGGAGGACCTGAATCCAGTGAGCAAAGACACAGACCAACAGGTGACAAGACTGTTGTTTACGGCATACATACACACACACACATATATATATACACCAATGAGCCAAAACATTAAAACCACCGACATGCGAAGTGAACTGATAATTTCGACACAATGTAATGTTCTGCTTGGAAACCTTTCATGCGGGCATTCATGTGGATGCCACTTCACACGCTCCACCCACCCAAACACCATTGCAGACCAAGTACACCCTGAAGGAGGACAGAGGACAATGCACCATGCTACACTGCAAAAACTGCTCAGGAATGGCTTGAGGAATGTGACAAAGAACTTAAGGTGTCAACCTGGCCTCCACATGGTGCGTTGTGGGTGGAGCACATCAAGTGTCACCCACATGAATGCCAGGGCCAAAGGTTTCCCAGTAGAACATTGCATTGTAACGAGATGATCATTGCTATTTACCTCATCTGTACTTTCTGACATAATGAAAAAAAGTGCCTTTAAAACTAACAATATGTTGTTTTTTTTTACCATTAAAACATATAATTTTAGTAATATTCTAAAAAAGTGTGTACCTTTTATTCATAACTAACCAAGATATCACACTCAGACTATGCTGACTGTGTCGTCTCCTCGCCATGTGTTTGTAGGACTCTGTGGCATCCAGGTTTCGTCCCATAGAGGAGTTAAAGAGAGACTTGGCTCAGCTGGACCTGGAGGTGGAGACGGATGTTCAGGTACATTATACTAGTCTAATCATGTATTTACTCTGAACAGGTTGCAAATTTTCACATCACATTACTCCAGGGTTCCTACGCAAGTATGGAAATAGATTTGATCAATTTCCAGGTATTAAAAAGTATGGAAAAATATTTATGTTTCCATACTATTACCACTGTTCTAAAATACTGTTTTCTAAAATAGCAAATAAGGTATTTTCAAAAATAATTTAACTGACAGATGCCCTTAACAATTCATAATAAATCCTATTTTTGTCACGCTACATGATGGAACTGCATTGAGGAAGGAGAGAAT
The DNA here is from genome assembly GCA_035609425.1 of Epinephelus awoara. Classification (NCBI taxonomy): domain Eukaryota; kingdom Metazoa; phylum Chordata; class Actinopteri; order Perciformes; family Serranidae; genus Epinephelus; species Epinephelus awoara. The sequence goes on along the minus strand of CM069299.1, from coordinate 8,660,127 downwards.
AAAAATAAAACAGCTGTCGCAGGTAAAGCAAAGTTGCAGGATGTGTGTCACTGCTCTCCTGCCTTTCTCTCTCCCGCGGTCCGTCACTCCACTGTCTCCACTCTGATATTCGCTCTCCCCTGGTCAGCCTGCACTATCAATCAATCAATCAATCAATTTTATTTATAAAGACCAATATCACAAATCACAATTTGCCTCACAGGGCTTTACAGCTACGATGCATGTTTAACATAGCCAGGCTTTCTTTAGGCGAGCTGGCTTCACAGAGCCTAATAGCGCCCATCCAGGATAACCAGTACTACAAAGATGGTTATCAACTCGCTCTGTCATCTCTGTTTTCCAGCAATGAGTGGTTCATGTGAAAGAGGCGGAGTTGTTAATTAGGAGCGACATCATCATCATGAACTCATACTCATATAAGATGAAACGGTAGCCTATGTGTAAAAAAACTTCTGTTTCAGTGGCAGCAAAACAGTTATTTCCAACTAAGTAACAACAGCCTGTAATCATGGGCTACAACAGAATAAGACAGATAAAACAGATAAAAAAAATCCTTGTCAATAATTTTGCAAACATCAGCTTGTCTGATTTAACAGATGTAGAGACTAGAAATAAAAATAATAATAATAATTTACAAATCTCAAAAGTAGGCTAAGGCACATTTGAGACTTATTATGACTTAAGTCATAATACACACAGAGTATTTTTTGCTATTTGATGACAGGATGAAATCATTCACATCTATCTATCTATCTATCTATCTATCTATCTATCTATCTATCTATCTATCTATCTATCTATCTATCTATCTATCTATCTATCTATCTATCTATCTATCTATCTATCTATCTATCTATCTATCTATCTATCTATCTATCTCATACTGTAATAGAACTTTAAAATAATTCCAGACTGTTTCCGCTACCGAACCAAAGAGTGTAAAGGTAGTTAATGACTGATGAGGTCTATCTGATCAAAATGTTATATTTACACACTGTCAGCTGTCACTCTGAGGATAAAATAAAGTTTACACCATTAAAATGCAGCTAAAATCATCATTAGGATATGTGTTTAGTGTGGTTATAAATCGTCTCTCTTCTTGTTAGAAACTGTTTTAAAACCAGAGTAGAAATAGAAAACTTGGAACAATAAAATATTAATACTGACCTATTAACATATAGCCTTTATTGCTTTTGTTGTGTTTTTAACACTGTCACTCTGTTAAGCAAACTGGGGCCTTTTGCTAATGACATTCTCTGGCCTTTTTAGCTTGGTTAATGCATATTTTAGGTATTTTGCTTACTGTGGCCAAAATTGTTTACATAAACACAAAGTTCTTCATATATCTAGCCTCCTAAATTTGCTCCTGAAGTGCACCAGATTGATGTATTTTAACTTTAAAATAGTCAAACTTTTCTTCCGGGGGGGGCATGCCCCTGGACCCCCCTAGAAGTTCAGAGGCTCTCTCTTTTTTCACCATACCTGTGTTTGCATCACTGCATTATGGTACTTGGCTACAATCGGCTATTAAGAATAATTAAATATGATGTGAAATATGATACACTGATATATTTACTCAGGTGTCACAAAAAAACAAACAAACCCCGAGAAGTCTGAAAATTTGGGTATGGAAAAGTATGGAATTTTGAAATTCCAAATGTGTAGGAACCCTGTTACTCACACATATATGGCTGCTGGAGTGGTCTTTGGAGTATTTTGCAACTGGCGAATACTTGCCCTTGACATCTGTGCTAACAGTTGTGCTAACTATCTGGGGAAGGCAGCTAACAGATAAGATGGTTTGCAGTAATGTACAGCCGATAGCTGAAATAAAGTGATGTGAACATGGTAAACATGGAGGCTCCTTGCTCTGAACCAGCGGGAACCTTCTGTTGTTTACTTTTCACAATAAAAGAAGAACTTAACAAAAAAAAGCATACACAAGTCAGAAATACATAGTTTCAGAACTTAAAATGTAGTCGGTTTACTGTGAAGCTGCTGCACTATATGTCGGTTTTAACAACTTGCAACTATATTGTAGTTGTTAAGCTGAATGAAGTGTGTTTTTGTGTGTGTAGATAATGAGGCGGCTGCTGGACCAGTTTAACAGCAGCAACTCGACCACAGAGCAGAAGCTGAGCATCCTGCAGGAGCTGGAGTATCTGGTGCATCAGGTAACAGAACACACACTGAAACCTACTCTGAGGATATTAGCTTACAGATGTGTACTGAGGTTTAAGTGTGTTTCTGTCCATGTGTGTGTGTATGTGTTAGGTGGATAACGCTCAGACTCTTTGTTCGATGGGGGGTCTCCAGCTCGTTCTAGATGGTCTGAACAGCTCAGACTTCAGGTTACAGGAAAACTCTGCCTTTGTCTTGGGATCTGCTGTGTCCAGGTACAAACAGCTGCGTGTTCGTTGTATTAAAGTTAGAGCTGACTGATACACTTAACATCTCACCAATGAAGCAGCTGTACACTATCACTCCTCTGTGTTTAGTATCAAAACACACATGGCTGTATAGTATGACACCACATCACCTCGCTGTTGTTGCTCAACACAGGAAGTGATGGATTTTCTGTTGTACTCGAACTTGTGTCTCCTGCACCTGCATCAATATCACTGTGAGGTTTTGAACAGTTCCTAACAGTGCTTCTCACTGTCCTGCAGTAACCCGGCTGTCCAGGTGAAGGTTGTGGAGAGTGGGGCTCTTCAGACACTCCTAACCATACTGGCCAGTACACAGCCACTCAGAGTCAAAAAGAAGGTACAAACACAAGCTCACATTACAATTTATTGACAAGGAGGTGTGTACGAACACATTAAATTTAGCTGTCATGTTTTCTGTGTGTGTGCCCATCCTCCTGTCAGGTTCTGTTTGCAGTGGCCTCCCTCTTACGGAACTTCCCCTACGCACAGCGCCACTTCCTGTCACATGGAGGGCTGCAGGTCCTTTCAGAGCTGTTCAGGGCAGATGGTGGCGGAGTTCTGCGAACACGCATTGTCACCATGTTATATGATATGATCAGTGAGAAGGTATGTCAAACAAACCATTAGTCTAAGGTTTATTTTTAGAGATGTACTAGAATGAGACTTCCTAGGTGATACTTGTCCCTCTTGCTCCACCAGGAGCTGATCTCACAGGCAGGTCTGGACCCGATGCTGGATGCCTCCCATGAGGAGCGGGTGCGTCAGTACGCCAAGGTGTCTCTGCAGGGGGAGCTGCTGGAGAAGGGCTGGTGCAGTCTGGTCCCACAGCTGCTGGAGTCCACTGAGCATGACTACAGAGAGAAGGTAGACTAACTTTGAGATAGTGGAGATGAATAACTGATGATTAACACAAATGATAATCTGCTTTAAATGGTAAATTACCAGTATTTTCCAACCTGGACCCTATTTGTCTATGTTTTGGTGTCTAAGTGACTAAAGCAGTCAACAGCTGCGATACAGGCTGCAGTGTAACCACTCGAGGCATGTTTGCACAGTGTACGTCCACAAAAAGTGCCTGTCTTTGCCACTGACAGGTTCAGATTGTTATCAGTTGTCTGACAAAGTATTTAAGGATCCATGCACCTTTTTTTTAAGGATTAAGATTCTTTTTGTTTAACCAGAAACAACCCAAAACCGCTATCAGCAAATCCACCAGACTCCATTTAAATAACACTTATTTTAGTATAGAGCCAGCACATTTTCACATTCAGCTGGGTGAATTTAGAGAGAGTTTGGTGGGTTTGGTGATAGCGATTTTGGGGCTGTATCTGCTTAAACAAAAAGGATCTTACTCTTTAACAAACAGATCTATCTCTGTAGGGACACTTTTAGTGGACATTAATTGACAGTTCACACAGTGGGAAGAAGTTTTTTAAGGAGGGCTTTAGGAAAAAAAGTGCTTTTAGTCAAGATGAATAGATTTTTGTCAGAAAGGATTCTCTGAGAGAAAGCCTTAAAGGAAAATTTCTACTATATGCACAATGCAAACATGCCCTGATTGGTTACATTGCAGCCTGTTTCACAGCTGCTGGCTGCAGCACTCTCTCTCTCTCAATACTAGAAACCATTTAAAAAGTGTTGTTCTCATTTGTCACTTAACCCTACAGCATTGGCCTTGAGGGTGACATATAACATATGTGTCAGCAGTGGGTTATAAACAATAACAATAGCATTAACATGGCAAAAACGATCATTGGTGGCTGATCTCGTCCTCTGCTCAGAGGCTAAGGAGCTCCTGGACCTCACTGTTTTCCCAATTTGCAGACATTTTTAACTTCTGTTCTACTTTGTGTTAGCTGCTAACTGCTATCAGGTGCTTTTAAATCTCCCAGCTGAGGGTTGAACACATAATATTTTGACAACAGTGCAAGAGTCCTGCCCTCAACAGGCAGTGTAAAGGGGGCTGTAGACACAAAAACATGGGAAAATAGATCCTGGTTGAAAAAATACCAGAGTTACCCTTTTGGAAACCCAGACTGCCTGGAGAAATTAACATAGTGTATTAAATGATCTTGTTGTAAGTGTTTGTGTCATTTTTCTTTCAGGCTCTGCGGGCTTTGTTGGCGATGGCTCCCGTGTGTTCGGATCAGTACCGCTCAGACAGCTCTCTGCTGGGCTCTCTGCTCTCTCTCAAACACCAGTACCAGGAAATGATCCAGTCAGAAATGATTCTAGGAGAGGAGAGTGGCTACTTTGTAGAGATTGTGGATCTTATAGATGCTCTACAAGTCAAGATGAAATGATGATAAGTGCACAGTGGCATTTGACATGGCTGTACTATGTAGAGATGAGTGCACAGACTTATAGACTGCTGGGATGAAACAACCACTCTTCAAGCACATGACCAACCACGGAGGGACAAGCTCCTCAAGACAAGAGTCCACTCAGTCCCTCCAGAATGTGGCGATATTGTTACGTCTAATTCAAAGTCAGCCAATTCCCTTGAATTCTGCAAGACATTGCAGTTTTGTCCAGTCACCGCAACTTAATTGCAAAGTTGACTATTTAAAGCGCAGAAAATCTAATGTCATTGTAGAGCTAAGAGCAGCGTAATGATTCACTCAGCTCCTCTCTCTGTCTTTGTGTGTATCATGAGACTGCTGCTGTAGGACCAGAGCTCTGTGCCTGGGATAGAGTCACACACACACTGACACAGCTAACTATTAGCATCACACCATTCATTCGTCATTAATAGGTGTGAGATATGCTCCGAATGCTCATGATAATAAGCTCTAAATCTGTGACAGCATCACAACTGTTTTGCAATTTTCACTTGCACTGTCAGTTGTATTGCAAACAAAGGCCTATAAAAATCTCACCATGCGTTGCCAACTTTTAGAAAGGCTGCTGTGATACAAGGAATTTAAGTCCACAACAATCCCAAAAACAGCTGGCAAAATCTTGTACAGACTTTCTGCTGCATGCAGCTCAAAGATTGGGGACGTGCCTTAAGGACACAATTGTTGGGCTGACCCTCATTGGTTTGTCAGTACGAACATAAGAAAATTAAGATTTTGTCAGTGGCCTTAGATTGTTTTTGGATGAGGATGGGTTTTACATTGTGTTCGTAATTTAAGAATAAATATTTATTTATATGATGGTGTCATGTGTCTGTATCTCCTGTAGGGTTACCTCCAACTTCAACTAGAAATTGTGGTGTGAAATGTTGAAGGTCCATCTGATAAATGTACTGTAAGTGTGCTGTATAAACAGTAGGATTTGCTTTTGGATTGTGTTTTCGATCGACTGCACCTCGATCTTATTCATGTTTTATGGAAATATGACTGCATTTTAAGACACAGTATTTTTTTCTAGGTTCTGTATCTATTTCCGACTTGTTAATGCTGCAGCTATGCATATCTATGACCCTTGAATTATCCTTGGAAAAAATACATATTTGATTCTGATATTCACTCAAATAATGCCATATACATAAAATATCAGAAAACTTGTTATACAAAAAAACAAAACAAAACAAAAAATCCTAGCGGCTTTTTTTACTTATGGAATTTTACAATATGTATCATTGAAGTGAGTGTTTATTGCATTCAAAAAATCTCCTGTGCATTATGACATACATACACCAAACTTCACTTCACTTATCATTCATAGTCTGCTTTATGGAGCTTTTTTGTATTTTATTTTTTTATGGCTGTTGACGGTATTTTCTGATTTATGGAGAGATAAAAGGAGATATCCAACATTCCCTTTCTAAAAACCTTTGACTCTAATGTGTCTAAAAAAAATGAGGCCAGAATTCTGAACCTGGCTTTGTCCAATGTTCAGATTTTTCTTCTGGAGATGTATGTAAATCAATGCAAATTAATTAATTTTATTCTATTCGCCTCGGGTGTCGGTGTGTCCCATAAATGTCCGTATCCTTATTGATACTTTTATTATGAAAATTCTAGCCGGAAGTACAAGCCGGTAACGGAAATAGGGATGTTATTAGATTGGAATTCACATAACCAGCGTTACCAAAGGTTGTTTGTGAATGATACTGAACAGTGGCCGATAATTTCATATATTTTGTCATGAATAGACTACGTCTTTCTTTGGTTACTCGGAGCTAACAGCCAGGTAACTGACTGAGTTTGAGTATCCTATAAAATAAGCTAAAGTTACCTGCCGATAAAAGAGACAGGCTGTGTTTATATTTGTTAGCACTGTGGGAGCTAACAAGGTGCTAGCCCATAAATCCATTTCTAGCTCAGTCTGAACTTCAATAGACTATCTAGAAATGATACCGTGTGTATAGGATCTGTAGGCATTCCCTTCTTTGTGTTATTCTTTTAAATTTCATAAAAATATATAAGTGTGTAAAATGTAAGGAGTAAATCACTTAAATTAGCGTCATTAACATTATTTACACTGCAGTGTAGCGTTAGGTGAAGCTGTCTAACTGGTTCGGAAATAAAATACATGTAATGGCGTGTTGCTTCTATACCTCGCGTGCATTATAATAACAGCCTAGTGCAATGAATGTAGTAAGTATCGTGAGATGTCATGCCGTCGAAGCTTTTCTATAAAACTAGAACATAGCAGAGTACACACAGAGGATGATAGACTTGGTAATGCACCAAATGTATTATAGCCTAGTGTAGTATAGTTGTTTTTAAGCAGGAACATTAACAGTTGTCTGGTTTTACAATGGGAGGTCACCGTCTATTACACCATAATAATAAGGGATAGTTCAGATTTTTTGAAGTGGGGTTGTATGGGGTAGTTATTTTGCTCTCTTCAGAGCCAGCCTTTAAGTATTTGTACTAATTTTACATGACAGGCTTCAACAAGCATCAGATGATCTTGATACATTATATAGTTTGACCATTTGATCCAGCATTCCTCTGAGATAGCAACAATTCCTCATCATTAAGTCTTTATTTTTGTCTACATCTCCTCATCACTTATGTAGCATCTCACTTTTTCAGTTTTGTGGATATTTAGATATTCTTGTCTTGTGTCTTTTTGAAATGGTTTAGTTGGAGAACGTCACTCCAGGTAAACTCTGTTAAGTCAGCAGCAGTGTGTCCCTGTTCACAGGTGTGTTAATGACTCATGATGGAGTTGTCTCAGAGAGACAGGCTGTCAGTGCTGGTGGAGGAGCTGACCACGTCAGGACAGCCACAGCTCAACGAGAACAAGATGAAGGAAATCAAGAAGATCTGCAAGTAAGTCTATAACTGCACACAGTGATATTTCAGGCATAAGTAACTGTGCACCATGGAGGTCTTGGATTAAGCAGGTTTACGCTGAAGTCTTACATAGAAAAATATAATTTAAATAGAAACAGTATTAAACACTCCTCCAAGATTTGTGGGAGGAAAATCATCTGAGACGATCATGGTAACATTAGAATTTGCAGAATTATAAGAATAAGGATAACATGAATATTGCAGTATTTTCATACATGCAATGTAGAATTTAATGACAAATCATTAATAGTGTTCACTTTGTGTCTGTCATTCATCACAGAGTGTCTAATGACTGCATAGACCACGTGTACCATTCAGTGATGTCTCAGCTCAACGAAGAACATGCTGAGATCAGACTGTCTGCCTTCCAGATAGCCAGTGAGCTCTTCACCAGATCACACCATTTCAGAACGCTGTTGGTGGACAACTTCCAGGTACTGGCATCATGTAGAGCAATAGCTTAAACACCACAGCACCTTATTGAACTGGTTAATATGTATTTGGTCAGAGAGAGAGAGAGAGAAAGAGCATAGTCATAATCTTGTTTCCACACCTATGTAACCTATCAGCTTATCATACTCAGGTGCAGGTCTTATTAGGCTCATTTTTTGCCAAGTCTTTTATGGAAATAAACGTCTCTCTGTGTAACCTGGACAGGTCAAAAATGTAACATAAGTCAGCTCTTGCAAATTAATCATGTTTTTATTCTCTTCTTTTTCTCCTCCTTTCCTCCTCTCCTCTGCTCTCCTCTCCTCTCCTCTCCGCTCCGCTCCTCTCCTCGTCTCTGTCAATTGACCATCTCTCATAGGATTTCTTGGAGTTGACAGTAGAGACAGACTCGGAACAGCCTCTCCCTCCCCCTAAAGAGGTAGCCAGGAAACTGAGGTCACTGGCCATACGGACTGTCCAATCATGGCAGGACTCTTATGGGACAGCGTATAAGAAGTTAGCATTGGGTTACCACTTTCTCAAACAGGTTAAGAAGGTAGGATACTCTTTCTTTTGTTGCTGCTAGGTGAACTGTCCAATAGCTCCATGTTATCTGAGGGTAAATATCTAAACAGGTCCTGTTGGACATTTTGTTGATGAATAACAAGATTGAGAGCCACCATAATGTAATGCTAGCAGCTCTGTGAGGTAGACGTCATAAATCAAGTGGTCTTCTTCATTTAACATGAGTATTGACACACTGTATTGAGACAGTACACTTCCCAGGAGTGAAAAATGCTTTCGAGCTTTAGTATATTTTGGCCATCTCTATCATAAACCAAGGTATGGACAAATTAAATGTTGACCTAATGATGGTACTAGATGACATCAACATGCTATGTTAAGTGATGTGATGCATCTGTGTTGTCAGGTGGACTTCCAGGATGCTGAGGCCAGGACGGTAGCACAGAGGAGGAGGGAGGAGGAGAGACAGAGGAAAATGGAAAGGATCTACAAGGAGAGAGTGGAGGCAGCCTCCAAAGAGATGGAGGGTAAATACCACATCATTCAAAAACACTACCGCTAGTAATAGTAAAAAAAAAAACTAAAATCCCATGTGGTCCATGAAGCTCTCGTATGTTTTTGTAGCAGTTTCCTAGCTGGAGCAAAGCTTTAACAGGATATCTCCCTATCATTTCCTTGTCAGAGTCGTATCAGGAAATCGAGGCAACGCTGACAGAGATGGAATCCTGTATGAACCTGCTTTTCCCCGAGTTTGACCTTACAGACATCCAGACAGCCAATAGCAGCCCTCCTAGCTCCCAACCAGCCAGTGAATGTCCATCAGTTGATGAACAGCCCTGCTGCAGCAAAGAACTGAAGGATGACCGGAGAGAAGGAATGATACAAGAGAAGGAGGAGAACAAGGAAGATAACAGAAGCAGTCGGGAGAAAACTACAGAAAAAGAAGATAAAGGAATGACAGAGGAGAAGAGGAACAACAGGGAGGAGAAGAAAGAAAAGGAAAAGAAGGAGAGTTCTGAAGATGAGGAGAAGGAGATTACAGAGAGGATGGACGAGAACGAGCAGGAGGAGGAGAAGGGAGAAATGGAGACAGCACAGAGGGTGGAAGAAGAAGAGGAAGACAGTGAAGAAGAGGAAGAGGGAAGTAGTGAAGAAGAGGAGGAGGATCCTCATGACGAAGACTCGTTTATTCGTAACTCTGGGCTCGTCTCTCACTCCTACAATCTGCAGCTGAAGCTCAGTCCTGGTGGGTACACAGCTTATATCAACTCCAGTCATGCTGTAATACATTGCTATTAAAACTATGATGTTAACAGTGTCTTAAATGATAGAGACACCCTTCAGTGTAATGCAGTGCATTCCAACAGCACCACAAGCTATGTCCCTGACAGCTGTCTGCAACAGTCTCATCATTTAACATTACAAATCTACGATATGTTTGCGTTATTATTCATTTAATTTGATCTAATACATTTAGCTAGGTGTACCTAATAAACCGGAAACTCAGTGTGTATGAATATAGACAATATACTTAACCCTTCTCACGGCTGGGTATCAAACCTCAATACCTACCTGATTCCCACTTAAATGTAGCACAAATTGTCAAAAATTGTCCAAGTAACCATCTCGCGAACTTGATATCTCAAGAACGCCTTCAGGGAATTTGGTTACATTTGGCGCAGGCATCCACTTGGACTCAAGAATTAACTGATCAGAAGTTGATGGTCAAAGGTCACTGTGACCTTGTATCCGTCACATTCTTGGAAATGTGATTTCTCAAAACACCCTAAGGGAACTTTTTAAGATTTGGCACAGTATTACCTTGGACCAAACAATGAACTGGTTAGACTTTGGTGGTCAAAGGTCAAGGTCACTGTGATCTTGCATTTGTCTCATTCTCGTGAACGTGATATCTCAAAAACATCTTGAGGGAATTTTCTCAGATTTGGCACCAACATCCACTTGGACTTAAGAATGACACAATTATAATTTGGTGTTCGATAACCCCATTTTACATTCGGTATTCCTATTTTTAATACAATCATTAACTGCTGTAAACTGTCAACTGCCACACTAAGGCCAATCGCATTTTGACCATGGTGTGTTTCTATCAAAAATGCTTTGCACTGGTCAGGAGGTACTTGGTTGAATTTCAAATATTTTTTCAACGAAAAAAGTTTGTGAACCACTGACAGTTTTATTTAGGCTGAATCCTTTTTAGGCATTGTCTGCTTGTGTTCGGAAAACATTTAACATTTGATTGGCGTGTTGGTGGTTGAGGAGTGTAAGACTGAACTCGTTTTTGTAAAAATACACATTTATATTCTTTATTTAAGGTATTGAAAAAGTATTCTTTTAGTAGTGGTATGGAAACTGAGGTGTGTTATTGGCACCAGCTTTGAAAGAATTCAAATATGAACCAGTCCTATGAGCTCACTCCCGGACCAGTTTGTTAGGAACACCTGCTTGTGCAGTAATACAGTGTTGCTGTTTGTAGTTTAACAAACAAAGCATGGAAACAGTGTCAGACAATTAAGACTACTATAACACAAGGTAGGTGATTGTTAACAAATAGTTTCCCTCATGTTAATTTGGAAGCAGCTAATTAAGTGGTATCAGTGTATGAGTGATATGTATTATGGAATTATTTCTTAGGAATGAAACACTTCATTCTGATCTGGCTGTATTGGTGAAATGTTTCTCACTCTGCTTTCTTTCCTTCTCTCTTTCACAGGTCTTCATGTTAAGGAGACAGAAGATAATGAGGCGGTAGTTTCCACGGTGATAGACCTCCATAGACTGATAACAGCTAAACACCTACCAGCTGTGCAGGGCTGGGTTCAGGTTAGTACAAACGCACAGAGTTCAGATATGTAAACATGTAATAAATTATCACATTGAAGTACGTGAAGAGATATTAGTGTACATGATGAGAAGACAACCCACTTGTTACTAATGCTAATGCTACCATTATATCACTCCATCTTCTACTGCTATTACTAATAATAATGGTACTGATACTACTGCTGTTACTACTCTAGAGCCTTATTTTAGTTATATTCTACAAATAAATGCATGGATACAAACAGTCAACCCTGTTTATTTATGGTGTGGCTAGAGGCATTATATATCGAGTTGTCTGTCTGTTCGTTCCATTCTCGTAAAGAAGAGCGCCTTAGAGGAATTTCTTCAAATTTGGCACAAACGTCCACTTGGGCTTAATCTTATTTTCGTGAACGTGAGAATTTGTTGGTTGAAAGTCAAGGGTGAAGGTCATTGTGACCTCAAAAAACATATTTTTGGCAATAATGCAAGAATTCATATGCTAGTTTTGACAAAGTTTCACACAAAGGCCCATTAGGATAAAATGATAAAGTGATGAGACTTTGGGAGGAAGATGTGGGTGAAGCATCCATATTTTCGCAGACATGAATTTAAACAATTTAAACAACTGCAACTTGACTGGTTCGCAGAGGCATACAACTGTAATTCTAGTTTCTGTTTTATCTTATTTCTCGTTGGTTGTTGAGGAAAGCCTCAGATCTGTCCAACTGTCTCAGTAACAGGTTTGCCTGTCTAACCTTTCTTCCGTTTGTGTGTGTATGTGTAGGTCTTCACCAAGTCAGGTGCTGAGCAGCAGCTGTTAAGGAGGGCGCTGGATCTGAAGAGGTCTTTAGAAGCTGCCCTGCAGAAACACAAAGAGCTTCACATTGATTACAAGACCAGGCACCGCAAAGTGGTGAGTAATACAATTATACATTCTAACTGGTAGCTGAGCTGATTGAAGGAACGTCAAGTAATCTGCCTGGACATTCACCTCACTAACACATGACAAGTCGGGGACAAGTTCCCACATGTGTGCACACTACATTTACTTTGACACAAGTTGATAAAGATAAAAAACACATTGTATCCCTGCACACTGTCTTAAATGAAGAGCTATGGTTGGCTCATGGGTCATGTCTCAGACACACCTAGCAGTCAGTTATCGAGGGAACTCACTTATGGTTAATGGTCAAGAAAAATAAACACTTAATGTGCTGACACACTTCCATGTTATGCATGGTTGCATTATACAAGCACACAAGCTGACATTTACCTGTATATACTATATACTGTGTTGATATATATTTTGTTAGTATAGAGGGTGTCCAGCAGATGGCAGTATCCTACTACAAATCAAATGGGACAACAACACCACTACACACAGTTCAGATGTTCCATTCACAGGAGATGATTTAGTTAGACACAACATCTGTAGAGGAGTGATGTGTTGATAGCTGGATCCTTCTCTGTCTAGGTCCATCAGGCTGGATCAAGTCTGAGCTTCCACAAAAACACCATCACAAAGTACACATTGGCTGGCTTCTCATTCTCCTCTATATTCTCTTATTCTGTGGCCACAGCTGTAATATCTCAATAGTGGAACAGTGATTCTTGAAACAAAACATATTGAAATAAATTAAATTACTGCCAAAACTTTTGCTTTGTATTTTGGAAAGAGAATTTTTTTTAAATGGAGTCCTACACAAGTATAATTTTGAATGAAAAGACCATCTTTCTAGCAGTGAAATACTTCTTTGATCAGCCATCCTTTGGTTCATGACCAATCTTTCCACAAAATCTTGGACAAGTAAATATATCTGTTTTGAAGTTATGGGCTTCTCCCATTGATACACACACACACGCACAAATTTGGCCTAATGCCAAATTTCAGCTACTTAGGGCAAGAGGTGTGGTCTCCACAGAGTGGGGAAATTTTCGTGAACCAACACACTGACAGAGCGAGCTATAGAGCTGCTGGTTTCACCTAAAGAGAATTCATAGCTGGTGCTCTGGTGTTTGACTGAGGATTCAACGTTCGTCTCAGTGGAGCTTTAGTTTTCATTTGCACCATCTAGTGGCCATAGAAAGAACTGCTTTTTCAGATGCTTGTCACCACTCAGCAGTGATGGTTGCTGCTCAAGCGGAACCAATTGGCTGGTCTTTAAAGTTTGGAAATCTGGAAGATGAGAAGCCAGTTCATAATGAAGTCCACTTCAGACTTTTACTCAGCTGGTACAAGACACATTGTGAAATATAGCCCGATTCCTTTTTCAGCAAGTTTTCAAGCTTAAATTGATTAAATTGTCTTTGCTTGCTTTCTACCAGAGATAGATGAAAGACATCATGCTAGGAAGTTATATTACCAAATCTCATTGCAAGTTCATTTGGCCCTCTTCATTATTATGTGCTATACACCTCGGTTTCATCTGAACACCTCCCCTTCCTGTTTTCTTCTGTAAACGTCTCTGTTCATTCCTGCATTTCTGTGAGCCTCGAGAGGGAAGCATCATAATAGAGACAGAGAGAGGGAGGATGGAAATATTAATAGTAAAGACATTTGGGAGAGGTGAGATAGCAAGGCACAGCCATAATGCATAATGCATCAGAGACAGAGAGAAGAAATTGGGGAGCAAGGGGGAGGATGTACCCATTCATTCACTTCACTACCACTAATGTGCCCCATGGCTTGACAGCTGATATGTCTATCTGGCTGCCTCTATATCTAGCTTAGCATCGCCATTCTGCTGTAGTTTGAGCTGGCCCAAAATGGAGGCACAAACATATAGAGCGGTGTTGTCATGGAGCTTGCCATTTGGAAAGCTTTTCACTCAAACTAATTGCTTATTCAAGAGGTTTTAATTGGTGCTGAAATGTCTGTGTTTAAGAGGTGGGGGTACTTGCAGTGCTGAGAGATAGAAAAAAAGAAGAGACGAAGAAAATCCAAGAGAAATGGACAGCAGCCTGCAGTTTCAGGTTTTAAAGGATCAATGAATGCAAACGGCTTTATGCGTTTGATGGAAAAAAAAGGCATAAAAGTTGTAGTGTGTGAATCCATCTTTAGCTGAACAGAGCGGCAGAGTGACAGTGACAGAGCGCCGGCCGTCTCGCTCTGCCTGGTTATCACTGTCAGGGACCAGTCTGCTGCACCAGCAGGCCCAGCACTGCGATAACCACACAACTTACAGCCCCTTTATCATAATTAGCTTTTCCTTTTTAGCCTTAAAAGGCCTTCCATTACTGGGTCCTTCTCTATCGGGCCACTGACACACCACACGATTGGTTTCTCTCTCAACGGGCCTCTCAATATAGTCTCCCATAACGGGGGAGCCAGAGAGAGAGAAGAGTGTTATGGAGGCAGATAGAGAGGGCTTGTTTATTGAATGAGAGAATGAGACAGAGGGAGGGTTGAGTGCAGAAGCATTTACATGAAGTTGGAAGACTATTGAAAATAAGAATGCACAGGACCACTTTTTCCTTTCTTTTTTTTTTTATTTTGTTGCGGCCGACTGTTCAGTGCATGGGCTCTGAATATTTTACTGTTTGGTGTCAGCAAAGGTCCACAAAGCTAACATGTAACATGTGAATAGCTGTTGATGGTCTTTGTTCCAGTGTAATGTTAATGCTAATTTAGCAAGCTCCAGTGTAGCAGTCGGTAAAAATGGCTAGATAGTTAAGCTACTTCACACTGAGACTTTTTCTTTGTTAATTTGCCTTCACCCAAGGAAGGATGAGGAGAGATTTCTTTAAAGGACACCATCTAGTGGCTGAACTAAGCCATAACTGCAGGTGATGGCTGTGACACCCTTTGCTTCTGGCATGTTGCAAAATGAGATGATGATCATTCTGGTTGCCCCACACCAAACATTAGCCTCTCAGTATGTGTAAAGGGCAGCTGGCCAACATCAGCCAGCCCCTGATGTCGTGGACTCCGGTTTGGGTTAGTATTGGGTCACTTGCCGTAGATACAGTCAGTATTTTTGGGAATGTCCAGTGACCAATGGAAACACAAATTTTGGCATTGGTCTGGTAGAAGTCGACAGTAGCGGCGAGGCTGCAGTGTGAACACTCAGGGCATGTTCACACCATCAGTGTACCTCCCCTCAAAGGGCTTGTTTTTGCCACTGACAGGCTCAGATTGTTATTATTAGTGTCTGACAAGATTATTGAAGGATAATTTCAGAGACAAACCTTTTTGTTAAAAAGTAAGATCCTCTTCATTTAACCAGAAACAGCCCCAAAATCACCATGGTCAAAGCCACTAGACTTCATTTAAATAAAAAGTATTCTATCATTGTAAAACATACTTCATTGAAAGTTGACAGGGACAAAACAAATCTCACAGAATACATCTTGGTTAATCTTTCTGCTGTTTTAACAATCATCAACTCTGGTTTGGTTAAAAAAAAGTCCCTAATATTCACCTATTTAGATGTGAAAATATGCTGGCTCTATACACGCTTAAAGGATAACTTTGGTATTTTTAAACCTGGGCCCTATTTCCCCATGTGTATGTGTGTTTATGATTCATAGGTACCACTCGTTCTAAAATTGGTTCAGTATTGAGGGAGGTGGATGCAACCGGCAGCCGCAAAACGAGCTAAAACGGTAACAGGGGCAAATGCGTCCCGTATAAGTTTTATATTAAAAGTGCTTTTTTTCGCCACTGACCGGTTCAGATCGCCAGTGTTATCTCTGTAAATAGCACAGTAAACGTTGCCCTTACCTCTGGGGTGTGTGTGACGTCATGCTCTCCTGTGTCTGTAGCTCTCTCTACTTGTGGGACAGCAGTTTTCTTGAGGAAGAGGTGTTTCAGGATTGGATGTCTTCTCTTCTTCGGTTGGCAGTAGTCATCTTGGGAGAAGTGAGCACTGCAGACCTGATGGTGGTGTCTGGACAGGAGTGTTAGCATCCATTTGTAGCACAACTAGCCACAACTTCAGCATCTCGCCATCCAACAAAGGCAGCCTATGAAAGCTGTACGGGGTGTTGCGTGACATCCTATTCTTGCAATTCGGATAAGCACAAACACGAACCATTGTTTTCAATCGATGCAGTAAAACTCTCAGCTGTACTCTGGGACAACCAGCGTCACTCTCAGCGGCGATCAGCATGGCTCCTGTATTTTCTTCCAGCAACAAGCAAAGCTCTCGCAAGATGATGTCACACAGCCCAGAGGTAAGGGCAACGTTTACTGTGCTATTTACAGAGATAGCACTGGCGATCTGAACCAGTCAGTGGCGAAAAAAAGCACTTTTAATATAAAACTTATACGGGACGCATTTGCCCCCGTTACCGTTTTAGCTTGTTTCGCGGCTGCCGGCTGCATCCGCCTCCCTCAATAGTCAACCAATTTTAAAACGAGTTATTCCTATGAATCATATGCACACATACACATGGGGAAATAGGGTCCAGGTTGAAAAATACCGACGTTATCCTTCAAATTACTGTTTATTGAGTCTGCTTGGTTTTGGCAATGGTGATTTCGGGGCTGTTTGTGGTTTAACAAAAATGATCCAAACCTTTATCCAAACAATGTTAGATTGTTTAGCCACTGGTAAAAAAGGGTTGAGCAGCAAAGGACCTGTAGTCCCTGAAGTGGCAAATCCCTTAGATGATAACATTGTAACGTCAAAATCATTTTTTAAAGGGTTGTCATTTGGTCAGGCTGCAGTTCGCTTTGCATCTTAGCCTGAAAAGAACATGTATGTTCTGCATATCTGATCTGAAAATGTGAAAATATTAACAATAATCATGGGCAATGGAGTATCAGATGACTAGTTGAAATGTGTTTTAATGATAACAGCTAATGTATTTATCATGCAAATACATATAAATGTATTGTTAGTGATATATGTCAGTAAGTGAAGTGTTGCACTTGTAGTACTCTCATTTAAGGGGCAACTGTAGACCTTTGCATGGCCCCCCACTGGGCCTTGGGCCAAAGCCATTTGTACCCTTTCGTCAAGGTCACAAGGTCTCAAGCCTTTTTTATGCCTCTCATCTGCAATACCTGTGTGGGTAGAAGCATTATGTTCTCAGGTTGTCTGTCCCATTCTCGTGGACGTGATATCTGAATAATGCGGTGAGGGAATTACTTCAAATTTGGCACAAACATCCACTTGGAATTTAGGATGAAGTGATTAGCTTTTGTTGGTAATGGGTCAACAGTCAAGGTCACTGTGATCTGTTCTGTCGCATTGCCAGAAACGTGATATCTCAAGAAAACCTTAAGGGGAACTCCTTCAAATTTGGCACAAACTTCCATTTGGACTCAAGGACGCACTGTTTAGAATTTAGTGGTCATAGGTCAAAGGTCAAGATTACTGTGTCGTCACAAAACATGTTTTTCACCATAACGTAAGAATTCATTCAATTCTAGTTTTCATTCTTTACACAATAACTTCCACATACTCTGTGGACAAAACAGTGCAATGCCATTAATGTCTTTGAGGAGAGGCTGTCTGAAAGTGTGTCTGTTATTCCTATCTGTTTGATTCATCCAATCTTGTCCCTCTCTGTGATGACAGGCTTGTTGCACTGCCAGCCATAGATACTTGTGCCTTCAGACGTGGTCTCAGTTTGAAGCATACTGAGACCTTTGTTTAGTTAAACAATTTTGTATCTCAAGGAAAGTGTTTCTTTAAAAACACTTTCCACAGTATCAGGATACAGGCAGCTTTCAGCTTTTTGGAAGACTGAATGTGTTTGAAGGGAGTTTTCAGTATGAGCTATGAGCAGGAGAATCCCATATGCATCCGTTGAGTGCTGCAAACTGAAAACATGGGCTTGTGTTTAGGAAAGGATAAGACATGCAGACTTATTTGAACATATCTGTTTTTAAGAGTGTATTCAGTCACTCCGGGCTCCATTCATACAGGCCCAGGCCTTGTTTACTGCTGATAACCCATCTTATCACAGCACAATGGATGTGGCCGCCTGTTTCTCACTGGAGATAAACAAAGAAAGACTATCCCTCTATTTCTCTCCTCCAACGCTCCCTCCTTTTCATTTGTACATTCATTCTCTGAGTGTGTCTCATTCTCTCAGTTGTACACCAGTAATATGTTTTTCTCCTGATCTCTTTGCCACTATTTCTCTGCTCCTCCTCATTATGCATTATGTTCATAGGGAGTCATGGTGTTCTGTTTATTGCACCTCAGAAAATTGGTTAATCAGTTATTCGTTCATAATGGAGTATAAAGGGAAGTACATGTGGTGAATAAAACTTAAAAGGTAATTGCAAGAAGCTAAGATTTCAAGACAAGGGTGGAAAAATGAGCTTTAAAAAAATCTGGTCTCATTTCCAATACAACTATTCTAGCTCAGAGTGGCTGTACCTAATACTGCAAACCAAAATGTACATAGTGCAACACTCTTAGTTAGTTGCTTGTTATACTGTGTTGTAGCCATAATAGCCATAACACAAATATGTGGGCCCACATTCAACATAAATGACTAACCTCGTGCCATGCCTGAAATCTATGCCTAATATTTTGAGTTGAGGTATCAGAAACTGGAGGGAAAAAGTCAGACTGTTGCGTCCCAAGATGAGTTAAGCTCAGACACGCTAAGAATAGTGCTAGCATGTCTTTATTGTTAAACTGCTTCATGTAAACATTTTGGTAGGAATATTGTCTTTTCAGAATAAGGGCAAAAAACCGAATATGTTGTGCATGTTAATGTACTAAGTCTTGTCATTCATCTCAGTTTTGCCCAGTGACAAAAACATAAGCACTGTGGACATAAATTAAATTTGAATATAACTAAATGCCCTCATTTGTAATAGGTTGGTGCAAAGAGAACTTCTCTGACTGCTGACAAAGTTTGATGATCAAGAGTCATTTGTTTTTTGTTTTTCATTGGACCACTCAGGAGACCACTTTGGCATAAGTTGAACAACCTAGGATGAGTTGACTTTAGAAAGTTTTGCAAAAACATTAAAAAAGAAAGAAAAAAAAGCGATATTGTAATTTTAAAAATGAGAGCCTGTAGTGTCATGTGGCTCACAAAAGTGGATGGAGTGGAGCGTTTCTGTGGCTGGAGTGAAATTTAGTAAATCATTATGGACACAGTCTAGTTCCATCAGGGGTCTCTGATAAAGTAAAAGGAGATGGTTTCTAAATTGGAAGTGATGGATCCTCTGGGACTCACATGGTGTGTGTGTGTGTGTGTGTGTGTGTGTGTGTGTGTGTGTTGGGGGGGGGTGATTACTGGTTATCACTGAAATCTCTGGACCAGTCTCATATCACAGACTGCAGGGCCAGACTGGGCTCCACAAACCCCCAGGGGTCGTTGAAGGGCTGCTGCACCTTCTCAGGACATTCTGGGTGTCCTCCCAGAGCTTTCAGTCCCCAGTAAAATGAAGAATAGCACTGTGTAATTTCACTTTGGCAGTAGGCGAGAATGTATAATAATGACTGTTTTGATCACAGATTGAGACAGGCTGGGAGGGGGAACTGAAGTAGACAGCTGAGAATAAGCTCGTTGACAGGGAAAGGTTTGGGAAGCTCTGGGCTGGCTAATAGACCTGCCAGCCTAGGTTAGTGAAATAAAGATGTCACCCTATACATCATATAAGCTGACTGCTCCCCAGAGACAAAGGGTGTGTGTTTGGGGGTGTTGGGGCTGGAGGAGTATAATGGGGTAAAGCAGCGGAGAAGAAGCTATGGAGCGAGAGTGAGGGGAGTGGAAAGCTTTTTTCTCATTAGCGTGGGATCCCATGGGATCCTTTCTGGGTAGTAATGAACAGGAGTGCAAGGTGGTAATAGAGATGTGGGATGTTGTGGCAAATCAAGCTTTGAATAGGTCAGACTCCAGTGGAAGCTTTAGGCCTAATTAGTTTGTAAATATGTTGAAATCAATCAGTGGCAGTGGACTTCCACTCCCTGTAGCAGAGCAAATATAAGAAAAGAATGTGCTGTAAAAGTGGTAATGATGAAAACAGGACTGCAGATTGATTTGTTAGTGAATACAATTCAGTAATTCAAATAGAGATGTAGAAATAGAGTGCCCATACCTAGATGTACCTATACAAATACACATGACTTAACAGGAAAACACATAGACAACAGCACAGAGAGCAAACACCAATGCAACAAAAATACAGTTTAATGAAACTCAATGGAAAGCACCTGGTCATTCTGGACCATGACTGAAACTGTGGCAATTTGAGTTTGTATTGATCATCATCATGATTCATTTGGAGTTCTGTGGGTAAAGAGTTCCACATATTAATCCCCTAAATTCGGAAAGTTGTCTGTTCAAAGTAAGTTTTGAAAAGACACACCTCATGTTACTGAGCCAGAAACTCCAATAGGTTTGACTGTTCTACTTAGCCCATCAGGAGCCTGGATTTGTATGCCTTATGGATAAGTCCAACCTGCGCATATTTAGTTTTTGAGAACATCGCAGTCATGAAATCTTATTGGCATTGTTCCCAGAACCTTGATTTGAGGATTTTATATAATCTATAAGGCGTGGTTATTCTATATGCTTGTGACAAGAAGTTCCACATGGCTTAAATATGAAAACACCACAGAGTGTTAACTGCATGTACAGTTAGCTTGCATTTGCATTGTTTCTCAACATTTTTACGTGTTTGTGATTAAAGTCAGGAACTATCTCATCAAGAAAGAAGTAGACCGGACTATGAGTCTGAACAGACATGGGATGCAAGCTTTCTGTACTCAACACGGACATACTTTGGCTGGTACCAAGGAAGTAGGTACTCTGTTCTCATGTACCCTTGCGTTTCTTAAAATCCAGTTAGAACAGCAGTGTTGACAGGATGCTGGCACACACACCCTTACCTTTTAAGTCAGTCATCTATTGCTGGCCAGAAAGTTCTGGATTGACCAAGTGTTGCTGGCGGTCAGGCTTGAACTCCATAAAAATCATGTAAGGTTTTAAGGATGTCCTGCAGGACACCTGTCCTCTGTTAAAATGGCACATTAGGTTCAGGGTGCTAGAAAATGTTAACAAAGGAGCAGAGATGTGTAATCTTTCAGTGCACAATCAAGACCATGCAGTAACTGCACAGTGTCCACAGTCCACAGTCTTTAGTTCTTCCTGAACTTCTCATATCTGTGTGTGTGAAAGTGTATCTGTGTAATTTATGTGTGACATTCTCAGGAATATGGCTGTGTGTTTATAAATGCATTTGTGTATATTGTGTTCATTAAGCTAACTGTTGGAAATGTCTTGTGATAATGATGACATTAGAGACACACAGTATTCCCAAAAGACATTTTCCATTTCAGCCTTAAATGTAGAATGAAATGATCTAGTCACTGTGTGTGTGTGTGTGTGTGTGTGTGTGTGTGTGTGTGTGTGTGTGTGTGTGTGTGTGTGTGTGTGTGTGTGTGTGTGTGTTGCCAGGCGGGGAGCTATATTAACTTGTCAGAGGAGACAATGGAGACATCTCTTAAGGCTTTTTCACCTCCTCGTGTTCTCCTCTCCTCCTTCCTCCCTCCTCCCTCTGCTTTCACATCCTCCTCTCACTCCTTCTCTCCTCCTCCGTGTGAGTGTGTGTGATGGTTAACCTGCCCCTCCCCTCTCTGCCATACACCTGACTTATGGCTGTGCAGTAATAATTTGCCAGACCTTGGCAGGCTGAGTGTACATTAGCATATAAATAGCAGATGCACTGAGTGCCCATCACAGTCGACTACATTTAATTTTTGGTTTATAAGATTGAATGGGTTTTTAAACGCAGCGCCATCAAACTTGCCAAGAGACAAATGAAGTCAGGGGAGCAGTTGTCCGAGGCGGCGCCCTCACATCATTTTTATAAAGGATAAGAGTCTTGTTTAAGGGAGGGGAGGGGGGAGGAGAGAGGGGAGAGGTGCTATAGAAGCTGAATAAGCAAGACACCTGTGGAAGCAGCATCATACTTAAGTTTCTAATCCAGTTCAGACATTGATTTTTTTTTCTCCCTGCTGAAGATACTTTATAAAAGTATGTGGACACCTGAACATTACAACCATATGTAAACAAGCATATGATATTCTAAACCATGGGCATTAATGTGCTTATTCTAACCCTATCCCAAGCTCTCTCACTACTTTGATGTGTTCAAAGTCAAATTCACCAAACCCTCCTAACTAAATAAACAGTCATAAATTTCTCATTTCAGCCTGGTTAGTGCCACCTGTTCATGAGGAGTAGGTATGTCATTTTCAGTTCATTTTCATTTGGATAGGCCAACGCTCATTAACCGGTAACTAACCAGTTCACTCCTAAGGGAAAATGAACATACAAAATTAAATACATGAGGCCTTATGTTGTAGTCTAGCACTCCACTGACACAGTGAGCTTTAGCGCCACATTTCAAAGTGCTGTCCTTTTAGAGGTGGTGAAATTTCAATGTTTTATGATCGAAATGTCCTGCCTTTTATTTTCTGTTGCCTTTGCTGACAGACAGCCTTCTAGCCGCATTAACTTTTGAAAATGTAGTTCCCGCAGACCACCCAGATCAGGTGGCTGTGGAGCTTATTCGGCGTTTACCCTGCCCTGTCCCGGTGATGGGGGACAGTGCTGCGGAAACATGGTGTCTACACTGTGCCTAGTGGAGGGTAGGCGTAATTGCCAAATGAGCATGGCCGCTAACTAATGTTAGATCCTACCAGATCTGGTTAGTTTACTTTGGCAGGCACTGTTAGTACATTTTCATACGGAGAAAAATGGACAGAAATTCGTACACATCACACATAACCATGAGCCAGTAGTTTTTGTTAAACCCACATATTTTGGAGGCTACGACCACGTGATCAATGCGCTGACGGGAATAAAGAAGGAAGCAGTCCTCAGCAGTCCACTGGGGTCTTGAATGGGTCACAAAAAACAGGACTTTCCCCAGGACACTGATGTAAGGAACTGTGTGAACGTTGAGTCAACTTTGAGTGATTTCAAGGTACGTCGTCATCATGTTTCTTTTCCTAAACCTAACATCAGTAACTCTACGTTAATTACTTAACATTACATTAAGGACATAACTGTGTTCACAGGGAGCTAACTTGTAGGTTAACATACAAACTGTTGTGTGTGCATTTGTGTAGAATATCATACAAACTGTTGTATGAAGATCGCTGACTGCGGACTGCACTAAATATTGTGCTCTGGCTGTAGGAAGCACAGCTGTTTGATGCAAGGGATCGTGGTCAGACAAGGTGTACAAACTAGTTCTTGTGAGGCATACTGTCATCTTTACCATTAGCAGTGATGTGGTAATTTGATTTCTACAATTGTACTTAAAGGGACAGTTCATGTAAGAACTATTTTCTTTCTACTGAACTACGCCCGCCAGCTGCATCACTGCACAGAAGGAAACGTGCATCTGCTGCTAGCTCACTTAGCACTGCTGAGGTAGCTAAGGCCATTAATGTTTACGTCTCATGCTGTCATAAGCGCGAGCCTCTCAGCCATGAGTAGATGCATACTTCCTCCTGTGTGGTGATACGTTCGGGTGGTGTAGTTTGGAAGAAAGAAAATAGTTTCTACATTAAACTGCCCGAAACGAGGTCTGTGGTTTACTTTGAGTAACCGGGTCATGATTTCTGATCGATGTGATTTCCACAAGCCAAGTGCCATCTAGTTCCAGTGTAATGGACAAAAGGCAGACATCTCCAACACTTGGTAAAACAATTAAGATTGACAAATAGCACTGCAGGGAAGAGGAAATATATGTATTTTGATGTCGGGATGAACTGTCTCAAACAATTGGTTGTTTGGTTTATCAACAGAAAATTAATTTAATTAGTAATAATATTATAATTCATGCATATCTTTAGTGTCTTTGGGTTTAACTGTTACTTGGATAAAAACCTGAAAAACATTGTTTTAACGTAATGATTACTCACATAATTGGAACAAATATTCGACAGTGAAACTGAAAATATTTGTAAGTTGCAGACTCAGCCCACTACCATGGGTGTTGTCGCACCACCCATTGAAGCTGTATTGTCCAAGTGACGTATGGCCCTTTCTTTAGCAACCACTTCCAACAGATCTGTTCTTCATTTAGTTGTTAAAGAACTACTTATTTTTCTTTCTTGCCTATTTTCCCTTTAGAAACCTGCTTTATTTTATCTCTGAGTAAACATTGCCATTACAGTAACACATAGCCCGACTTTACTTAAACAACTTTTTTATTTATTCTGCTCTGTTCCCCAACTATTTTTATTTCTATCTGTTTTTAATGTTAAAGTTACCAATATTTGTTTTGTCTTTTTCCCATTACAGTGACACATGGCCCTGCTTTACTCAAACCATCACTTCTAATTTGTCTGGTAAATCTTGAGTTTCAGTTAAAGAAGCAGTTTTTATCTCGTGTGGGGGAACTCTGCATTGCTGTGTGATTTTCTCCCCGTGTGTGTCCCAGAGAATAAACCAAAGCTCTGTTAAAATGCAAAGCAGCCCCCTATGCAGCCATGTGGGGGAATAGAGGCCATATTTTAGCCGCGCTCCCCGTCAGCAAAATGTTTCTGGAGGAAAGCTAATTCTACTGTGAGACTTACAGCTCTGCCAGGCAGGCCGACAGCACTCGATGCTATCAGGATTAAATTAAGGTGAATTAGAGACAAAGAGGCAGAAAGAGGGGGAAAAGGGATGATGTTAGGGCAGGATTTTCCTCCAGCTGGGTGATCACTTCTTAGTCTTAGGTCATTGATCAGAGCAGAATAAACCAGCCGGGATTAAAGTAGACAAGCACAAAACCTATAGAGACTATATCTGTGTGTATGTGTGTATACGTGTGCTGTGTGTGAATCCATTGTGCTGTGAGGATGAATAAGTGTAGCAGTGGAGTGGAGTAATGGAGAAAGTTTGGTTTGGTGTTTAAAATGTTACACTTCTGTTTAACAGCATTCTCTCAGCTTTTCTTTGAGAAATAAATAAGATGGAACCTCAGTATCTCACACTTCAGGTTGGCCCTGTGCAGCATCCTCTCTTAGATTAAAAGGATCATTTATTGTAATAACAGCTCTGTTTTTATCAGAGTCAGGAGAATTTTACCTCACTACCTTTTGCTTTCTGCAGCATTACATTTCACACAGATAGCAGTCACTTAATTTTTAAATGGTAATAGTGGAATTCCCTTTTTAAATTTTTGCTTACTGCCATAAAAAAGGAGATATTATTGGAAGTCCAACACGCTTTTACAACAAATAAAACACAGAGAAATTTTCACAGCACATTGTAACGGCATCCAACTCAAGCGCTTTAAAGTTACAATGTGTAATTTACGTGGTTGTTTATTAGCAAATATCAACTATTGCTTTCATAAATATATATTTACTAAAGTGTAATGCAATGCACATACAAATGGAAGCTTTCTCATAGGCTTAGAATGATTTCTCTATATAGACACAGGCAGGGCGCGGTCTGCTGGAGGCTGCCCTCTTGCATCGCCATATTTGAATACGGTGGCCGAAAGGGATATACACGCTTCGCCTTTCGCGTTTACCTAGAACTTGCCGTCACTGGAGATGGTTAAGGTGAAGATCAATCCAGGGTGCTTCTGCTTTGTACTTTTATGATTCTGTCGCACTTTAAATGGAGGACCACACATATGTTTTGCCCCCAAATAAAAGAAAAAGATCAGATAAGCGAGGACAGGATAAAACGCGAGTGAATATCGGCGTGCTTATTCCAGGTGGAAAGAACTCCTGAAGGAGAAGGATTTCACAAGGGATGCGGAGGTTGCCTGCTTTCTGCTAGACAAGTAATTCAATCTGATATTTTAAAATCATTTTGGCTTTATGTTTGCAACTACTTTTCCCTCTCGTCTAAGTTCGAATGACGGCTACATTTACGGGCTAATGTTATCCTAGCCTTGGCTAACATTATCCCAGAGCTACAGCTAAATGGTTAGCCTAGCCTACAGCCTAATCTGTCGATTCCTCTCGCGCTGCTGCGAAGGCTGCTGCCCTCTCCTCCTCCTCTTCCCTCTGGGTAGCCGAGACACACTTCTTCGCCTGGACGTTCCTGCACCGCCTCTAACGTTACCCCCTCGCCCCCTTCCTCTCCCTGGTCTTCCTCCTCTCCCTCTCCCTCTTCCTCATCTCCCTGTGTCGTGGAAGAACACTCTGGAAACGCATATATTATAATCGTACCAACCTATATTTGACGCACTGTGCCGTGACTATCACATAAACGTGTTATTTTAGCATTACTGTGCTAATGTTTGCTCATGTTACCAAAACAATTACAAATAAAACACTCCTAACATATATCTCACAGATAACCTATATCTCACTGGTAAGCTATAACATATTGTAAAATGGTTTAGATTCCTAAATAAATATTCACGTTGTATCTCACTGGTAAGCTATAACATATTGTAACATGGTTTAGATTCCTAAATAAATATTTACCTCGTTGCTAGATACTCCTGAAAAACTCGAAAGACTCTGCTGTCTGCGCAAGGCTTTTCGTCCTATGAGGCCACCGTCACTTACCCGACGGGTGGGGTGAATGAGTGAGCGCAAGTGAGCACGAGTGAGCGCTGCAATCTAGAATGTGACCGCTGATGTCACTGTTACTCACCATTTTTACACACTGAGGCTTTAATGTTCATGTCTGAAATTAGTTGGCTCCACTCCTCCAGACTGAAGAAGCAGGATTTTGATCCACATCTGCCGCTGTTCCTTAGTGACTTTATATGGCTGTGCGCCAGGGATAGCCATGGCCGGAGGCATTATGGTTACAGGTTGTCCATCCCATTCTCGTGAATGAGATATCTCAAGAAGCCTTTGAGAGAATTTGGCAAAAAGTCCACAGTGACCTTGTATCTGTCCCATTCTTGTGAGTGTGATATCTCAAGAAAGCCTTGAGGGAATTTTTCAGATTTAGCACAAACGTACACTTGGACTCACCAAAAACTGATAGCAATTTGGTGCTCAAAGGTCAAGGTCACTGTGACCTCACAAAATGTTTTTGGCCACAATTTAGGCATTCATTCGCTAATTTTGACTTAATTTCACACAAATGTCTAATAGGATAAAATAAAAGTGATGGCATTTTATAAAGGTCAAAGGTCACTATGTAACTGCAAGGTGATCTTTTTTTTTTCTTTCTTTTTTTTACTTCTCTCCTTAATGTCCTACTATTTTTTGGACTTGATGTGGTCTTTGTGTTATCTGAATTTGATATATGGAACAGCTGTAGAGAGTGCAAATCATAGGCATTTGTGGTGCCTGCCTTTTATCTAGACTGCGCACCGATGTACGATATCATATGCAAAGAATAGAAAAACATTTGATCGATTTATCAGTAATGAAAATAATTGTTGGTGAAAACGGCATTCATTGGGTGAGCCTGCACAGGATAAGTGGCCATATAAAATGTATGGTTGGAAGCACTGGATGCAAGTGTCTTTTATGATCAGCCAGTTGATGCTAAACAGCCCACTGTTTTCAAGTAAAAAGCCAAGTCAGAGGAGAAATACACCCATGTGATGTAGTATTTAAACATTCATTGGATCTTAAAAGAAAAAGGCATCTAAAATAGTGTTCACTTCATTCATTATTATTGTTTTCTTCTTTTATATAGTTTTCACATTTCATAAATGAGGCCTGTTTCCTCTCCCTCTCAGACCACCCACTATGGCTCAGCCTTTGCGGCTGCATTAATGACAACTAATTAGGCTTTAATTGTTTAGTTGCTAGTTAACTGAATAGTGAGTATTGTAATATGAAGTGTTTTAATTGGTCTCTGTGCACAGGATCAAGAGGTGTGTTCAGGGCTGTGACATGGTTAACTGACGCTGTCTTATGGTTCAGTTATGTGTGTGTGGGTGTGTTTTAGTAATCATCTAAGGACTCATCATTTGTAAACTAATTCAAACATTCTAATGGGCTTTATCAGCGGTAACACAGCAGCCTTGCTATCACTCTCTCTCTCTCACACACACACACACACACACACACACACACACACACACACACACACACACACTAATGAAAAAGAGGCCTTTGGGAATAAGGGGTTAGTTTAACGTTAGGTTTTACTGCTCCTCATAACCCTAATCACTGTGATTATTATGCTGCTAGACTGTAGTGTGTGTGTCTGTGTCCTCAGCTGTTAAAGACATAGCTGCCACCACACACACACACACACACACACACACACACACACACACACATTTGTGTTATGGAAATGACCCCTGTGTGTATGGAGTGTTGTGTTCTGCATTGTAGCCCAGCCAATGGCTAACAACCTCACCAGGAAATTAAAAACCATAAATTCTGCTTAGGGCTGATAGCAGCTCATCACACACACGCGCACATACACACACACACACACACACACACACACACACACACACACACACACACACACACAAACACACACACGCACACACACACAATGGTTGCCATCCCGTGCTTGCCTAAGTCAAAGAGATCACACAACCCCGAGGAGGACAGTGAAGGAATGAGGGATGAACTGTATAGAACTATTCACCATTTCAATATGTATTGTCTGGTTGATGTTTTACTCCTCACTGACAGTTAATTGGTTGCATTCAGCATATTAGTGAGTGTGGGTCTATGACGCAGGGTTCTCTCGGTCATAGAAAACCTGGAAAAGTCATGGAACTCATTTCATTAATTTCATTTTCCAGGCCCGAAAAGTCATGGAATTTGTAAAATCCTTAAAGGTTTTTTTGTCAAAAGTCATAGAATTGAGTTGAGTGTCATGAAATAAATGTTCACAGTTACCTTCTGTGAATAACCCTCCATGTAATGTAACATTACACTGAAGTGTGACCTTTTTTTCACCATCAAGTACATTTCCTAATTTTCTCTCCATGTTCAGTCTCTCCCTCCAGGTATGCCAGATAGTTTGAATCTGATATGTTTGACCGGGCAAGTGGGGCAAGAAAAATAGTGTTGTGACTGTGTGATTTAACATGTTTCCATACCTGTGCCCCTCTAAGACTTTTACATTGCGCTGGAGTTTTGAGATTGAGCAATTGAACTAGGCAGCCAAGGGATTTAAATAATCATTCAGAGCACCAATGCACACTTGATTTCATAATAACTGCTCATTAGGTAGAGTGTGGTCCTACAAAGGTATGTAATATTAATATTCCTATAATATTCTAATTAAGATTTGGAGTAACCTGTACTAATATAGTTCTGTTTGTATTATATTATGTGAATGTATTAAATTTTTATTATGGGTCTTAAAAAGTCATGGAAAAGTTTGAAAATTCTGTTGATGAAAGTTTGTGGCAACCCTGAAGGCCTGACCACAATTTTTGACTCTCATTGTCAAGATTGGTGCTAAGCCTTTCTTCTTTTGCGCCAAAGACATTTACTGTATTTCTGTTTCATTGAATTTTGCTGAGGAAATTCAGGCACATCCAGTTATAGAATTGTTCAATATACTATTTGACTGCAGTCATTTGATGACAGAGCTATTTAAATGTGAGTGTTGTTTCTATGAAGAATTATGATGGATGATTTTATTGTTAGGTGTAATTTGACATAAAGGAAGCAACTAAATGTTAGATAATTGAGAACCCTAGGATGGAGCCTTGGGGAACTCTGCTCATGATGTTGGTCCGCTTGGATGCTTAGTCACAGAGACAAAATAGCTTCTGTCCTTAAGATAGGACTTCAGCCACATCAGAACTGTATCTGAGGGTCCAGTACAATTTTCTATTATGTCTAATAGTGTTTTAAGGTCAACTACCTCAAAGGCCACACTAAGATGCATTAACACTAGGACTCTGGTTTTCCCTGAATCCATTTCTAGAAGAATATCATGATTAACACAAATCACACCTGTCCTTTGAATTGCTTCCATTCCATGGAATTACTGACCCCTGTACCAACATCAAATTTGTAGAATTTAAGTACAATAAAGCCCCAGTCTTCCAAGAAAATATTTATTTTACAGTTCTGTTATTTGGACTGAGCCTCATCGTTCCTGACAATCAGGTTTTGGCTTGGGTTTGGGCTTTTTTCTTTTTGTTGTATAGAACTTCAGACTTTCACAAAATTGAGATGCACCAATTGCAATTTTCTGGGCTGATTACAACTTTTTTCCTTGTCGTTCTGAATAAGTTGCTAAATTTTTTGCTAGTCACTTTGTAGAAATGAAGTTGCTAAGAGAGTTTGAAAGTCGCTACAAAAGGAGTGTGACAAAGCTTTGGTATTTGATGACCTCTGAATGAGAACAGCTGTGACCGTTACTGCCTATGCCTCGGTATGCACAGTGGGAATGTAGTGTAATGTTTTATGACTAATCAGGCAAAGGCCAAATTGATCAAGTTTGAAGTGAAAGGATCAGATAAATATTATATCCTGCATAAGTTGATTATGTCTAATGATTAAGTTGTGTGATAATTGAATAACTATGAAAGGTGAAATTATTATTGTAACCACACACCTGATTAAAACACAGCACATTTGTATGAGTTAAAGCACACACACATAAAACATTGTGCGTCACCTGGAAATTTAACAATAGACACACACACACTCTAAGGTCTGTAAGGTTTGTATAAAGTGTGAGCTCAGGGGATCATATTAAAGAAAAATCCCCGGAGCTCACATGCCTTTTTAAAAATAGAAGATACAGCGGTTCGAATCTATTGGAAGAAAGTTTGGTACTTTCCAGAGGCCGTGAGGTCAACTTTGGACGAAGGCCAGATTGGTCGCTACCATTATGTCATGATAAGGGCAGATTTGGACAAAAAAGGAAAAGTCTTCTACCAATAGAAATTGACCGCGATGGGATGGTTTAAGGAAAAGAGGTGGAAATTCTGCCGAATCTCCACAAGCATAAAAAGAGAGTGTTCAGTAGTGAATCTTCAGTCTTGTCCCGGGGCTTGACTCAGAGTTGATGTGTTTTGTTGCTTGTAAGCACATTAAACTCGATTGCACCTGATTCTTCGTGTTTCCAGTGTGTTCTTCAATTCCAGCCTGCAGAACCTAAGATATTGCAGTTTATCCAGAGTGTGAGTTGCAGTAAGGCAAGAGGACAAGAAGTTTGGGTGCCAACTGGCCCTAAAGGCCCCACACTTTTTGCAACCTCATACATACATACATGTAAATTTGAGACAAAATGGGCTTCATCTGAAACTGACCAGTTGCTCACTGGTCATGGTCAATCAAGCTGAAAATTGGCTTTTTCAGGTCACTTGCCAGTTGATCAGTGCATCTCTAGGACCATTCTTATTAATCTGGAGAAGATTGAGAAAAGGTGATAGACTCAAAAATAGATAAACAAAGAGGGCTTATTATTCTATATGTGTTGGTAACAATTTCTTTAGTGTTGGTGTCTCTAAACATGAACTGCACCCTAACAAAGAGGGCTGATAGGTTTTAAGCTGCCGGACCTCTGTACTTAATTCTGTGTTTGCCTTTTCTACAGTATATTATCGCCGTTTACACATTTCTTATATTATTTCATAAATGACAAAACCATCCTGTGTCCAATACATGTGTGTTTGTGTTTTTTGTTTGTTTCGTTTTGTAGAAGAAATAACTAAATTGTAACAGCTTGTGAGGCTCATGTTTCAAACACATAAGGAACATGTAAGCTTCACTGAGGTGGGTTTTATTGCAGGACACTGTGCAGGTGTTGCATTTATTGTTTAAACTCCTGAAGGTCACAAGACTCATCATCTCTCTTTGAAATATGATCAAATCACCTTGTCCAGGGTCGGTGTGTGTGCCAGTCTGTTTTGTTCAGGGTGCCCGTGTGGGTAGTGTAGTGTGCTCTTCTCATTCTAGTTCATACTGTACTGTACATCTCAGCAACAGGCTTATCCTTTGTCCATCTTGTCCAGTCTCATACACAAAACTCTAGTTATAGCTCACTGTTCTCTTCTTTCTTATCTGTCCATCACACTGCCAAGCTGCTTTGCCCTCTGGTTAATGTGCTGTACACACACACACACACACACACACGTTTGTAGTCTCATCAGACTGAGCTATGCTCAACACTCAGTAGGTGATGGATGACAAAGAGTAGTAAAAGACTACACACTATGCAAGTGTATGCAGACAACCAGTATACAGCAGGCGATAGAAGTGTATAAGTAACTATATTGTAGCTCTTAGCAGGCAACTGTTTCCCTGAAGTCTTGGCTCAGAAGTAGAAATAACAAAATAGGAGTTTGACAAACGTCCTTCTTTAATTTAAGGTTTGCGCTGTCTCTCATGTGGTTGAAAGTACTTGGGAAAGCAGTGATGTAATCAGATTTTGACAATTCATTGGACTGTCAGTCCACAAAACAAAATGCATTAGAAATATGCACTGAAATATAGAACTTGGTCAAAAACAGTTCTGCATGTTCTGTATTATTGTGTTTCTAATTATGATGTCAGGAGCTAAACCCTACCTCCTCTTTCTCAGATGAGGGCTTCAGACGAAGGAGAGGACGATGACGATGATGATGATGATTTCGATGAGGTTCCAGAGAAAGAGGGCTATGAGCCGCACATTCCAGAGCATCTGCGAGCGGAGTATGGTATGAGTCTCACATCACAGGCACACACACACACACATACACGTGCATCTCAAACCCACAGACACGTGCATAAACAGTGAGGTTAAGCTACAAAAGAAGACCTGCTGCTGCCCTAATCTTTTAAGATTCACTCACACTCACACACACACACACACACACACACACACACACACACACACACACACACACACACACACACACTCTACAAACAAACACACACTTCAAAGAACCACAGCAGCTGGTAATGTGCAGGTGAAGTGCTTCTTAAATGGGTTTATTTATACAACCATGGGCTCTGTACGACATTCAGAGCATATCTGTGATTCAGAGTCTGGGCTGTGACTGTCTGCAGACAATTCTCAACATTCAGGTGGCTGAGCCAGCGGCAAGCAGCTAACAGCATGAACAGTGCTAACAAAGGCAGCAGTGCTGACAGAGCTAATGGTGTTAATGTGTGGGGGAGCCGGAGGGTGAGTGCTATGCTATTGCGACAATGCTGTCGCCATTATCAGCCAGTGAGAAAAACACACAGGAACTCACATGCACGCTAATACCACCATTTGTCAGTACGCGTGAACCATTTTAGATTACACACAGTCAGCTGAGAGATTGTTCATGTGAAAACATTGATTACTGAAACAGCTTTACAACTGGTGTGTTTATTCACTCAGGTTGATGTTACAGTCACCTCCAAAGTACTTTCATCATAAACCCAAGAAATTACACTGCCTTAAAAGCCTATTGAGCCTAATCAGCTCACAATAGGTGAGATAGTGGTCTTCCCTAGTCTCACATGCTGGCTTCTGACTGCCAACTATGTGTTTTTGTCTGATTTGGAATGCAGCACAGCCTTGTAATGGAGACAGATAGTTTTTTTCCCACAAGCATTTTCCTGGTGTATCTTTGATGGATACTGTCCTGTCAACACATCCATTTACCCTCACACACACAGTCATCACTAGCTACATATGAATATCTGTTTAGTATTGTTCCTTCTTGCACTGTGGCTGCATTGGACTCATATGGATTGTGTCTAGCCTCCAGGCAGCACGCTAGGTTAGAGGTCAAATGTTCAGGTCATTAACCAACTGCCTGCTCATCTTATTGCAGTGTCAGCTACATGACAGCATGTTTTGATAGAATTTGAATGCTGTTTATATCATTATCAGCAGCCATGTGCAAGCTCCAGGCAACAGTAAACACTAAAACTCTCGCTGTGCTGCTCGGTCAGCCATATTCAAGCTTCTCACCATCACTCATATAGATTCATATGTGAACTTTAGTTTCTTTACTGTATGTGAGTGTCTGTCTTTATGTGTCTGCGTTAATGGCACCATAATAGAACATGTTGCAGACGATGCCATTATTGCTAGGTCAGCCATGTTGTTGTGGCTGTGAAGTGACCTTTGACCCCTACCAAATACTCCCCACCAGCCTCCTGAGTCATTACATTCACACTGAGCTCCTTCTTTTACCTGTGAGCCCGTCCCTCTCCACTCCCACCTCCCTCCATTACTAATCAATTAGACGCTAAAGTAATTAGATTGTATCTGATGTGCCCAAAACAGCTGTGTGTGTGTGTCAGGGTGATTAGTGGGCTAGGTAATGATCTACAGGGGCCATACCAAATTAACAATGCAACCTCTTTAATGAGCCCCTATTAGCCCTGCACCTAGATTTTACCCCCCACACACACATACACACAAACATGAACACACACACACACACACCAGCATCAGCAAAAGCACTCTGCATGTACGTATATCCTTCATTTGCTTGATTCATCATTATGTGGATTCTTCAGACTGTATATTTATACTTTTTAATTCAATTATCTATTTAAAGGATAAGGCTGATGTCACTTTTTTTGTTTTAAATCTCATGAAACTCTGTAGTCTGTCTCTCAATACTCACTGATTCCCCTGTCCTGTCTGTGGCACTTTTCAGGCATGTTAGTTCCTACTGAAGACGCGAACATGTTTACAAAGACATGGTTAATTTTTTAAAAGACTCAGTAATGTCCTAGAAGAGCCAGGTGCTACAGAGTTTTTTGAGGGGTACTAGTTTCAGCTGTGGACTAATACACAATTGATGTGCTTGTGAGTATGTAAAGTACCAGGACAGTGTACACAGTGTACACAGGCGGCTTGTAGGTAAAGTGATGGTGTTCTGACCTTGCTATATGCTGAACTAATGAAATGAGTTTTGCTTGTAAATGTGACTGAATCTTCAACTTTTTTTTACTGTAGACAGATAGCAAACCATCTAGACAGTGTTGACGATTTGTGTTTGAGCGATTATTTTGCTGGAAAACACAAATTAGAGAGGCTAACATTAGTTGTGCTGCACCATTTAGTTTTATTATGCCTTTGCGCAGTTAGTGAGTTGTCTGTCCGTCCGTCTGTCCATCCCATTCTCATGATCATGACATCTCTAGAAGGCCTTGATGAATTTTTTATAAATTTGGCACAAACATCCACTTGGACTCAGAGATGACCTAAGTTATATTTTGGTGGTCAAAGGCAAAGGTTACTGTGACCTCAAGTTTGTCTCATTCTCATGAACACAGTATCTCAAACAGGCCTTGAGGGAATTTCCTCAAATTTGGCACAAATGTCCACCTGAACTCAACGATGAACTGATTAGAAATTGGTGGTTGAAGGTCATAGGACTTCATACACTAATTACGAGAAAATTTCACACACATTTCTAATTGGAATCAAATAAAGAAGTGATGACATTTTATATCCAAAAGGTCAAAGGTCAACTTCATTGGGACATTTCTGGCTATTACCTAATGTTATATCTCAAGAACAGAAGGGGAGATATTGGTCAGATTCTGAACTGGTGACACTAATCTGAGGTGTCCATCATGAAACTGTTGTGACTGTAAAGCAACAGACAGGCAACAGCTGTAAGGAATCAATGCTGTAGATACATCTTGGATCTATTGTGGCAAGCTAGCAACAATGTGTTTACTGGTAAGCTAACCAGCCTCAGTAGCTCTCCAAGCTGCCCAACAAGTAGTCACTACCACTACCTCATACGTCCTACCCCACCTATTTCATAAAGATGCACACGTGGTTTTGGCTGTGTCACCTTCTGGTCTGACCAGACTCTTTTACCATATGATAGCATTAAGTGACCATGTGAGACAGGCACTTCCTGAAAGCTCTGCATGAAATGGACGATTTTATCATGTTATAATGTTTCCTACAAACTAGTTGTGGCTGTTGATAACATCTACTTTTATATTTGATCTAATTATAAAAAATAATTACTTTTCTGGACAACGATTACTGGTATCAGATGAATCTCTTTTTTTACAAGGTTTTTTTTTTCGGTTTGGTATTTTTCTGTAGGCCTCAGTATGTCATTGTTCCTCTTCGTATCACATCAATTCATCTGTTCTCTTTCACTTTCTCTGATTACAATAGTCTTTCTATTGCTTTCTGTCTTCCTCTGACTCTTTTCAGCTTAGCCAGTGGTCACATTTATCATTTCTCTATATTTCTTCTCCTCTTCCTTTTCTTCTCATTTCTTCCAGTGTTCATTCATTCAGAGAAAGCCTTGCTCTGCTCTGGTCTCTCCTCCTTTTATTTTATTTCCCCTCTCGTTCTCTCTCTCTCCCTCTTTCTTCCCCTCTGTCCTGTTCTGTCATTCTGATTATCAGTCCTCTTATCCCTCTCTCTGCTGTCAGGACACTATCTCTCTCTTTCTCAAATTAACATTTTAATTACAGGCCCTGCTTAACCCGAGAAAATCAATACCTCTTTCCGCCTTTCCTCTCTCGGTTTCTGTCTCCCTCTCTTTCGCTCAAACCCCCTTAACCCCTTTTTTCTCTGTCTTTCTCTAACAACCCCCCTCACACATGCACACAACTCTACACATTTCCTCCCATTGATCTGTGCATCTTAACATCCACAACATCCAGACAAACCTCCGCTATGTGTTGAAAAGAGCAGATTGAGTCGACAAAGAGAGAGAAGGAGGAATCACAGAAGGAGGAGAAGGTGAAGTTGGGATAACATGGCATCATGGCTGTTGATATATTTGACTTAGTTTTTCAAAATGCACCTTACTTTTTACTTAACTGTGCAAACATGACTGTGATTATGAAATCATGATGTAAGGCGATTAACACTGTAACGTGTAGTGTAAGGACCACTGAACTGGGATTTTAGAAATACTGAGTTCACGAGCAGAGGACTGCACCTGATGATTATTTTCATCATGAATTAATCTGCAGATTATTACAGGGTGTCCGCGGATCCTTAAAAAGCCTTAAAATGTTGTGTATCTAAATTAAAGGCCTTAAAAAGTCTTAAATTTCTACAATTTCATTAAAATGGTCTTAAATTCATCACTCAAAGGTCTTAAGAAATACGGCACAACTGTTTTTTGTGCTCCGCTTCTGTTGCAAAGAGATTCATTTCAGTTGCGTGAAGAGAACTAGCCTTGCTCCGCCCAGCCCAAATATATAGCAGCCAAGCTAGCAGGTAGCGCGTGCGGTGGTTTCTGAGGTGATAGCATAGACTACTTGACTTGTTTAGCTACACGTTGTAGTGGTAGCCTAGCTAACTAGCTAGCACTACAGTTAGCCTATCAGTCGTCGGTCGATCAGCTGCCACTTTATTCCACCATGGGGAAGTGCCTGACAAATAAAGGTCAGTCAGTCATTGGATGTCCTAGAGGGCGCCAAAGCTCTGTGGTCTCAAATGTGCTTGGTGCTTGTTGTAAATCTTGGTCTTATATTCTATTCCAAGTGGCATTAAAAAGGTCTTAAAAAGTCTTCAATTTTACTTTTTTACTTTTACCCTGTATTATCTCAGTAATCAATTCATCTTCACATTATAAAATGGCAGAAAACTGAAAAATGACATTCACATTATTAAATGTCTTGCTTTGTCTCATGAACAGTCCAAAACCAAAATTGTTCAATTTACTATAATGTAAGACTTAGAAAAGCAGCAAGTCCTCACATATGAGAACCTGAAACCATGACTCTTAATCAGTTATCAATACAATAACCTATTCATTTTCATTCAATAGATCAATCAACTATTTATCACAAATTTGGGCTTGAAACAATCGTTAAGAAACAATGAGTGCATTTTTAAGCTGATTTATTATTTTGTTGTTTTGGAACTAAAAAGATCTATTCTGTTTGAATTTGGCCTATTTTTCTGCCATTATTCTAAATATTGTGAGGCTTAAACTCATTTGACATTTGACAAGAAAAATCAACATACAGTAAGTATTAATTAACACAAATATTATAAACTTGAAACAACTCTCACAATCACTTAAAGGGTAACTTCAAGGGTAACCTGGACCCTATTTTCCCATGTTGTGTGTTTAAAAGACTAATGTGACAATTTTTAAAATTGGTCCAGTATTGTGTGAGAGGGCTGTAGCCAGCAATAGTGAAACAGGCTGCAATGTAACCACTCAGTGCATGTTTGCACCATCAACGTAAGTCCACTAAAAGTACTTGTTTTTTCTGCTGACAGGCTCAGGTTGTTATAACAGGTGTCTGACAACATTACTGAAGGATCCCTACAGAGGTAGACCTTTAGTTAAAGAGTAAGACTCTTTTTGTTTAACCAGAAACAGCCCTGAAATCCCCATCGCAAAATCCACCAGACTCCAATAAAATAAATGGTACTTTTAGCATGTGTAGAGCCAGCATATTTTCATATCTAAATGGGTGAATAAAGGGTTTATTTTAATCAATTCAGAGTTGCAGATTGTTGGGACAGAGAATAGACAAAGCACATTGGCTTTTGGGGGGTTTGTTTTGTTTCTGTCAACTGTGAATGAAGTATGTTTTATGATGATAAAATTACTGTTTATTTAAGTGGAGTCTGGTGGGTTTGATAATAGTAATTTGGAGGCTATTTCCTGTAAAACAAAAAGGATCTTACTCTTAAACAAAGAGGTCTATCTCTGTAAGGATCTTTTCAGTAATGTTGTCAGAATAACAATCTGATCCTGTCAGTGGCAAAAACAAGCACAGAAATTAATGGTGTGAACATGCCTTGAGTATTGCAGCTTGTTTCGATGCTGCCTTCTGCAGAGGTCTCACTTGATACTGGACCATGTTAAAAAATGTTTGCCCCCATTTGTCACTAAGATACAAAAACATGGAAAAATAGGGCCCAGGTACAAAACTACCACAGTTCCATTTAAAATATTAAATCAGCAAATTTTGGGCATTTTTACTTAAATTTTAAATATCAGTCTACATTTGATCAAAGTTGTTGTCAATGAAGTTTCTGTCACGTGAATAATCAATGAATCAACTAATGGTAAGTATGGTGTTTGTTTTATTACACTTCTGAGACACACATGTCTCTGACAGTGTATATTCCTCAACAGAGTATTTTATTTGGTGCAAAAAGCAACAAAATCTTTAACAAATGTGTCCCTTTGGTACCTGACCTTACAAAATTAATGACAGTCTGACCATGAAATTATCTGAGTTTGTCAAGCCGGAGCCAATAGATCTCTGGCAACAGCCAGATCTTAAGTTCAAAATACATTCAAAGCAAGACTTGTATTTAAGACATGGATTCAATAACTTACATAACTTTCTGTAGTAGTATTCATATAGAAATCAACTGTTTTAACTCTTTTGTATGTAAATTGTCTGTAAAGCAGTAGAGTGAATATGCAAATAAGCTGTCGTCCTCATTAAACAAACAAAAAAAAAAAGGCAAATCATTTGTGTAGTGTAGCATGGCAGTGATTGAATCTCTGAAGCATCCAGGTCAGTCTTAATAATGTGTGGGATAAGCATGTTGGCTGCTCTCAGCTTACTGCTTCCCTCTGATCTCACCTGCAGCATGTGTGTGTTTAAGTCCTGCTCAGTCCCCAGAGAGCCTTGTTGACCCAGTGTTTGACCACACACACACACTCTCTCACACACACACACACACACACACATGTCCTGGACAGACGGCTGCGTATCTTTCTTCATGCCTGTTAGCACTTTCTTGTATGTGTCAGTTCTGTCTGTTTTACAGTGGGTTAAGATCCAAATAGGTCAACCTTGCATTATGACATAAAAACAACATATTTAAATCCTTGTAGAAATGTAGTAATGATCTACAGATGAATGGGTTGGATGGGAAGCGTGAACAACGTATTATTTTCCCCCCTCTGAACCCCCTGGGCCCCTTGTATATTCTCACCGGCCCATTTGGCAAAAAATGAAAATATCTCTTTTTCTCCCCCATAATTTTGGTGATTATATGTGAGAGAACAGTGGATTTCCTTTGAGGTTTGTTTGTCTTTTTTGTAGTCATTGATATGTAATGTTCATGTACGTGGCTGTTTTTCACCCAAGAGTATTGTTGTTTACATAAAAAGTAGAGAGTTCCTGTTTCTTTTTGGAGCAGGCCACATCGTCTGCCTTTGCCTGTCTGTGACAGTGACCTCTCTGAACTGCTGCAGCTTGCACACGTGTGGTGTCCACACAGACCACGTTGCTACTGCAGCGCTGCTGCCTGCCAACCATGTCTTTCTACACTAAGTTTGCCTTTGATAATCACCTTCAATAATAGAGTGTTTCATTTCATCACGAGAAATGTCATTTATATATATTTTGGACAGGAAAAGGTTAAGAAGCATGTGCTCAATTGTAAATAATAAACAGTTATGTTAACAGATGAAGGGATTCTGTCCACAGAAATGCAAGAGGGCTTTTAATTTGGAATGGAAACAGAAAGTGTGGAGTTAAATATAAATATTTAGATTGTTGTACGTGTCTGTGAGATTGACACTGTACAGGTATATCAACAGATCATTTTCACAGTTTATTTTGGCAGAGAATTGTGTGTGTCATGGAAAAAGTAAGCAAGTCGGTGAATCTCTAGATATCTATATTGAATCTGTTAACATGGGGGCCAGAATGAATAGCCTGCTTCTGAGATAGACAGTTTAAAAAATTTTGTTTTCCCCACCCATCTCTCAGCAAATAATGATGCACTTCATAGGTCTCGTCTTGAGAACAGTGACATCCTCTGCAAACTCTGATTGGCCAAACAACTTGAATGGCATAAACATTTACTTGCCCCTGGCAATTAGACCTAGGGTTATGTCAGGCCCTTAGATATGTTTGATGTAGGCTGTTGTGATTATTTTACTTTTTAAAGAAGAGGAACACCAAGGCGTTGCGCTTCAGCATTCAGTATAATGTTAAGTTTCTCTTGTCTCTGTTTGGCAGGTTTGGATCCAACTCCTTCCACCTCAATAGCACCAGTCACAAAACAGCCTCCTGCTAAACGACCTGCAGCTCCACCTCCTCCGTCCTCCTCCTCGTGTTCCTCCTCATCCAGGCGGCTGAAGCGACTTATAGAGGAGGAGCAGGATCCAACATGTGCAGCAGCCACACTGCGCCACCTCAAACAGAACCTCCCTCTGCCTGCAGAATCCAGGTACAAACACTGACAGAACTCTACCTTTCACCATCCCCTCGTCTCTGTGACGTTCTCTCACATGTTCTCTTCTCAGTTCACTTTCTTACCTCCTCCTGTTGGGAGGGTACATGGACATTCTCATGCCTCACCTCCTCTCCTCATACTATACTGTACCTACATTCACTGCATGATTTATAACATACCTTACACTTACAGTCATGTGTCACTCACATGAGCAGGGATACACAACAAATGAACATTTTGAAGAGAAGATATTGCTCTGATTTGGTTGTACCATGTGGTATTTAAAGCCTGTACATGTTTGGAGGTTTAATGTCCTTACTTCTGAAGCCTAGGAGTGTTAATGAACCATAACTTAGTCCTGGAAGAGAAACTTTGCAAGTATTGCTCCTGTGTACAGCCAGTATAGATATGCTCCAACACTGAGAGGGACGGTATGACCTCCTCTCCTGGCCGACCCTGTAGTATTTTAATAAATCACCTCAGTGGCAGAGATGCAAGGCTATGGAAGACAGACCCATCTGCGTCTACCATTTTTCCAACCTACCTTGAATGAAACCAGCTGTGTTCCTATGGACACTGTGCATCCCTCAGTTCCCCTGCCAGCAGTGGTGGGTCCAATCTGTATAACAGCAACAACAAAAAGTTCAGTAGTTTCAGGTACCATCACAAATCAAATTCTGTGGGAGGCACTCATATTTATTATACAAATCACCATAGCATCATTTAAGACATCATTAGAGATATGCTATGTTGCCAAAACTACACTGGCCTTTGAGAGCAGGCACTAAGATGAGCCTCAAGGGCCTCCCTCGTAATGACCTGGCTAATTAGTTCAGTCTCAGTGCCCTAGACACCAGAGATGTTCAGCCACTGTCACTTCATCAATTTCCATTTTTGCATCATTTACAAACCAGCGCTACAGATGTGTGTTTGACTGCTGCCCACACAGAGCAATGCTGCTATCTCATACCTAATACAATATCTCCTCAAATCAACTTTGTAGAAATTAAAGGACATCAGCTGTTAGTTCAAGCAATTAAAAAGCTGATCACATTTATTTCCCTCTAACACACATTTGATGGTAGTTTGTGTTTAACTCTCCCTCCTCTCGTTTGTCCTCCAGCACCAGCAGCAGCTCCTCAGCTCCCACCTCATCTCAGTCCAGTTCAAAGCAGAAGGCTGGTGATGCTCCTGTGGTGCCATTTGGTTTGGACCTGTACTACTGGGGCCAGGAGCAGCCCAACGCTGGCAAGATCATCAAGTAACACACCGCACGCACAAACACACACACACACACACACACACACACACACACACACACACACACACACACACACACACACACACACACACTCCAACATTGTTTCACTGATAGACACAAATGCAGCTAAATACATGACTGTAGAGTACAGTGAGTCATGTGTTTTGTCACACACACACTACATTTGTGTGCATGTGCATTTATCACATATACCCTGTGTTTATTTTAGAAATAATGTCTTGCATTGAATTCCACACAGTAATAGAACTGTCTTAAATGGTCTTCGATGTGGGTTTCTGAAACCTGCGTATAATATGGTCCCCTATCTTGTCTTTGTGCAGGTCGGCCTCTCAGCATCAGTTCTGGGTTCCCATTCAGGTAGATGAGGAAGTGGAGAACGAGGAGCTCCTGGCAGAGAGCAGAAGCAGATACATCTCCTTCCCCGGCAAATTTACTCCCGTCAGCCATTACTGCAGAGCTCCACTGGGCGATGGGAAGCTGTGTCAGAGACAAGACCGTCTCAAGGTACCAGTACAAACACAAAATGAGACATGTGTCTGTTTCCATTTGCAGTTCTGTTACTGTGTGTTTGAGCTGCCACTGATTGTCCTCCAGTGTCCTTTCCATGGGCGGATCATTCCTCGAGATGAGGTGGGTCGACCCTGCAGGCAGGAGGACCGACTGAGGGAGGAGAAGGAGGAGAGGAGGAAGAGGGAGGAGCAGCCTGGTGAGGAGTGATACTCACACATGCATTCATGTTACTACTCATTCCTTAATTCTCCAAAATGTCACAAAAAATTTCACCAGAATATTTAAGCCACATGAGACTGCATTAGGAAGCTCTTATGACCTGTAACAGTAGCAAAGAAACAGTAAGAGTCATATCCATGCATATTCATTTATATGCTGGGGTGGCTTTATGGTGGCCAGTATGCCACACACACACACACACACACACAAACAGTGACAAGGCTAACTGTTAGCATCACACAGTTAATGTTACGTCGAACCGTTTCGGTGTCGGTGTGAGATTGTTGGCTTGGTATCGGATATTAACTGCTGCTGCGAGGCCTCTGCCAAAGTGGCAAAACATGATGATTAGTGATGAGATCATGTTATCCTGTGTTAGCCTCGTGCTAACCGGCCAGAGCAAGCTGGAGAAGAGCGGCTCACGAAGACGGTCCTTAAGCCTTGCGTTGAACAGCATTACTATTCACATAGTTGAACTATTCACATACAGTCACAACTATTTTTGCAATTTTCATTTGCCTCCGCACTTTTTATTGTAAAAAAACACCTTTAAATATCAGAACATGCATCGCAGGTTTTTAGAAAAATGATTGTGAAATCAGGCATTTCAGGCAGCAACAATCTCAAAAAAGTTTCTTTTTGATCTTGAACTTTTACGCAGGATCTTCCTGTGCAGATGGAGTTTGCTCATTTTTACCTTATTTAACACTTACTGACATTTTCTGAAGAGCTCATCCACATCGGTTTGCTTAGTGAGCAACCTGATCATCTTTTTTTGTTTGTTTTGGGCGAAATAGCTTAACTGTTACTAATCACTGGTCAGTTTACCCTAGATATCTTGTTGATGTAAATTGGTGTGGACGTATCCATGACAAGTGGTTTTGGTGGTTTTTGCTGGTGGTGTAAATGCCTTCGATTAGTTTGTGAGTAGTGATGGTAGGTTTTCTTTTTTGTGCACCAG
The DNA here is from genome assembly GCA_035609425.1 of Epinephelus awoara. Classification (NCBI taxonomy): domain Eukaryota; kingdom Metazoa; phylum Chordata; class Actinopteri; order Perciformes; family Serranidae; genus Epinephelus; species Epinephelus awoara. The sequence continues at coordinate 8,615,760 of CM069299.1, read as the reverse complement.
TAACATCGATAAACAGACCAAACCAGCTGTTGTACACATTATCATTGTCTGATTGTGTGTGTTTGTTGTTGTGAGTGCGAGAGTGTGAGAGTGGCACCAGCCTGCAGGATGTCCACCAGCTGCCTGCAGTGTCTTGTTAACCACCAACTCTGTGTGTGTGTGTGTGTGTGTGTGTGTGGGTGTGGGTGTGGGTGTGCGTGTGCGTGTGTGTGTGTGTGTGTGTGTGGCCATGGCATGCAGTCCAGTGAGTTGTGAAATAGCATCTTTTGTTACCAACTACACTATCGATCCACGAGTCAATCTCACACCTAGGCACACACACAAACATACACACACACACACACACACACACACACATCAGTCTCACAGTAGGGGCGGCAGTGGCCTGAATGAGTTGATGGACCATTGGCCTCAGCTCCCTCTACTACTCAGTCACACATTTACACACAAACATAAACACACCAACACCCACATGTATCCACGGGGAGGTTAAACAGGCAGTGAGGGACACTGTAACGCCCAGTTCAGACCAGAGAGTCACGACGAGACAAGCTGAAACAGACAACTATTTGAAATGCAATCTTCTAAAAACCTGCCGGTTCACACCAATGCAACTACATGAGACGGTGTATCATCTCTACGCAGCAACTCTCTGTACTTCCATTCTGAGTTTTTCAGCTTTTCAGGCTTATTTTATGGCTTTTATGGTTAAGCACATACAGCGAGCAGCAGCAACCCATCATACGACACAGGCACATCGTGAGGACGGAAACAGAGGGTTTGGTGGGGATAGAGCATCTGCTGCAGCAAGTCGAGCTCAGTTCACAACGCCGCAACTTCTCTCTGCAATGGTCTATAACAGTTTTGTCTCGTTGCAAACCTTTGGTCTGAACTGAGCTTGAAGGTCAGCTGGGACCAGTTGTCATAGCGGCAGACATGAAGCCAACATAGCTGTCTCTTGACCTGTGTGGTCAAACTGAGAGATATGCAGTTTTGGTTTACTGGGTGACGGCATTGTCAGCAGAGTGATGTGAGTCAGAGACGTGTGTTGAGTGCGTTAAAGTGTCTTTCTGCTTGTAGTGACTATCCAAACATGCTGGCACTGTACGGCAGGCATCAAGACAGCCAGAACCTTAGAGGATGTTCAGTCCAAGAACAGCGCTGCTGCTTTGAGAAAAAAGAAAAACGCAATGTGAAAGCATGTTGCATCCATAGACTGTATTGCATCAGGTACTGGTGAGATAATGATCCAGGACGTCTAATGAGTGTAATACACCCATGCGTTAGAAGGAACATCACATGCTAGAATGCTATTTTTGCACTGTTTCCAGTACAAATATGGAGTTAAAATTATAAAGTACTTTAGCAGTAATCGTAGTAGTAGTTTTTTTTTCATCCCATGATGACAAGGCTGTACTCATTGTCCGAAATTAACTTTATGAGTCATTTGCCCAGGGGACCTTTTTGTCACAGATATAACCTACTCATTTCAGTGCATTTCATAAGGTACTTGTTGAATACCAACTTAAAGAAGAGGCCTGAGCAAGGTGTCAAGCAAAATGATTTTATTATAATGAGCAACTCATCACAGCCTCAGCATGTGAATAAGTTTCCTCTGGTGAGCAGCGATGCAGTGTATATGTCTAGGGCTTTTATTGTGAAAGATAAGAAGGGAAGCAGTGACGCTGTAAGGCGCTGCCATTGACGCTGTGGGTAAAGGTAAAAAGTTTGCTGTCTTGGCTCAGACTACAGAGCCTCTGTGTTAATATTTTAATCTACCTGTATTTGGCCCTTGGCAGTTGTTAATTTCAGACCCTGGCTCTACTGTTTAAACACAAACACATGTATTGGTGAAATGCCACTGTAAAGAGGGGTTTATACGTATCAGTGGTGTAGCCTGACGTGCACTTACCTCACAAATGTAAGTTCCTGTTACAGCGATGCAGACCCCCTGTTTATTTTTGTAAACTGAAAACCATTTTCCTCAGTGGAAATAAAGTTTTAATTTACTTTTATTTCACAGATAAGAAACAATAAATTGTGAGGACAAAAAAGCCCCCACAAAATAGCATTTTAAGTCCTGTGTGTGATTTATCCTGGCTTTGTTCGAGTAAAAGAAAGTCTACTAGCCACAAGGCTAATCTCTGCAATGTTCAAATGTCATAGGCTTACAGCAGTAATTTTATCTTGTTGTGTATGTGGGGAAAAATGTGTCTAGTACATGAAAATTGTTTTGTCAGTGAACCTTGTGAGTAACAATTGAGCCAATTTTTTTTTAACTTTGTTAAATGCTGCTATTGTTCCTGGCTTCATATGAGTGGGGGAAAACTCCATTAGCCGCTGGGCTAATTTATACAATTTTGTATTTGTGGTGAAAATGTGTCTAGCAAAAGACAGGTGTCTGTGAAACTTATTAACTATAATAGAGCCAAATTGTATCCTTGTGTTTAATAATATTGCATTTTATGTGTGTTTCAGGTGATTTAGTTGAATCAATCAGACTTTGCACAGAAACCCCACCACTAGCAAGTATGTAAGCAGAGCAGAGTGACGGTAGACACACCATTGCACAGTATAAATGCTTTCAATGGCATAAACCACTTGCATAGGCTACGGCATAGAGACTATGTACAACCTTAAATCAACATCAACATGCCATGACAGTACAGGCCGCTATCTTGTTCACCATCATCAGTATGTCTAAAGAGCACTAGTGCTGTATCTTGACTTCTTCTCTTGCATAGCATGTCTTCATCTGTGGTACTAAAGGTAGAGAAACCTAGAAGTAGAAAATACCCAGACCTCTATTCTATTCTATTAATGTTGGTCTTTTACCTTTGAACAGTAGTACCAAACATCAGAGTCCATGTTGCTGACTGACTGAATGACTGCTGAGGATGAGAGGAATAGATGCTCCACTACATGGGCTCATACATACACATACACACACACACACACACACATATCCGGGGTCCCCATGCTTAGTGGTGCGTAGCTGAGAGACGTCTGAACAAACCAAAGACCCCAGATGCCTTAGTGGATGTGTGTGTGTGGCCTGGCCCCTGCCCTGACACACACACACACACACACACACACACACACACACACACACACACACACACACACACACACACACACACACACACACACACACAGACCCCAGCTGGAGGGGCTAAGAGGTGTTGACAGAGAAAAGAGGCCTGCTGCAACACTGATTAAATTCAGAGGACTGTCCTTCTCGCTTGGCCATCTCCTCTTTCTTTTACCTTTCTCTATATTTTCTTTTTTCTTTCTTTTCTTTCATCTGTTATTTCTATTCTTTATTTTCTTTACTTTCTCAAACTCCTCTAAGATCATGGCAACAAAGTGATAGAGGACACACACCCACACACACAATGTAAATGCAGCTGTTCCTCTTTTAGCAGTAATGATTCTCCTAAATACACCAGCTGCTTTTCAATTACTGCTCTTCTGCCTGTGTGTGTATGTGTAATGAGGGATAGTTGAAGGTCCAGTCAGGCCCAGGGTCAGACTGGCTGATTAATAACCCCCCCCCCCCCCCACACACACTCACACACTGAGCTAGGGTCAGTGTTTTGACAGAGCAGAGAGCCCGGCTTCAATCCCATCACAATCACAGTGTAATTACTTTGCATTACTGCAGGTTTATCTCTAATTCCACCGCAGTACGTCATTAACTAGAAGCGTCTCCTCGTTTAGACCGTCATTACTCTGCATTACACACGCTTTTACTTTATCACCCAGAATTATGACATTACACTTTTCATTAACACCACAATTGGATCCAAATGAGCCTGCACGACACACTGTTTACTACTTCTGCTCTGTAAAACTGTGCAGGATGTTATCAGCTTTAATTACTTCATTACACTTTTCATTTACATGAGTCTTTGTTAAAGTTTCAGTCTGTTATTGTGGCACTGAGAAAGAGTAGCCGTTTGAACAGGAGGAACTTTATTACATTCACATCATAGAAACTGACTGAACAAAGTAAAGCATGAAGTCAAGTTGAATTTGAGACTTTTAAACAGTATCAGCTTCAGTAAAGGTGTTTGTGACTGCTCTTAAACTGCTGTTTCACAGCTACTATTCTGTATTGTGTGTGTCCGACTAAATTTTGTTTCAGTGTCAGCATTTGCCAAAAACGTATCTTAGTTTTAGTCACACTTAAACTTTTAACCAAAGTGAAAATGTGACTTGTTTGTTGTGCATTGAGCATTCTGGTGGTAAGGATTTTGCCGTCATCCTGTGATGAGCAGCTTAAACACTGAATAACATTGAAGCTACTGTTGGTAACTTTTATAAAAATAACCTTTTGTCAGTTTGCTAAAACTGTAAGTGACAGTGAGCTTTTCGTCGTCTGACTTTGTTTACAGTGATTAGCCCCTTTTACACTGCCTCTTCAAGGTGGGAATTTCACGCCTTTATGTCACCTCGCCGTTCTGTATAAAGGGTACAATCAAAATTGTCTTTAAACTGGCACTGGAGGGCCACAACAGCGCAAAAACCACACCTGTGTAAAAGGGACAGCCAGCATAATGGGTCCATCGACAGAATGGTTGTGATGTTTTGACGACGTGTAACGTGTGCAACCCGTTTTTATTTTTTTAAAAACAACTGTTGGCAGTTAGCAGCTAACTCAAGGAAAGAGAACAGCATCTGAAAAATGTCCCCAAATTGGAAAAAACAATGAGGTCTGCGAGCTCCTCACCCTCTGAGCAGAGGATGAGATCAGCCACCATAAAACAGGGATGGTAAATGATTGCTTTGCCATGTTATGCCATTGTTATTGTTCATAAAGTGGTGCTGACACATACGTCATATGTCACACTAGAGGCTGACGCTGCTGTGTTACACGTCACGCCTGCTTTGCTTCCCCAGTGCCTGCAGCTGTCCAAAATCACACACTGGGGCACATGATGCTGCCGTTGTTTGGTTCTGTGTAAAAATGGAAAGGCAGTGTAAAGAAGGGACTTCGTAGCGGCTCTATGGTGCGATCACTGTGTAAAAAGGTCCTCTGGCGCTGTGTTAGACATCTCAGCTCTGATTGGTTGTTTTTGTTCAGGCACGGTGGATTCTTGGAAATGCCATTAGCAGCACCAGGAGCAGCCAGAGAAACCTGACTTTTTTTTCACAGATTATATGTCTCATAAACTACTGTCAGGTTAATGTGACATTATGACAGTTATTTTTATAAAAGTTACCCAGCTGTAGCTCTTAATGTAATCATATATTCCTTAGAGTTTAGAGGAAGATGTACATGGTTGACAGACTCATCCCCACTGATAGCCTATAAACATGGAAGATAATCAACAAAAATGAATGTTAATGGAAAGTAACACTACACCTATGTCAGCATGCTGGGCTGGTGTAATTTCCAGTGGAAGAGTAGATGAATCTAGTTCATAAGTTAATATCTTTTCATTAGCCATATGATGGCTACATACATCAGACTGGTGTCACACACGCCCAGCACAGCTTAAAAATAAAGCTGGCCAAACTCGAGCTTATCCAGTATTGTACCACCTGCTGAAACTATGACATGCTGGACTAGGTACGATAACAAAGGTAGGCAGTGACTCAGAAGTGTGACCAAGCTTCCAACATGAAAACCACAGAGCTTTTAATACAGCTACATCTTACAGTATGTTCTTGTGCCAGTTACCAAGAGCCTGAGATGAAATCTGGCACAGATTTCCTTCTTATTTCACCATTCAAATGATTGTTTTCTGTCTGTTGCAGACTGGCGGGATGCAGAGCTGATGCGGGACATCGAGGCGGCAACAGGAGAAAATCTGGGCTCTGACAAGGTGGGGAAGAAAGGGAGAGGGAAGAAGAAGAAATACCCCAGCCTCAGTGATCTGAAGCAGAAGGCCAACACGTCCCGCTCCAGGCTGGAGAAAAAAGTCCTCAGCAAGTACGTCACTTCCTGTTCCAGCAGGAACAGCATTCTCTGAAAGCTCTGAAACACTGTCTTGCTCACTGCTTGAGTATTTATGAATTTACATCTCAGTGTGTAATACTTCATATCACAGCACAGCAGTGGACTATATGAGGTGCATAGAGCATGCAGTCATAGTCACACATGTAGTTCACTTAGAGCAGCAGACCACCATTCTAACATGTAAACTGATCATTATTTACTCATTTAAAGAGACTTATGTTCCTTCAGCAAATGCTTTTGAATTTGAAGATTTTAATGTTTTATCTGATTTCTTTCTTCTTCTCCTCTGTCCTGTCCTTGGCTCCAGGAGCGCCATGCGCAGAGTAGCTGACGTTTTGAGTAAAGCTGACAGGAGAAAACACGACAAGTTCTCCAACCAGTTCAACTACGCCCTCAACTGACCTCCAGGCAGCTAATTATCCTTCAAATGAAATGAGATGGACTGAATGCTTCTGTTAGAAATATTTAATTTATTAAGGTGCACATACAATAAATGGATCTGGGTTAGAGATGAACACCGTTAAAATAATATTTAAAACAATGTTTGAACACTGTGACGCAGTTGGGATGATTTCAGTGCTGCTTGATCAGCTTTTAAGGTGAAGGACAAAGGTACAGTATCTCACACTGTACACCTACAGCCTCTGAGTTATAATCAGGTAACAGAAAAATACATTTTTTGTAGTAATACATTTATTTTCATCTTATCTGCTAAAATGTTTAATATTGCCTTTATATCAGCCAAATCCACTTTTTGTCATGTTTCATTGAATTTTTAAATTCATTTTTTTCTAATATTTTGTACATGAGTGTGTTTTTTTGTGTAAGTGTAGTGTTGTTGAGGATTAAAGCCCATGTATTTCCTCAGCCAGCTGTGTTTGTGTCTATTTCCTCTTTCATTCAGCACACAGGTCTGTAGCACCACATTTATTGACTGTGAGAAAGTTTGGACAGTGGAAGTTACTCCAAAAAAATAGCAAAAATAGGATGAATGGGATCATAAGGGAAATAAGTCTATTATCTGTTTTTGTTTCTTTTATTTGAAAAACTTTTAATGAACGTCAACATAAAGGTTTTACTCTGCATTACTTTTTATTAATTCAGCTCATTTGAACAACATGTCAGCTTATAAAGATATATAGCTGTTAGCTGTCAGTGTATAATGTTTGAGATGGAGACAAAATACCTACTCATCAACATGCACATGAAACATGCGATGAAAAGAAAAACAAACTTCAAATACATGAGACAGAAACTCAGCCTCTACACTTAATGGGTTACTCAAACAGCCTGCCATTTCCACAAAGTTGCTTTCACACATTAAAAAAGAAAGACCCAAATTAAAGCAGCACACACTGACGTATCCTGACTTTTTAGTGTTTTTGGCTCAATTGCCAAAAACACAGGATCCTACATTTCCCATAATGCAATCAACAAAGGTGTGACTTGAGTCAGACTCAAGTTACAAATTTAATGACTTTTAGATCCAACTTGACAAAATAAACTTGCAACCTGACTTGGACTTAACACCAGTGACTCGTGACTTCACTTGGACTTGAGCCTTTTGACTTGGAAATACTTAATACCCTCCCCCAAGTCCAAAGACTACAAAGTTTAAGTCTGCCACAAATTCATGTTCCTTCCTTTCCTAAATCAACATTATTAATTCCCACAGATCTGCTTTGTGTGAACCAACAGGACAGCATCTAGTAAGGTTGCAGGGAACAATGACAAACTAACATTATGTCACTGAGTTACAGTTGGAAAAAATGATACTTAAGATAATTTTGTTCCTGTACAAAAACTATGATTTGGTGGCCAACAGAATACAAATTGCAGTATGTAAAATGTGCAGGTCCAAAATTACAGCCGAAGACGACTTGTTGCTTGTTTTAACAATGAAATGCAAAATTTAAAAAGAACTCTTGATCTTTGTCAATTTATGTATATTATTACTTTGTTGTTAAAATGGCATTACATTCGGTGAAAAGCACATCAGGACTTGTTTAAGACTCGAAACTCAAAGCATACTTGACTCGAGACTTGACGGTCTTGACTTGCAAAACAATGATTTGGTCCCATATAACTTGTTGTCCCTGCTTTTACAACACCCACATTGTTTAAACTCCACGCCCCAGGCTTGTAACAGGCTTTCTCCTGCAAATGCCCTAAAATGGGATAACCTTGATGACATCATTTTGACATCCTCCAAGTTATTTTCTCTCACTTGGAAAAACTCCTCCAGGCTGAGTCGAGAATCTTGTGACAGGTACATTTCTGCTAATGTGTAAAATTGGTGGAGGGGCCCTTGATTTAACAGCTTGTATTGTGATCTCACAGTGATCATTGTGGTTTTGAAAGAAATCATTGATCAAATGTAAGACGATGAAATATTAAGAAAAACATATGCCACAATATTTTTGACCAAATACCTCATTATTGTTGCTGGACAGTCTGGTAAGTCTCTTTACTGTAATGCAGTCTTTTAAAACCAGGGAAAGACAACACTTACGATATTATGATATCCAGAACCAGATATCTAGTCTCATTTCATGACATGATATGATGCGATGCAATACGATACAATATGAAACGGCACGGTGCGATACAATACGATGGTTTTTAATGACATAGTGGATTAAAACGTAGCTGGTTAACAGTGGTGGTCCCAAGCAGGGCACAGCTTAGTTGGCATCTTTGTCATTGAGGAAGCTTGTTACATGGTTCGTTCAATTGTTAAAAGGTTACAATCAGCATTCATTCCCAACTCCAATCACTAGTGCTTGGCAGTGATGAAGACATGACTCCCAGATGGACACACTAATTTTCACCCCTTTTCTGGTGTGATGCATTGACACAGCTCCTTGAAATGCAGTCCGTCTTCGTCCAAGCAGTACTCAAAAAACGAGTTTGAAAGAGAAACTGAATAACTAACAGATATAAAGAAGAAGAAACCACCGTACATTTTACTGGCCATTATCTGCTGTCGGTCATTAATGTTTCTCTGACGATTAAAGAAATTCAACTGATTAAGACGTGGTACTTTGATTTCAAACAGCCTTTACAGTTAAATTCTACACGTTGCCATTTTGTGGCCATTCTATTATCACCGTTTTTCAGCTCTGTAGAAAGATGATGTTGGCATTCTCACTGGTTGATTGTTTCTCCAATCAGGAAATACTGCTGTCAATGAGCACAACCAACCTGACCTAACAGGAATAAGTGAAATGACCACTACCTCCTAACACTGATGGCGTAAAATTATGTGCCAGCGCCACAAAAACAATGCCAATGGAAAGCCAGCTACAAACGTCAGTTTCAAGCACCTAGTGTTGCAGTTTGGTTAGGTTTAGTAACAGGTTGTGGTTTCTGTTCATAGAAGTACATAGAGGACATGAGTAAGTCTTGTCACGTAACATGATATAGCGAGGTCAGGTACGTAAATATAAAGACAAAAAACTCAACATTGGCGTTTGCTTTCATGAACAGCGGTCTCCTGGGTGAAAGTCCTCTGTCCGTTTGATCCGTCCACCAGCCCAACCTCCTGCCTGACATGGACTTACTTGCTCTTTATTTTACCTTTCATGTGACTTTATTCAGGGAATTCATGTGTCCACCACAACAAAGGATCCCCATTAGCCCCTTTTACACTGCCAGATTTTCCACGAATGTTGGGCCGTTTTGCCGGCAAGCTGCGAGCATTTAGACACACAGAGCTGGATTGGCGAGTTGATCTGAGGTGCCCAATTTTCCGCCTTGTAGGTAGTCATATTGGCGGAACCCTTTTAGTTTAAACAGACCTAGGCGGCCTTCCGCAACGAGAGGGGCTGTTGAAGACTTGTGGGAGGAGCTGTTGATGATGTGCTATCCACTGGCGGTGGATAAACAGGAAACATCTGATAGCAGGAATTAGCGACCAGCTAGTAGCAAGAGGGAAACACAAACCTGACAGACACTGTAAAGATGAGCAACTGGGGAGACAAGGCATTGTGGCCCTCCTTGCCCTCGCAAACGAAGAGGCCATGCTAAGTATAGCTGACATGCTAAGTAATGTCATTGTCAGAACACTTATGTTAACATTGTGCTCGAAGCACTGCTGTGTCTAACCCATAGACTTCAGAAATAATGGACATAGCTACTGTGACGTCACTCATTGATTTGTGGACTGCCATTTTGAAGCCTTGAGTTTGGCATTTCAGCCATCACCATTGTTTTGGAGCTAGAAGTGACCATAATTGGACGAGAGGTCTGAGCTGTAAGGAGTGAGGGATGGATCTGAGTCATAAATGGTAGTGACGCCTCGCAGAGGTCACTCTAGTTGCCCTGCCCTAAAAATGCGTACCTAAACGGGTGAGTTATAAAAAAAATTAAACCCCTGTGCAGTTGTCATGAATGTTGAAAACAGCTACCAGGCTGTAAATGTTTGTTTCTGCTGTAAAGTCGGGCATTTTAACATGGGGTCTGTGGGGATTGACTTGCATTTTTTTTGTCTTAAAATGAGGTGTGGTCAGGGGCATTGTTGGTGTATTGCTTCCGTGAGCAGAAAATGATTGTGCCATTGATCTGTAAAAGCCCGGTCTACAGTCAGAATGTCGCAGTATTTTCCTGCTATTTAAAGGGTGCATTTTTCGCACAGTAAGTTGCGCCTACATAGGTGGGTCCACAATGTGTGTACACTCTGCTTGTTACACACACAGACATGCAGATGGGTTGTGGTGACGTGGTTTAATACATCATTAATAACAAAATATGACTGACCTTCTCTAAAATGTGAACGTAGCAGAGAGCAGAGCGGAGCTGCTACTCCACTCCCCATTGAGATAGATGCTGTGCACATTTACACACAACAAACAACATATCTTTATTATTTCAGAAGCTAAAAGTTAAGTTCTGGTTCCTCTGTCTAGTTTATAAATACATTTTTTAGTTTTGCTGCTTAAATGTCCCACAATATTTGCTGCAGTAACATTACTGCTCTAACTGCATTACTCTCAGCAGAAAACCAATCATTCCTCCAATTTGCCAAATCCGCCATGTAAATAGCAGTGCACCAGACTGGCCTGCAGCCTGCCCAAAACACACCTATGATTAATTAAGGGACTAATTACAACCCCCTTGTGCCTTACCTTGCACCCAGATTATGTGCCATTGAACACGCAAAGGTAGAGTTGGACACGCTATAAATACACTTGTGCTGTGCACTTTAGACCATGTGGTATAAATTGTTGAGGGGCCTTAGTCTTGTTATTCTGAACTGGACCTGTTCAGGGTTACAGCAAACTAGTGCATGTCCCAGCACACATTCAGTGAGAGGCAGGGTACATTCCCAGGTTGTCAGACTGTGGGAACAAACCAACACAGATATGGGAGAAAACAGAGAGTTTGAAGCCAGGACCTTCCTGCTGACACTGAGCCACCATGTCCTGTTCGATCAGAAAGAGTGCACTGGGCTAGTTTTTCAGAGTTTAATTGTCATTATTTTAATATCAAAGGACGATATCATGTTGAGCTGAGGATTCAGTACATCCAAGGGTTTTATGGAAACTGTCATCAAATTCAATAAATAACAGAAATGAAAACAATCACAGCTGGAGTTACACGGTACTGACAATAGATCAAGCCATTCCTTTAGTCATAAATAAACATTCAATATTCATACAGACTTTTTTAAAACAAAGAAATCAACTATTTGTCTATTACGTAGTTTAAAACAGCATTCGGAATAGGGAGCTAGAACATAGATTTATGTACAGTTTCTGGTAGATATTCACATTCTATCAAAATAATCCGTTGAAATTAAAGCCTTCAAATGTTGGTAGTAAAAAGGAGAGCAGAGCTGAACACTGACAGTCTGTCTGCTGATACACTTCAGTCTATCTGGGCTCAGAGTGTGTCTCTGAGGATCAGTCCGTCTGCTGTGTGTGAGTGTTTCTACAGGTGTGTGCTGTAGAAGGCGGGTGCAGCGTAGCTCTGCGTCCCCAGCATGAAGGGGGACAGGACGTGGCTGGCGGTGAGGAAAGGCAGCTGGACCAGGCTGCCGGTGGGGGGGTGATGGTGGCTGGCGTAGCCAGCGTGCATGGCCAGGTGCCCGCTGATCGGAGGGGATGGGCTGAGAGGGCTGAGGCTCCCCAGGCCTCCTCCTCCCCCTGCTCCTCCTGCACCTCCTGTTCCTCCTGCGCCGGTGGGGGCAGAGGTGTCGGCTCCTGGGTTCTGTTTCTTCCACTTGGTCCGACGGTTTTGGAACCAGATCTTGACCTGGGTCTCAGTGAGGGAGAGCGACAGGGCCAGGTTGAGCCGCTCACACACTGACAGATAACGTGTGGACTTGAATTTGTTCTCCAGCGCCACCAGCTGCTCGTAGGTGAAGGCAGTCCGGGCTCTACGGGGCTTCCCCGACTTGGAGTCCGAGCCAGAGCGCTTCCTCTTGGGTTTGCCCTGTGGGCCCTGGCCCCCGTTGGTCTGGACATTGGTGATCTGGTCTGGGGTGCCTCCTACAGGGCTCTTGGTGTCTCTGCCAGGGTCCTGGTGGCTGTGTTGACCCAGATCTCTGTCCCCATTGCTAGGCAGAGCTGAGCTGCTCTCCTCACTGCTGTAGGGCCCGTCTGGAGCCTCTGAATCTGGGGTCCCAGATCTGTGGTAGTCATCCTCATCCTGGCTTCTGTATACAAAGCTTTCCTCTGGAAAAACACACACAACAAAGACAATGTTAAATTAACGATACGACAATAGGTTACTTTAACAAAAAAAAACCTTTTTATCATATTTGCTGTATCCTGACAGTAGTACATGAGACAGATAATCTGTGAAAAATCAGGTTTGTTTGGCTCACTCCTAGTGCTCCGAATGGCATTTGCAAAAATACACCACACCTGAATGAAAACAACCAATCAGAGCCAGGCAGAGTATGCTCTTACTCAGTCAAGCACACTCTCTTCAGTGCGCAGCTTCGGGAGGAGCTTTGCAAACACAATGGCGGTCTCCTTTTGTGAAAGTGAAAGCAAGATTTTCATCGTCAGTCTTCTGTTTAGTTGTCTTTGCTATGTACGCTGTTGTTGTCAAAGTAGGTAGAGCACACAGCGGGGGTTGGGCTGTGCTGCATATGCACGAGCAGTGATTGACACTGTGTTAGAGACTTCGGGCTCTGATTGGTTGATTTTGTTCAGGTGCAGTGGATTCTTGCAAATGCCATTAGGAGCACAGGGAGGAGGCAGAAAAACGTGATTTCTTCACAGATTATTTGTCTCATGTTCTATTGTCAGTGTTCTACTGTTATGATGAAAAGTTATTTTTTTAATTAAAGCTACCTACTGTAGCTTTAACTGCATGGAGCAAGAATAATCCGTGTGTGTGTGTGTGTGTGTGCGTGCGTGTGTGTGCGTGCGTGTGTGTGTGTATGGGCTGCAGTTCCTCCAGCAGTCACTGTATTCTCGCCTCAAGAAAACCACTAAACAAACTTAAAATGACATCAGTGTCACACAAACATATATTAAAGTGGGAATAATTTAATGGTTTTGCAAAGATAGAATTTTCCCACAAACCCAGGGCTTCATCAATCTATTAGGTACCCCCAGGGCCCCTGCTGCCTTTTATGTCCGAGTAAGTGGAATACTACCCTGCCCCAGGTTGTTGCTGTGTCACTTAGTTTCTAGGCATTTAATTAAACTCAAATACATAATAGAGATGTGCACCATGTAGGCCTAATATCAACTGAAATAATGAAGGCATTCAATTTTAAGTTTGAAACAGGCCCCCTTTACAAGACAAGGCCTTTTTCATTTTAGTTTATATTGTGCTTTGATGGTGTTTATTACCAAATTTGCAATAAATCAAAGTACCGCCTAGAGGTCCAGGGACGCTCAGATGTCTGAGGTTCCTGAAGGCCCCATGTGTAAATGTTGCCAGCTCAACTGGCAATACAGTTTCGTCCAAGCCCAGCTTTGTCCTGGTGTAAAATACAATATATGGCAACTAGCACAAATAACTTAAGGTCGGTTGAAAAGTAAGTTAACAAAATAACATATGATGTAAAAACAATAGCCTAATGAAATAAACAAAATGATGGTTTCAATGAACTTGGCAGTGTGGGGACGTCAACAACAGTCAGCCACAGTAAAAAACCCCGAGGTCTCTTCCTTTAATGTCTAATTAGATAATTTAAACACAAATAATTAAAACTTTTAAAAGACTACCAGAGGAACTAATCACTGATTGAAAAAATCATTTTCAGCCAAACATTTGAGACACCACCAGACTGGGTGAACTCACTAGAGAGAAGTAGGGCAAACATTAAAACTGGGCCACTCTTTGTGTTTAAGTGCCATCCGGTCAGGTGAAATCCTGCCCTCCCCTGCTGCAGTGTGTCTGTTGTGGTATTTTGATATTATATATAGTCAACACATTAAGTTAAAATGGAGACACATTAACGCTCTTATCAATTCAGTTTCTATTCAACTGTTGCCAAACAATTTCAATCACTGTAAATGTGAAATTCAATTACAGTTATTGCCACATAGTGACTTAAGGGCCACTAAAGGTCTGGGCCCTGCAGTGCCCGGTTGGTAATCCAGCCCAGCTCACGTGTCTAAAATTTGTGTTTATCGCAAAATAAAAAAATACATTTAAAAAATTCTAAAAATATTACTTAACATTTTTCAGTTACGTTACAAGTACAACATTAAAAACTTTTTGATAAAAGCATTTCTCATTAAATTTGTCACTATTAATAATTCCGTTACCATCTCCAAATAAATACACCTGCATGCCTGAACATCTACTGTGTCATGTATTCTATGACTACAATAAAACAATAATAATATAAAGTTGAAATGTGCTGGTTTAGTTGGCTGAAAATTAAAAAAGTTTCAAAAAATGATTGCAGATTAAAAGATGTAAAAACACACCACATTTATTTCTAGCTAAAAAGAACAGACCAGACCAACACATATTCACTTACAGGCTGTTATTCTTGTTTTGTTTTCACGGCCCACAAATTTTAATTATTATTTTATTCATTGTAAAAATGTTATTATGAACATTCATGCTGATACTGAAATGTAATTATTCAACCAGCTTGCCATGTTCAAAATTAAAATCCTATATATTTTTTGAATCTTTAATCTTTACTTTATATTAGCTTCTGATAATAAAAAATTAAAACAAAAACAAACGAACAAAATAAAGAGTAAATTGTTGGGCGCAAACATGCTGTTGTTGTTAAAGTAATTAGTATTAAATAGTAATTAGAAAAATATTTATGATGTAGGTGACAGATGGCAAAATTTGTAGACTTCACCAAAATGAATTAGATTTTAAAAATGTTTACAATGATGCCCCTTAATATTAATATTCCTCTGTAATTTACTATTTACCAATCTTCGCCACAGTCAGTAATAATAATAAGGTTGTGGCTTAAAACTACATATCAGTCAAAATAAACTCAACATGTGTTTGATAAGATTGGAGTTATTTGTAAAGGGTTATTTATATTTATATAGTGTAATTTTCAACATGGTCTCCTGCAAGTCAAATAAAACAAGATATACCAGACCATAAATTTGAGCAGTGCTGTGGAGATGAATTGGATAAATGTACTTTTGAATATTAAAGACAAATTCAGTTGATTATTTTTCTAAACATATCTCAACAATCTTTGCTCTGCTATTAGTTAAATATAAACATAAAAACAGCAACAACACACAAAAAAAAAAAAAAAAACATTTAGGCCTAGGCTTTATTTATATTAGGATGCTATGTAATGACCAGAGGTCAGAAAAGAAGTGAAATGAAATCTGACTATTTAAGGATTAAAAAGAAGAGGAGAAAACATTATGGGAGGTGAATAAAAAAAGACAAAAAATAACAACAAAAACTAAACCAAAAAAACAGCCAAACAATGGTTTGGCCGGACTTTACCAGCTAATGACCTGAGGTATAATATCAAACAGAGGAAACGGAGCTGATTGGAGCTAATGGGTTTGAATGGAGGCTAACACACACACACACACACACGCACACACACACACACACACACACACGCACACACACACACACACACACACACACACGCACACACACACACCCACACCCACACACATACACACAGACACACACAATACAGACTGCTGTTTGAAACAGATATTCACCGATCAATATTACCGATCACACACACTCTCACACGCGCACTTAGGCACGCACGCTCACACTCACTGTGGCCAATTACCTCGCGCCTTTTCCCTCTTTTAACCGAACTTCAATTAAAGGCGATGTGTTTTTCTTTTTCTTTGGCCGAGAACAAACTGCCGTGAGTGAACATTTCACACTTCCTATCAGAAACACACTCAGGACGACAGCTCTCCTCTTTTTTATATAGTGGCTATGGACTGCAGCTCATAAGGACGCTTCTCTTCTGTGTCGGCCTGTCTGACCATTACAACATGTGTTCTTATTTGGGCTTCTTTCCGACACATTACTGATTCAGTAAATAGAAAAGTTGCTAAACTTATAATTAAGTGAAACCAGTATTCACGCAGAAAATTTAAAGTAGGCTACAAAAAATTAAAAGAACATTGACAAAAGTTACCAAATCTAAATGATTATTTAGATACATAAAATAACACAAAACACACCATAAAAGGAAACAGACAACAAAACAAGGCGAAAGAATACTCATCTCCCTAAAACTCTGGTCTACTTAAGAATTAGGCCTATTAAAGAAGGTTACATGCTGACTGAAAATCACCAGAACACAAACATAGATTGAGATTTACAGAAGCGAAAATTATTTTAAAGCGGCTAAATTAAAGTTAATTCAGGCCATACTTTCGCAAATTGAAGTGTCCGTTTGAAGACATTTTGACGGAGAGGGGGTGAGTGGCGGGAAAATAAACCAAACTAAAAAGACAACTAACATTACCCGGGACATTAAAGAGCCCGGGTTTAAAGGTTAATTCCGTGTAAACTGTGACTTACTGCTCTGGTATTCCTCCGCGCCGTAGCAGCCTTTGCTGGGCTCCAGGCTGGGCTCGCGCTCCCCCGAGCTTCCTCTCCGGTTCTCTGCTCCGTACGCGCTCAGCTCGCGCTCACCTCGGTGGCTCGCGTGCTGCTGCTGCTGGAGTCGCCGGCTGCTCGTGAACTTGTTTGGGTCCAGGATGTCCAGTACGGAGAAAGAGGTGGTCCGGTGCCCGGTAGGGCCCTGGCAAATAACGAATATTGGGATTATTCATTCACAACATATTTTTTATTTTTCAAATTAGTGTCAGGAGATTCATTTCCGTTTGAGCTTCCTGCATTTCTTCTTTGGCCCATGCAAAGAATGTGATACACCTGAGAGTTGATGTGCTTCTTTTGTTTCCTGGTTGAATTTTTTTAAAACTTATTTTTAATCAAATGATGTACTCATTTATAGGCTAAAATGTATTTATATTATATTTCAATAATCAAAATTATTATGATAATAATATTAAAATGTTAATAATAATAATACAAGTTGTAATAAATATAAGCCGTGAAATACAGCCTAATTACATTAGTGTCTATATCTGTGAATACTGTTAAAGCATTGGAGCAAACTATGACCTGCAGGCAGACAAACACTAGCACACATCAAAGCCAATAAACCTATATTCATAAAGAAAACAGCCAACAACATGAACTCAAATCAACTACATTTCCCATATCCAATAATTAGCGGTCAATCAGAAGACCAGCGAATCAACCCTGTTTTATTTATTTTATTTTCTACTGTCGAAAGAAAAGCAGACAAAAAAATGAAGCAAACTCTTATTCTAATTATTTCCAGGGGAAGATAACTTTAAAACAAACATGCGCGTTTATTTTTTTCTCCAAAACATTCCCCTATACTCCTATAATTTACATCAGCTTGACCCTGTGTGTGCACACCGTGTTTACTGTATGATATAGATATGTACGCTGAATTTATATCCTTAAGATTTATGTCGTGCCAAAAAAAGGTGGCCAACTGTATTAAGCAGATAAAAGATGGTGCGGTGGCTCAGCTTGGCTTTCCCCCTGCACTACATCCTGATTAGGATCATTCATTTATTAATGAGGCCAGTCTGGAGCATGTCGACATGAATAATCCCACATTAATAATATCATAATTCTCTCTTTAAATAATCCGAGGGAGCACGCGGGTAGGACCCAGGGGCCTATTAACATCTGATGATAAGAATAATCACACAATACCATGATCAGAGCTGTGATTAACAGGAATAATCCTTTATTTAAATCCTTTATTTATTTAAATACGGAACAGTTCACAATAAACCTGCTGGGCTGTAATCTACAACGATACTAATTTTAATGCAAGGATATACATATTAGAGATTAATCCTGTTTAAGGGAAACATTTTTAAGGATATGGTATATTTAAAAAAAAAAAAAAAAACATAATTTATGGAATTTTCGTTAATTTGAGAGTTATTCAGTTTGTATTGTTTATATGCTGCAATTCAGATTAAATCACATAGGCTAACAGTAGTAGAAGTAGAAGTAGAAATCGCATGCTTTAATTTGTTTTTTATTGATTTCGAGCGCAATAAAACAGCTTTGCAGAGAGAAATTCATTTTCCTGTGAGCTTTTATGGAAACGCATTTGATGATAGCCTATCTGTGTAATTTATTTTTATTGTTTTCCATCACATCACCGCAGCAAATTGGCTGTTAATTTTACTGCTATATCTTAATTAAGGCCTCATCTGCTTGCTCCAATCGGACAGCCACAACAGGACAACACAGGCCCACAGGACGTTTTACATCACCAGACCATACTACCATCAATATCTTAAAAACTGAAAACAAACAAACAAACAAATGAACATCCTTAACATCTTTCCACTCTATTTATTTCCCAGTTTTTCTGAGTCATGCTTAATTTTCGGTAGATAATTTGCGCACTCTGGTGACGCTGCAATCCTACTTTTCCACTACTTTTAATAACAACAATGCTCACCAAAACTGCCGTTTATTTTCATGCAATCTGCGGTGTTTACGTGCTGTTTCTGTTGTGTCACCTCAACAAATCTATTTTTGTTTTCGCTAAATGTTTCTTCAGTGTTTTACCGTGGGACTATCTGCTGCTACAGCTGCACACCTCCCCGCAGAAAACCCATGAACTTTGCTCCCATGCACCTACCTGCTGTGGCGGGGCTAACACCGGGTTCGTCGGCGGGGGTTCCGAGTGGTTCTCCACGGCCTGAGCATCTCTGCCTCCGGACACCGCGTTGGAGAAGAGCCGCTTCTCCCCTGGAGCGCCTCCGTCCAGCATGTCTCCGCTGTCCGGGCCCACCACGGTCTGGACCCCGTCCCCGCCGGGCGCCGGTACCGCTCTGTCCCGACTCATCACGGGCTGGACCGCGTCCGCAACGGGCCCTGCTACGGCTCTGTCCCGGCTTATCACGGTCTGGACCCCGTCCGCTCCGGGCCCCGGCACCGCTCTGTCCCGGTTCATCACTTTACTCTCCCTGTCCCATATATTAAGAATCCGGATTAAAAAACAGGAGCGATTAGAAATAGCCTAATAAAAGAAGATTCACACCAAACAGGTTTAACGGGACTGTATGGTGTTCATGTGAAAATAAAAACTTGTCACCGCAGGCCGGTTCATGAGTCCCGTCAACATCCGGTGTGAGATGATGTTTTCAGCCCGTTAAAGTTTCCCATAAGAGTGTGGACGGACGGAGGGCTTCAGCTGGGTCCCGTCAAAGTTTAAACTTCTTCTCTCTGTCTTCTTCTCTCCGGCTCTTTCCCCTTCATCCTCCGCATCCACCGCGGCAACACAACGCCTCCGGTGATCTAATGTCTGTCTGTCTTGTACGCCGCCGTTATCCCGTGTTGGCACACACACATAAACAGCGCTCGGCGTCCCGACCTCCAGCCTCGCGCGCTCTGTCTGGTCACCGGTGGGTGCGCGCTCTGGAAGGCTGACAGGAGTTGAAGGCGGGACGGACGCTGATCTATCTCTCTAATAGTTAAAACTAGCTCGCGCCCCTTCCCTCTCTCTCTCTCCCTCTCTCCCCATTAGTTAAGTGAAGCCTCCTCTCTCCTCCCTATCCTCTCTCCCTCTCTCCTTCTCTCGCTCCTTCAGCGCGTGCAGCTCTCAACGCCTTTTTTGGCTTTTAGCTGGCCCCTCGAGGACCCGCTATCATATACTCACATACCCTATGTCTGTGTCTGAGTGTGTGTGTGTGTGTGTGTGTGTGCGTCCGCCTCCCTCCTTATTTATGCATTCCTATTCAACTCTATGGGTTGTAATTGGCTACAAATGAATCCCACTTCCACTAATAGTCTATTATCTCGGGGCTGCGCGCGCGGAGCAGTGCGGTCCGGGCCAGCTCGCTGTGTGAGCACAAGGAGAGACAGAGGCGGGAAGCGCGCGCTGGCTCTTCTCAGTTTTATAGGCTCACAGACCAAACCATGTTAATTTGTTTACATGTACACAGACGCAGGGGTGTCATTGTAGCGGGGGAAGTGGAAATGATTACCCAGGGTGCCAATGGGAGGGGGAGGTGGGCCTTGAAAAGCTGGTAATAAAAAGTTAAGTTTTTTGTCCATTTTTTAAATTTTTATTTCTAACTAATATGTGCTATACATTAATTGAAACTGTCTAAATAAATCAGTTGAAAGACTTCATATAAAAATTGTGGATGCTCTCCGAGGCCCCTCTCCCCCCTTAAAGGCACTAAATGGTTTAGTCCGCCCCTGCATTTTTTTTTTTGTCTCTAAATGTTATGCTGCTGGGACACCAACTGTAATGTCTTTCCCCTGAAAAAGGAAATCATGGTTCCAAAAAAAAGAAAGAAAAGAAGCCAATTGACTTTGTGAAAACAAAAATCACAAGGTGTGTGAGAGAGGCAGGGGGCACAGACTGCTTATGGGGTCCAGACTTTGATGCTACGCCCCTGCACACAAGTGAAACAGCGTTGCAGGTGAAATGTTAGCCCACATGTCGCAGGTGTAGGCGTACAGGTACGTTGACGACGGTCAATTCTAAGTTATGATCGCTAGAATCAGTGTTAACCAGTGTGCGGCAGAGTTACAGTAGCTGGTGTGTTGCAAGGTTAACTGGCGTGCGCTGTAATTGATGTGTAGCTGATGTGTAATGTGTCGCCTCGCTCAGCTTTACTTGTGCATCCACATGAAAGGAGCCCTTATCTTTAATGCAGATTCCAGGGTAGGGCCTCTCCTCAAAACTCAATTACGGCTTGAATAAAGCCGGTAATGTCCCCGCTGCAGTGAAATATTGATTCCTAATCCTTGGCAGTCATTACTATGCCAGAAAATAATAGACCACAGAATTGGATTTTGATTTAACACACGACGTGTTTATTCTAATGCTAGGGACTTAATATTCCGTTGACTCTCATTTTCAGCCACAGAGGAGAGGGGAATAGTGATGGAGGCTCTGACGCCACACTTTTTATATTGTTGTGGAAGAAATTAAAAAAAGAGAGAGGGGTGATGGGACATCTTTCCTGTCCGCCTCCCCGGCCCTAATACACAAGGTCAGCTCCATGTAATTGCCTTGCTCAATGATCCTTAGGAGGAAGAAATTAAAAGTTGAGCAAAATAATGACTGAAACAATGAGACATGATTAGCCAATCAGAGAGCTAAACCCATTACGGGAGCCTTTTGATCTACTTCCTGCTTCCGCCCGCAGGCTTTATGGCTTTATTTTAAAACAGTCAATATATTAACCATATTAAATATCACAGCAGCTTATTCACCTTGGGAAATATTAGCATTTTAACTATGGTGGAAGAAAACTATAAAGCACTGCCAACACACACTGCTACAGGAACAGTGAACAGAGAAGAAGTGGTGGGGAAATCAGCCAAGTGAGTATGAAAGAGTATTAGATATTATTATATATATTATTTTATCTGCAGATGGAGTCAGGCAGCTTCTCCTGGGTTTCACTGAGAGTGGATAAATGCCAGGGTGCCATGTAAAATTAAAGATGTAGCCTATAACAATTTATGGCATAAAAGATGTACTAGTGTGAGTTCAAACATCAATCTAACTATTCCACAACACATCAGTGACAGCACAGTGAAATAATGACATGTATGTCATGACATGTCTCTCGACCTTTGAGCCTTGTACCAATTATACTGGGCTCTGAATCCACTTGGAATCCTGAAACTTACTGAAGAATTTACTGTAATAAAAGTCATGTATTTATATTGTACTGCTATCTGCAGAAATTAAGAGGCTACAGTTCTAATATTCATAATAATAGGCTATAATAATAATATGTATGTTGCAAATAATGGCATGATAATGATAAATAAATGATTATATGATAATAATGCAAATGCCAACAATATTAACAAGAACAGTAAAGGTAAAGTACAGTACATAAAAGTTTGCAGTATACTGTAAGTGTGTGTGTGTGTGTGTGTCAGGAGCTGGTTACTGACTCATAATTAATAATTCACTTAGAGTAAAGATCTGTAAAATGTTCTCAGCAACCCTTTCTACCTCATTTTATGATTGTTATGAGGACAGTCACTCCTCACTATGATAGTAGCACAGTAATTCACAAGCAAACACACACACACACACACACACACACACACACACACACACACGCACGCATGCACGCACGCATGCACAGTGGCAATCCTGGTTCCCACAGTGTGTGCCAGCAGACACTGTGGGAACACTCCCAAGCCTCTCCCTCTCACCAGTCAGCATGCATGTGTGCATGTGCGTGTGTGTGTGTCTTGTGTCTATAATTATTCTAATGAAGGTTAACGAGCTCTGCTCAGCCTCCTCTTTATTAAATTAATCTCAGCCAGTAATGAATCATAATTACTATAATTAGCAGCTTGAGCTGCCTGATCTCACACTGGTGGCTGGTCAGAGTGAGGTGATGATACCGAGGCTTTCATCAGACCCACAACCTTCATCTCCTCAGCCCGCCGCTGTCTCCACTGTCTCTGTCTCTGCTTGGTTTCAACATGTACCAGATTCACACTGAACATTAATGAAAATATATCCTATTACTGAGTGCACACATCTGATGCACTTTACATTTATATTATTATTATTATTGCAGAATTGATCAATACTTCATGGGATGAATTCCCAAACATAGTTGTGTGCATGTATAACTTCCTTATATTATTGTTATTAGTATTAATTGTTTCCTATTATTTGTATTATTTCCATGACACATTCCTGTAACACAAAAACATATTTACTACATATAATGTTCACATTTTAATACATGCATTATTTTATACACTTATGTTTTTGTGGAATATGCACATATTTGTAAATCTACTGATATTATTGGAAATCAAATAAGGTAATTTTTTGTGTTTAATATATATAAGAAAAAGAGACCAGAGCCAGGGTGATTGCACTGGGGCCCATGGGGTGGAAGGGCCCAATTGTCACCTGAAAATACACCCATGTTCAAAGAGTAACTCACGTTAAATCCCATGTGTGATTTTCTACATATGCCCTCAAAAAGGCACACACATATTTATCATGGTTTTTTGTTTTTGTAAAATAGTTTCCATCTCTAACAAATTGTATGCTTATTCTACATTAACTATTAAACATCTGTAATTTATCCATAAGAACTAATTTGTTAAACTAATAATTTCCTATTTTCTGTTGTAGTTTTTGTCATATACACATTTGTAATTTGTTTACAGTAGCTACAGACAAGCGGGGCACATCTACACAGACACACACACACACACACACATATATATATATGTATATATATATATATATATATATATATATATATATACATACATACATACAAACTGTGTGTCATAATCATGACTTCATGTTAAGTTGAGCGAACAGTTCCAGCAGAGTTGTTGTTTGTGAGGCCTGTCAGAGTTGGACAGGTTTGACAGAGAAATAGTGACAGCAAACACTGCATACTTAGAAATAACTTCTTAAACATGTAAAAATATTGAATACTAGCACAAAATGTCTGCTATCAACAAAGCTGACATCTGTCCAAAACCACTGGCTTTCAAAAACCTACATCAGTATAACCTATTTTTTATTATTTAACATATAGTTCAAATTATTTCCCGTCTCTGACTCCATCCCTGTCTCCCTCCTTTTTCCATCTGTCTCCGTGCTTCCTCCATCCCTCCTGTTTTTCTATTTGGTGTCTTTTCAAGGTTTCTATATTTTAGATTAGCCCTCCTCCTCTTCCCCATTACAGGAGTAATAGCCCCCCATCCTCCACTCACACACACTTGACCCACACACACACTAACCGCCCCCCACCGTACACACACACATACCCACAGTTAGACACTCAGATAACATCTGACCTGAAGAATTAATTAAATATGATAGCTGATTAAAAATAGCATAACTAATAGTGTAATATCTCAAGCTGTCGTCTTTAATAGTCAACATTGTGTGTGTGTGTCTTATCTGCTGCAGACAGACGCTCTCACTATTGATTCCTGTTCATTTCAGTTGTCAGGCGGACCACTCAGCTCATCTGGAATCATTAAACTCTACTGTCTGCCTGTCTCTGACTGTCTCTGTCTCTCCCTATGTCTCTCTGCCTGTCTCTCTGTGTGTGTCTTTTTCTTCCCTGATTCTCCTATCCATATTTGAATCCAGCACATTTTAAAACTGGACTGAAACTGTGCAGCAGCATTGAATCCAGGCAATTTAACAATCACTAATTGACTATCAGTAGTATTAGCAGGATGAGGATATCTTCTTCCTCTGTGCCACAGAGCTCCATTGTTGTTAAAAACATATGACTGAGCCACACTGTTGCACTGGGTGACATGTTCCTTCATTAATACAAACACACACACTGTAGTTAATTTTGGTTCAGCCCCATTTAGACTGTTCTGCTGTCCCAAATACCCACTGGTACAATGCAATTAGTACGACAGTCTTAAACTACAATGACCAGCAGTTTAGGGAGTTAATCCATTTTAAGTTTTAAAATCAAATTCAAAATCAAAATGAACAAATTCAGTGAAACCCCCAGCTTTGTATAGTCCGTCTCACAATACCTTTGGACTGCCCTTCACTGTCTGTAGCTCTTAGCCCCCAGCCCATTGGTTCCCACTGACGATGGTGAGGCTTGTTGATTTTTTAATAGCTCATTGTTCAATAGTTATTTAGCATAGAGGGAAAAGATACACCAGGCTTTGGAGACACACACAATACTTGTTAATAGATACATTCATTGGTACTTTAAGTCTGCACATGGAATTAGTGCTATAATCATAAAATCCATGTCCCGTAACATTTCACTCTTGATTTTCCTCTCTCTTCATCCCTTACAATTAAAAACTAGTTGTAAGCCTGAAGAAATCAACACAGAGAGACACAATTTTGTTTTTCGCCCTTCACAATAAAAGCCCCCTCCCCCGCTGTTAGTGCTCTGGTGATCTATGTATTCAGTCAGAGGCCTTATGGGCAGACATGTGGGTGTCTGCTTTATTCCCAGTGAGAGCCCTGACTCCTCTGACCGGGGTATTCAATCAAAGGCCTTTTAGGTCACAGTAGATGAAGAATTACACACTGGATGTTGCGTTGCTGGTCCTGAGCTAAACGTGACACTTTGCATAATTCTGGAAATGTTGATGAGCCAAGTGACTCCAGCAGGCATGATGTACAAATCAATGTGGATACCAAATAATTACCAACTCAAAGAACTCTCCATTGTGGCAACACTGATCTCCCTTATATCTATGTTATTTTATTAGGTTTTGCTCAGTTAATGCATTAAGTTTTACTTGGAGTGGAAGGTTGGAGTAAAATGGATGGATGGATGGATGGATGGATTTGGGATGACAGACAGGTGACTTCGCCTCTGCCTCCCCACCTGACTGGAGGTCATTGTGGTGGTCTCTGTGGTAACCCTGAGGTTAGGCTGAGACAGTGGGGCCAGATGAGTTTTTATTGGTGGAAGTCACAGCTCAGTGATCAGCGTGTGTGTGTGTGTGTGTGCGCGCACTCAGGCAGTTAGTTAAGCTATAGACAGAGTCCTTTGCTGAAATGTACTCACTGCAGTGAATGAGACAGCAGTAGACAGTAGTAGTCTCAGTCAATCCACAAACATGTCAATTTTTGTTTTCATACCTGTACCTGCAGCATGGATTACACTCCACTTGGTTTGAATACCATTTGGAAAATAATTAGTGTGGACAATGTCATGTGTCAACATAATGTGGAAGATTTGGTTTAGGAGTGGTAAAAGAAAGGTCATCAAAAATAGAGTTTATGCTTTGGCATAAACTCATCAAGACTATAATCATTCTAACAATCTGTAGCATGTCCATATTTACAAAAGTTTAAACATTTATATTTTTTTATGTGCGATCTAAGCCACTTACAACTTTAGTAAACTGGTCACCAGAGGGCAGCTACAGCTTACAACAACAACAACAACAACAACAACAACAACGAGAGAGGTATTTTAAGTACCAATTTTAATTTCCCAGTTTGTCTGGTCCATAAAGTAGAGCTGAGGCCTTTGCATGTCCTGAGATTCCCTTGCTGTGGACATGCACCAGGTTAGATCTGTTATATCTTGGACACAAGAGGGTTGGGTTAGACATATTTTAAAATAATGGGTCTAGTCGGATCTTGAAATAAATTTTGCGGGTCAGTTGTGGTTTAACTCCATCAATTTGGACCTGTGCCTCTATGTTAAACCTGCATCTTTTCAATGGCCAGTAGAGGATAATTTCGCTGGTTGCAAGAAGAAATCTGATTGTGGAGAAGTCTACGAGAAACTGATGCTGCTTCTCACTTGACTTATTAGGCTACCTCAGTAAACGTTCTCTTAATGTGTGTATGGTCTCAATCACTAGTTTCAAGTCTTCTCCAACACAGCATTATGTCCAATTTGTGGATCATGCTCCCATTCAGAGTAAAATAGACCATAGAGTGGGGTTCACTTTAGCGGGCGGCTACTTTCGATTGAAGTCCCTACCATGGTGGTCTCCCTGAGTTCTAAGTCAGATCCCGTCGCTCCTCCACAGCTCCACCCTCTCGTCCAAATACGGTCACTCCAAAAATTCAAGATGGCAAAGGCCAAAATGAAAAACCGGAGGCTTCAAAACAGTAATTCACAAAGCAATGGGTGACGTCCCTGTGGAAATGTCCACTTGTTTTATACAGTCTATGGGCAGACAGCAGCACAGTGTGATTTCCCTCAGTGTATTCTTTGGCTCACGGTCAAGTCTCTTAAACTGGTTGGCAACATCATTAATGTTTTTAATATTTCAGTACAAGGCCTCAGTGTGGTTCTGGTTGATCTAACAAACAATGACACGCAAAATGCTGACCAGGCACCATGCTTACGCACACACACACACACACACACACACACACACACACACACACACACACACACACACACACACACACACACACACACAGATGACCAGCAGATCAATATTTATGAGCAATCATGTTCCTGACAAAGCAGGAAATTATGGCAGCCAATCAGTACAGTCTAAAGCTCAGAAGTGCCATTATATTGTCTGCTAATTGCTTAATCAATTGATCATTCATCAGCTTCTCCGTGTTGTTATACTAAATAATACCGACAGAATTCTGTCTGCATAAAGTAAAACACAGGTGGCAAAAAAGTAAGGTTGCTGTTTGGTTGCAGTTGCATGTTAGTGAGTGTCTTTATCATTCAAGCATGGAACTTCACTAACTTGACGCCAAGACAGATAGAGCAGCATCCACTTTTGAATTAGTTATAGTCATAAATATGTCACGGCCTGAGGAGCTGTAGCTCATTGGTATCTGACAAACATATCCTGTAGTGTATTGTAGATAAAAGACACGCAGAATTATTAAAGGAAATCTAACATGGACTCAAGACAACTGTCTCCGGACTCCAGACTTTTAGGGCCCTGAATGCCTGATATTTCAGTTGGTGACAGTTGCTTTGTGAGAATTTGATTCACAGTAAACTTGTTTGGATATGAACCACTAAAGCAGAGTATCAAGTGAAATGATGAACAAAGTGACCACTTTATTTTAGTTTGTTTTCTAGTGCCTGTACAATAGCTAGCAGGATGACTTTTCTGCTGGTGCCATCTTCTCCAATTTTCCTCAGTGTTTACTTTTGTTTACATTTGAGAACCTCGACCTGACTATCTAGCTGCTAGCTAGTTATAACTTGGCAGGAGGAGAGTTTACAGACTGGTGAGTTAATTTCCACTTTCCGATGAGTGACTTGCAGCCACACACCACCGTCGTCTAACGCTAACCACAATAAGCAACACCAAGACACAAGAGCCTAAATTTAGCACAAATTTAGCAGAGGAAGCGGCTGCACCTATAACATAGCTATAGTATAATATCATATATAGTATCATTTCAACCCACGCATATTTATGCTTTGTGTCACGCTGATTTGATATGTCAGTTATTTGTGTGTTAAGTAAGTAACTGTATATATAACTTATTACTATTACTGACTGTCTGCATTTGATTACAGCTGCAAGCTCAGTTTGAATGGATAGAGGCAATATTCAATGGTCAGTGTGTTCCAGGGAAGCTGTCAAGGATCCACCTGCTGGAGGAAACAAGCAACAACAAAGACGTTTCATTCAAATACATGTTGCATTTTTTGCATGTGATTTAAAGCAATCAGTGCTCATCTCCTCCAGACACCTGGAAACAGTGTAGTGTTTAGTCATAAAATGGGAGCAGTAGTAACAATGTATTTACTAGATGTCTGCATCTGCAGCAAGCATCAGAGGAAACAGTAAACTCAACTGTACACACAGTAGTACCGCAATGAAATACGCCATAAAATCATCATGAAAACTGGCAAATGGATTTGACAAAAATGTTAATACTGTGCACCAGTACAAGAGAAAGTCTCCAGATGAGACAGTGTGAGGTGATGGGAGCAGCAGTCCAGCTTTAAAAACCTGAAATCACTTTCAGGTCTTTGTGGGTCTTCAGGGCTAAAATGGTTAAACATAACACCTTATTCTCAGAGTGGCTCTTTCACACAGTAGCAATGATATCTCCGCTGCACAGTCCTTCAGTGTGAATGTGTGTGTGTGTGTGTATGTGTGTCAGTGATTGGTTTCTGTTTTATGGACTGGCTAGCAGAGTGCTAGTAATCCGTAGAAATAAATCTGCTTTATTTGACCTTAGTGTTAACTCCAATAAAATACGCTTTACTGCTGGGAGGAGACACACACCTACACACACACACACACACACACACACACACACACACACACACACACACACACACACACACACACACACACACACACACACACACCGTGGCCAGCTATCAGGTCATAGCTGGCCACTTGACAACATTTCAACATTTATAAGGACACAGAGAGGGAAACCTTCTCTCCACCAGAGTCCACTCACATTCCTTCAACTAATGAAACTGCGAGTCGTTGTTCTGTGGCCACACGTTAAAGATAGAAACACTGGGGAAGGTAAGTGCACACACTTTATGCACCCTTTAAGAGTCCACCACCTTTTCTGTGTGACATATTTCTGCATGTATTCCAATTACTGTTGCAAATAGTTTAGTCTGTGATTAAATGGTTTTATAACTTCATTTTTCCTACTCAATCACCTCTGAATATTACCAGGGTAATATATTGGGCTGTATTCCCTTCAGTCTTGGTTGATTCAGGGACACCTAAATTATATATATTGATGGATGTAACCACTGTGACATCACCCACTAGGTGTATGGACTCTCGTTCTGTAGCCTCTAATTCAGTACTTTTGCCGTCACCATCTTTGCTTTTTGGAGCCAGGGGTGACCATATGTGGATGAGAGGTTGGAGCTGTGGAGGAGCGACGGGTAGATCTGACTCATAGACTGTGGTGACACCTTACAGACAACCCGTCTCTCAAGCGGCCCAGCCCTTAATCCTGCACAACTTTAAGCCTTAATAAAGTGAGTTATGTAAAAATCCATCCCCCATACAGTTGTCATGAACCAGGAAATTAGCTATACTGATTAAAACAGGGATTTTTTTGTACTGTAAACATGTTTGTTTCTGCTGTAAAGTTGGGCATTTTAATACAGGGGTCTGTCAGGATTGACTTTTCCAGCCAGCCGCAAATGGCCATCAGAGCAACTGCAGTTTTTGGCACTTCCACATGAGCTTCAATTTTCAGCTGTGGGGGTTCAAAAGTATACACAGTATACACTGTCACATACAGTATGTTTATACTGTCCAATCCTAAAAGTATGTAGCTCTACCTACATGTAACTCACAGATACATTTTATTTTTTTAGGTGCATCCCTTATTTATAACCTGTGTTCCAAAAAAATTAAAATTCAACTCAAACCCCCTGGGCTATGAGGAGACCTTTGGCTTAGTGGCCACAGACAGAACTGCAGGTCATGTGATTCCCACTGGCCCAAAAAGACTTCAGTGGCTGTAAAACTGACTATATTTTTCTGACCAACACAATTATTCCAAAGGGATTCTTTGTATTAATTCATGTGGAACTAAGGATAGATCACCAAATGGGCAAAGCAAGCAACTGCCCCGCGGCCCAAGAAATCCAGAGGCCTTTAAGACTCAAAGCTTTTCATCAACTGCTTTGTTTAGTCCTTTTGACAGTATGCACCACCAAAGCACAATATCATTTATCATTATAAGAATCTGAAGGAGGGTCCTACATTGTTACCTAAATTTCCTTTTTAGTCTTCAGAAGGGTACCCAGAGAGTGTCAGGGACAGGGGTTATTACAAGCTTGTTCCTGCCATGAGGCCCACTGGGAGGTTTATTTGGCCATGTTGAGCGCTGATCCAGATTAACACTTGTTACCTCTTATAGGTCTTATACAATTATCTGAGGGGTGCTTATTTACACAGAATTGAGAATTCTTTTTTAGACAGGTTGTGTTAGAACAGTGAAAGGGATGACTACACACTGTATTTGTAGTTCTATGAGCATAGGTGGAAACTTCCAAGACTGTAATGATGTCAGAATTTTCCAGCTTTGTATATGCTGAGTGGGGTCAACCTTTGGGAGGGTCTAGCGTCATCCTGACTGCCTGATCAGGTATGTGGAAGTTCTGATGGTTAGTTCGACAGTGAGGGGTGGTCCAGCTTTTAAATGTGCTCATACAGCTACAGCATTCATTGTCACAGGCTTAAAATTTGCTGAACTGTTCAGAAACAAACGCTTACTTCAGTTACCTCAGTCTATGGACATCAAGGAGAAAGCCTAATGTTTACAAAAGATGTCTACTGAAACATGATTCAACTGAGGCTACTTTACTGGACCTTGAATAATAATCTTTGCCTTTATGAAAATCACTACCATGATCAATTCACCATTTAGATGGGATAAATGAAATTAGAAGTTGCTTCATCTGCAGAAGGCTTCCTCCTCAAGAACGCAGCAGATTTTAACTAATATGGTAATTAGTACTTTAAAAAATATAACCATGTGTAGTTTTCACAGAAAACATCACACTTCCATTTCTTGTCTGCCCATGTCATGTCCCTGTTGTCATCAGCTATCTTGTTCCTGTCACATCCAATCACAGTGGAAGAGAGACTTCCACCGCTCATAATTAGGACAAGATGTTCCAATCTGAAGAGCTCAAGCTCAGATAATTAAGTCAGATTCTCTGACAATTATAACATCAAGCTACATCAGACGCGTACACAGAACAGTGCTGTCATTGCCAGCTTACAGAATCATTACTTTATTATAACCAAACAGCTCATGGGATTAAAGTAGGAAATACAAATTTCTGAAGTTTGTAATAATACAAGTAATCCTGAATAAATTACAGTGTAATGTGCCGAATAGCAAAGAGGGGATAAAAACAAGATTCTTCCTTGGATATTTTTACCTGCAACCTTACAGTGGTGTGATGCCAACAAACATAAATGACTATATTCAACCCTGACTCATACAAGATTTGGACAGCAGTTTTAGTAACTGACAAAGCACTCTCCAGTCAAGGTCAAGGTTAAGCTGAGCACTTTTAAGATTTGCTTGCTAAATAATCAATGAAATAACATAAAACCATTGTAGCTGAGAGGTGGAAAATGGTTTGGTCTTTTTTTATTTGTGAACATGTGAAAATACATTACTGCATTTAATGGAAATAACTAAATGTGTGCCAATGTGCCAACAAGTGTTGAGCATATTATCAGTATTTGTCCTCTACCGCCAAATTGATTATGGTATTGCATATAGATCCAGCCATCCATTTTCATAAACGCTTAGCCTCTTGAGGGTCGTGGGGTCAAAGACATGCAAGAGGGTCTCTTGCATGTCTTTGGACTGTGGGAGGAAACCTGAGTACCCAGAGAAAACCCACGCTAACACGGGGAGAACATGCAAACTCCGCACAGAAGGGCTTCCTCCTGGGATTGAACCAGGAACTGCGACAGTGCTAACCACCACACCACCGTGCCGCCCATAGAAAATATCCCTTCAATAACCTTAACCCTAACCCGCAGGATTAAATTAGAACATTATGGTAGCTGGAAAAACAAAATGAACAGAACTGAGTTTTGTGTCGTGTGTGTGTGTGTTTGTTTGTGTGTGTGTGTGTGTACAGCAATTTAGTTGAATTCCTCCCCTAAAATCTTACATTACCAGTAAAAGAAATACCATGTGGGGTACAGTGCACTCTGGGGTGAATTGTGCTTGTGGTTGCACAAGATGAAGCATATAACCTACAGTAAAAATCCTTGCATATGCATAAATCATTATTCTACCTAGACCAGTAATAATCAGCAAACAGTACCAGAGCAGACAGTGCAAGGTTTCAGCACTGCCACAGTGGAGAGGGTGCTGTCCATGGTGCTGGAAAAGTTGCAGGGATTGGACAAAAGGCCATGGTAAGACCTTGGCTGTTGTAACGCTGTGTAGAATGCATGGGCATGGGTTGCAACATTGCAACATCCTGTGGGGGCTGATATGCATATTCAGAGTGTATGTTATCATGTATCTATTAAAAAATAGAAAATCCAAGGAAGTAGGGATTGAACATGAACAAAAAGTGACATGTGACTTTTTAGTGTCAAAGAATGTGTAATGGTCAGTATAGTCAGCACAGATAATAGGAAAATGAAGCTGTTATTCTCAGTTGTTTAGAAGTTACCTCTGAATAATGGAGGTTTGAAAAGAAACACACAGTTCGTACCTGTAAAAGCAGGAATCAGTTTTGTTGCTGGTGGCCATTTGAGGTGAATGGAAGTGTAAACCTGCTGAAACCAAATAAAACAGAGAATTCTGTTTAAGAACAGATGGAAACTAGACGTATCACTTTCTCTTAAGCCATTGAATTAAACTGATAGCCATCGCTATTGTTACAGACTGAACAAGGAACTAAATAACTCTCCGATGCGCGCACACACACACACACACACACACACACACACTGAAACACTTTCTGTCTTTCTCCCAGTTCTAACCTACATTCTGCATCTTTTTTCAGCAATAAATCAATCAATCATAATCAATCATAATCATACAAATAGTCATACATATCTACACAAATATAACTGTATTGACCTGGCGTAAATGTCTTTCAAGGTATGTCTTTCAGTATCACTCATGTAATATCAGAGTGCACTATGCAGAATGAGCAATTTACACAGGCTAAAAGATGCAGTTCGCTTCAGATACCAAACAATGAAAAGACTGGTGGTAGGAACATTAAGATTAAATGAGAAAATATTTCTGCATCACACAATAATACATCAATGATATAAAATGCAATCGAAGCTCTCATATTTACTCTTCAGGACCAGAACTTTTCCGGCTTCGCCCCATTTTATGATCATTGTGAGGGCATTACAAGAACATATAGGTGCACACACACACACACACACACACACACACACACACACACACACACACACACACACACACACACACACACACACACACATGCACAGCTGTCAAGTATAACATCAGAGCTCCAGGCAGAGAAATGTGGCATGTGTGCAGCAGCAGAAAAAAAGCAAATAAAGCAAATAGTGTTATCAGTAATTTAACAGCAGGCTGATATGGCCTATTGATCTGTCCACTGGAATCTTTTATCTCCACAACACAATGTATCCACTCTACGCTTTATGACCCCACCGCCACCACCATCACACACTCATAGTAAAACACAAGCCATGCGTCTTGAGAACACACACTGCAGAGACACACTGACCACAATATAAACACACACACACACACACACACACACACACAAATATGAACACACTCCAAAGAGCAATGTAACAAGAATAAGGTTGTTTATGGCCCTAAGCTGTAAGTGACAGTGTCTCTTTTATTCTACCACCAGTAGACACCTAAGTTGGAAATTATAATTAAACAAAGTATCTGTCTAATAATTAAAAATAATTGGCTGGATTTTTTAAAATGTAATGTATGTGTATCAGGCCTGGACATCTGAGGCTACAGCCCTGAATGTTTTATAAATAGCCCTGGATCTACAAATATAGGCTATATGTATATGTTTAAAGAAAATATGAAGAGGCCTTATAATAATAATAAAAAAAAATGCCACAAATCTAAATATGAAGGCTATATATGTTTTAAAAAATAAGACTGGGCCTAATAATAATTGAAAAAAAAAAGATACCTACCTAATTATTGTCATCCTGTTTGCACTTACTTGAATAATAGACTTATTTACATTCCACCACTGTTAATATAAATACTGACATTAAACAAACAAAAAAAAATGTTCAAGTAAAAAAAAGTTTTTAGGGAGAAATAAGGTGCATAAACAAAACCTAACAAAAAAAAAAAAAAACTAAAAAAAAAAAAAAAAAAAAAATCAAAATAGATATTGTTCATCAAGAAAATAGGGGAGGGTCCCCTGGACATCCCTACACAAATCCAGGCTGAGCCCCTATTGCCCTCAAATCCTGAAAACTACTCACATATTGACATTTGGTCATGGACTTTCCACATCCAGATATGACGTGCAAGGTAACCTGGGTGCGTTGGCTGTTAATGTTGTGTAATGCTGTGTCAAGTTCTGCCTGTTACAAGCATTCTCTTCTTTCAAAATAAACTTCCATTTTCACAGGAAATTTAATGTTTACATACAGTCTCTTTCAAAATAAACATACTACGTCAAATACTGGGAATTGACATTTTTCTTTTTTTTCAACAACGAGCACACGTGCTTGGGTTTCATCAACGTGCGTTTCAACAAGATTTGGCTTTATAATCTTACGGGACACAAACACCACTTTCAGTATTTGCTTATTGTTTTTGTCCAGTGGAAAAGGGGCTTTAAATATCAACATGTTCTCATCACATCATCAAATACACTTTGTCATGCCCTCTCAGCGTCTCAGACTGACACAAAAGGCATCCTTTTATGTCCTTATGAGAAGCACAGTGGTCTTCTGTGTGAAACTCGTTAAAACATGTTAACATTGTCAAACAGTTACGGTAAGGCATAGGCAAAAAACGACTTGGTTAGGATTTGAAAAACGATAAATGTTAAGGTTAAAATAAGTACTTTGTTAGGGGGTTACAGGTAGATGTGTCTTAGTGTGATGTAAATATGTCACACTGTGAGACATAACTCCATGACGTAACTTCATGATGTAATTTTGTCATACCCATTCGCAAGATATATAACTTATGTATGTGACTTTTGGTTTCATGAACAGCAGTGTCCTGGGTCAGAGTTTGTTGTTTGTTTGACCCATTCTCAATTGCTCTTATCATTACCACAGTGCGTGGGTATTTGATGATGTAGAAATGAAAACAGGCATTAAATTCAGAGGCTGCAGTCTTAATGTAGGGGTGTGGAGGCTTTGGAGTTGATGAAAGTGGGCTGAGTAACTAAAAGTAATGTAACTTTTTAACTACCGCAAGGGAGCAACACAAGCAAACACTTAGTTAATGAATCAGGTGTTGGAAAATTTGAAGTGGCACCAGTAACAATGCGTCACACAGTGACTCACATTCACACTTCTCAGCCTCCACAGCTCAGCAGAAACCAGCTCTTCTTTTATGAGTTTTTTTTTTGTAGGTTTTGTTTTTTGGCACTTCCCAGGCTGCTGCAGTAAGGACTGTGCTTAATGGTACCCACTCTACCTGCTACTGGGACATCCCATGTATTGGCTTGTTTTACACATACACACACAGTTACCCGGCCTACTCTCTTCACTCTATATTCTATCTGCTCTATTCGTCCATTCTATCCATCATAGAATTAAACGACAAGCACTGTAGTTAAAATGCCCAATAAATCCATGTTCATCAAGCACTGTGCAGCAATTACATCTCCTTTATGGCATCCCTGTTGCCAGCAGCAGCCGCAAACCTTTTGTTAATTAAGATCATCCCATTAAGACACTAATTAACAATTAGCATAAACATAATTAGTGAATGCTGACATTTGGCGTGCTCCATTGTTGAAATAATTTCTAGAAATTGCCCTCAGAGAGGTTTTTGTCAGGGGGGGATAATGGCAGCACTTTGTCACACGCACAACCACACAACACACACACACACACACACACACACACACACACACACACACACACACACACACACACACACACACACACACGCACATGTACACTGCAAGCTAGCTAGGTAATTGTCATGGTGTGTGTGTGTGTGTGTGTGTGTGTGTGTGTGTGAGAGAGAGAGAGAGAGAGAGAGAGAGAGAGAGAGAGAGAGAGAGAGAAAGAGAGAGAGAGAGAGGGAGAAAGAAAGAGGGACATGTTGGAGGATGACAGGTAACTAACAGCGAGCAAGCTGAGCTGCCTAACTGAAATGTGAAGGAGTCCCGTCCTATTTCTTCTTCCATTCATCAGCTCATAATATAATAATATAATGAAATCAACACTTATAAAAAACCCCTCTAAATCCTTTTTGTCCTCCAATTTGTACTTTGCAGTGCTCCATTATATCTTTGGTTGTTGTGAAAGACCAAGGTGAATGGTTTGTCCATCTGGGTAGATTGAATATTTAAGTTAGTTTTATGATGGGCCAGACCTGGTCTGAGACGGCCACATAGCTCGCCAAACGTCCCCTGGCACATTCTAAGATTGGAAAGCCACCTATCATCATTGTCTTCGAAGGTCCTAAAGACTACATGTTCCAACCAGTAAGTTTGTGAGAGGCACCACCCCTCTCTTATTGCACAGTAAAGCTCACCATGACTGCAGCATGGAGCGTCACAATGTGTACCAGCCTCCTCCTGGTTGCATCACACAGTGATGCTGCCCAGCAGTGTATCATATTGCCGTGAAATAGACAATTTTGGAATAAGAACAAGTTTGTCATAAAGCTCTGATTTAAGAAACTAATCTGGTTTGCTTGCAGTCTGAATGTAGCCTGAGATTTACAGTTATTAGTGTCTTTTTTAGTGTAAAACGCATCATTTCCTGTACACCACACAAAAAGCCTTTTGAGCGTGATTCCACAGCTGCCACACCTCCAGTGAATTCACTTGAATTCATTTGGTGACACAAAATGGTTCGAATGAGAGTAAAGCCTTCGTCTAAACAGCCGCCAGCACTGGCTATGGCCTTCAGACAGAAAAGCAGCTGAGTGATACTGACATCTCACCCCCTCCCAACACACACACACACACACACACACACACACACACACACACACACACACACACACACACACACACACACACACACACACACACACTGACCAGTCTCCTATCATCTCCTCTCCTCTCCAATGGGCAGCAGTCTTTAGAAAATTAACTTTGAGAAGTCTGGAAGAGACATACAATTCATCACATACAACTCTGTCAACCACAACACTATTAGAGAGAGGGGGCAAGTGTGAGTGTGTGTGTGTGTGTGTGTGTGTGTGTGTGTGTGTGTGTGTGTGTGTGTGTGTGTGTGTATGTGTTGCACTGACAGCTATTCCACAGAAGCACTTACTGTAGGTTTGGCTGAGGATCTCAGTATGTGTGTGTGTGTGTGTGTGTGTGTGTGTGTGTGTCTGCGTGTGTGTGTGTGTATTGCCATCTTCAGAGGCTTTGATAAATGTGTCTATTTGGTGGTGTGTTTCAGGCAGACTGGCTGTGTGTGATGGATGGATAGAAAGCAGCTGCTAATATGTGGGATGGGACTAAACACTGCTACACTGCTATCACCTACACCCATCCTGCTATTAACACATCAGCTATACATACACAGTGCAAGAGGCCACCACACACTGCTGTTTATGCTTAACAGGCAATATTCGTATTCCTGCTATTCCCTCTAGTTCCTCACTTTTTACATAAAGACCTAAATGCTGATAATGATATCAGTATAGTTAGACTGACAGTGCTGATGGTTATTATCCTCTATTCATTATCTTCAAATTGAACATTGTTTATGAGAAACAGAAAGCTCCATGTATTGATTCTTTCCATCAAAACGATACATTTGTATCAGAGCTGAAATGTGCTACACTCTTACATCTACTTCGAAAATCTGTCTGTCCAATTTGATCATGGCGTGAACTTTAGGGCAGAGGTCAAAATACCATGAGGATCCAGGGATTGAACCTGGTGCATCTGGCTTAGCTGAAAACATTCAAACACTATTGTCAGTGTTTGTGGGTGGGAAGCTGGTGAGGAATTACATTTCTGTTTCTGCAATAGCAACGTTACCTAGGTTATTGCACCCTGTTCTCTATTCCCAGCTTGTCAATTACCGCCTCTTTGTAAGTGGATGCTGGCATCAGATACTGACGCAGAGGGATAACCTTTGCGCTGGTATGATACGCACTGGTCAGAGGCAGTTTGTGACGCTGCAAGATAAGCAAGAAAGTCTAAATAGGGGGGTTGGGAGGGATGGTGGATGGGTCAGACAATCTCTGGACTTTCACCCAGGAGCCCACTATTCGTTTTATGAATTTTAAGCCAAACCATGATGTTTTTTTGCTATGTTTTGTATGTATGTTTATTTTGACATAGACTATATAGGCTACATGTAACAGGAACATGTAGCATGAACCTCAGTGCATCATGGTCTCCTGGAGAATCTCCTTGCTGCCAGGTGAAAAGAAGAATCTCTGACCAGAGGGGAAACAAGATGACATATAACACGTAATGACATGCAAGTTCCTTGCAGATCAACAGAGGGAATTACAAGCACCAAGGTACCTTGGTTAATGTTGAATCAGCACTTACTGACTCTTTTATTGTTAGTAAAGTATGATGTTTTTTGGTGGGCGGGGCTTAGCTAGAAGCAAAACAATTCTCCACTGACATTAGCTAGCAAGTTTTGTTGACTTGTTTTCAACAATGAAGGAAGTGCCGGAGTACTGGCACAAACTGGACTGTTCATAAATCCGGAGCACTGTCAGAACCTACCATTCAGTTATCCAGAGCACTGCACTTTTGGAGCGGCAGAGTGTACCCTAGTGCGACGGAGCAGCAGAGCGCCAAACGTGGTGAATGTTAACCGTTCATTAATTCATATAGAAATCTAATTTTAGTGCAGAGCATCAGACTGAATTTACAAACACAGCATGTGAGGTCACTCACTCTCAGGGACCACGAGACTGACAGCAGGACCAGACTGGCCGACCCAAATGCTCTCACTCAGTGGATGGATGATTTGACAGGATTGCCGAAGGGGGGATGGCCAACTTTGTGACTGATTACTATGCCACTCTTACAAAGGAAGACGACACTTGAACAATGTCCTGCTTTGTTTTGCCATCGAGGCTAACGTTAGCTAATGTGCTAAAAAGATACAACAGTAAATACCTTTTCCCTAACCTGATATGATGTGTACATTGCACACGTGAGCATTTTGGATGATCGCCTCCGTCCTTTCGTCTTACCGCATTTAACTATAGTTGTCTTGGTTTTTGTTGACAGGCAGTGGTGGCTGAGATGCAATAAAATTTAAGTTTTGAGCCATGACTCCTTATAGTCTGGCTCCAAATAGCACAACAAGATGACATTTTAAGACTTTAATAGCCTATAACCCTGCGGTCGTGAGTTGCGTTTTGCTTGCAGCCAATACTGAGAAGTCATCGTGACGTTGTTCCAAAAAGGGTCTGTTGGGGAAAAAAGGAGGTAGGCTATCTGTTCAAAGTTTGGATATATGATATGTGTTCATTTCTAATAAACAGTTGAGTGTTTGAGTAAAGAGGTGACATAAAAAGGTATGTATTCTTTTTTTTCTTCATTTGGCTTCAGTTAGTTACTTACTTAGCACTCTCTCTTTAAAATTCCCATTGGGCCAAAAAGCAAAAAATTCCCATTGGATATGCAGCGTTTTTCTGTTGTATTTGTTTTCATTTGTTTGTGCGCTTCTCAGTTTCTGTATTTGCAGCATTTTTGCCAGTAATGTATTTGTATAAGGTTTCTGCAGCACTTTTTTTCATCTGCGTCACGTTTTTGTTGTTGCCATTTTAGAAAAAAATTCATGTGTTTTTGAATTTACGTAGTTTTTGCAGCTGAAACACATTTCTCCTAATGGAAATGTTTTGGACCTTTGTAGCACATTTGCCCTCGTCAGCCACCGTACCTCCGCCCTCTCTGTAAATTACATCTTGTATCAAAATCCGGGGAAGGGCTTACCTGATTGCTTTGAAGCTTTAATCATTGCCATCATTGTAACTGATGTCCAAATCTGTACTTGAATTCCATTTTTCTGTACCATTACTCCCCAAAAATGGCAAATAGCCCATAAATCAATAAATAGTAATCATCATATTTCATTATGCATCAACACTGATTATTAGTTATGCTCAGTGGAGGATATTTAAACATATGTCGTGTTCACTCCAGGTGTGAATAAAACAATTTGCACGAGTGGATTACATGGGAAGTCAATGTAAAGACGCGTTTAGATGCGTAATCCCACTGTGGGGTGCGAGAGACGTGATGAATACCACACGAATGACGCGAAATATCCGAATTAAGCGGCATGAATGAAGCAAGTACTCCGATTTCGCATCATACAGTTATTCCCAAGAGCTGGGACCAATTCATGCCATGATAGCCAACCAGCATTGAGGTCCCCCAGGGACATACTGGGAGTAGTTCATTCATTTCATTCTTTTAGTCACTGATGCCAGAAAGTCAACACAAAATATTTTAGCGTTCAAACACGTCGTGTTTTGTGTTTACACATTAGTGATAGATCTAGTTTTGTGACTGTGACAGTTTGACCACCCATTACATGCTTACAGCTATGCTAGCATGACGCTGGAAAAAGTGAAGCATCTGGAAAAGATTCAAAATTGACACCCAACAAGTTGAATGCCAGATATGCCAAAGGAAATTGACATTCTAAATCTGTAAGTGCTGCAGCTTAGCAGACAGTTGTTTTTTTTTGCTAGCAAATGTTACTATGGCCTGCAAGCTAACAAAGTGGCTAATGGTCATGTTAGGTGCATTAACTCAGAACTGATTAATCGCAAATATTTCTCAGTGTAGCTTGTATGCCACAAAGCTGGTAATCAGGACAGCCCCAGTTCTGTGTACTAATTTTTGGATACAGGAATTTGACTGAACACAACATTATTGAAAAATATCTACTACGTGACTACAAGATGAACTGAAATGATAAAACCAGTGTTCAAACTAAGTTGTGACACTGGGCCCCTTTACAAGACAAGGTCACAATACTAACAGTCTTCCAAAAGACTACCACAGGTACATTCAGTCTTTATAGAGTGCACTGTGCATTGATAGTGGCACTGTAGAGAGGTGTAGCTGCTGTAGCAGTACTGTTGCCTGTTGTGTATATACAAAAGGTTTTTGTGTTTATCTTGGAGCACATCTCCAGGTCAACAAGGTCTGTGTGACCTTCTCCCCTGTCCTCCCCCCTCATCCCCTCTCCCTGTCAAACTAACAGAGTCTTCACTGTCAGCACCAGCTTTATTACCACACACACTAACAGGTTCACGTCTACACTGCACATAGCTGCTTTTATGTATCAGAACCGGATGCATTTGACCATGTGTTTCCCAGTTTTCTGTCAGACGAGCATTTCACAGTGAAAGCAGTGAAATCTGAAGATAGTGAATATTGTCTGTCGGTCGTCTTGCTTCATTGTAGCTGAACCTTCAGTGTCAGTCTGAGGAGACTATTGATTTTAATTAGCGTCTGCCCACAGGGAGCTGGCTGATGATTGGAGAAGAATAGGATGTCCTCAAAACTATGATAAAAATCACACACACACACACACACACACACACACACACACACACACACACACACACACACACACACACAGCTAATTATTAGGTTTAATCAGTGGTGGAATGGCTGTAGGTCCTGTCCAAGGTGCTTAGAGGTGGAAGGAAACACAGAGAACGAGAGACAGAAAGAGAGAGCAGACACACTAATTGTCAGGTGTACGCCTCTTAAATTCAGTTTGGCATTTTGCTGGTCTTTTATAATCCAATCTCAGCCCCAATGTACATTTTATTTAAGCACATACTGTAAATCCTCATAACATTACAATTACAATGCCAAAAAGACAAACTTAAGGATCATCAAATTTAAACTGGTTCATGGTAAGGAGTTGTTGGGGGAGGAGAGGGCAGGCGTGCTTTTTTTTATGCTAACTTATGCTCCCTCCTAGTAACAGTTCATGGGCAGATACAACAAATGTTCAACAATATTTTTTTTTACCTCAGGACTGAGACAGGCAAGCTGTTTCTCCATGCGTCCAGTCTTTATGCTAAGCTAACCACTTACCTGCCCTAGTGTGCAGACATGAGACTGGTTTGATGCTATGGCGCTTTTTTTATGGGCCACATGGTAACTTACCTCCTCCACTTATTTCAATGAGGGGAAGGCAGCAGAGGGGAAGGGGTTTCAAACACTGTGGTAGGGGTATGAAGTGGTTGCCATTTACATGAACATGCACAGAGTTTGCTCTGCCGTACAGAATTAACCGTGTTGAACTTCTGCCAGTCTGCCTGGCTTTGGTCGATCAAATAGTGGTCATCAGGGAAGCAGAGAGAAAGAGATGGAGGAGCTGATAATGGTGTGTGTGTGTGTGAATACCCAAAGTTATGGTGCTAGCAACTTAAAAAGCCTCCTACAAACTGTTAGGTTTAACCAATGTTAAGTTTAGTGTGAGCCACGTTTCTTTCTCGTTGGTTATCTTTGTCTGGGACAAAGATGGGACAAAAATGCACAGTGTATACCGGGCTTAAGGACACTGAAGCACCTGCCTGTCGTCACAGCTGTGGTCTGTAGCAGCAGCAGGCGCTTTTAAAATCTCTTTGCTTTTTGGGGGAACGCTGTTACAGGTAGATGGTTTCCAGGGCCCTACGGTGTGAAAGCAGCTTCATCATTTAACTCTCAGCAAGATAGCACATATACATATTTTCTTAAATGTCAAACTATTCTATTGGTAAAATGGTATTTCTGTTAAAAAGAGCAACTCAGAGCAGCAGAGTGGTGACTATGACATGACTGTAATTGAACGGATGGAATTAATGCTGTGGAAATTTACATTGCACAGAATTTATCAAGACCACACCAATAACAGCAGATATGTTCTCATTTATATATGATAAGGTCTATGAACAAAATAGTAAATGTTGTGTCTTGTGTCTTATTCCTTCCCTCCAGTGTCCACTCTTCCTTCCATCATGTCTTTATTTGTTTTACAGTGTTCAGAAAATCCGACTCCGTCCATCGCTTTCTCTTTCCATCCTTCCATGCAGGGTAAAACTGTGGGGATTTGTTTTGACGTTATATTTGTGCCGTTAACCGGCAGGAAGTGTGACCGGTCATAGCGTGTATGTGTGTGTAATATCCTCGCCCAATCAGAGCACGGGACAGACCGGATCGCTGTCGCTACACAATTACTGTCAAATGTCAATTTCATGGAGGCAATATTGAGGAGATTAACACTCACTCACACTTTCACACACATACACGGACACAGAAACACACAGACAGGCAAAATAACAGAAAGACAAACAGTAATAAACACACACACACACACACACACGCACACACACACACACACACACACACACACACACACACACACACACACACACACACACACACACACACACACACACACACAGCAGAGATGGAGTGAATGTTAATGTATGGCCTGAGGAAGGGTGAAAGTGAAGGTGACTGAATGCTGTCCAGGCTAATGGAAAGCTAGCCAACCTTAACCCTATCACTGAAAATCACCTGCACACCACAAAATAGCCGCTAAACACACCTCATCATACACACCTCCATACTGTAATTCACATCCCATATGACCTGCCCAGGCGTACAGCT
Organism: Epinephelus awoara; assembly: GCA_035609425.1. Lineage (NCBI taxonomy): Eukaryota > Metazoa > Chordata > Actinopteri > Perciformes > Serranidae > Epinephelus > Epinephelus awoara. The sequence goes on along the minus strand of CM069299.1, from coordinate 8,571,537 downwards.
GTTAGCCTGTCCTGGAGCATCTCCACATTTAGCTTCCTGTTGATTCACTCCCTCTGACAACTAATAACAGGCTTCAGCTTTCAGACCAGCTCAGTGACCTGGGATAAACTCTCAGGGGCAGCATATTGTCATGGCTATGAACTTATGGGGTTTTGTATCACCTCTAGCATCAGACTAGAATGTAGATATTGGACAATACTGTAAACCCTTGATTATGTTTGGTGTCAACAATGTTTACGTTCAATGCCAACAATTTTAAACTTGCTTAAAATTGTCGTTATTTAAATTATTTAAAAAAGAATGGGATGCAATTTCTGGTGTCCCTCATTAAAGTCTACTTACCTATTCACCAGCTTCCAATTTACTGGTCCATCTATGTCCCAACCCTCACCTATGGTCATGAGCTTTGGGTAGTGACCGAAAGAATGAGATCATGAGTAGTAGGGTGGCTAGGCTTAGCCTTAGAGATAGGGTGAGGAGCATAGACATCTGGAGGGAACTCGGAGTAGAGCTGCTGCTTCTTTGTGTTGAAAGTCGTCAGTTTAGGATGCTTCCCAGACACCTCCTGTTAGAGGTGTTCCAGATATGTCCCACTGGTAGGTAGCCCCAGGGCAGACCCATCTCATCTGGCCTGGGAGCGCCTTGGGGTCCCCCAGGAGGTGCTGGAACGTGTCGCTGGGAAGAGGGTCATCTGGGGTGCTTTGCTTGGCCAGCTGCCCCTGCGTCCTGACACCAGATAAGTGGATGAAAGTGGACCTTTAAGAGGTTACCGAAAAAAACACATAACATTCTTATGGAACGGTCTGTTAAAACAAGTCAACATCAACTTTTGTCACTCGTGACACAAACGGCGATCTCCTGGGTCAAACTCCTGTGCTTATTTGACCCAACCATTAACCCTGACCGCCTCCCTATGCAGATTTTCTCATTGAGTTTACACTGGAGTTAGCTGAAAGCCCAGTGCATCGCATAGAGACACTAAAGGCTGCCTTTTGCGTCAGTATCAGAGGCCTAGGGTAGGATAAAGTGTAGGTAAATGGCCATTTGGAAGTGAGACCAGACCAGTGAGATCAGCAGAAAGCAGTGTGACTCTTATGTAGCTAATGGAAAGTGAAGCCTAGTGAGGACTTCATGGCTTTTGCTGTGATTTGCTTGATCCAGTCTGTTGTACTGGGCACTGCATCATGCCCAGTACAACAGATGCTCTATTATGAGAGGTTCTGAGATGCATTGTGGCTACATCATGAGCTCTCCCAGATGCTCCAACAGTTTGACTTTGTTTGATGTCACCATGGTCACGCTGTACATGGAGATGGAGACAAGTCTGAGATGGAACATAAGCAATATCCAGTTATTGTGCAATGGTCAACAGGAAGTGTTGACTAAACCACTTCTGAATCCAACCACTCCCAACTCATCAAATACCGACACTTATTCAATGGCCCTCTGCGACAGATACTGATGCACTAAGGCACCCTTTAGTGGTGGTATGAGACACACCGGCCAGTTGAATTTTTATAGCTCTGAGCAATAATAATAATACTAATATGAAGAGCAAGAAGGTCCATGAGGTGGATAGATCAAATGAACTCTAAACTTCACCGAGGACAAGCGGTCACCTCGAACTTTACCAACGAGGCCGCTGTCCATGTCCTGTGTGAATTTAGAAGTCAATTGAGTTATTTAATGAAAACATAGTGTGCTAGCATGTGTAGCATACATTACATTATGTTAATGGCAAACGTACTGATTTGAAGCCAAACTATGATGTTATTTTCTAAATATAACAAGTGGAAATTGACATGCTGTCCCTGAGGGTCTAAAACTGATACTAGAGGTATGACAGAAAGGTACCTAGAGTGTTATAGTCTGACATGTAGGGACACTGACCAAGTGTTGGTATTTGACAAAATGGGACTGAGAATGTGTTGCTGAATCCGACTATCCCGCAGGAAACCAGCCAGCTTTCATGCCAGGGACCCAAGAGACCCAAGTTGTTCCATCATAGCATCAGTTTTTATTTTTTTATTTTTTTCCCTGATTTATCTCTAACCTTACCATTTTTTTTGTTGCCCATCCTTTGCCACACTGTAGTTCCCTTGCATGGATATTGTGGAAATAATTACATCATTGTCACACAATCTCATCCAATGTCGACCGCTGGAAAACATTAACCATAGAGGTGGCAGATGAGAAATCACTCATATGAAATATTTCTGGAACAGTCAAATAAGTTTTTGTCATAAAACAAACCTACCCGAGTGGTTTATACCAACATATATTTCTTTAAAAAATTCAGCTGAAAGCTTTATTTCCTGTCGTGTTTACTCCGGATACTCCACATAATAGAACACAACTGTCAGCCCAGTAGTGGCTGGTTGGCTTAGAGCAGGCCCACTGATCATTCTTTTGCTACAACTGCAGTCATCACTCTGACACACACTCAAATGCACACACACACACACACACACACACACACACACACACACACACACACACACACACACACACACACACACACACACACACACACACACACACACACAATCACTCTTTCACATGGTCTACCAGGCTTGACTCTGGGCTTCAAAGCTTTGTTCTGAGTGATTGACTGGCCACTGACTGCCTGACAGTGTGTGTACGTGTGTGTGTGTGTGTCTGTGTGTCTGTGTGTGTGCTGTGCTGTGTGTGTCTGTTTGTATGTGTGCGGTCTAGAGTTGTCAGGCCACCTGACAAACACACATTTAGAGTACCTGACTGATCCCACAATCCATTATGGGAGCTTTCCGTGCTGAATAAAGTGGTCAGAACATTGACTGTGGTGTTAAATAGGTGTCAGACAGCTGGAGAGTGGATACTCAGGTCTCCTGCTGGAGGCCATTCAACACACTGTAAATACACAAGCTACATAATACTGGAATTTTAATGCTGCTATGAGACAGATTGGATAATGTAGGTTAGGTTAGGTACAGCACTTTGGTCAACTGAGGTTGTTTTAAATGTGCTTTATAAATAAAGTTTGACTTGACTTGACTAAGTTACCACAAATACACACACAGATTGCAGTAAATAAAAAATATTTTTGTGATATTATCATACAGAAAAATACAGTTAGGTACTGTAAAAATGAAGGCTACTTGAATCCTGCAATCTGGAATAAACAGTTTTCAGTATTCGCTAAATACTCAAATCTCTCCCCTAACAGATTATGGTTTAATGATAAATAGTAAAATAGGATAACAGCAGCACAAGTTGACTGACTCATAATATCACTTAGACAGCAATATGTGTGTAAAGCTTACCATAAGATACTAGTCATACTCAGTTCTCAGTCGCAGCTTGTCAAATACAGCAGCTTGGTCGGTGGTCCTAAGCTTCAAAATATGATGCTCTAGTACTGATTTTCCACCCTCATTTGCTGGGTTGGCTTGGTTTGGTTTGACTTAGCTCAGCACAGCAGGGATCTGTGTCTCCATTACATCAGAGCTACCCGCTTGAAAGTGTGTCTTAAACTGATGATGGCTTGTCTCGAGTGATGATGTTTTAAAGTAGTGGGCTGATCCATGGCTAAAGTCCCTCACTTTTTTGCTGCTAGTGTTTGTCCATTACACAGCAGGGCAGGTACACAAAGTTTTCCTGTTGGAGGTGAGCTGTCTGTAGAGGTGCACTAAGAGCCTGTTGTCTGCAGCTCTTCATCTAACATCTCACTGTGGCTGTTTCTGTTTTTACTCTGCGGTATTGGTAGACTTGTTTTATTGAAAGAAACCGGCTAATTAAGTTCTGCTAATTCAGTGATAAACACATTTAATTTCCTATACTTTCCTATACAGCTGAAAAATAAAGCAGATATCTGAAGTACAAACAGGAAGCAGGAGAGAAACTAAACTCCAAACCACAGAGATTCAGTTAGATGCTACAAAATTACTGAGAGCTGAACACACAGAGACTTTTGAAATGTCTTTCTCTCTGGTCTCCTGCACAGATAGGAGTTGGATGTTTCAACAACATTATGCATAATTAAGAGCAGGTCTTTTTGAGTGACAGGCTGTCTGTTAATAATGTTCTCAATCTAAGACAGATCCACTTCTCACTCCTCCATGGTGCCAGCCTCTCGCCCAAATATGGTCACTTCAGGGTACAAAAAAACACTCCTGGGTGAAAGTGCTCCGTTTGTTTGACCCATCCACCTCCCCTCCATCTCACCCTCGTCAGACTATCTTGCTCTTTATACTATGTTATGACAAGTGTTGGGGAAGTTACTTTTAAAAAGTAGTGTTTGCTTGTTACTCGTTACTTCTTAAAAAAAAGTAATCCCTTACTTTACTTAGTTACCCTCTATGAAAAGTAACTTTTTACGTTACTCGGTACTTTTATGGTGCTTGACTTTGGGTAGAACCCCATCTCATTTCCTAAATGTGAAAAAATCCGAGTTTCCCACTGGTATTTACCACTTTGGTGAGCCGTTCCAGTGCTCAGAAGTAGGAAATATGGTAAATACGATATTTCCTAGGTGCACTGGAACACACCATAAGAGCCCACGAACTGCGCAAGAGACCATTTCGGAGTCGACGTCACGCTTACATCACCGCAGTTGCCTGGTGGCAGAAAAACATCGGAAGTACCTTGTACATCAACGGAGGAAAATGGAGAGCTCATGGGGAAAATAAAGATAAAAGAGTGAGAGTTAATTTGTGTTAACTAGGCTACATGAATTTGTTACATGACAGATTACTACTACTAATAGCCTATTTGCCAGACCTGCTGCATCACTGAATGAGGAAAATATTAATATTCACAGTCACTATCTTTGAAGAAATAGTGTCATATTCATGAATAAATCATTTTCTGTTCTGTTATTACGTGTGTAACTGTGAGACTGTGTTTGTGTAACAGACTCACGAATAAATTAATTCATGTTCTCTTCTGGTATGGTATGGTAGGTACTTTATTAACCCGCTCGGGGGGAAATTTCAACGTCACAGCAGCAATTTAAAATGCACAAAATAGGAGCTGCTGCAACAGGCTGCCGTTCACACAGCGCCAGGAAGGTAGGCAGGTTATGATTGTTCTGTTTTCTGTTAACACAATGCTGCATTTTATTGATGTTTTGGGGGTCGATTTGATTTCCTTTGAGGCCGTTTCCGGTTCCGGGGTCGTATGTTGCCCATGTCTGAGGTCTGGCTAACGTTACATTAAACAACACTTACCCAGCCATACAAGTGCAGTTCACTGTCAGTGTATAGTTGGTCGACTTGTTCAGAATCGCCCAGGTCTTGTACATTAGTTAACGTTACTGGTTTGTGTCCTTGTTGCTGGCTCGGCAGTACTTCTGTCCGTAGAGGACAAAAACCATTAGATAAATCCCGGTATTCAATATCTTGGACATGACCGCAAAGTACAAAATTATACACATCAAGGGATTTATATGCCTTGAGTTTTTCATGCGTATAAACGCTGGGTTTCTCCACAAGATACAAAAAAATGTCCGGCCACTGTAGCTTCGGCCATTTCGTTGGGTCGGTGACCCACTGACCCGACATTAAGTAAGTTACGGGTCAGGAAACCTCACTCCGTTGCTAATTGTTAGCTTATTACAATAAGCTAACCTGTCTTTGGTTGACAAACCGTTAAAATATTCCGAGGAGGCGTGTGTATCTTCCATATTCCTCATACGATTCTTGATTTTGGCGCTCCTGTCTGTACTGTTGACATGGGAACTGTCACAGTTTCTGCCTGGTGCGCAGCTGAGGTAGACAGGCAGTGTCACCGTCAAATCTGTCCCCGGGAAAAGTAACGTTGTGCCCAACTGACTAAGTAACTACGTTCCGTTACCATATTTTCAGTAGTAACACGTTACACTACTTTTTACCCAATAAAAGTAGTTACGTTACTGTAACGCGTTACTTTGTACACACAACACTGGTTATGACCATGGTTTATACTGGAGTTACCTGATAGCTCGGTGTGTCTCTTGCAGACGCTAAAGGGTGTTTTATACATCTGAATCAGACGCCAACAAGTAATTTTGACGCCCTGGTAGTGGAACAGGCTGTCCACACCAAGTAGGGCTGTAGAAACAAACCCCTGTGTGTATTAAATCAGGACAGGTCGCCTGTTATTGCATATTAATTTTTGTGTTTTATTTATAAGAGGAAGAATGTCTTATTTTATCTATTTAACGTTACATAGCAGTGCAGTCTCATTGTCAGCTGATTTTAATGTCGACACCTTATAGAGAAGCAAATTTGGATCATATGAAACACCATTTTAATGCAAATAATCTGCACATGCAATATTCAGATTCATGTTTAAATGAGAATTTATCACCAGAAGAAGCACCATCACATGTGAAATGTGAAACCACGCTACACCCCCACAATTACTACAAATATAAAAAAAGAAATCTTTGTTTAATAAGGGACTGCTCATGTTTTTTAGTTGTGCTCTCTGCTTTTATTTTGTTGCAAATAAAATCAGTGCAATTAATAACATGAAACAATAAATAAAATAAAAAAATAGATATAAGACACAGTGTCCACAGCCTGGTGTGTAAAAGGTTGTGTAGTGTGTCAGTGGGCAGCAGAGGCTGCAGGCTGCAGCTAAATCTGCTCCACATCTTGTCTACTGGCCACAGTCTTAAATCTACAACATTCTGTTGAGCACAGCTTTGCTAACCTCAGACAGCCACCTCTGTGGCACCGCTATCACTCACCGTATGTGTGTGTGTGTGTGTGCGTGCAGGTGTGTGTGTGTGTGTGTGACCAGACCATACTCCCGATAACCTGATGTTATTGATGCTCAAGACCACAGAGCCACTGCTATCTACATGTGCTGCATAACACAGGCACACACACACACACACACACACACACACACACACACACACACACACACACACACACACACACACACACACACACACACACACCGTGAGGCCATATTAGCAGCCAACTCAGGTTTGAGACATTTTGTTGGACAGCCTCCTTTCCTTTCTCCTTCTCTCCTCTCTACAGTGCTTCTTCTTCCTTCTTTGTTCCCTTTTTATTGTTCTTTTCAGTCCATTCTTTCCTCCTCACTTCTCTCCTTATTCCTTTTATTCCCTTCCCTCTGCCCTCCACTCATCTCTGGATTGTCCCCACAAACACCTTCCTCCTCCTCCCGTCATTCTTCCCACTTTCATTTCTCCTCTTTCTCACTACTCTCCCTTCATTCCGCTCCGAACTATCCTCGTAATCTGTTTTTCCTTACCACTCTTTCCTCGTCTTCTCCTTCCCTCTGGCTTTCCTCCTCTCTGTTCCTCCTCTCTTCCTCCTCTCCTCTGTCTCTCCTGCCCATTTATCTAAATCTGCGCTCTCCTTAACCACTTCTTATCAGAAGTGGCGGTCGCTCTCCATCCTAAACGCACCGCTCCAGATTTTAATTTTCTTTAGATTAATGTCCTCCTCTCCTCTCTTAATGCCTTCAGCCTTCAGCTATCTAGCTTCCTGATGTCTATCAGCGTGCACACACACACACACACACACACACACACACACAGACACAGACACAGACACACTCGTATTGTGATGTGTGCACGCGCATACACAGAATTTCAGCTGCTTAAATACACACATTTGTCTCTTCTTTGCTACACCATCTGCACACAGCGACCAAACGCGTGCGCGCACACAAACACACACACACACACGCACACAGACACTGTTACAACCAGCAGGCTGGGAAAATGGAATGGAACAATTTTCTCAAATTTCCTGTAAATTAGAAAGTCTCGGAATGCTCTGCTAAAGCGAAAACGAAAAAAAAAAAAAAGAAACCCACCCCAGAAATCTTTTCATTACAACAGAGCCAAGTGAACACAACAAACCAGAGCAGAGCAGATGAAACAAAACAGACCAGATCAAATAAGACCAGAGGAAGATTCTAATATAGGTTCAAGCCTGCAGGACCATCAGCAGCAGACAGCCCCAAACGGGGCCCTGTGTAAAATCATCCTTAATCTCATACCAAAAATTGCCAAGTGATTCCTTTATTATCAGTGTATAGTTGAGACACTTAATGTCACAGTTTACACAACAAAAATGAAATTCGTTAACCTGAGTGTGGCTGAGAAAACAAAAGAACAGAAGGACTAGAGCTGATGCAAACTGCTGAACAGTTTTTCTTCTCATCCTAAAAAAAGTGCAGTGACAACCTGATCTCACAGAAACACATGAAATGATAACAACCTGTTAGCGCCACTATACATGGCGTGTATACTCGCACAGCGGTGCATATGATATCCTACGACTTAGTGCCCTATTAATGATGTTACATTACGTTGGTTACGTTAGATTTAGGAAAGAAATTAGGAAAAGAAATGTGCTGATGATGTACCTTAAAATGACTCAGTTCAAACAGTCTGCTAGGAAAAGTCCTGTGTTTTGTGACCCCTCCACTGCCCAAGCCTGCCTCCTCATGGACTGCTCAGGATCACTTCTGTCTACTTCCATCAGGGCTTTGGTCATGTGATTGTGGCCTTCACAAATACATGTGTTATGCACTGGCTTGTGACTATGTGGGATATGTACACATTTTTGTGCATTACTTTTTGTAGGACAGCACAGGAACATTAGAGCAGCCTGTTTCATGTAAAGTGCTAAATAACAGGGTGTTGGCACAGTACTGGATAAGGTTTTGAAAAAGGTCGTGGTTCGGTTAAATTAACTATGCTACGTATAGGACATAAATACATCTTAATGTGATGTAAGTGCATCACATAACATCACCTAAGGATGTAAAGGACAAAGTAGGTAAAGTTAAAAATAAATCAACATTAACTTTTAGTTTGACAGGGGACACAAATGGTCTCCTGGGTGCATGTCCTGTGTTTGTTTGACCCATCCACCACCTCAACCTCCTCTCTACGTGGACTTTCTTGCTCTTTATGCTACATATGGGGTTGTAACATTAACCACCACCCACTGCATGACGTGAATGGACCAGGGAATTTGTGTCTCCACCATGACAAAGGATCCTAATTGACTTTCCATTGGCGTTGTTTCTGTAATGCCAACACATAATTTTAACACATTATGTGTCACTGCCAAGTAATGCAGTGTAAACAGGTCACCTATTTCTGTGAGACCAGGCTGGATGATGATGATGATGATGATGATGATGATGATGATGATGGTGGTGGTGGTGGTGGTGGTGGTGGTAACATCTCTCTCTTGTCATTATACTGATGATGACAAACCAGCAACATTGTCCTCTCAGATTGAGAATACATACACAGGCCACAAATGGCACTTGGGTAACTGCTGGAATCCACTTAACTCAAAACCAAAATAAATAAAAGTCATAATGAAGCTTTCAAGATTTTCCGTTTTAGCAGTAGTCAGTCAGACAGAGTAGGCAGCGCTTGGGGACCCCCCTCTATATTCAAGAGGTCACACTACATTAATAACATTTAATTATGCTACGTTAATTAAATTCAATTATGTTGCAGTAATTGAATTAAATTAATTCATTAATCTGAGGTGTAGTTGCCATTTAAGATTTTTTACAGAAAAGAAATATCTACTTGTAATAAAATGTGCTAATAAATACCAAACAGTGAGGTTGTGTAAATTTCTCAGCCAACTAAAATAAAAAATAAATAAATGAATGCGGTTTTAACTGAGAACAGAATTATTTTATTCATAGATGAAATCCAAGATTAAATTGTAAAAATTACATCTGATGGTGGAGTCAGCAGTACAGAGACCTGTGGAAAGAAGAAATTACAATGTGATGTTGTAATGTGAATAAATACTTGATTTGCTTCACTCTACTACATTAAGATAACACAGTATTTCATTCTATTCATTAAATGTCTTCCCTCACAATATTTTATGTTTCAGTGTATTTAAAATTAATAGAAGACGAACTGTGGGGTTGGCTAGGAACGTGAGGAAAGACAAAGTGATTACAGCTGTCAAGTGAAAAGACTTAACTTTTCCATAGAAGGCCTAATACATCACCAACATATGATGATTTCATCGATGTGTTAGAAAGCACAGGTGTTGCTAATACCATAACAACAGTTATTCTATATTCTATTTTTGTCTAACTGTCACACACACACACACACACACACACACACACACACACACACACACACACACACACACACACACACACACACACAAAAACAAAACAAACAAAAACACTCCATGCACCATAGTATATTTTGGCTCAATCCCACATACACCGTCCTGCCGCCACAATCACTCAATAGAGCACCAAATGTGCACACCACAAATGTGTTTCATTTGCATGTTTCATCTGTATCATATCAAAATTTAAAAAGTGATGAAATATATGAGATGTCTTTGTAATCAGGGTGGAGATGATGGGTGGGGTGTCACCAAGAGATGGTTCCGAAACTCCAGCACATTGTTGGAGACCAACATACAACAAGTCATTGCTTTGTAGAGACCTGTCAGTGTTTTTCCAGCAGCTTTTTAGCCACAAAACCTGAAGTGACCTGTCTGTGGTTTTCCAATGGTTTTTGGGCACCAAAGGAGGATGTTTTATAGCGCCTCATCAGTGTTTTTCCAGCAGCTTTCTAGGCAATAAATATGGATGTTTTGTAGCAACCCGTTGGCGGGAAATTGCCATGAAAAGCAATTCAACACATCCACTACATAACAACTACAAAATGTATCCGTTTGTAGAAATGTACTATGCAAACTATTTTTCTGATGATTGGGTTGGTAGGAAACAATGGGCTTTAAGCTGACAGTGGCAAACAGTGCTGAGAGATGGACAGTTGACTGTGGGAAAAACATAGATTAATGTCAGCCTTATCCTCTATATGTTGGCTGCAGGTTTAAAGGGATATTAAAATCAGCTGCTTTCTCTATTTCCCATATGTCCTACCTTCCCTGCATACTTTAACAAAACAATACTGTTTCCACACAGGATGTGTTGTACTGAGCTTCAATTATTGCTCTATTATATTTCATCTAATTTGAAAGAAATAATTACAGCAGTGACAAAGATGAAATAATAACATATTTCTTTCCTGAAAAGGTCTGATTTTAATAATACCATTTGAAGTGCTCTTCAGTAGGACGATTATTTTTGTAACGATGTAACTGCATAATTACATGTAGGAATAATTATTTCTTAAGAGGTCTAGTAGGAGCGAATGTAGCAGCAATACATTCTAATTAAGCCAGAGGCTGACGAAAAGCAGCAATAAAATTAGCTGGCAATCACTATTAGCAGAGTCAATTACTACACATTAGTAAGCCAAGGACACACACACACACTTACACACTCGCAGACTTATATTGTATGCGAATGGATGCAGGCACTCTGTCTCTCTTTTTCCCTCTCTTAACGCACACACACACACACACACACACACACACACACACACACACACACACACACACACACACACACACACACACACACACACTGATATCCTGGGCCTCTATAATTATTTTAATAGGATTTTCTCTCTATTCAGCCTGAGCTTGTTGCTTTAATAACACCATTACAACCTGAATATAACCTCAATATATTACTGCCTGATATCGCTTTGCAGCCCGCCGCTGCGCTCTGTGTGTGTGCGTGTGTGTGCATGTTGGGGTTAATAAGCTGCTGTGTGTTTTAGAAGAGGCACTTGGCCCCGCTGCTCTCCCTCTTTGTCTCTGTGCATTGTGCGGCCGGGGAGAGAGAGCGCTGACAGCGGCAGAATAGCCTCTAGAGAATAAAACACCGGTCATTGTTTTCTATTAGCTAACTCTCCTCTCTGCGTTCCCTAACCTCATCTCCTCATTTTACATTGAAATGAAATTGGCTGGGGAAATGTGAATAAATGTATGTCCGTCACAGAGAAATACACTCCTCCTTTTATCTAGGCTACATATTAAAGCGGCTCCCACCAGCGTGCTCTTTTCTCCAGAATAATGTTTAATTCCCTTAAACATGAGAATTAATTAGTGCAGATCTGCATCTCAATAGGAGCGGCTGCATGCTGTGGCCTATCATTACAGCCTCTCTGGGTCTATCACAAACACAGCCGTCACATCACGGTGCTGTAACTGCTACGGATGTGAGGAGAAGCCAGCCAGTTGTACTGCTGTTGAACTGAATCAGCACATAAGAGACGGCAGAGAGCTCCAGTTCAGAGCAGAAAACAGGCGGAGAAGTGGCAGTGAAGCTGTGAGGTTTCCACGGGACAGTTGTATAAAACAGCAGTAGGAGCTATTATGGAAGCAGCCTCTAACTCTGTGGAAATAGCTTTGCTTTAATCTCAAACACTGTCCATATCAGCTCTGAGGCCATGATGTGCTTGGCTTTAGCACTATAGTAGTGTGGGTGTGTGCCATTGAGCAAACTAGATACATTTAAACAGTAGGGCAGTAGTTCCTATAAAGTAGTATAGCTTTGGTAACTGAAATTGTGTAGCTTACTCAGCGGTTTATTAGGACAGTCTTTTAGTGTAGGGTATAGAGCTGAAACAAGTTACTACAAGGTTAGCTACTCTTCTGATAACCGATCATTTAAGTCTCTTTTCATTTTTCAATATGAATACTTTTGGTTTTATACATCACCATGGCAAATTAAAAGTATTTTTTTCACAATTTTCTGACATTTAGACAAGACCATTGATCAGGAAATAATCTATAAATTAATAAACAAGTAGTTACTTTATTCATTCATCTGAATATGTTAGGGCTGCATGACATAGCCAAAAGCTGGAATCTATTTTCTAACTTGAACGATTCACGATTTAAACAAATTATTTTTCTGTTTGTTGCTAGACTAAAATGCCATAGGTTCGAGCTAATAATGTTAGCATGTTGCATTCGTTTCGAAAACATGTTTATTATGAAGGTTCATTCTCACTGCCGCGATGTGGAAATGCGGGATGGATTTGCGTAATATTCGCACAGCGCTTTTCCGTGTTTAATCATACACACAGACGCGGTACGGACGGGTCACTCCCGGGTCTGCGCGACGTCACTATAATCAAACAATTTCATTGGCCCAGCTGTGTAGTTCCGCTGGCAAATTCCGCGGGAATCAAAGTCTGGGCGGAAACTTTTTTCACCCCACGAAAGCTCCGCCCCGGTTTGCAAACTTCCATAAGAACCCATGAAATCAGCTTTTATATTTTTCCGCGAGAATAATCCGCGTGGATATTCGCCCTCAGTCACAATGGACTTTAAGGCAGTTGTTTTGTCAGTGAACCTTGTGTGTTGTCATGTAGCCAAATTTTGCAAGGTTACCTTTGTCAAAAGTTGCTGTTATCCCTGGCTTCATATGAGTAGAGGAAATCTCTGCTAGCCGCTAAGCTAATTTACACAATGTAAAATGCCATAGGCTTGTGCTAATAACATTAGCACGTTGTATTTATGGGTAAAATGTGTCAAGCAAAAGACAAGCACTTTGTCTGTGAATCCTGTGAATTAAAATTAAGCCGAATTGTGTACTTTGAAATTGTCACTATGTTTAATGTGTGTTTTGAATCAACTAAACTTTACACTACAGAAACCCCACTGCTATCCTGTGTTTTTGAGGTGGCTTCAACCCAAATGAGCCAACTTTGTCAGGTGTATATGAAAAAGCAGTTGATTCTTCTTGATTTTACTGAGAACAGTGAAATCGCTACCAAATTGCTAAAAAGTACTTTTAATTCTGTTGGGCCTGGTCTTGTGATATTTTTGAACACCTGCCTTAGTTTAGGAGCCATCCCAGCTGCCTTTAAACACGCTGTGGTTAGGCCCCTTCTAAAAAAAACAAATCTTGACTCCTCGTTATTATCAAATTTTAGACCTGTTTCTCATATGCCCTTTCTCTCTAAGGTCTTAGAGAAAGTTGTTTTTGTACAGTTACGGTCATTTCTGGAAAACAACTCTGTTTTTGAAAAATTCCAATCTGGGTTCAGGTCTCGTCATAGCACTGTGGACCATACGGTCCTCCTGTCACGCCTGAATCACTATGTTGGCTTTCGCGGCACTGTACTTAAGTGGTTTGCATCTTATTTGTCCGATAGAACCTTTTCTGTAATGATTGGTGATTCCTGCTCCTCCAGTGCCTCTCTCTCATGTGGGGTCCCGCAAGGTTCTACTCTTGGCCCTTTTCTTTTTTTCATTACATATGTTACCACTTGGGTCTATTATAGCCAGGCACAACCTTTCTTTTCATTGTTACGCAGATGATCTGCAAATCTATCTGCCATTGAAGCCTAGAGGTACTGATGCACAAAGCTCCGTACTTGACTGTATTGCTGACATCAAGCAGTGGTTGGCCCAAAACTTTCTGCATTTAAATGAAGACAAAACAGAGTGCATTGTGTTTGGGGATACTGTGACGACTGGCTTTGGCGCCTTGTCTTCATCTTTCAATCCTACTGTCAGAAATCTGGGAGTGATCTTTGACAGTTATCTGAAATATGATAAACAAATTGACAATGTCATAAAGACAAGCTTTTATCAGTTGCGTCTCCTGGCCAAAGTCAAATCATTCTTGAGCCGTCACGATCTGGAGAGAGCTATCCATGCTCTCATTAGCTCCAGACTAGATTACTGTAATGCACTGTATGTTGGCATCTCCCAGTCTTCTCTTAGCCACCTTCAACTTGTTCAAAACTAGCACTACTAGACGAGAGCACATTACCCCAGTCCTCTATTCTCTCCATTGGCTTCCTGTTCGTTTTAGGGTTGATTTTAAACTTTTAATATTTGTTTTTAAAGCTCTCAACGGCCTTGCCCCATCCTATTTATCTGAGATTTTAACTGTTCGTGAGCATGGCAGGGCTTTGAGGTCATCCAACCAACTTTTGTTGGAAGTGCCCAGGTCTAAGTATAAACACTGGGGTGACCGAGCCTTTTCAGTTGCTGCACCTAGGCTCTGGAATAAGCTCCCCTGCGACATGCGCGCTGACTCTGACCTGGGCGTCTTTAAATCAAACTTAAAACTTATTTATTCAGGATGGCCTTTAATACCCAGCAGTGTGGCAATACTTTTATTCTTTTATTTCTTTTTTATTCTTTAATTCTGTGTTTTAATTGTATGTTATATTCTGTAAAGCACTTTGGTTCACCTGTGGGTTGTTGTAAAGGGCTATATAAATAAAGTACATTTACATTTTACAACATAGTTCTAGGAACCCCCTTTTTATTATCCCAGCACAGGAGGAACCTTGATTATGTTAATGTTTGTTGCTTGATCAAACACATGAGCCAATGCAGCACTGGCAACCACCACTGATGACCCGCTCTACCTTCTGAGCCACAGTTGCCCCATAATATAATCTTTATAATTTTGCATGACTGTGTTACATGGATCCTTGTGTATGGAGCTCACTGACTGGCCCAAGTCATGGGGTCTGTGACACTGTTGGCTTCATGTATCTGTAAAAGTTGTGACTTACAGGCTTCTAAACTTAAGTCTCCAGAATGTAAATGTTCCTTTGTGGCCATGGCAGGACTGTTACGGAAAAAAACACAAAGCTCTTACCAGATTTGGCACCAATTGCATGAAAGTAGGCAGAGTCACGGCTGGAGAATGACAGAGAGTTGAAAAGTAAAGGTATTAAGGAAAAACAATATCTTCTGTTCTCTCACAGTCTGCATCACTGATGGATTTTAAAACTTTATGTAAAACCCATCTGGGGAATGTTCTCACAAATGTAATCATTTAGAGTGAATATAGAATTCTGATGCCTATTTGGAATGGTTCAACAAAGTAAGCCCAGTAACAAATTGACATGGCGTTTTGTTGCAACTGCATTTAGTTCAGGCTTGGGCCATGTTTGAAGTGTTACTAAAAAGTTAAAGGGTCAGAGTGAGTGAGATTGCTGTTGTCACTTTTTAGTACGGTGACTCAGGCGCTCACATTACGCTCTGTGATGCATGTCTAAAAGGGGTTTAAATGCTGTCACATGGAAACAGTATTTGCCTGATGAAACTTTTTGCACCAAAACATTTTAACTTCTTTTGTGAATCTATGAGACTCTTGTTGAAAAGACTCAAGTTGTCCAAAATCTAATGAATTCATTGTCTTGAGTTTTATGCATTTCTTTTCATAATGTGTAAAATGTGTTTTCTGTAGAGTGCAGCTCACAGGAAGATAAAACTGAAATAAAAGAATGAACCACCACACTCTGGACCACTGCACCATATTTCCATTCAGATCTCCTTTACATAGAGTAACAATATAATTCTAGCTGCCAGTTGTGCAGCTGTAATTTAACGGCCTGGCTGTCAATGTGAATCAGAATTTATTCTTAAATGCCTGCCTGCTTAAATAAAGGTTAGATTAAAGGAGACAAATTAAAGGAAAATGTTAAATTAAAGTAGAAAATAATAAAGTTATTCATCGGTGAGTTGTCAGTGTTGATCATCTCCTTTAACTGCAGTTTTATTGTCCTGATTCATTATCACTGCAATCATCCCACTATCTCAGCCTAGTCAAAACACATTATCCACCTGGAATGACATTATCACTGTCTACTTCAATGACATTAGCATGTCAGTTTGACTGAGAGGCGTGCAGCCAATCCAACGCATGGCTGCATCCTGAGGAGCTTCAGACAGCCAATCAGCTGTCAGAGCCACAGATGTCTCCTCCTCTTAGGGTGATGAGCAGCCAGTCAGAACCTGAACACGAGTTTGCTCAACACAGGCCGATAAGACATCTCATTTCCATCAAACTGCCTGCTTATGTTCATATGTAATATTTCCTAATGTCAGTCAGTATAAGGATAGGTTCCGTTGTTTTCAGGTCTGTGTAAAACACATGAACACTGAAACACTAATCATTTTTTCAATTAATACTGGTTCACCAAGAGATCTGATCCAGACAGGGCTCTAATGATGGGGGGTCAAAATTTAGTCCTTGCTCAATGAAAAGGCATTTTCCAAAGTTTATCTGAAGTAAACACAAAACTTCAGTTTAGCAGTCGAAGTCAAACTGATAAAATGGTACACCTATTTTCCAAAGTTCATGTCTTTCTGTACAAAATTCCTTCTAGTGGAAGCTAGTTAGCCTAGCTTGCTAACGTTAGCACTGATTCCCACATTTTTATTAATATTCAACACCTGCTGAGTCATTTACAGTCATTTCCTGCAAAAAGGAATTCAGCATCCTCTGACCAAGCGGACTGAAGTTATGCACAGTAACATCTTCTGGCTGAGCCAGCTGATTTCCTGCTAGCTCCCTGCCAGTGTTGGGCAGTAACGCATTACCAGTAACGTGCTACAGTATTAATATTACTTTTTCCAGTAACGTGTAGTGTAACTAATTACTGGTAAAATTTCAGTATAAGCATTGTTGTTACTTCAAAACCAAACAACTCGTTACATTACTTTTGTTATCACATCGCTACTGACTTGAACAACTTGACAACAGTCACATCGGCAGACTCATATTTGTAAATCATCACACTGCACAGGCACGTCACAAAGCAGCAAGCTGGTTGGAAACACTTACCTTAGAGGCTGGAAATATTCCCATCACTTTGATGTTGTTGGGAGGAAAGATTACAAGAACACTGCTGCTGCAGGTAGTCGGGCTAAAACTCTTTCCACTGCAACTAACCAGCCTCAAACCTCTGGTCTGAAACACCTTGACTACTACTAATGACAGCACAACAATGTGAAGCTCCAGGAAATACACACCATGGATATGTTAGGCTGACCAAACGTCCTCTTTTGCCCGTACATGTCCACTTTTCACGTCCCGTCTGGAGCATCCGGGTTTTTTTTTTATAAACTGATGACAATGTCCAGTTTTCCGTGTGTTTGTGTGTGTGTGTGTGTGTGTTAGAGGCGGCACGGGCCGCATATTTCTGTCCTAACCCAAACCGAGCCCGACATTATTTAATGACCAAAGCACTGAGTTTGTGCAACACAGTTGTTACGGTTACAGGGTATTTAACAGGTTGGGCGTGCGCGGTGGGTGCTCAGCAAAGAGGGAGACCTCCGTGTTTGAGACGGGAGGCAGGAGGTCCGACGCTTCCAGCGAGAGGAGAGGGACAAATAAAACAAAATAAGATAAAATAGGAAAAACCTGTCTCCCTCTTTTATTTTTTTTTCAGCGTTTAATCAAGGTGGAGGCGGCTGGAGATCCAAGACTTCCAGCGAGGGGAGACGTAGAAACAAATAGCCAGTGTCTGTGTGTGTTATGTTCAGGTGTTGTCACGTAAATAACAGTGCCCAAGCAATAAACAGGACAGACAATAGGATTTTATTTATTTTTACACTACATTTTCACTGAAAGCTGACCGAATCCGATCCCAGCCTGAATACAATTTATAGCTACATTTTTGACCAAACCCGGCACGACCCGTCGGGTACCGTTGGGATTGGATCGCCACACTCTAGTGTGTGTATGTGTCCCCTATCTATAGGGGCCTATCTGAATGTCTTTGAGAGATATTATTTTGTAATATAACTGAATTTTCTATCCATACATATACATTTTAAATATATTAAAATAATAAGGCATCTTTGAGTAAACTGCGAGTATCATTTAAATAGGCTATGTCGTGGCCGGCCGAATGTCCTCTTTTTTGGAAATCAAAATATGGTCACCCTAGGATATGTGGTGGATGAAATGTTGCTCCATGAGTGATTCTCTGTCTTCCCAAGGTAAAAAAATTTTATGGGGTGTAACGGAAAAATGATATAACAAGTAGAATGATGATTTACTGTTGGCAGAGAGTAATAAGCGAAGTAATAACATTACTTTTGAAAAGAGTGACGAGTACCAAGTAATTTATTACATTTTTTGAGTAATGAGCCCGACACTACTCCCTGCACTATACATGTATAATAATACAGCCGATTCTCACTCCACTTGTTAGTGATGTTGTTGTCAGAGTGCGATGCACAGAGGCAACTTTTGCACCTTTTCTCACTTTTAGAGGCAGTGGGCAACGACCCAAATCATCAAATACCGCCACTTTGTCAGTGGATGTTAGCATCAGACATGGACCGAGAAAGGCTTTTGGCCCTAAAAACAAAGTATTTACCCACATTGTGAGTTTATTTTGAAAGACTGTATTCATGTAATGAACAAAAGCATGTAACAAGTGTTGCAACAAGCAAGTTGACACACTGTCCGTAATCCTCCATAACTGACGCAGGAGAGCGTCATATTTTGATGTGTATGTCCACTGACAAAGTGGCGGAGTTGGGATGAGAACGTGTTGAATAATAACTACATAGCAGATGCCAAGATGTGCCAAGTATCTTTTCATTCCAATGAGAATTGGTTGCCTGGTGGACATGCCAAAAAAAGTTTCTAGCTTCCAGGTTTACTTCCGGTGTATGCTGCCCACTGAATATGCCTAGTTATGTCTCTCCCGCTGGCCCCGCCTCTGAGTCCCCACTAATGTCATAGACTTTATATTGTGACCGCTTTCTCTGCTTAAGGAAATTTACAAACCTGTCAACAATGTCCTGTCCTGTCAACAATTTAACAATTGTCTCATTGGTCTATGGGGAAAATGCTTTTTGGTCCACAGGGGAGTGGGCTGTTGACGTGACACTGCAGAATGTGGCCACGACACCAATTTAGCCTCACAGCTCAACGCTGTTACAAGGGGCTTGGTTCAAATACTACCTGTTATTTCTTGTGCCCGCCCACACACTTATCACACCAATTAAATTACAGTAACAACATTGTCAGTTGCTACCAATTAGTCCACTGGTGAACTCCAATATAATGCTAGGTATAGATGGAGAGGACAGGTACCAAACTTGGCAACCTCACAGTAACAACAACACATCAGCAGTACACGGCTGTTGTTCTCCAATGGAAATATGTTTTTAGTGGTGAAAAAAAAGGATCTTTTTTTTTTATCTATAAAACATCTCAGCTTCTGGGCACTCCTCACTTTTTTTCTTAAACCAGCTACTTTTCCAGTATGATATTGCTACTTTCAGGAAACAGCAGATTATGATTTACTCTCACACATAAAACCCACCTGCTTTTTTAGTGTTAAATCCACAAGACAAAAGGTAGTGTCACAATAAGCTGAAGTTGTATCTTTTTACTGCTGAATCTCCTACAGCATGATATGGATTTCACATCAAAGGATAGTCATAAGGTGAACAGAGAAGAAATCAAAAGTATTAAAAATGTACCTTACACATGTGTTGTAGAGAGAGATAGAGATGCGCAGTTAGATACATATTTTCTTAGGTTTCGGATTTAATTGTAATAAATATTGTGAAAATAACAAGCATCAAATTATTAGAAGGAAAGTGTGACCTGCTCTGTGAAAATGTCCCATTAGCTGCCTGCTGACTTCGATCTCAGCACACTGTTGTCTAACTAATGTCAAACTCAGCGGGTGGTGAAATCTGGAAAAGATTAACAAATTGTTGTAATCAATTCATTTTTAGCGTATAATATCATCTCAGAGAGTGTACTGCTGGTGGGCTGCACATCTCGAAACCATTTAAAGAATCGATTTGTAGATTTTACCTGCTGAACGTTTTATTTTGTTGAGCAGACAGATGATGACACACATTTGGCTAGAATCTGGTCAAACTGGATAACAATAATAATTATTTACAGGCTGCTACTTTATTGATTTTGTTTAGCTGCAGTGGATTTTAAGAGTTTAAATGCAATGCAGTCCCTTGGAAAATTGATCACAATGATTTATTTAGTTCAACACAATGAATCATTCTTATTCTATAATTTATTTATTTATTACTCTCTGCTGAAATACAAAACATGCCAGTACCCATGAAGAGTGGCAAAAAAGGGGATGTTTGGATCATTGAGATTTTGAGTTACTGCCCATCTAGCAGACCTGAGTGGAGTTAGCTAGGCCAAAAAAGTGGCAACCACTGCAGCTTAAGGCCTCAGTACATCCAACACATTCTTACTCCCACCTCATCAAATATGGCAGCTTGCCAGTTTCCTTACGCTTCAAACTGTGATGCTCTCACTACCCCTTGAGTTGGTTTCATAAGTGTCAGTTTCTACAAACATACAGTGTCTTTTCAAAAATAAACTTCCTAAATGTATAGTTTCTGCTCATTACATGAAAAGTGTCTTTTTAAGATTTACTTCTGGTTAGGTTTAGGAACCAAAACTACTTGGTTAGGTTGAGCAAAAGTCAATGGTTTGGGTGTAAAAAAGGGCTTGCTATTTAACTAAAGTAACTACATTTTATGACTACGTAGTCAGGTGACTTATGTAGTTAAAATAACTCAAAGTTTACTTTTGGTTTCACACAGGACACAAACAGTGGCCTCCAGGGTGAAAGTCCTGCTATCCTTTGACCTCCTTCCGAGGCAGACTTTCTCGCTCTTTACACATCAGTTGCTCTGAGCATCTAACATTGTTGCAAATGGTTGGGTTGACACTGAAGTTAATTCAAAGCCTGGTGTATCTCAATACCAGATGCCAAGAGGTGTGAAAAAGCATTTGTATTTGACAGCCTGGCAATGAGAACCGGTTGGTCTGTCTAAGAGTACAAGTGTTTCCAGGGTCTGTAAGTTGGGGCTAAAGGCCTGCTGTTTTTACCTCCGTGTCGCTGTATCTGATGTCTGTCTCAGTGTAATGAGTCATACAAATGGGTAAATTATTGCACACTTTCAGTCTCTTCTCGAACCCCATCGTATTTCATATTTACCTCCATGTTGTTAAACCATTATCTTCTTGTGTTCTGACTTTGTATTTCAGGGCGAGACGATGGTGTCTTGCACTTACTAAAACCATTGTGTTGTACTGCTAAATACATGTTATAGTACTTGTTTGCAATGACGTGACTATAATGATGCTAAAATTCAGATGGAGGGCAGGAAGTGATAAATCCATACTGTGTGAACTGGGTATAAAGGAATGTAACTACTTAAAGGACTGAATGAACCTGCAGGCGGCAGGTATTGTCAGAAAATTTAAATTCATGTTGGATGTGACCCATATAAAACAAAGAAATTTGATTTTTCCCACAACTTGACTGACATGCCTGGTGTGGACATAATCATCATTACAAATGACCTCGTCCTCCAGACCTCCTAACGTAACTTACGTTACACAGCTGATGAGAGCGTACAAAAGTCTAGTGGACTAAAGCTATTTTGTATTCTGTTAGGTCCACGACTGAAATAACTGCTGTCTTGTTTTTGTCCAGGTGAGTAAATCTGGTAAGTAACAGTCGTCAGCGTAATATGGGAGCGGCATCAAGACTTTCTTGGAAGTAGGTGATAAGCGGTGTTACAGCCTTACTAACTTGTTAAAGCCTATATGTTTTATAGTGTGTTGTATTTTCTAATGCATGTTGTTGTGTAACACAGCCGACCCCAGGGCAAGAATCTGCCCTGGGCCCCAGATAAGCCCTGCTCTGGCCCTGTTAATCTTTTTATGCTTATGAATCCATAGCGTTCGTTACATTCTAAATCAAGTTAAGTTGTTTTGATCCTTTTCATTCAGTTAAACTCATCATAATTTGCATTAAAAAGGCAGGCAATGACTGTTCCCTTCCTAGCCCCTTGTGTTTTTGCAGGGGAACAGGAAACCCCCCTGCAAGGAATATGTGGCTGTTTACAGCAGGTATTGGTATGAGCCAGTGTGGCGAAGCCTGACAAGCCGATACTGTAGCCTTTTAACAAGGCGAAGCTTCAGGTCAGGGCCAGCGTGGCTTTGCAGGGACAATTCACTCAACTGTGCAAATCAATAGAGAGAGAGAGAGAGAGAGAAAGAATAGATAATAATGGAACAAATGAAAGGGACTTCCCAGCATGGCTATAGCTGCATCTGGATAGTGAATATCTGGAGGGGAGCATGATACTGGTGCTTTAGGTAATAGACTTAGCCCTGATATGCTATTCCAGTTAATAGTCTAATCCAGTCCCATGCCTGCTCTCGCCAGGTTATAGCCCTATCCCTGCCACAGCCTATTCACAGAGATAATAAACGAGCACGGTGATGGGCTGTATATCCCTCCTCAGCCTGATAAGACGCCGGCAGGGAAATGAAATTCTGCTTTTGCTGAAACATTATGATTTATGGATTGGGAGCACAGCACTGGTGGCCTGCACTGTGTCCACGAGCACTCATATCTGTGTGTGTAAGTGTGTGTGTGTCCCTGTGTGGAGAGAATAATGTGTGCATGTTTATGTGTAAGTACTGTGTGCATGTGTGTATGTGCTCACAGAATGCAGGATGTCCACTGTGTACGTGTGTGTGTGAGAGTAATGTAAAGCAGTGCAAGCAGTTAGTTAATTCAACCCAGGCCTCCTTATACTATCAGACTGTGATTGTAATTCCCTTCTTCTATTGAAGCACAATAATAAATCCATTTTATAGTTTATTCCATTGAATCACTTCAATAAACATACACATTCATTGGAAGGTCAGATGACTAATCTCTTTACAACACACTGCTACTATCAACAATAATAATAATAATTGTTATTATTATAATTACAATAATAATAATAGAACTAATAAATAAGCATTTATTATCATAATATTCAATAAAACTTAACTTTAACCCTCCCTATTTAGCATTAATAAGATACACTTAACACTTAACAAAAATCCATGCTTTTTGTGCATAAGCCCAGTTTGCATTAAAAGTGAAAGGCTTCCTGTTATTGACTCATTTTTGCTACAGCAATTATCCTTGTTCTGGAGTCTACAATCAAAAAAATTTAAAAATATGATATCCTACGAAAACCCATGCACAACAGTTCGTACGATATCCTACAAATTTGTGCTCCACAAATAACGTCACATCCTTAACATATACTTACGTAATTACTGTCGAGTTACGGTGGTTAGGTTAATGCAATTGAAGTTTCTGTAGTTAAGTATAGGGAAAGACACATGGTGAGGATGTTCCTTAAAGTGACTCAAAGTCCACACAGATCCAGACACGTAACTCATGGGCGAAAGTCCATTTTTTTGTGACCCTTCCACCACCCCAACTTGCCTTCTCACAAGCGTTCACAACTTTTTTCCTTGTTTACTGCCATCAGCACATTGGTCACATGATCACAGCCTTTCAAAATATGTGGGATACACACGAATTTGAGTGCATTGGTGTTAGTAGGAAAACATACGAAACATTTGTGAGAACAACCTGCAGAGTGACACTGAACCAAAATGTACAGAGGCATAAACACAATAAAATATTTTCCTATTTTTAAATTGTATGTTTCTGCCTTGTATGCACTGCAGTTGCAACATCAGCTCTACTGTAGAAGTGAAATTGGGATTTTCATGTACTGTATTGTGTAATATATAGATCGTAAACTAGAGTGGGAATTGAACTTGGTGCTGCCTATTAAAGGCTAATAAAATGTTTATTACAGACTATAATGAAGTTTTGAGCAGATATAAGGACATTTTAAAGTGTATTAGATAATTGGTCAACAATTTTAAATCCACCTTTGAAACATCTGAATCTGGCAGAGGTGTCGACTCCAGTCACAATACTTGGACTTGTGTTAGACTTGACTCACAAATTTGATGACTTTAAACTTGACTTGACAAAATGAAAAAGGCTTAAGATTCGACTTGGATTTCAACACCAATGACTCATGACCTCACTTGGACTTGAGCCTTTTGACTTGAAAATACTTGATAACTTTCCCCAAACCCAAAGATTTAAAAGTATGTTGGTGATGTTAACATAACTTTAACCCTAACGACATAAAAGTACTTGACTCACTATTTTACCAACATTTATATTTACATTTATGTTATACAACAAGACAGGATACAAAATTAAGTATGTTGTGGTTGGTTAATAGTGCTACCATGAACGTGCAATTTTTAAAAAAAAAAGTTCAGTCACACTTGTTCAAACTATCTTGTTTAGCAAATAAAGACAAATTATTAAATAGGCTAATTCATACAATGTAAAATGCCATAGGCTGGCGCAAATAACGTTAGCATTTTGTATTTGTTTGGAAAATGTGTTTAGTAGGACAGTTGTTTTGTCAGTGAATCCCGTGAGTTGTAATCGAGCCAAATTGTGTGCCGTTACCTTTGTTAAATGTTGCTGTTGTCCCTGGTTTTATATAAGAAGAGGAAAAGATTGCTAGTTGCTAGGCTAATTTATACAATGTAAAATGCCATAGGCCTCTACTAATAAAGTTAGCATGTTGTATTGGTGGGGGAAATGTGTCCAGATAAAGATAAGTGTTTGTCTGTGAATGCTGCAAGTTATAGTGAAGCCAATTTGTGTACTTGTATTGGAAATTGTCTCTATTAAGCCATATTTAATGTGTGTTTAATGTGTGTTTTGAATTAACTAAACTTAACAGCACTTGACAGAAACCTCTGCCACTGATTAGCATTTTGGAGGTGTAACTGCAGAGTGACACAGACACACCACCGCAAAAGTAAAAATGCACACAACAGCGTAGGCTATGTGCATAGAGTCGGCGCCCAACTGTAAATTCGGCTTTACTTGTGACTTGTAAAACAATGGCTTGGGTCTGATATCTGGTGTAGGCCTATAAACAGTAAAATAGATATTCCACACATTTTGTGTATCACTTCCATGAGGATCCATGTGTCACAAGAGACTCCTTAAAATTAGAGTGGTCACAATAAAAGCTGCAGATGCTGACATCTCATGACTTTTAGTCCCTAATATTGGTGTAAGGGGCAGTGCCACCCTGTGCCAACCTTTTAGACACGCCCTGTATGACACTACCGTTTGATGAACACAGTACAGCTGTAATCCTGTTTATTAATATATGATTATGGTGTGTTGTAAAGCATTTATAAACTCTTTAAACACATGTTGAGCTTGAAGAATCATTTCTGATAAATATAATATCAAAACAAGCAAGCAAACAAACAAATCTCATGAGATTTCTTCGGAGCGTTCATGTGCTTCTCATTGCCTTCATCAGCAGATGGAGTTTGCTCCATTGTTATGGAAAGCACAAAGTATTTCATAAACAATATAATTAATAAATATAATTAGGCCTAATAAACTCAATACATACTGCAATAGATAACAACTGTCATATTATTTTGTCAATCATTCAGTATTGGCTTTAATGGAGTTATGCTTTACATAACTGCTGACAAATAAATTACAACCATCACTTTAAATGACCATTCCAACTACATCATAGTGTGTTGTGAAATATTAATTAAGTGGCTTATATATGAGGATGAAATAAAGTGTTTATATATGGGGATGATATAAAACACTACTAAATGATGTGATGGTTAATGCTGTGATGAAGGGTAAAGAGAAGGTGTCAGTGGTGGATAGAGACACGCTCACAGTGAGCAGCACTGCGATCAGACCCCAGCAGTATTTTCAACACATTTTCAGCTCTTCATATCCTATTAAGGTGATGTGTGTGTCTGTGTGTTTGTGTGAGTGTGTGTACAATGTTGTAGGAGTGAGGGCAGCGCCACTCAATTGACCTCAGGGTCAAACCACTTGACCTCTGACCTCCCTGAGGCTCGCCCTCTCTTGCATGCACCCAGATGGAGAGAGAAGGAGAGAGAGAGAGAGAGAGAGAGCAGGGTGGCTGCGCTGGAGATGTTGTTCTTTCAGTCTTTTATTCATCACATCATTCCTGCTTTTTTCCACATGTTGTGTGTATGATGGGTGTAAAAGTGACACAATAGTACCTTATAGAACTGTGTGTGTTTTTAAAATGACACCTTGTTAATTAATGAACTGACTGCAATAGAGACGTGTGCTGTCAGGCCTGTGTGTGTCTCGCAGTTTTTGTCTATGTAATATCAGCATTGTATAGATAATCTGGTGCATGGATCACTGTTAGAAACACACAGTGCACTATGGAAGTATTTTAGGAATAACAAGGCTATGTGTAGTGTTGTAGCCTAAGTATAATTCTGACTCATTATGACTTTCATTTCTAGGGGTTTCACCAGTGGCATAAGGAAGTGACGGGCCCCATTGCACACTATTATGATGGGCCCTAGTACACACTATTGTGCACGTGTTGTCTTGACACAAATAGAGACCTGACATAGGACAACATCAACATACATATTACCCAGCATCCATCATTGCATATCTGACAAACATGTCAAAGAAAGTAAGAAATTAATCATTAAAGTGAAATACTGACTATTTCAAAAAATAAAAAAAGAAAACCATGAGGACATTTATAGACATGTATTTATATGGTATTTTTTGAGTCAATATGTTTGACTTTTAGGCCAAAAATATTAAATAAAAAGGGGGCAGAAGAAGCATGTTACAGACAGTGAGGGGACACTGGAGGACAGAAACTTTTCATACAGGTATTAAAAAATAAAAAGCAAAATAAAGTCTCTGATTTGTAGCCACAGAATTTTGATTTTTATTTATTTTCTCTCTTTTTTTAAAGTTAGTTATGCTCCTGTGCACTTTTTGTTTTATTGTTTTGTGTTCTTATCCTGAAGAAATTGTGTTTTCATCACAAGTTTCTGTTTTTATATTTGACTGCTACACTAAACTTGAACTTCAGCAGTAAATCCTGAAAATCTGTTGGACATTATAACACCTGTGTTGCTGTGACACTGCTGAGCTGTGTCCACTGGGTTACAGTAATATGACTGCAGCGATGGAACTTCAGTTTTACCCCATCTAGTGCTGAGGAGAGGTAACACTCAGGTACAGTATGTCCTGCAGATAAGCTTATTGCACTAAAGGAGGAGGAATAATTCTTCCTCGCCCACAGAAAAAAATCCAGTATTATTCTCATTGTACTGACAGCTGTGCAATAATTAACAAGTAGGTTTGACTTTTATTTTGTTTGTGTTTTCATCCTAAAAAAAAAAAGCCTCACCACTGTTCACTGCTGTCTGCTGTCAGAACTGTTTGAGAGTATATTTCATCTCTTTCTCTCTCTTTATAGGTTAGATTGTTTCAGATATTTCTATTTTTTCTGCTGGTGATGATCTTATAAAGTTCTCCAAGAGTCCTGGGACAGTATACCACCTAGGATACCTGCGGGGACCCACATTCAAGGTGGTGCATATAAAACAGCAACGTCCACAGTCTGACTGGCCAGTGACATGTGTTTCATGTCATACCCTTGTTTCCTGTTTGCCTCTGTTTTCTAACAGGCTAAAATATATAAAGAATAATATTAAAAAAGGAAGAGTCAGGCTCATGTACTACTTGCAAAACATGCTTTGATTTTCTTTTTTCGAAAGATGCCACACAGTTTGTTCCAAGATATGTTAGTTTGGCAAGGGGCGTTTATTTAACAGAAAGAGAGGAGAGACAATGAGAGACAGGGGGAGACATGCAGAGTCCATCTGGGGACATGTGTGTCTTAACTATGTCTAAAATCATTTCAAATATACTATCTGTTAAAACCAGCAAGCTCTTTTTGATTTCAATTCATTTAGAGTTACAGTGTTCCTTCACTTCCAAAACACCGTGTGAAAAATCTTTTGTGAAATTCAACGAATTTCTGTAGAAGAAAAAGATTAATTCACATGAAGGGGAATGAGTTCATTTTTCTGTGTATAGTCACAAAAAATTGTGACAGAGTTTTCTGCAAAAATAAATGTTTTATATTGCACAAACACCAACTAACCACTGAACATCACTTCTTTAAGGTGCCATGCATTTTTATCATCTCATTTTTATATTTATTTTTATTTTATTATTTTATAACTATATGGATAATCAGCATTAAATATTGCATCGATACTGAAAAATTCAGAGATGAATTATTACTTCTGATACCTTAAAAATAATAGTAATAAAGCCATTTCATCAAAAGGCCCAACTTGGAGCTGAGACACTCATGCTAAACCTTTGACCTCACTGTGTCAGTACACTTTGTTTTTAACTTACAGTATATTACATTACTTTTACATAACATTCATTTTTGAATGTAATTATTTCTTTTTTCTCAAGAAAATTCACTTTCAAACTAATTGTGTGCTATTTTATTTCAGTTATGAGCAGTTTACAGGGGTTGTCAGTTAATTTCGAAGCCATTACTTTACAGGGTTACTGTAAAAAAAACAAGGTGTGTTAGTGTGTGTTAGTAATGTGTTTCAGTGTGAGGAGCTCTCTTGAAGGGATGAACAGCATCTTTCCAGAACATATTCCCTCATTTGGTGTTTTGATGATGGTGCTGGAGAGGCAGGTGTTCAGGTGAGGTGCAGAAGAGATCTGGTGATTCTAATCTGACTTTCACTTTACTCATTTTCAAGCTTTTCCTTCAGTTTTCCTTTCAGTTGTCACCCGTCTGTTATTAATAAAGTTGTATAGAATCACCTGACATCCCGCATGTGATTGCTTAGACTAGTTCTGCTCCTTTCACTCCCTGTGCTCACTGACTTTCAGTCTCACCTGCTCATTACTCCTCGTGTTGAACTGCTGAACCTCCAGGTGTGCAGCCGAACCACTACAATAACTACACTCGTCACACACCTTCCTGCTTCACCTCCTTTTTTCTTCTCCTCCTGCTTTCTCGGTTTCACCTCCTCTTCTTCTCCAGAACTTGATTCGCTCTTCTTCTACCCTCCTAGCTCCTTTCCTTTTCCACTTCCTCATCTTTACATTTGTCTCTCCTTCCTTTCCTCTCTTCCCCACATTCCTCCTTCTCCAGCCACTTCACATCACCTCCCTCCCTTCCTCCCTCCCTCCCCTTCCTCCCTCGCTCCTCATCTCTGTCGCCGTTGGCAGCCTATTTAAATGCTCCATTGGAGAAGGATTAAGGTTTATGCAAGGTCAGTGTGGGATGTGATAATTATAATCACAGCTTTTTGCCTGGCCAATGACGGCCATTTGTTATTCTCAGCTCAGTGGCTTCAGAAGCCCCTGGGGGGGAGCTGGTGGGAGGTGTTGACAAGAGGCTGGCTGATTTACTGGGCCTCCTCCTCCCCCTCCTCTCCCAACACAGAGCGGGCTCGGGGCTTCGCGTGTTTCCCCCCTCTGTCTCCTTCTCCTCCTCTCTCCATCCTTCCTTTCTCTCCCAGTTCTTTTCTTTGTACAGTATGTCCATCCCTCTGTCTCCTCTTTCTTCATCTACACTTTACTTTGAACCCACCTTTGCTTTGCTTTTTTTCCTCTCCTCCACTTCACTCTCTTTATTCAAGGGCATTTCTGTTGTATATGGAAGCTGTTGTACCTCTGAGGAAAGAGAAGGAGAGAACAGAGGTGTAAATGAAGTGACAGAAGGAAATAAAAGAAAGTCCTAAACAGAGACGTCTTGATTATTATTCTATTCAACATGAACAGTGGCTGTGACGGCTCATGGACGCAATAAGCAACTTTAAAACCTGCATAAGTCAGTCAGATGTGAACACACAGACATGATACACAGATTTTTACATTCAGCTTGACTTACACTTATTACCTCTGCTTTGTCAATTGCAAATAAACATCCATAAATCCATTTAGAAATCATAGAAAATAGACACTGCCTGAGAATCATCTTTTTTTTAGTATCAAAGTAATCCAGTGACAGGTGTCTGCACATACATGAGTACACTGCAAATAGGAACTGCTAACAGCTAATCCAGGGTATTTTTAATGGTGCCAATTTTCCCTAATTGTAGAGAAATACAGGCTAAAAAGTTGAGTTCAAGTTGCAGCTTGCACCATAAGTCCCTGAATCCACGGCAACATGACACTTCCTGTTCATAGAGTTAAATGTAAGTGTAGTTTTCACAACATTAGCATGTTGCAGGGGATAATCCACTCACTTCCAGCTCAGATTGCTGAAGCACAAAATAAAACAAGCTTTTAAAAAGACAAGTAAAACAACACCTATCAGCCCTACCCTGTGAATGATATGATGTGTAACTTTTCTGCATTAAAATGTCAACAAATGACTGGACCAATGTTGTATTCTTTGTTAAGTTGTGTACTTACATTTTCAACGCTAATGTTAGAACAGAGAAATTTTTATTTTTTTTTAAATTCAGAACACAGTCCATGTCATTTAGTGGCTGTGGCCTGGCAGTGGCATCATATCCCCCTGTGCATGCGTCAGTGTTGGGGCTGTCTGCCAGAAGCTGTAATAAATTAACCTTGTATTCAGTTTTAAGCCACATTTTTACAATACACAATTTAGATCTTAGTCATTTTGTGCTATATAATCTAAGTGGATGTAAAAATTTAGTCATCTGATGTGTGATGTGTGGATCTTATGTTATCAGAAACAAGCCTGGCAAACATTAGCGGCAGCTCAGCTTCAGCCCCTGTTGTGCCAAACAGTGTTGTAGAAACACTGATTTTTAAAGCAACACTTACCTTTCTGGAAATGTTACACTTTTCTTTGTTTAGGTAAAATGCTATTAATAAGCTGATGGCACACTAAAATGTAAGTGAATTCCATCGGAAATAAAAACTCCTGTCCTGTCTGTCTTCCCCACGTGGAGGCCTCCGACTGACGTAACCGCTCACGTATGTATGTTGTTTTTAAATGTTTTGTTTCTTTTTGCTTGGGGTATGCGAAATGTCATTTTGTTTTGGTGCTGCGCATAAAAATGTTAAATAAAAAGTTCAGTTCAGTTCATAACGTTATATGACAACACAGCATCCAGTTGCTAATGGCTAATGTTAGTCTACTGTAGCGTAGCCTCTGAAACATGTTATCTTCCTTGTGTGTTTCCACTTACTAGTAACGTTAACATTACTATCTAACGTTAGCACTGTAACCTTATTCTAAAACTCATCAGTCATCACTGACTCCGGTCGAGTATTAAAACTCCGGGGTTGCGTTTGACTGTCTTGGTTGTAACGTTACACTCGCTCTCTCATGGTAAAAACTTCCTAAACGTCTGGATCTTAAGTTAACAGTCAAAAAAGGTGAGCACACATTAACAGGAGCTGGGCTAGCAGCCCCTCTACAACAAGCTGAACAGCATTGGAGAAACACTGATTTTTAAAAGGACACTGCTTTATTTAGCATTTTTTCCTGTTTAAATCACTGGGTCGGTGGGTCCATATGTTTTGGAGAAGAAAAGACCTCTGTGGATAATTCAGCTTCTGGTAAAAACCTTCTGAACAATGAACACAAAGGAATCCTAACGTTGACGCTATTGCTCTGTCTTTGGTTACTGTTTTGATTGAGAGACCCCTAGCAGCAAAATATTACATATTGTACTTTTAACCACATTTTGCACATTTTTAGATTCAAATATATTTTTTTATGTACAGAAATATGCTGTTAATATTTTACTTTGTACCTATTTATGAAGTTTCATATCCATCTGTGCCTTGGAAATGCTCTAACTGTCAATAACCTAACATTATCTGTACAGAAAATAAAAGTGACTTTTACATTCAGAAACAAGGATGCACAAAATACCTACAGCCAAATGAGTTAAACCAATGAAAGAGATTAAATAAGGAACCTGACATATTTAATTTAAGCTAACCTTTGTAAATGATAAGGAATGAAACAGAATGGTATGAAATGCTGACGGTGTACATTGGCCAGCACAATCCCAGTCTGCAGCCTTGTCTACTGGGAGCTGCCCTCTACAACCTGAGTCTATACTGCTGCCTATTGGGAGCTGCCCAGAAAACCCCCAGCTTAAACTTGTGCACACTGGGATTTGGCCAGTACAAGCCCAGTCTATACCTCTGCCCTCTGGGAGCTAACCAATACAACCTCCCTTGCTTCTCTCTCAGTGTGTGTTTGTGGAGGCTGCTGCTTTGCCTCGGTCTCGCTCTCAGGTTTTCTTGGTGATCTCTGGATTCTAACATGTGGATGTATAACCACAGGCCTGTTTCTGGCTGCCATGTGCACTCTTGATGTTCACTACATGATGCAGAGCTAACCAAGCCTCCATCCATCATCCCTCCAGTCAGCCAGCACTGCCAGCCATGTTTGACTGCTCAGGACTGCTGCTGGGGAATAGATTGGTAGATTTGTCCAGCTCACACAGGCACACACACTCACTCACACACACACACACACAGGGGACTAGTCATGGCCAGGGATCAGAGTGTTTTCTAGTTGACTGGTGTTAGAACCTGAACTAAGCACAGCAGAGAGAGAGCAAAAGGCCAGGGTCAGACAGGGATTTGGGTGAATGACTCCTTTAAAGCCTGAGCAGTGCAGCTGAGCTGTCAGTCTGTGTGTCATTCACTGTGGAGGAAGAAGCTCAGAGGTTGCAAGTTTGAATCCCTGAAACGTCTAAAAATATTATGCAAGACATGGTGATATGTAGACCAACAAAGACAGGGCTAACAAAAGCATGTTTTGTGCTCGTAGCGAGGCTTTGTGTGACTCCAGCTCAGTCACTAGAATAAATGTTGGCACTGTACATTTCTGCAAACCACAAATATGTATGTATTTTTGTGTTTCATATGTATGAGCTAGTTCTGACATAGAAGAGGGAGGGCATTGACTGCCAAGCAGCAGACAGCAGCAGACCACAGCTGAAGACCAGCTGTGTTTTTTAACAAGAGCCCAGGATGTGCCCAGCCAAGTTTGTAGCGACCAAACCAGGTATTTTAAGCCCAAACATTGTGATTTTCTAACCCTAACCAAGCAGTTTTTGCACCTAAACCTAACCACAGGCGACCTGTCCAGGGTGTACCCCACCTCTCACCCAGTGTCAACAGGATAAATGGTTACAGATAAATATATTGTACTGTAGCGTCCGCCAACTCTTTTGTTTGTTTTTCCCTACATAAATTATATTTAATAAACTTTGTTCACTCACTACAGTGGCTCTGTGCCCCCCATCGTGGGGCTGACACCACAGTTTGACAACCATTGCCACACATTAACCCCAGTGTTGTCAAGA
This sequence comes from Epinephelus awoara, assembly GCA_035609425.1. NCBI lineage: Eukaryota > Metazoa > Chordata > Actinopteri > Perciformes > Serranidae > Epinephelus > Epinephelus awoara. The sequence goes on along the minus strand of CM069299.1, from coordinate 8,537,805 downwards.
AATAAAACTGAAAATTGAAATGTAAAGGAAAGCTTCAACATATCCACTACATATTCAACATCCCCATGGTTTGCAGAAAACAATGCCAACAGTATTCTAGCAATTGGGTTGGTGGTTCATAATCTGCAGAGCTACAGTGAACCCACAGACTCACCCCTCCTCTCCCACTCACTAAATGTTTAAGCTGACTTTGTGTTAGCAGAGATCTTAGTTTTTGTCAGTTCAAAATTATGTGTATGAGTGAATCATTACTGAAATAGAGATAGACTGCAAATTAATGTATCTGACAGGTTGCAAAAAGCATCAGCAAAATGTTCACTGACAATGTATTTCTGTTTAATTAGGCAATCATGTAATCTTGGTATCAAGCTGCTTTTCTTGCCTAAACTTACTGCAAACAGGAGCCTAGCGAGAACCCTGGAATATGGTGTCAGAGTCCTGTCAATCTACTGCAATACACATATAAATGTAGTGTCTCCTTAATTTAAGAGACATTGACTCTGAACATAATCCTGGCAGCACTTATACTGTAACCACAACATAATAATGAAAATAATTTAGTAATAAACAAACATAAAATCTAAGAGTTAGGGTTGGAAAGTTACCAAACAGCTTCTGTTGCATCACTACCTCCTCCTGAAGGGCTCACACTGATTTACATGTAACCGATAAAACCGATAGATTATAATCAGATTAATGATCTGATGAGGTGGCTGAGTGTAAATACAACTGTTTTACGTCTAGTCTGGATTTTATCTTGATATGAGATTAAATGACAAGTCCAAATGATGCCTTAGGGTCTCTGAACAAAGCTTGGTGGCATTTTGTCTACTCCCACCATCATCCACTCCTTGGTAGTGACATAAGTAGATGAGGTTAGGTGGTAGTCTGGCATCACAAGACCAATTTGCAAATGCAAGTTAGTGTAGTACCTCTCACTGCATTTTCCCTTTCCAAGTGGTGTTCTCGTCGGCTGTAGACCAAAATACCTTGGACGCAATTTACTTTTGTCACGCCCCCCTCCACTAACTCAGACAAACTATCAACATTCAGTGACCGGTGCTATGGCCGGTGTCACATTTCGCAGGAGGCAACTGATGTTTTTTGGGGACATAACAATCAGATGTCATTGAGAAGTAACCAAAAGGGCCTAAACTACACACTAGAGGGATATACTCATCATTTTGTTGTTGAGAAGGTCAATGAAAAGCTTAAATTACAAGCCAAAATTTACAGGTCGCAGTGTACGCTTGTGAACCGCATCTCGTTGCCGTCGCCATCAAAGACAACAAGTTAAAGTGCCACTGAAGTTAAGGTTTTTGTATGTCATTTTGTATTTCGCATTAAGTGCAAAGGTTCCACAAATTGTCAGTCATCACCTCAAATATACCCATAGAGGGTATTGGCTTGGTTCAAATAGGAGGGGGAACAGATGCATCTGCTGGAGCAAATTAAACATGACCTCACAGATTTGTCTGGTTTCCTGTTAGTTGGATGGCAGAGTTTCCAAATGATTTCCACTCTGATGGCCAATGAGAGCAGAACCTTTGAAATGTTGTAAGTGTGTGTCCTTGTTAGAGATGATGGGAACCTTACAAATGACTCTTCACAGCACATTAAGGACTCTTTTGTTCGGTGTGGACGTATGAACAGGCTCAAAATGACACCAGGTTTCAATGTTAAAGCAACATTTAAACCAATGGATTTTGGTGAATGGAACTTGGCTGTGAATCCAATATGGTGTGAAGCTGGAGGAGCTGAGGCCTGTAAAGAAACAGGAATAGCTGTTTTTCTTTTTTTTTTTTTGCTGCCGTCTCTCTAATTGTCTCTGCCTGTGTTCGACAGAGCCTTTTTGAAGGACAGGGTCTCTCATTAGGCATTCACACCCAGGGCTCGCTCCAATTGGGCTGCCTAAGGAATCTGAAGGCAATGCAATTGTGTAATTTGCACACAAAGTGGTCTGGATTGATCCAAAATAAACCTCTCAACTTTAAATGTGGAGGGGGAGAGGGAGGGCGTATAATTGCATCATTTAGTGAATTGATTGGCTGAGAGTCGATGGAAGGGAATCAGGAAGCAGCAGATAAACGGTGACAGCAGCGCCTTTTAGAGCGGGGACCCATCGACGCAAAGACACACACACATACATACACACACACACAAGCACGCACGCAAGCAGGTTTAAAGCACTGAAGCAAGGATGTACACACAGTGTAAAAAGAACACACCTAGAGACACAAACATATAGAAACAGTCATGAGAACACACACGCACACACGCACATACACAGAGCGAGATCAGACAGCACAAAGAGAGCCCAGGTCCACATCACACAGCCAGCGCTGCAGGGCGGGACAATGGAAGACAGAATTAGAGGTAACAATAGATTTCATTAAGCCAAACTAGACTTAACGAGACAATCGATACGTCATAATTAAAGCGAGGAGGCTGAGAGCGACTTAGACTCTAAATGATGACTGCTCTTATTAAGATGGAGCAGATAGAGAAAGGCTGCGTGACAATGGAGCTCTATAACTACCTACCACAGCAGGCCTTTGTGCTCACACTGGCCTTTCACCGAGACAGATAGATAGGAGAGAGGAGGGAGGAGCAAAGGAAGAGAGGAGATAAGAGGAGAGGAAACTAGGAAACAAGAAGAAACAAGAGGGAAGTAGAAGACGAGAGGAGACAGAGGAGGTCTGTGTCTTTCAGCTGGCTGCAGTGGGAGAAAAGAAGAGCTGATGTGTGATGATGTGAGTGATGACACACACACACACACACACACACACACACACACACGCACACACACAGACAGAGTTTTTGTTACTGTACAATTGTACTCTTTCATACGAATCTTCCACTGTCATGTGTCATATACATTGAGTGTACGTGTGTCATGTCAGACACTGAGGTCCACATTTACAAACTGTATATCAGATATCTTCCAAGTGTGTGTTCGCACTTGGCTTGTGTGGATGGAGAAATAATGTGAGCGCAGGTGGCTCCTGCTAATCAGCTGCTCCCGTTTGGTGTGTTTAACCAACTTGTCCCCATACTATGGTTTTTATGATATCATACAGAAAGTTATGCACATGACTCATAAGATGTCTTGTCCTGTTAGCTTCCATCTGCCCAGGAAACATCCTGATCTGATGCCATAACCACGCTCCCTCCTTATTTTTATTTAGTAAAAAAATATATCTATGCTTTTGAATAATGTCTTAGCCCAGGTTAGGATTACATAAAGCTAGCATAACAAAAGCTAACGAAGCTAAATAACACAGTACTACAGGTAGAAACAACAATGTAATAGCTGGATGCTTTATTGCGTCATTGAAAAAAGTTGAGGTAAACTCAGCTTTGATTTGTAGAGCGTCACGCATGTCCACAGCGACAAGTGTTTGGTGTTAGTTTGTAGCTTGCTCAGTGCATTTATATTCCTACTCACATTTCAATATACTCAGATTGTGCTCAGCTCACGCTACACTGAATCTAATTCTACATGTAATTCATCAAAATGGATGGCTCACTGCTTCTCTGGGTCACATGGCTCAATAGTTTTTGACCAGTAAACAAAGTGAAATGTGCTGTGAAGTAGACATGGTACAAAGTCAGCTGTTGTACACCACAGTTAAAGTCACACTGTATTTTAGAGTTAATGGGGACATAATCATCTGCGTTCCTGAATTTAATATCAAATACTACAATCTTTGAGAAAAGTTCGGTGAGGAGTATTTACCCTTCAGTTTGTCCCTGCTCCCTGTCAGCTTCTGATGATGAGGATGACAGATGGAGAAGAGAAGGAAGAGAGGAGACAGAGGAGGAAGATGAAGAGGAGGAGGGAGGGGGTTAAACTGTGTCAAACACAGGTCAAACACTGCAGCCCTCAGGCTCAGAGCTACATCAATGTGCACACGGGCAGACACACAGACACAGACACAGACACAGAGACAGACACACACACACACACACACACACACACACACACACACACACACACACACACACACACAGCGGGCCTATCTCCTTCATCTGCCTTGATTCTCAACTGAATTAGCTGTTAGCATTAATAGACTGGTTAATGTTGCTGTTTCTATCTGCTCTGTCGACTGGAGAGGCCTCACACGGTCGGCATTCTAGGAATTCATGTTTCTTTTATTTATGTTCAGCTAGGTGAACATTTGATCACTTTAGGAGCCAAAATACTAAAAAGAAATGGCTTTGATATGAGCCTTTGCTAAAAGTGTTAGTCTAATACAACAGACTTGATGCAGGCTGGATAATTGATCTATCTTAGAATTAACTGATCAATATTACACCATTGCTCTTAACCTGCGTTGAACATACAATGGACATTTTGACACTCTGTTATAGATTTATTAAGGTCATTCTGGTTACTGTTATATGACTGTGGTTTAAATAACAGAAGGACGCCCAAAGACCATTCTGCATTATAACAACTAACGAGCACATAAGTGCAGGTGTATGGGCTCATTGATATACAAACTGAGGAAACAGGACAATATATAGGACAACATATACCTCTTGACCAGTTATAGAGAAGTGACACAGAGGCAGGATATGACTTCCCCTTGAAAATCAACTTAACAGACCCAGAAGTTGTAGTTACACAGTTTGTCCACTATGTCAAATTGGGTTCAGAGCAAGCAGCAACCTGTGGGGCTGAAAGATGAAGCCAACATGGAAGTGCCAAAAACTGCAGTTCTTTGAATGGCCACTTGAGGCTGGCTCCAGAATCAAGTCCATCCCTATAGACCCCCCATGTTAAGATGTTAAGACTTTACAGCAGATATAAACATGTTTACAGCCTGGTACAAAAACAGTTTTGGTCTCTACAGCTAATTTCCTTGTTCAAGACAACTGCATGGGGGTTGAAGTTTTATATAAATCAACTGTTTACATTTTTATTAAGGTTTAAAATTATGAAAAATTAACGGTGGGATGCTTTGAATGACAGGCTGTGTGCCGGTAGTGTCCTTGACTTCTCAGTCAGATCCACACCTAGTTCCTCCACAGCTCCTCCTTCTTACCTAAATATGGTTACTTCGCCATATTTAGTAATCAAGATGGTGACGGCTGAATGGCAGGACTCAAGGCTTCAAAACCCAAATCCACAAAGCAGTGGGTGACCTCACGATACCTTTACCTTACCTACGATGCCAATTATTTTTACACCCTATGGTTCAAAGCACAGCTCTGTTCCTGTGGGCTTGTTTCGAAACCATCAGGGCACAGCAGTAGGAGTTGCCATTGCCTGGCTGTCAACCTCTGATCCTTACTTTAGGTGAACTCAAGTGGAGTCCACTTTTCTTATTGCAAATGGAAAAAAATTGAATGATTGGTTTAATATTTCCCTATTATGTTTCCTTGGCGATACCATTTTCAACCCAAGAGCATAAAATGAATGAAGGCATGACCTCCTTCCCTTTAAAAGGTGCAGAAACACAGTGTACTGCAGGCTCATCAAGTTGTCATAGCTAATGTGTTAGCAAACAACTCACACATTTAACCTGAGCATCATGGTGAACTGAAGTCCAATATTCACTTTTGGCTCAGTTTTGTTCTCCACCAACTCCTGAGGAAAATGCCTGGCTACAGCTGACAGTCTGCCTTTGTTTGGTGCTGTGATCTGCTTGCCTTGGTCTCACAGCTGCTCAGGCAGATTTGATCGTCCACCACAGACCATGCACTGACTGTACTGACCTGTAACCAGCCTCCAATTACTCTACGTATGTACAGCGCTCCTTTTTTTTCCGGTCTCTGTGTGTTAATGAAGGAAACCTCAAATACAAGCATGAATTGTTTGCTCTGATTTTTATCCCCTGAAGTGAATTTGTGCATTATCTCCTTTCATGGACTGTAGGCCTATGGACTTCTCAGCACAACATGTAAGCATGCAAGTGAACTACATTAATGAGTAATAGAAATGTTTAATTTCAACTACCGAGTCTTTTAAATGGTGCAGAGTCTGCTGGCCATTTATCTTGATATTCTCCATAATAGGTAAAAGAACACAATGGGCAGCCCAGTGCAGCCAGTATATTTAAAGTCTGACTTCCACTCTCAGTGGATCTAATAAGATGTGTTTCACCCATCATTGACTGGTACATGAGGGCCTGCTTTCAGTATGAGCTGTAGGGTTTCTGCTGGAGGAGAAAAGATGCTATTGTCACACCGCAGCAGGTGAAGGTGCAGAATACATCAGTGGATTAAGCTGCATAATGTGGCCCATTGAAACCCACTGAACACATTAGAATATTAGTACAACTGTGTCTGTCTTTTTCTCTCGTCTTTCTCTTTCCTTTCTTTTTAATGTGTGTGGACTGTATATATTTCTCACTATCTCTTTATTAATGATGTATGTGTGATATGAGGGAAAGTGAATGAGATGAAATCACAATATTTCTTAAACACTGTCTGAGTCTATGGTATTACTGTAGTTGGAATCAGTTCAGTGGAGTTTTATTAAACTGCTTTGTGATGTTTCTGTGATGATTGTTACCAAATCAGTGAGAAAATCACATCAGCTGTCTACATTGTCTTTACTGACTTTACATTACCCAATAATTATTATATCAAAGCTCTATTCTTTATACAATTAAACATGTTCTTCTTTAATAAGAAGAAAAGCATGACTTGTAAACTGATAAACAATACTTAAATTTAAAACACATTCTCAAGGTAAGGGGAGATAATACAACATAGGCTACATACAGTACATACATAAACATACTACATGTTCATTATAAAAAAAAAAAAAAAGCAAAACATTGTTTAGATCCCCTGTTCAACATGTTGCCCGTATGATGACCCTACACCCTGTAATGGGTCAGTAAAGGGCAAGTTATAGTGGATGTACTCACACGCACAAAATTAAGACATTCAAATAAAATGCCAGAGTAAATAAAATGCACTATGTAGTACAGGGGGGGGGGGTGGGGGGGTGCATGACAGTTTCCCACCTCTTCCCACTCATTCTGAAAGTGGGGCACTCTTCCAGGGGGTGGGTGAACACTTGTCAGGTTCATTGATTTAAATTGAAATAAATGATATAAAATAGGGCTGCATGACATATCGTTTGCACATTGCCTTCACACCACACACTGAAAATGAGCGACATGCAAGAGGGAGAAATGGTAAAGGAGGATTTATGCCTGGTACACACTACACAACTTTTCTGCCTGTTCTGAAAGTCACTATGTCACATTACATGATTGTGAAGTCATAAAATCATGCCATGACTTGGCCGACAGACATGACACACTACACGATGGTACTTATTCAGTCACTGTGTCTGTTCATGTGCCAGCTGAAATGTTGTTGTAGTCACCTAAAAAGCGGCAGCAGATGGCAGGAGCTACATTTGAAGTACCGTACGCAAACATGCAAGTCACTGAATCCTTCACAAGTTCCTGCAAATGTTTCAGAATAAAAGCCTGTTTAGAAAATGGAGGGATTCTCTAAGCCGAGGTTATAAGGGGCTTTTAATTTGAAACAAGTTCAGGAAGTGTTGAATTTGAAATGACGACATGATGCATTAACTTTATCAAAGCAAACAGGAGCAGATAAAAAGTAAAAATATAAAAACACAGAGGGATTAATAAATAACAGACCGTCTATAATTTAGTCTGTTTCAAATGAAGCTGGGAGCCTCTGCAGTTGTAGTGAGTAAAAGCCCCGCCACTATTGATGTAATTTTCTTACTTTAAGTCATCTGGTGAAAATTCTTGTATTGCAGAATATATATTGCAATATTGATGTTAATCATTTATTATTATTTCATGGCTACTGTTTGAGATGGTGCAAATGATTAATATCTTTCTGATACATTTCCCATAACTACAGACTATAGAATTGTGAAAAATAGGTTTAGTCAAATTATTCCAAGGGACATATATGAGGGGGTCTCTGGTATATTCTCTATCTTGTAAGGAATCCGCAGCTGAAAAACAATATAGAACTTTTGTTATGGAATACCTTTCATTGTCTATTTGTACTGTCAGCCATGCCATGTCTAATGTAAAATATTATCAGTCTCTCCCTGACAGGATTTTCAGTCCAAAATATTATATAAAAATATTAGAGATGTTATAAAACAGTAATTCACCAATTTATATTTTGTTTAAATCTTATTAAGTCTACTCGAATCAGTGAAGAATATTTAGTATCTTATTTTGAAACCAAAGAATATTCTATGCACTTCAATACTATGCCTACCACAGGGGCGTAAGGTAGTTACGACGGGCCCCAGTGCACGCTATTTTGATTATGATTATTATATTATATTATATTGTGCACATATCATGCACATATCATCTCTTAACAGGATCAGAGACTTGACACTGGATAACATTAATATACACATTACCCAGCAACCATCACTGCATATCTGTAGATCACAAAAAATACCAAAGAAAATGAATTATTATTGATTTAAACATTTCAATAATTTATTATAGTTTATTAAGAATAAACATAGAACTTTGTTATAGATGCTATGACTTTTTTACAGGAAAAGAAAAAAAAACATGACAGAGATGGGTTTGCCTTTTTCAACGACATATACAGCAAATGTCGCTGTTTTTGACAGATGTACTTCCCTTCCTGTAAAAGGATCAAATAGCAATGTGCAGCTGTTTAACATATTCACACAGTTTGTGGTTAAAACACATGACCTGTGTTATTCTAAAAACACTTCTGAGCCCACGTTGACCCGGTCAGGTGTTTCTCAGGCTACTGGTTCACTGTGAAAAGAGATTTTGCTGATATGGAAACACTGCTGACAATAAACTGTCTTTGTCTTCCTATCTCTCCATCTCTCTCTCCCTCTCCATCTCTTTCAGACGACTATCATTTCTGAATTATATTTTACGGCTCATTAAGCATCTGCGGTGCTGGAGTGCAGAGACAGAAGCAGAGGGGAGGAGGAGGGATTGATGGAAAGACTGGATAGAGGCTGCGGGAGGTGAAAACCTCCTCCCGAAAACATACAGTATTTACGCTGATGAAAAGATGTGTTTAATTAGCACCAATTAAACACACACAGATGGCACACAGCATGGACTGACACTTGTTTAACGTGCAGCGTGTCGTACTGATACAAACAGGAATTCCAAGACCCTTGTCAACAATATTAAAAATCTTTTTTTCAATGACAAACACAGACCAAAGGGACTTTTTATACATATCTCTCTTTTTTTTTTAAAAAAAAGGTGTGTAGTACACCTGCAACAGAGCATATGGAATTAAAAGTAAACTGGATAAGTTTCATCAGTGTGTACAGGGAAATTATAGTTTACCACAAACACTGGAAGGAAGGGGTATAAGCCAACCTAACTCAGTCAGAATGTAATAACATGTCTTACTTATACGCTGTAAAGTTGTTTAACACATGTAGAAATAAAGCATAAATGAGATATACATTTTTTCATTCACTGTGTAACATGGGAAATGCAGTAAGTAAATATTGGAGGTTACCTTTAAATGATTGGAATGTTCCTCAGTTTTGAGGCCTTGATAGCTAAAATACTACTGCTCATAGGTGGAAAGTGAGGAAGAGACAAAGTGCAAAGGAACTGCAAAGAGACACAAAACAAACAGGCAAAAATAACCACAAGGAGACACAAAACAACCCCAAAGATGCACAAAATGTATACAGAGCCACACAAAACAACAAAAAAAGACATACAAGCACCTCAAAGAGACACATAAATATTATAGACACCCAAATGACTGCAAAGAGACACAAAACCATCACAAAGTGTCTTGATCCTCTGTAGGAGAAGTGGAGGGTCCCTTTTCATGTCTGTGCCCAGGGGCCCCTTGTCTCATTTCATGCCCATGGGTCTTAAAGATGGGGCAATGGGCCAGATCTGGGTCTCAGTGTGAGGCTCATTCAGACTCATTGATAGAAGTAGTGTATACCAAAACATATTCTGGTCAACAACTTCTATTGAAGTAAATGAGAGACTTTCATTTTTTGGTGTCTGTGAACAGTCTGAACAAGGTCTTAAGCATTTTTAGATATGGAAACAACACCACTGTAGGTAATGGGTTTTTGTCAGTCAGACATACAGTACAGTAGGTGTACACTTTGTAAATGTTAGCTCTTGATTCATGTGTTCATGTGCTGTATAATATTTCAACACCTTCTTACTTTAAACTCATCAAATACAGCAGCTCAATCAGTGGCTCTATGCTTCAAACTATGAAGCTCAGGAAACATAGGTCAGGTTAAGAAAAATCATGGTTTGGGTTAAAGTTCTTCCTGGAACTTATGTCACTTGATATGACATACAAAACTAACTTTGTTATGTGATTGAAAAATTCAGATTGACTCTTGGTTTCATGTGGGAAACAAACATTGGTCTCCTGGGAGAGAGTCGTGTGTGTGTTTGACCATTCCGCCACCCCTGCCTCCCATGTTCTTCCTACTACATTATTGCTGCGGACTGGATTACACTGGAGTCAGTTAAAAGCCCTCATACAGGTGCTCGGGAGTGCCTTGTTTGTCAGTAACAGAGGCAAAGGCCACTGACTAAGCTTCTGTATTTGAAGCCCTGGGAACAAGACCAGGTTAGATATTTGGCACCTGATGCATGAGGGGTAGCAGTGAGCTGAGCAGTAATGATATAAAGGAAGAAAATTGTTTTCAAAGTGATTTTGCCATTGGAACCCTAATCATTCCTGCCATAATGCAAGAGGAAATAGTTTTATTGATGTGAATCTCCTCCACAATTTCAAATGAGCTCATTCACAGTTTTGTGCTTTATTAACCTGATTTTATTGTCTTATAAGAAATGATAATTGAGTGATATGGGAAGGGTTTAATCTTTCTCTCTGTCTGTATTTAACCTTGTGCTGCTGCATTAAAGTGACCTGAATGCTGTTTAAGACATGAGACAACATATAAAAGCCACCACATCAACATAATAGAAGGCTTTATTCATAATAGCAGTTAATCATCAGTATTAGTCACCGCAGCAGTAACAAACTTGGATACTTTGCCGATGGCTGTTGGAGGGCAGGATACTGGCTGCGGCACCGTCCTGATGTTTCTCCTCCCTGTTTAAATTTTCCACCTCTGTAGGTCCTTCCAGCCACAAGGTCACAGTGTGTTTTTAATTGTGGTGCCCCTCAACCCCCGCACCCCCCCACCGCATCCCACCAACCCCCTCAGCCCAAATGATGAACGACTGCACCTTGTGAAAAGGGCCCTCTCCAATAAACAAGCTTATCTCTCCTCTCTCTCTCTCGCTGCTGCCTGTGAATAATGAGCTCTGGGTATCACTGTTAATCACTATAATTGTTAATGTTAAGAGGGGGCCGGTTGCTAGTTGCCCGACGCCCCACGCCTTTATTGATTTCATTTTTTTACATTAAAACGCTGCATGCCTTTGTCAGAGCAGTGGGTCACCCCCCCTCCTCACCCACACCCCCCCAGAGAGAAGCTAATTAGTTATTTAGTGGCCTGTGTGTGTGATGGTGTGTACGTGGGACGGCAGAGCAGAGCTAAAGCCTGTTATCAGTAGCCTGATAAAGGGAATTGGTTGTCCCGCAGTAGCTGTGAGAGGCTATGGCTGATAGCAGCGTGGCTATTATAGAGAGGACAGGCACGTGCATGCTCACATACACACATTTATTCACACACTGCTGGAAACATACACATGTAAATACGCAGAGGCACATAAACCTGCGTGGAGTCTGTAGAAGGATCATTTTCACTGAGGATCAGGGGAACATGTGACCTCCACTTTTTAACATCCAGATCTTACCCGAGTTCAGATGAATATCCAAAATCACTCAAAACAGGTTACTAATACTCTGTTTTACACTCCTACTCTTGTTCCAAGGGCAGTTTTGTTATTTGTTTCTTTACATTTGCATTCCTCCACGTTAAGCACAGACAGTGGTGGGAGTGGTACTTCAGTAAAAGTACCAATAACCCTGTGAAAATATTCCAATGCAAGTAAAAGTCCTGCTTTTAGAAGCTGCCAAATCTGTATGTACTTTGAATACTTACCGTGCAGTAAATTTTTCCCTGTCAGTGTTTTCCTATCATATATGATGCTTTTGGATTAATACTACTGCTCCATTAATGTGCATGTTGCATTTTGCTGCTGTAGGTGTTTAAGGTTGGGCTCAATTTAACTCCTTAACACACTATTGGGTAATTTAATCTAAAGCAATGCATCATATTCTATAAGATCATCATATGTTTGTAGCATGGCTGTCCTGTGAGAACCAGCCCTGTTTTCAGATTTGTTGCGATACATTTTCCAGCTGATCCAAGAGGGTTTTTAAAGAGCTTATTGAGTGCCAGATTTCTTTTTAACAAATAAAGGAACACTTCAATCCTCAGTTTATCACAAATATCTAAAATCAGCTTATCTGTAGATACATGGTTTTCACTGGACATGAATGTAAAAGTAATGCTGTCAGACAAATGCAGTGGAGTACAAAGTACAACAGTTACCTCTGTTATGTATAAAGACCCGTTAAATGGAAATACTCAAGTAAAGTACATCTACTTCAACTTTTACTTTAGTACAGCACTTTGCTTTGTAGCCTGAAACAAAACTTTGCAGTTTAGGGTGATAAATGCAGTTTTTTCCTTTATTCACAGTACAATGATAAAAATAAAAGCCAGTGAATATAATGAATGAATACCATCTTTTTAAAATTCCTGTTTTAATTCACAAATTATGTAAAAAAAAAAAAAAAGTATTTATTAGTTTGTACATATTATATTTTACATTTATGGGTTATTTATTTGATGATCACTTTGGCTAGTTCCTCTAAATGCACAACTTAACAAGCATTTACATTTATATGTATCTCATCACTGTTGTGGAAGGATGCTTAGGTATAGCATGGTGAGTAGTTTAATCCTCACATTGTGTTCAATGTTCCTTTTGTGTTGGTGGTGGTGGTTGTAAGTATACTTCGCTGTCTGTAGAAATACAGAAAAATCATTTTTGATTTCACAGTTAACCTGCTGAATAAAGTTAATTTTACTCTGTCTGCCTCACATCAAGTCACAGCTGAGCTGGGCTGAATAAAAGGAAAACTGCCCGATGTGTACACTTTGAAAACTCCTGCTCTGTAGCGACAGCGTGAACAGTATTTTAAACATTCTAAGTAAACTCATGCACATTCTTTGGCATTTCAACTCTTACAAACAATGAGGCTCACATCAGTAGAAGAGTTTTTAAATAAACCTGGGAGACAGAATCCATTTTCCAGTTTACAAAACTTACAAGACTATAATTTTGATTTATGCATTTTTTAAGCTGAAAGTTTTTTTCTTTTGCAGACATTAGAGCATGTTGGAATTGTGTGGGTTTTTTACATTTTATTCTTTTACACCAGTTCCTCCCTCACTGTTGATGTAAGATGGTAGCTCAGGTCTATTATTTATCATAAACTGACTTTTGATTTTCAAGTAATTTTTCACTGTATGTGTGTGTGTGCTGGTAATTAAGGCTGTGTGTGTGAGCTGAGACACTCCCTAAAGAGAACTTTAGTTTTAGTGGAACCATTAACCTTTCAGATGACAGAGATCATGCAGCCAGAGCTGCAACGATGACAGAATGATGATGAGAGAGACACTATGTATCATTACTGTGTGTGTGTGTGTTTTGTTAATTAGTGGCAGTAATCAGATGCTGCTCATTACATCCTCTCAACGCATGACTAGAGACTAGAGATTCATGTATGTTCATGTCTCTCTGAGTGTGTGTGTGTGGTTGTGTAAGCTAGGATCACAGAATTGGCCCCTGCACCAGCCAGCATTGTGGCACAATGTACAACTCATTCATCCATCCATACACACACACACACACACACACACACCTCATGCCTCGACACTGCGATCGCGACTCCAGATCTCTCCTAATTAATTATCTTGCTCTGATCACAGGAACACTCTAATTAGACAGACTCCTTCAATTACCTGCCAGAAATTAGTCTTCTCCATAATGCACCACACATTAACCACATCAACAGGAATTAGTGTGCAGCGTAACAGAGTTGACGCCAGTTACACCAATGGGTAAGTGTCTGTTTCAGGATTACTGCTCATGAAAGAAATCAAACAGCAGCTGTCAGCTTCATAATAGACATCACGCTTAAATAATATGCCTCAGACCTCTGACTCTGACTGGAATTAGTCTCCTGTACTTACTATAAGTTCGGTAGATACTCAGAAAAGTGGCTACCTAAATTTATCAGGCCTCCAATCTATAGCTCATGGTCTAAAATGAATGCAGCAAGTGCATTCAAGGCATGTTCACTTTTGCTAGTAAAACAGGGCATTATCTGGGTGCAAAGTAAGGAGCAAAGGGGTTATATTTAGTCCCTTACTGTGCGTTCACACCAAACGCGAATGAAGCGAATTACTTGCGCGTAACGCGAGTAACGCGCCGCCCGTAACGCCCGAGTTTCGACGCCTGACCATTAGTTAATTTGCGTCATCGCGTCATTCGCGCGAGTAGCGGGGAAGCCGGCGGCTGTGCTAACTGGAGCTAAGCTAGTGCTAACGTTCGTAGTACAACCATTCTGCAAACTAATTACAGACACATATTTACAGAACTTACCAAGTAGACCAGTCTCCTCGGCGTCTTTCACCCAAGCCTGCTCCTTTTTGTTGCGGTCTCTGTAGAGTAGACACGTAGTATCATATAGCTCCGGGTAGCCACTGACGACCGTGGCAGAGATAACCACCATCGCCGCTTTGTACCTGCTCTGGAAGTCCCAAATGCCTCGGAGGGCCAAACGCCGTCGTTATTGGGTTCACCCGATCCTGCAGAAGCACATCCAACTGGGGACCAGTTTGAGGACCTGTTGGCGTGGGCTGGTGCCAGGATCTCCCGGCAGGACACCAGCTACAGGCGCTACATTTCAGCTGCGGAGTGTCTGTCCATCTGTCTCCGGTGAGTAGCAGTTTATTGTTGTGTCAACAACTGGATGTCAACCATGACGTCGGGAGAATCTCAACACTGATTGGCTTTCGCGGCTATGACTCACGCAAATTCGCCTCAAAAGTTCAACATTTTCAACTCGAGCGATGAGGCGTTGGACGCGAATTTCGCGTCTATCGCGCCGCGTCCATCGCGTCTATCGCATCCATCGCGCCGCGCTAAACGCGTCCATTCGCGTCTAATCGCGTCTTTGCATTGACTTTGTATGTAATCTTGACGCGCGAATTGGTGAATTCGCGTTTGGTGTGAACGCACCTTTAATGAGTCATAGGTGTGTTTTGGGTGTAACATGAGTTCAGCCAATCTGAGTGTCATCTCCCATTCCCTTTAAAATCCATGTGCTCCTGCACCTGGTGGATTGATTTCTGGTTTTCTGCTGACAGCAATGCAGTAAGAGCAGAAGCGTCACTGCAGCAAATATCATGGGACATTCAAGCACCAAAACTAAAAACTAAACAGAACTAAACATTTAGTTTCTGAAATAATCAACAAAGTTACGCTGCTCCTCATGTGTAAATGTTCACAGCATCTCTCTCAATGGGGACTAGGAAAGTAGCTCTGCTCTCTGCTACATTCACGTTTTACAGAATGTAATTTTCCTCATTACTGATGTATTACTTCACCCACCTGCAACCCATTAGCACGTTCCTGTGAATGTAACAAGCAGAGTGTAGGGAAGGGAGAACACACAAAATCCACCCAAAAACCAAAACAGAATCATCACAAGTTTGGCATGAGGGACTCTGCACTTCAATGGTTTTAATCCTTCCTTTCTGGCAGAACAGCCCTGTAATGGTAGTTGCTAAGGCCTCTTGTTCTTTGGGGTCCCTCAAGGGTTAGTCCTCGGCCCAATCGTTTACTCAAATACATACCTCCTGCAGTCATATTATTTACATGTGAGGAATTTACTTCCACTGTTAAAGGCCGTCCACACAAAGAACGAAAATTATAATGATAAATATAATTATAATGATACGAGCATCCACACTAATCAGTGATAAATTTCTGAAACCAAGCCAATTCCTTGTCAGTGTTTATGTTATTCATTAAATTGCTACAAATTCCAACAGTGTCATTTGTCATTTTCGTTGTCATTATAGTTCCATCCACTTGAGATAGAATGGTTTTTAAAGCAATATATTAGTTATTGTTATAGTTATCGTTCTTGGTGTGGATGGCCCTTTATGCAGATGATACACAGTTGTATATCTCTGTAAAACCAAATGAAACCAGCAAAAACAATTGCATTCTTCCATTTACTGTTTCCACCTGGCAGCCCTGGCAGAGGAAGAACATTGAACAGCGAGAATGCACACAAACCCTGGCCTTATTACAATAGTTTCCTGTAAAGTTCAGAAGTGATTTTAACATCCTGCTGCTAACTCTGAATAAATAAACAATGAATGCCCTGATGAGCATGAGCAGTGCCTACAATCTTTTGGCAGGTGCCTTGTGGGAATTCCCAAACCCCAGTCCAGTTCTCAATGAAACCAGGCTTTAGCAGTACAATCAGGGTTCCTCAGTTAGATCTGTCTTTACCTCAAGTTCCTCCTCAGATGTCTGTTTATTACCATTCTCATGTTGTGTTTTCTCACAATCTTTAACTCTTAATAATTTATTTCATTGGTTCACTGGTTCATTGGACCTAAGTTAGCCTTTCTCCAGTGCATATCATTGTCTTTAATGTTCTAAATTATACACTTTTACCTTACTAGGACTTGTTGACTTTTCATCCTCATATGTTTTGAAAAAAAAAACCAAACAAACAAAACCACACAATTTGACAGCACTTCACCTATAATCCTTATGGGGTTTAATGGTTTAAACTCTAAAACATTAAAGTTGATCCAAACCCGCACAAATGTCAAGTCTTTTACAGTTTGTTAACAGAAGCACACTGTGTTTTCAGTTCCTTCTCCCTGAACAGTGAGGATTTGTTCTGTCTGCAGCTGAATCTGACTCATCTGATGGATGACTGCCAGTCACAACGATGCTGAGGGGACATGTCCACACAGGAGGATTTAACCTGGGATTATCAAATTGGCAAGACATGGTTTGACGACCTGCAATGCAGTCCTATAAAGGAAAGCCCATTAAGGGAAACAGCTCATCCACTGAAATTCACTTTGGTCCCGTTTTCCAATGATTTGGCACTGCAAATGACATAATTCTATACATTACTGTTGAAAATTTTCCACTCTCTGTAATAGTATAGGTCATTGAGTACATTTTCCTTTTTTCAGGCAGCAGTTTGTTAAAATTTGGTTGTGTTGCAAATTCAGTGAAACACAGTCCATTTGAGCTTCATTGGGTCCAACCAACTGAATGTGTTTCGTGCAATCCAATCTTTTTGGTTCGCGGTTATGCTTTCATCCCATATAGAGGGCAGATAAGGTGGTTTGGCAGCAGAGAACTTTATAAAAGGGAAGCTGAAAAACCAGACCAATAAGCAGGAGTTGTGCAAAAAAGTTTCATTTGTTAACAAAAAGTTTACTGAAACAAATAGCAAAAATGAAATCCAGTCCTGGATAACTGGGACCTAACACCTGCCCAGGTAAGTTTAGGGTGAGTTAAACAGAGTAAGCATCCACATCACACAGAATAATGAACAAACCACTGTTACAAGATCTCTAAGTTACTGCTGACATCACAATCTATCTGTGGGCGCCCATCCATATCCAAAGAGATAGTTCAGAATTTTTAATGTGGGGATGCATGGGGTACTTTTGCACAGACAGTATATTACATACAGTGGATGTCAGTTGGACCGCTCCCAGTTTGGGGAAGCAGGCTGGAGTCCTTACATAGAAACTAAGCCATCTACAGCTTGGGAGGGGTTTAGCAACAAAACATATTTAATCCATATAAAAAAGTTCCACCTAAAAAGCCTGTATCAGTTTATGTGTACACTATATTTAGAATATTTTCACTGCTTTACCTTACTGTGAGTCAGCCATTTCCTGTGGGAAATGAAGCTTGTTACATTGCTTTCTTCAAAGCCAGACTCTATTGACAAAAAAAGTGATGTAATATTGTTGTTTAATATTGTTGAACACAGGAGCTGCTGGTCTACTGCTGCCTCAAACTGTTATTTTGTTTGTGTTACTCTGTAACTTAGACATGTTAAAGGTTTAGTTCAGATTTACCAACAAACTAACTAACTGACAGAAGCAGTTTCCGAGTTTTAGCAATCTTAAATTATTGTTTTTCTCAATGGAGTCTGGTGGCTTTCATGAGAGAATAGATGGGGACTGGAAGCTGCTAATGGCTTCCCCATTGGAACGCACTGTCTGACAGAAAGGTAAAGCGGTGGAATTGTTCTCAATATAGCATACACTGAAACTGATTTTTTTTTTTTTTTTGCTGGCTAAAATACCTTTTGTTGCTGACTCCCATCTACAGCAGTACATTGCTTAGCTTCCATGTCAGTACTCCAGCCTGTTTCTTCAAACTGGAGGCATGCCAACTGACACTATGGGTAAGTACCATATACAACCACACTCCAAAAAATCTGAACTATCCCTTTAACAGGGCCCATCCCTCCCTGCTCAGAGGATATGATTAGTCAAACCAGTTTGTGCTTTTCATTAATTGAGCTGCATCCCAGGCAGAATCACAAAAAAAGAAAAAAATCTATATGAACCCATAAATAAACAAACTACACAAGCTTGTCTCATTATTATCTCATGTATCAAATAAACTGAAACACTGGTTTGAAATTAATAATTAAGCTGACACTAAACCGCTGTTAATGTTGGGGAATAGGACCTAGTTCAAATGGAGAAAGGAAAGCTTTACACATTCATACTGAATTGTATTAAATGTGTTCACTATATATAGGGACACAGATGCATATACAGTACTATATTGTATGGATTGCTTTTTTATTCATCGTTGCATTTAATGTTGACTACTAATGACTGCTGTTTGCGGGCCAAATTACACCTCAGCAACATTAAAGGAGATATATATTACGCTCATTTTCAGGTCCATATTTATATTTTTGTTGTGTTCAAAAAACACTTTATTTTCCTCATACTGTCTGTGCTGGAGCACCTGTATTAACCCTCTGTCTGAAATGCTCTGTTTGAGCTCCTGTCTCTTTAAGGCCTTTCAAAAAGCCAGGTCTGCTCTGATTGGTTAGTGTTTCCGGTCTTAAGCATCTTCTCTGCTATGCCTAGTGCAAAGTACATGGTGCACAGGTGGACTTTGGCAAATCAGTCTGCATTGATCTATAAATAATTGTGAGTGATTCTTACAGAAGTTGTCCACAGCTGTGTTTTTCTGTATGAAAACCTTCCATTTATGAAATTCCTACAGCCTTCCGAGGCAGTAGGACACATGTGTAGATGAATCTGCAGCATCTGATTGGAGCATAGCGTCATTGGACATGACCATCCACTCTGTTTACCTACATTAGATCACATGAAATAGACACCAGGCTGCTACAGAATAACCACACACACCTGTACACACATCAGACAAGCCTGTTATAACTCAGCATTCTGTTGTTTATGTGGGAGACATCAGATTACAGCAGCTCATTAATCCTGTGCATCAAACTCGTCACGTTGCTGTTACATTTTACGATATGATGACACCATTTATGATGGCAGATACAATATAATTAAAACTGATCCACCTGCCTCTGACTGGCTTCTGATTTGAGGTGCTGTGTGTTCACATCATGCTGCTCTGCATCAAGACAACAACATGACTTCCTGCAGAAGCTGGCTCTTATTTGTTGAGCTGTTGTTTTCATGCCTCCCTGCGATTGGCTCAGCTGAGTCCAGACATGTGATTGGCTAAGATTGTATTTATCACTTACAATTCAGTTTTCAACTTAAATGGCTGGCTAACCTCTGTTAGCCATTAAACCATAAATTAAAAGTTAGCAGAAGAAAAATTAGCAAGGTTTCTGTCACTGCCATTACAATGGTTAGATGCAGCACTTGAGGACTGCCTCTGGAGTCTGGAGCTGCTCTCCTCAAGGTCAGTTCAACGTCTGCCTCATTAGCACAAGCTAACACAGCAACAGCTGCTAACGTCCAACACAGACCTGTTCAGTGGAACCAACAAACTCACATCAACACCAAAATGGCTTGACTCTGTTGTTAAACTTGAATAGCATTAGGTAACATGAGCTGTGGGATTCTAACAGTTAGCCCTGTAACTGCCTGTGTGCGGGTATACGCTCACTAACTGTTCTTGACAGGGAGTTCACACTATGCAGCAGTAAGTTCATGATTAACAGAGAGGGAGCAACAGCAAGGCAACAAAGTGCTGAGCGAAGCATTACGCTGCAAACAGCCCTATGGTAAAATAACATTTTACCAAGTGGCAAACCTCCGGGGCTGAAAAATGAAGCCAACATGGAAGTGCCAAAAACTGCAGTTCCTCTAATGGCCACTTGAGGCTGGCTCTAGAAACCAGTCAGTCTCCGTAGACCCCCAAGGTGAAATGTCTAACTTCACAGGAGAAGTAAACACATTTACAGCCTGGTACAAAAAACAATGGTTTTGGTCTTTATAGTTAATTTCTCTCTTCATTCAACTGTCGGGGGAATTTTTATATAACTCACCCATTTACATGTTATTAAGGCTTAAAGTTACGCAGAATTAAGGGCGGACCATTTTGACAGACAAGCTGTCTGCAGATAGTGTCTTTGGCTGCTCAGTCAGATCCACCCCTCACTCCTCCACAGCTCCAGTATCTCACCCAAAAAAAATGGTCACTTCTGGCTCCCCCCAAAAAAGGCAGCAATGGTTTAAATGCCGACCTGGAGGCATCAACACAGGAGTCCAAAAAACCAATGGGTGATGTCACGGTATCTTTGCCTGTTTTTTTGTTTGTTTTTTTTACAGTCCATGAATTTTACCCATTTTAAATAGTAAGAAATATATAAAAGTAAAGTTTCCATGTTGGGCATACAATACTTCTTGCTCATAATTCATGGCCCCATATGCAGCATACTCTATGTATACTCTACAGGTCACAGTACAGTTCAGTCTAATGAGATTATATCATGTCTGTTTAAACTGGGGTACAACTGTTAGTCCAGTTCAGTTCCAAGGAATCCTGTCCAGTCCAGTCCAACCCAGCCCAGTCCAGTCCAGTTTAGTCCAGTCCAGTCCAGTGGATCCTGTGAAGGAAGTGATTTTAATTAAAGATAAGTTGCTCAGTGTGCGGCCATACTGAGCCAGTTAATCTGAATCCAATAGGCTGGATGTAGCAGCTAGGAGGCCCTTGTAAAGCACAGGCTCTATTGAAGCCCACTGCATTTCATTTGGGTGGGAATCAATGCAGATTGACACCACTTAACATGCAAATGGTGCTCAGGTCAACCGGCGGCTTCCTGCCCGCTGGCGGTGGTCCAACATCTACAGCTTAACTCTCTTTCTCCACTTTACATCTCCTCTCTCCATATTACTTCTCTTTCTTTTCTCCTCGCTAACTTGTTTTCTTCCCCTTGAAAGATACTTCTCTTCCTCTTTACCCTGCCCACTTCCTTGTCTTGCCTCCTTTCTCCTTGTCCTTTTCTACTTTCCCTTCCGTCTCCTCTTCCTCCTCTCCCCAAAATCATATTCAGGATATTCGTCCATTTAAAGATATGAGAAAATAAAAGACTATTGATTGCTTGATAAACTGCCACTGATGGCAACAGAATGGGAGTAAAGTCAGTATAACCCCTTGCTGAGGCTGTGTGTGTGTGTTAGCTGGAGGCACTATATGGGAGATGCTGTGGATCAATAAAGTGTATTTGTGTGTGTCGGCCCTTAGCTATCCTTCCAATTACACATTTCCAGCAGCGCGGCCGAGCACAGCTCTTTGTTAAAGCCTTAATGGATCAGCTCAGGGAAGTGTCCACATGCGCGCTCTCACACACACACACACACACACACACACACACACACACACACACACACACACACACACACACACACACAAACACACACAAATATATACAGCTTTACAAGGTAAGCATTCTCAAATTGATTTGTTAAACAGCGTTTTGAGCCCCGGCGCTCTCTGCAACTGTGTAATTACTGTGAGAGCTGACGCTGTATCTGTGTGTGTGTGTGTATGTGTGTGTGTCCGCATCAGAGTGTGTCTGTGGATAATTTCATGAAGCGCTGTGCGTTTGTGTTGCTAACAGTTTCCAGATGAAGGAAGCTCCGTGTGTCTGATTATTGAAGGAGAGAGCGTTTCATTAGGAATTTACCTCACAACAGCAGACACATTACTGCCAGCACCACCTCCTCACTCCTCCACTCATCTCCTCTTCCTTTCTTCACTCCTTTCAGATCAAATGAGCAGCGTATGAAGCTTTATTCCATTTATCGAACGAGCACTAAACTAATTCAATTTGCAAGTCAAAAAAGAGCATGCAGGGATGGATTTGTGAGCAGAGAAATTTGCAAAATCCAGATTTTGTGTGCACCGTGTTCAAAATCGGCTCTCGCAGAAAAAAACAGAATAAAGGAGTGGAGAGACGTAAGGTATGCAGATGCTTCCACAGAGGTAAGGACATTCAATTTGGCATCATTATGGATCACTTGTGTCCTTACAGGAAAGCAACACTGCACATCAGTACAGTTATTCTCAGTAAACACCTTAATGCTTTGATAAAACTCTTGTATAGTAATGCCAACATCCACATTCACAGTGGGTCCCTGAATGGTTTGATGAATATGAAACTGGATGTTGTGTCCTTCACACCCAGGTAGCCATCAGACTTGGTCCAATTGCGGCTGAGTGTCTGCTGACTCTGGCTGCCAAATATGAGCCAGGTTTGGCCCGTTTACTTTTGTCAAATCTGACTAAGATTTAACTGTTACAGACGGAACTGGAAGCACCAAAATGTGCTCTGGCCTATAGATGGTTGCCAAATCTGGCAACGATTAGATGCTGTAAGCATGGGCCTATCCAAGCTGAGACACGGCTGGCAGAATTGGACCAGTTTATTACGCCAGATTCTGGGGGATAATTCATCCTTGGTCTCAGCTGAGTCATTCTGGCCACCTGGTGAGTTTCCAGATCTAAGGGTACACAGACCACACACCTGATCTCAGACAGGGTGTAAGTTTATTCCACTTTACTTATTCCACAACCAAAGCCAGTGGAAACTTTACATGTTTCTGCAAACCATAGATATGTTACATTTGCACGTCATTATGTTTTATGATATGTGTCAATAACGCCATGGTTAACGTGTAGTTAGGTTAAGGCAACAAAGCACTTAACTGTGATTAAGAAAACATAGTGTTTGGGCTTACAAGCACAGTTTTGATGGCACAGTCATGGCTGGAGAAGCTATTGATGTCTTCATTAAAAACAGTTGCTTTCTATGGCACTATTCTGGTGGGAAACACTGTGGTGTCTCAAATAAATTAAGACTGCTTTTTGTGGCACTATCTTAACGGAGAAAAAAAGCAACAAGTTACCAAAAACACCCATGTTTAGTGGTTAAATAGCTGCTAGAAACACAGCGATGTCTTGCAAAACAACTGGCTTTGGTGTAAGATGGTCTCAAACAGTGTCATCTAGGTGAGACGCCACTCACCAGCTCCTCCACCTCCACACTGATACAGTCAACTCATAGACTTTATCACTTTAGAGACGTTGATATGACGCTGGATATCAGTGTATCCTCATACAACAGTTTGTATGATGTCCTATGAATTAGCTCGTCACGAATAGCATTATGTACTCAACGTAAAGTTATGGAGATTAGGTTTAGGCATATAAAGTTACTGTGGTTACGTTAAGGAAAAGAAACATGGTGATGATTTACCTTAAAATGACTTAAAGTTCACTCAAAGTCAGATACCGAAAACCGGTCTCCTGTAGGGAAAGTCCTGTGTTTTGTGACCCATCCACTACTCCAACCTGCCTCCTTGTGCAACTGCTTCCTGTTTTATACTTTATTTCTGGCAGCGCATTGGTCACAGCTGATCACAGCCTTCCGAATTATGCGGGTTATGCACAAATTACTGGCTCATGAGTACATGGGATGTATGAATTTTGGTGCATTACTTTTTGTAGGAAAATGCACGAAGAGCACATGACAACAGCCTGAGATGGTGCATGGTCATCATTTTTGGCCAAGATTCCTCAAAGGGTGTTTTGAAGTTGTCCAGACTGACTACCAAACCATTTGCCCACGGACAATACAACTGTTTCCAGTGTGCTTTTATGTTCTGGCATAACTCTCATGTCTATGTGTTGTTAGTTTTACTAATCAATCAATTTCAATCAATGTTATTTATAAAGCTCAATATCACAAATCACAATTTGCCTCACAGGGCTTTACAGCATACGACATCCCTCTGTCCTTAGGACCCTCACAGCAGATAAGGAAAAACTCCCCCAAAAAACCCTTTAACAAGGAAGAGCAACTGAGGAGGGATCCCTCTTCCAGGGCGGACAGCCGTCTGTAACCCATTGCATAATGTGTTGTTTAGTTTGAATTAGAGAGGAAATGTTAACATATGGCTTGTTTTAGTTCATACTGTCCTGCTAGCTGATACTGAGGACTAAACACATACGCTCTTTGGCTGTTGGTGGGATAAAATCCTTGTTCTAAAACACAGTTCACAAATAGGATGTAGACATTGTTGCTTCAGAAATAATTTTGAAAGACCCACCAGAGGAGAGGGTGGAGAGGATGAGCATGAGGAGAGAAAGGTGATCTAACTATAATCAGTTTGTCTGCCCCAAGTTGGGTTTTTATCAGTGTGAAGGACTTTGTCCATCCAACCATGACACCTCCTTCCTCCTCTCTCTCTGTGCACTTTCTGCTCATTACACCCTTTCCTCTGCAATCTCACTCTCTTTACTCACAATTTGTCCTCTCAACTGTGTGGCAATGAGCACATGAGCCAATCATTTCATGTTGTAAAGCAGCTACAGAAACAGACTGTGTATGTAGCAGTCGAGAGTAGTATGCTTTAGATCAGAGGGGTCACACTAAGTGTTCAGACAGACACACAGCAGTGGGGTTCATGAAGGATCAGAAACATGACACCCCTAATGTGAATAAACTCAGTTAATGGAAACCAGATTTAACAAAAACATGTTATTTTGTGTTTTTGGATTATCATTTCTAACTGTGATATTTATATACATAGATTTTTGCTATTATTATTTATATTATATTTTTTGTATATATTATTATAGTTATAGTTATTATAGTTGTATATACATATCTATTGATTAGTACCCAATGTGTAACACTGTCTTTTAATTAACAATGTGTGCTCTCCAAGCCCAAGCTGACATGATGTTGCCTAAGTGATGTTACTTAAATTATTTTCTCAGACTTTCATGGTTTTTTTATCATGGTTTGTTTAAAAATCCACCTGAATTGGGGTGGCCTCTAGCTCACCAGGTAGAGTGTGCGCCCCATATAGGCTGAGGCCCTTGCGGCGGCTGTCATCCCTCCACCCTCTCCCACCCTTCCTGTCTGTCTTAAGCTGTGCCATCAATAAAAGGGAAAATGCCCAAAAAGTAATCTTAAAAAAATCACCTGGGAAATGAACAGCTTGCTCCCAGGTGAAAGTCCAGAGTTTGTTTGACCCATCCACCCACATGGACTAGTGCAGCTGTGGCTCAGAGGCAGAGCAAGTCATCCTGTAATCAGAAGGTAAGTGGTTCAATCCCTGGCTCCTCCATGTCAAAGTACTAGGAGACTGTAACTCATAGAGTAAAAGTGGTTCAACTGGTCAGAAGACTAGAAAGGCGCTATACCATTTACCTTGCTCCTCTTTAAATTACAGACATTATGGGTGGCGTGAAAAACTGCTGCTAGGTGTGTATCATGCTGCTACGACAGGTGCCCCTTTGCGTCGGTATTTGATGCAGACATCACTGACAAAGCAACAGTATTCAACAAGCTGGGAGTTAGAACGGGCTGTTCCTACTGCTCTCCTCCCAACCAGGGGCGCCCATAAGGGGGGAAAAAGGGCCACAGTTGGGCAACTGGGGCAACAAGAAACCATGTTCATCCTACATTTCAGCAATGAAAACAACTTTTGAGACAAAGTATCCACCATTACCTATGAACACTACAATAATGAACATTGTATTTGTTGTTGCTTTAGTAAAATGTGAGCCTAATGACTGGCATAATGAAAACCCGCTCTCCTGAAAACAATATGAGGCATTGTTTTTTGAAAACAAAAAACAAACAAACAAAAAAAACCTGCAAGCTGCTGGCCACGTGACCTGTAAAATGTCCTGATCTAAAGAAGGAGAGAGAGTATGTGCATTAAGCAGATTAAGGAGGGCCCATTCTCTGGACCTTCACAGGGGTCCAGCCTTCTCTGTAGGCGGGCCTGCTCCTGCCTCCCATTGATGTTAAATCATTGCAGTTACAGCTTCATTATACTCAACCCTGTTTCTGAGCACTGAGAAAGTTAGTTATCTCTCACCCTCCTTCACCTCCAGACTCCACAACCATTCACTCCTACAAATGCAACAACACCGATGAGCTGCACAGATAGAATAAAGTCCTGGGAGGAAGATCCAGTGTGTGTGTGTGTGTTTGAGAAAGAGGGTGATATACTGTATGTGTGTATTATGAATGGGTTTATGTCTGTGTTATGTATGTTTTTGCCTGTGTGTCCATGTTTTTATCTGACCTACTGTGTGTGTGTGCCAGTGTAAACATACATGCATGTGTGTGTTTATATGTGTGTGTGTGTGTGTGTGTGTGTTTGTGCTCACGACTCGGGAAAAGACAGCAGTCTAAAGGATGAAATTGAAGAGATTAGCATGGTCTGCTCTGCTTTTGATTAGTTCTGACTGGAAATCTGCCGGAGCCACAAGGGGCCCCTCAGCAGCCTGCGCTCTCCCTCGCTCCCTCTGCAAGTGTCTCTCCCTCTCTCTGCTCTCGTAGCGTTTCGCGCCACGCCAGAAATTGAATTGATATTTTGTAAACCTGATTTGTGGATAACGCGATGTGACAGCGACAAATGCCTGGCTGAGAATGGTTTTCAAAGCCAGTCCAAATGAAAGTTATTACAGGGTAAATGCGCATTTCTTTGTCTCGGCGGCAGCAGCAGCCCCTCCTGGCTCCGTGTATGAGTTTATATGGGTTGAATATGGATCCATTTCCTGGGTAATTGAATTGATACTGTCATGCACGGGGGCAGTGCCACATTGCTCTGCAGGGCGGATGGGCTGTCTGATTGAATTGGATAGGGGGGGAAATGTGTGTGTGCGTGTGTGTGTGTGTGTGTGTGTGTGTGTAAGGGGTTGTCAGCAAGCAGTCATAAGATAGACACACCTCAGTGTTCTCCTGATTACTGCCGTACAGCCAATTGTCTCTCCAATAATCTGCCGCCACAACCCCCTGACACACACTCTCGCGTGCACACACACATGCGGACGGATACGGGTCAGGCAGCACAGAAGCCATTTCCAATTCCAGGGTAGGCGAGCGCGCCGCAGATCTGCTACATATTAATTTTGTCCCGGCTGAGATTTGCTCCCATTCAGTTAGAGCCGATTGATGAGAGAGCAGAGAGGATCGGACGGCTGCTCATTCGCTCTCCTCACCTCTGATTAGAAACACTGCCGCTGTCACCGCGCTATTAGGACGGAAGGAGGGAGAGGAGGGGAGAGAGAGAGGTAGGGAGAGATGGAAGGGTAAAAAGAGATAAGAGAGGGACAGTGAGAAGGGAAGGAAAGAAGGCGAGATAAAGGAGGGGAGAGGGGGAGAACAGAGGGGAGGAAAAAGGGAGGGGGAGAAAGAAGGAGGTGAAAGCAGAGACATGAAGAAGAAAGGGACATGGCTATGTAAGGGAGGGGGATAGAGGAGTGAGAGGAGATAAAGAGAGAGGAAGCAGTAGAGAATAGAGGGGCGGAAGAGATGAAAGGATGGAAAAGAGGAAAAGGGGTGAGGAATGGAGAGATGTCAGGAGAAAGAAACAAAGGAGGTCAAGTGTGTGAAGGAGTGAAAGGAGAAAAGATTCAATGGAAGGAAAAGAGGACAGGTGTGGTGGGAGAGAGAACAATGATGGAGGGAAAAAGGAACAGAGAAATGCAGAAGTAACACATATAAAGGGATGGAGGGAGTGCGACATGGGTGTATGGACGGGGATCGTGAGGGAGGGATAGTGGGGCTGAGGGAAGAAAGGAAGGATGAGGTTGGGAGCAAGAGAAAGAAAGAGAGGGCTGACAGCTTGAGAGAGTGATGGAAGGAGAGAAAAGGAAGGACAGAAAAGAAAAAGTGAGATAGAGTTGAAAAGACAAAAGTCCAAAAAAGTGATTGGCATATTGAATGAGTGACCTACTGAGTGTTAAAGACAATTCAATATTTTGGGAACTGCACTCAATCACTTGCTTTCCGAAAGTGAAATGGAAGGAGCCATACCATTCAAACCCCTATGTGTTAATTAAAAGAGCAGTGTGTAGGATTTAGGGGGATTTAGTGGCCCCAAAATTCCCTCAGTGGTCATTGTTTAGGAGATTGTTACCAGGAGCTGAATTATCCCCAAAGGTCTCTTCCTCTTCAAAACAAACCAGGTGATTAAAAATGGGAAAAACACTAAATAAAGCGGTTTCATGTTACAAATCAGAGTTTCTCTGAAACTGTTCAGTTCATCATAGACTAGCAGAGATCCAGATATTCAGGAGGTTTTTACCAGGAGCTGAATTATCTGCAGAGGATCTGCATTGCCAAAACAAACTGATCAAACAAGTGGATTTCTTGTCTGTGAAACTAAAGTAAATTAAAGCTTCATCTCCACTGAGGGAAATGGTTTTCAGCTTACAAAGATAAACAGAAGGACTGCGTCACAGCAAGGTGTGGTTACATTTCTGGGGAGGTGCATGTTAGGATACAGCATAGGCTATGGCGTAAGTACGGTGTCAGTTAAATGCAGAAGTATATATCCTGCTTATGTTGTACTGTCCAACATTTATCTGTGGACATGTTGATACAGTGTTTTTATGAGCAAAATACCACCTAATACATTATCAACTGGTATTGCTAACAATGGCTAACCTGGCTTGAACTGGGCTGTCTTGGTTTTCAAGCTTGAATGCACTCGACCTTCTCAACAGAGAGAAGACTCACTTTCAACAATGAATACTTTTTCATCTAATAACACGGCAAAGTGAGTATGGAAGGAAAGGACAGAGAAGTCCTACTAATCTTACTATATAATTACGAAAACTCTGTCTGTGTGTGTGTCTGTTCCACGTTTTTCTCCTCACTGACTTGGTCAATCCATGTGAAATTTGGCACAGTGGTAGAGGGTCATGGGAGGATGTGAATGAAGCAATATTACATCAATTGGCCAAAGGGGGGCGCTATAGCAATTTTTGAAAAACACTTAAAATCGATCTCTTCCTAGGAGGTTTGACCGATGTGCATGAAACTCGGTGAACATAATCTAGGTACCAATATCTAAAGTTCCCTCTTGGCAAAAGTTGGAAAACTTACTAAAACTGAGCTTCTATAAGGCAATGAATATTGCGGAGGGCGTGGCTCATCACATAAAGGTGTATAACATCTCAAAGGTTTCACCGATCACCACGCAACTTTGTAGGCATATGACCACACATAATCTGAGGGGACCCCTCCATTATTGACCCCATCAAACAAAATGGGGGCGCTAGAGAGCTAATTTCTTATCTAGGCCTAACCGCCATATTGATTTTTACTAAACTTGGTAGATATGTAGAACAGGACGCCTCAAGGTGACTGGAGAAATTTAACTCTAATTGGCAACTGGGTGGCGCGATAACAACAGAAAAATGCTTAAAAATGGCTAAAATGCGACCGATCGCTGTGGCTCCCCCTGTGGCTGAATGTCAGTCAGTCCTTCTACCAGTGTGCCCCACTTTTAATTCAATACAACATATAAACACTTTAACTATCTGTGTTTCAACGTGCTACCTCAACTACTAATGTACAGTTTTAGCCCACTAACTATCCCACAATTGGCAATGGTACTACTGTACTTTCAATAAAGCAATTGCAAATTCAAATTCACAAAAACTCTGTCTGAATACATTGCTCTTCTTAATGGGTTCAGTTGACTATTTAATCTGCAATTTCCGATGACCTGTATCCCAAACACACACCATGTGAAACTGTACGTGAGCAACTGTGCACTCAATGGGTATGGACTAGTCTTAAATATTTTCAGTTAGCAGAGGATGGTTTCAATCCATCGACCTCTGTGTTACGGGCCCAGCAGGCTTCCGCTGCGCCACTCTGCTCCACATTTTTTGAGCCAGGGGCTTTCAGGCTTAAATTTTGTGGGAACTTTTTTTGAAAATAGGCTTCCCGCTGCCTACTGGTTGCAAAGTTTCTATCTTTTTTCCAATTTCCTACAAGGTTCTTGAACTTGCCCCACTCTATCATTAAAAGTCATGACATTTCACTTTAGACACTTCTGGCAAGGGATGACTAGTCATCTGAAAACATGGATGGAAAGGAAAGAGACATCCTACTGATCCAAAGCAACTAGCAGAGGATAGTTTTGATGCTTCAACCTCTGGGTTATGGGCCCAGCATTCTTCTGCTGCGCCACCCACAGATTCACAGGCTTGAAAATCTGTGGTTGTGGGAACGAGGATTGTGCAGCATACAGGATTTAAAATTAAGCATTCAGTGGACGTTGTTGTGAAATTCTTTCTCGGGATTGTTCCAGTTCCAGGAAAGAGACATTCTACCATGCTAAAGCTTTTACAATTGGCAGGGTCATGGGTTTAGCACACTTAGTTAAATTTTAAGGGAAACTTTGGAACTCAAGATTAAACAGCATAAAGTAGTTGATCTGTAGTTTGAGGATTAAGTTATGGTTAGAGCTATCTCAACACTAACTTGTCTGTATGTGCATTAAAAGAGTTATTGTAGTAATTGGTATGACTGTTCCATCTATTTACAGTGGCCCTGAAGAGATGCCTCCCTAGCTCCTTCTTTAATGTAAGAGATGGAGGAAAAAAAATCTAGTCTTCAATACCTGCAAAAGTTCATTCCTAAATTCAGCCCTAGCTATTACAAGGCTTCTACAGCCCATCCTATGTTATGTACCCATTCAGGCAGACAGTAAACGGCAAACTTGATATAATGTATGTAGACAAGAGCAAGACGGTAAAATTAGGTGTGCCTGGCAGAGAATACCCATGACAGTAACAGTAGAGGGCATTGCTGTCTGACGTATTTTAACTTTATGCTGTCCTCTGGAAAGGAACTGGATGTTTCACAGCTTCTTCACACAAGGAGAAAACATGGACAATCTGGACTGTATCTGGGCATTACTAGAGTAATTACATGAAATAAAAAAACATGGAAAAATTTTATGTACTATATTTTATTCCCTTCTTTGTAAACAATATGCTATCTCCACAGCAACATCTTGTCATGCATGTTTTGTTTTGCCATCCTATAGCTATAAGCTTATTAGCTAGAAGCTATGTATTGCCAAAAATGGTGAACTATTCCTTTAAAGCTGACAGGTCTAGAACACTTCTTTTTTATAACTGTCAGGCAGACAGTACAGCCATTTAAACCTCTCATCTGTAACCCCCTCTTAAATTCACATTTCTTTTCCAAACCCTTGTCTTTCACGCTGCTGTCACCACTCCCACCTGAAAGCATTTTATGACACATTTAGCTTCTATGCTAGAAAGCCTTCAATCTATTTCATCTGCTCATGCCAACTAGAATCAGATGTCTCACATCAGACAGACTTTAAGGATTTATCCACCTTCTAACTCTTCAAGGTAGTTAGTAAATACAGATCCAGATAGTTTGTTTTACATTCTCAACTCAACAGATTGTTCTACTGATTTACAATAATTTAGTCCATCAAAGAATTAAAGTTGTGTCCTTCACAAGAGACGGACAATTGGACGACTGACAGACACAGAAAAGGTTCATTAATGCTGTTCCCAGCAGATGCGGTCAGCATTGTCCTAAACTTCAACACATCATTAAGTCTTATCAGCTAAATGCTCCCAGCTTTAACTTAAACAGTCCTCTTCATCTAATAGTCTCTTTAACTTTAGGCCTTAATTGTGTCCATAGCAGCTAATCGGGTGGCTGTAATAAGAGCTTGTGTATGGTCAAAATGGCCCACCACAGTCTCATGGTATAAAAACTTAACGATCGTTATCATCAACCTCTTTCCATTCTCCGACTCCGCCTTTTCATCTCTCTCTTTAGATCCTTCCATCTCTCCCTCACTCTCTCGCCCTCTCTCAGTCGTTTAAGAGTTGCCCATTAACACAGTCCTTAGGTAGACTTATTAAGTTCACTTAACAGTTAATGCTCCATTCAGAGGATATTACCATTTAAAGGTCTGATTTGCTCTGTAATGTTTGATCATAGCAAAGACATCATTAGCCAGCATAATGAGCAACATTTAGACTCCAACTAACACAGAAGTTTGGGATTCCAGACATCTGTTGATGACTAAATTATTGAAGGACTTGTATGTGAGGCATTTATGGTAGCATTTGTTCTCCATGAGTTGTTTACTTAAATTTAGCTTTTAGGAAAAATAGAAGGTAAGACCCCAGTTAGTTAGTGTAAAGGTTCATTGAGTATTCAACGGACCTTATTATGGAACATGTCATCTGACCACGTGTAAAAACAAGCATTTATACCTTCCTAAAACGTCACTCTTGCAGACTGGTTATTATGATGTGTTCCTTTGAACTGGCAAGTTGGGATTCATTAGTTCCAAATCGGTAGTTTCAACTGAAACCCCCCTGATGTCGATTACTGAAAAGTCAGAGGAACCTCGTCAACCCTGACCTCAAAATCCAAGATGGCTGCTCCACACATCAACAGTAGTGAAAGCTGTAGTAATAGGGTGTTTATTAGCACTTAGTTGTGTATCATTAAATTCTGCTGTACACACACTACTGTCCAACTTCTATCTGTTGACATATTGCTAACAATGCTAACCGAACTACCTAACTCAAACCGGTATAGTCTTGGTTTTCTGACAGTTTGTACTGGAATGCAGTCAACCCAGGAGTGACGCATTCCCAGCTCCATCTTCTGACTTCAGAGCTAACTGGAGGTCAACAAAAATTCGGCCATTACAGCTTCATCCTGGCTGGATTTCACTGCCTCCCTGATCTTGCTCCAGGAACTCTGTCTTTTATAAGTCTGATGTTTTGCCACCATGACTTCCTCAAATGGAGATAACGGCCCAAACTTTTATACAGTCTCTCCTGAGGGGAATTCATAGTGTTGTTTGTTCACACGAAAAGTGACATAAGTAATTGTTTAGAGAATAAAAAACAAGCGCTTCAGAGAGAAGTTTAAACCCTTTCACAATAGTGGTCTCCATTACATGACAACGGTGACTGTGTGTCATGCCAACATGAAAGGACGGCTTTTTCTCATTAACTTTGAAATAAGATCGAGTTGTCTGGCCAGCTTGGGCCCTTCTCTGTGGAGTTTGCATGTTCTGCCTGTATTAGTTTGCAGCTGGTAGTGAAACAAGTCATATTTGTCATAGGTGGTTGTGAAAATGTTACGGTCATTACCTCTTTTTAATATCTGTTACTTATTCAGTCTCTCTTTCAAACTTGGTGCTGACTAATTTGAAAGAATGTTGAAGCACTGCTTTGGTGGAGTTGGAAGTTTGGCTAAGTTACCAATAGTTGCACTGGAAAAGGGGTATAAGTAGCATTTTATCATTTCCTCACTGTCCCTGGGAGTCAATGTCGATTGTAACCTTTTCCCATTAAAGACAAAAGCCAGATGTTAGTGGGTGTTAGTGAGTTTTTTTGTCCAATGAGAAAAGAGCTCATGTGTAACAGACCTTTTTCACAGCAGACATTTTGACTAGTCATCGGAGGAAAAGCACAGGTGAAACTGATAACATTAACAGTGGCTGAGTTCCAATTAATGTCCCACTAAGCTATTCCAGTGTGCCAGCATACACAATGTCAAAGCCTGTCACGAGTGGAATGCAGCCATCATTGATGCCATTTAATACACCTGCGCTTTTCCTACAATGACGAGTCAAAATGTCTGCCGTGAAAAAGGTCTATAGTCTGGTGAGCGTGTACCCTGCCTTTGGCCCGATGTCTGCTGGAGTTGGCTCCAGCATCCCTGCGACCCTGAGTAGGATAAGCCATTTCAGATAACGGATGGATGGAAACCTACACTGACAGGTTTTGGCAAAATAATAATAATGATGATACTAAATAAATGAAATGCTGTAACCAATTCCGTCTTAGTGAGTTGCTTACTTGTAGTTCCCAATAAAAGCTAATAAATAAAAGCTAAGCTAATAGCTCTGAAAACAGTGAGGCTGAAACATTGTTACTGGAGTGAAACCATGTTGCACTAGAAGTACTGAGATCTAAAAAATGGTGACTCTCGGCAAAAAGGTGTTGACTGCATGACCACACATATTGAGTCAATTAGTTTTCAGCAACAGAGCTCAGAAGAGGGCAGAGACGGTCACGGCAGGCCATAATATATCTGGTCATGGTGGCTACTCCTGCTGTGAGGGAGCAATAGAAATACATACAAGCAAACCTGCCTGTTTTCCATGGTAGCTGTGGAAAAAGGACTTCAGTCTCCTAGTTGGCTTTAGAACTTTCCTTGGTGACTCTGGAAACGTTCAACTCAGTATTGGTGTTGGCAGCTTAATTCAAGCTAAGTGAAAATGCTACCTGAAATAACTTTTCTTTTCTGAGGAGTTTTGAGGTACAAAGTTTTGTATAGTAGCAGCTAGTCAGTTCATTTTTATATTAATTGGTATCATCAAATATTCACTGTCATGCAACAAATAATTGAACAGCATTAACACTTTCAAAATATTGATATGATATGCATAAAATATACAAATTCAATGTATTTGTACAATTTTCTTCTGGCTACAGGGCTGCTTATGATATAAATCCATAAGAATAATATACTGGGAGTTAGAATTTTAGGGTAACCTCAATAAAGGTTTACACCTCCCAATAGACATCAGTATATTATTGATCAATTCTATAGGATATGAAATCAATCAAACTGCATCATATGCCCTCCTCCTTCCTCCCCCCTTCTGCCCTCCTCACCTCCCTGCAGTTCTCCCATGGATCACAGCATAATTAAAGAAACCAGCCAACAGATCCAATTTAAGATTACTGTCTATGAAGAATGTGTGCAGTAGCTGCTGTAGCCCCCCCCCTACTTTCACTCCCCTCAGTAACACCCCCAGAATGCCTATTATACAATCTGTGATCAGTGATAATAAACCTGGCGGAAATCGAACACACTGCTACTGAGCAGACTATCTACTGTTTAAGAGTTAATCCAACACACAAGGCCACAATTTTCCTCTAAATATAAATGGTATCTGATCCCATCAAGACCTCTGTGGCTGCTTTTAAAGATATGTCAGATTCACTTATGATTGATTTTTATATTTCTTGAATTGATCAATGTAAAAGGAAGAGAACATAACCTACTCCAAACCTCTTTAGTCGTAGTAATGACATTATGAATAGCAATGAGGATGTTGAGACATGTGTCTACATTAAATGGGTAATACAGTAATACATGGTGGTCTGATTAGACTTTGTATGGCCAATAACAATTATTATGTGATTGGACTCCATTCTTATATAATGTGATTAGAATTAGCCATCCCAGCATGATGACTAAGTAGTGCCTCCTCTTAAAGCTGCACTAATCAATATTTCTATATTAGCAATAAGTTAACTGGCTACATCTAATGTGAAAGAGGTCACTCACAGAGATGAACCCAGAATGATCACCAGCTGTAGTTCCCTTCAGCCCTACAGAACTTTTAAGTGTTTTTCAGCTTATTGTTTTGGTTTTACGTTGAACAACTTAACTTTTTTGGTTCACTTCCATGGTTGTCGTCAACCTTGGGGCTGTTTCAGTGAAAAGCTCTGATAAACCCACTGTACACTACCTGATCAACAGCAAATAGTGGAGCATTTCAGCTAGAGAGAGACAGATATTCTTCTCAGGAGTTGGCAGAAACCAGAAACTAAAAGAGAGTGAATGCTGCACTTACATTCATCTGATGAACAACAAGCATGACTCCAAATAAACAATAATGTTGCTTTGTGTCTGCTGGATGTGTTAATAGGCTATAATACCATGGTCTGTGTGAATAATCGATTTTGATTGCCTATAATTTGTCAGTAAACCTTATAATGGACACCCACCAAGCAGTTTTGGTGAAACTACCTGTTCACTGTTCTAAATTAATGTGCTGGATACATTTAAGTATGAGTAACCATAGTAACAGGGATGCAGTCAAAGTCTTTGTTTACAAGTAACTTCCAACATTGCGTGTGATCTAGCCTCATACACCATCACAGGATGGAGACTGTAACACAAAAGCTCAATGTATTCTCACAGAATGGTTCATATGATATCCTACAAATTGAATGACCTCATATATTAATGACTATACCTTAATGACGTTATGTCATTAAGGTATTGTTATGTAATTAACGTAAAGTTACGGAGGTTAGCTTTATTCTATAAATGTCACTGTGGTTAGGTTTGGGAAAAGAAACATGGTGAGGACTTACCTTAAAATGACTCAAGGTTTACACGGATCCGAACACACAACTCCAGGGCAAAAGTCTGGATTTTTGTGACTCATTGACCACCCCAAGCTGCCTCCTTATAAGCGCTGCTTTCCTGTTAACTGCAATCAGCGCATTGGTCATGTGATTGCAGCCTTTCAACATACGTGGGATATGTACAAATTTGGATGCATTGCTTTTCATGGGAAAACGTACGTACTGACTGACATAATTACTACTCACTGATACTATGTATCACATCAGTGAACTTCTCACAACACAATGCGATTCAATTTTGGGCTGTGGACAACATTAACATATCATGTGTTTGTGAAAGTCTTGATGTTGATTTGGGGACAATGACATGGCTGGATAGCTAGCTAGACTTCTTGTTAAACATCATTTCAAATTCCATATACTGTTTGTCAACCATATGCAGTGTTATGGCCAAAGGGTTCTTTGAGCTGAATGGACTAGATATATCTATATATCTCCCATTGTTAGGTGGTATGTAAGGTTTGTCCTATTTGCTTTAGTAGTGAATAACATTTTTATTGCATAAAAACCTAATGGGGCAGTAATGATTGTTCCAGGCATTAGTCAAACCCTCAGGCATAAGCAGAAAAGCATAGTTATGGCTTGTAAAATACTTTGGACTTGGATACCAAAAAGCATGAAAATATAAAGGAACATCCTATCAACTTTATGGAGACTGTCCTTCCTGCTTGTTCAAGTAGCAATTACACCCCATATTTATGTTTATTGTTTGGCATTGACCTCTAGTGGTCATGGTAATTGTGATAGGAACAAAGGAGGAAGTCAGGTGAAGCTGTATGAAAAATGACAACGTCCAGTGGGTGGGGAGGTAGATGGATCAAGTAAACATAGGACTTTCATCCAGAAGCCATGCTGAGTTATTTTGACAATGTAATACAGTATGTCATGTCGTGAAATATGACTAATACTACGTGTGATAGGTCACATTACATTATTAAAAAAACATTTATTTAAAGCCAAACCATGAACTTTTTTTCTGAACCCAACCACACAATTTTGGTGCAACTGTGACCATTTCAGATGTTAAGCACATGTTTAAAACCATTAACGGTAATATATGAGTCATTCTGCCGTCCACTGGCATTGGTGGCAGTTTAGGAAATGCTCCTGGGAGTTGTATTAGAGGGTAGGAATATACAAGCTATGCAGTCTGCTTCCCTACATGAGACTAAAGGTTCACAAGTCAGCTGCAAGGTACAGTCCTTTCAACATCCCTGTTCAACATCTGGAGAAATGGCAAAAACATCAGTTACTGTGGCCACCACCGTTGAAAAACTTTGCTAGCTCATAGCTTGTAACGCCCACAGCATATGCTGTGCATTGGTAGCACAAACAAGTATGAGCCTGTTCATAGGTACCAAGAAACATACTGCAAAGCACTGAAGTTTTTTATAGGATATTTTTATTTATCTGATCGTCTTTCACTGTACATTGGAATAGTCAAG
Source organism: Epinephelus awoara (assembly GCA_035609425.1). NCBI lineage: Eukaryota > Metazoa > Chordata > Actinopteri > Perciformes > Serranidae > Epinephelus > Epinephelus awoara. The sequence continues at coordinate 8,499,755 of CM069299.1, read as the reverse complement.
AATTCAAGGAACTGAATACTTGGAGTAAGGACTCCATTATAACTACAGTGGCTTTCACAAGCACACACTCACACACACATATCTACACACACACACACACACACACACACACACACACACACACACACTTTCTCCGTCCCCCACTGTAAATGCTTTATTTGATCAATCAATTCTGCAGTACAGTAACTGAATGTTGGCCCAATGGACTGAAGACACCACTATATCTCTCCATGTCTGCACTCTGTCAAACAACTCTCTGCAATCACTTCACTTCATTTGAAAACTCGGCTTTCTTTCGCCCAAGCAGCTTCACACTTAGAAAAACTCCTGCTGTATTGCTGCACTAGCTCCATTTCACTTTAGTAAAAAAAAAAAAAAAAACCTCTGCCTCCACTTCAAAAACTCTACTTCAATCAGTGCAGAATAATACAAAGGGCTTTCAGATTACAGAGAGCCTGCTGTACTTTAAATCCTGTAATACAGGCTGAAATGAAATCCATTTTTTGCTCCGATGATCTTTCTAGGCAATGTTCAACATGGTCAGAGAGAGGGAGAGAAATGGCCATCTGTCTGCCACTGTTACTGTGCCACCCGCAACTACCACACACACACACACAAGCATGACCCCGGCTGAAAAAATGAGCTGCTAAAAAACCCCAGAGAGAGGAATGAGATGCCGTTTTTCCATTTGTAGCAGCATGATAGCACAAAGGAAAGAGACAAAACATTATTTGAAGATAGAAGATACACACAGTCTGATAAGAGAGAAAGGAAGAGTGTGTGTGTGTGCGAGTGTGTTCGGGAGTGTGTGACTATTTCATCTTCCATGGTAACTTAAATGGTAGATGGAGGCCACACACACACACACACACACACACATATATACACACACACGCACACAGACAGACAGGCCTCCCAGTGCTGCAGCACCCCAGATGCCTTACGGGATTGTAATAATTCATGGAGTTAGCCGACTGCTTGCTGGACCAGACAAATGGAATTATACTGCCCAGATGAGATGGCTGCATACATGTGTGTATATGTGTGTTGTGTATTTGCGTGTTTGTGCAAGTGTGTGTCTCAGGGCCACTCGGCCAGTCAGTACGAAAGAAAAATAGCTGCTCCACTCTATAACCCTCTGCACACACAACAGCAACGGGTCTGCGTCTGTGTGTGTGTGTTTACGTCAGTGTGAATGTGCTATGCAGCAGAGGGCCGACACCGTGACATTGTTAAACCATGTTAGATTTCAGGGCCTCTGGCCAGGGATGTCACTGACACACACAAATGCACCCCCACCCCCACCCACACCCACCCACACACACACACACACACACACACACAGCACCATTGAGTGTGTGAACAAATGTGTGTTTCTATCTGCTGCTAGCCTGCAGGTTCCAGGCTGACCATTAGATAGGGCCCCATTAAAAAATGACAGTAGTCGAGTGGGGGCCAGACTGCACTGCTTTTGCATCCAAATCTTCAAGGATAGTTTCAGCCTTATTTTCACAGTTTTGGCCATCACATGCACATACACACAAATACGTTCACTAAAAATAATATTTTGTACGTTCTGTAGTGGAATCATAGACTGTATAAATAATGAACATAGCTACCATGATGTCTTCCATTTTTGGTGGTTGGTGGACTCCCGTTTTGAAGCCTTGAGTTCCGCATTTTGGCTGTTGCCATTTTGGTATTTTGGAGCCAGAAGCGTAGGACACTATCAGCAGACAAACTGACACTCAAAGCAGCCTGTTCCTAATTATGTATTACCTTTTGCCTTAATAAGATGTTAACAGGTGAGTTTTATAATAAGTGCCCCTTTACAGTTGTCATTAAAAAATTAGGTAAAGAAAACAAAATTTGTTTTTTGTACCAGGGCATAAACATGTTCATTTCTGCTGCAGAGTTGGGCATTTTAACATGGAGGCCTATGGGGATCGACTGGCTTCTGGAGCCAGCCTCAAAGTGGCTGTTAGAGGTACTGCAGTTTTTGGCACTTCGGCATTGGCTTCATTTTTCGGCTCTAGCGGTTGCTGGTTGTGTGTAATGTAGGCCACTGCAATGAAGAAAAAGACCCTGAGGTCCCCTGCTGTATCGCCTCATGTCACCTGTGTCTCAGCCAAAGAGTTGAACATGAACACACTGCAAAGACTACAGCTGACAGCCAATCAGCATGTATGTTCTGCACCTGTGTGAGAGGAAATAACTCTCCACACCAGCAGACAGCGGTAGTCTGTATTCATCATTTTATAAGGGAAACTTGAAGACCGTCTTGGTGCTAGTTAGCACATTAACAACACAACCCAGAAAACTTGTTTTTTGTTTTTGATGAATTGAAGTCATACAGGTCTACTTGGTCTGCTTGTTAAAGCATTAGTTCACAAACTCTCACCAAAGTCTTGCAGTATAACCCAAGTCTCATTTATTCAGCCTTAGCTCAATACTTCCCAAACACATGCATTTTTCTAAAACCTTACCATTTAAAACTGAAAGTGAAACTTATCTCTGCTCTCTTTGAAGCCAATCTCCACTGACAAAAAACAGTAGTTTTACCGCACAAGACATCATAAAAGTTTGGTTGAAAAACCTTTAAAAAATGAATGAGCTTGTGTGAAGAGGATGCTGTTTGTCACGTAAAATGCATTTTGAAATCTGTCTTTGGCTGGAATCATATTTACGCAGAGATACAAGTAAGTGTCTTTGAGACCTCAGCCGAGAATGTTGTCATGGCTCAGGCTGTTGTCATTCTCTGTTCTTATACCAATGAAAAGAGTGCACTGTAATTCATTTTGAAAAATGCACATAATCCTAAATCAAGACACTGTGATCACATGACCTGTGTGCTGCAGGCTGCTGTCCCTCATATGATGGGAGTAAAGCAGGAAGTCAGGTGTCATACAATAAAAAGTAACAAAGTCTGCAATGGGAGTTTGTCAGGGTGGAGACAAAAACAGGACATTGACCCAGGAGACCAGGATTTGTGTCTTGTGTGAAACTAAAAGTCAACGTTGAGCTATTTTAAGTTGCATAGGTACATGACGGCACATCATGTCATATTTATCAGGTCTTCATGTTGTATGTCACATGTATCTAGTTACTCAGCCAACATTTGTATGTGGGGCCCATGTGGGTACTAAATGGGATGAAAAATAGGCCCTATATGGGACTGTCCATGAGTTCCATGTTGACCCTATACCAAATTGCCCACATGGGTGGGTTTACCTAAGTGGGCTCCACATTGGTTATGCTAGGGCTAACTGAGTAGCAACTGTGTATTGACCCAGAATGGGCACCTTATCTGGGGCTGACCTAGGTAAACCTATGCTTGTGGGCAATTGGCATGAGGCCATTACAGAACCCAGGAACAATCCCGTATAGGGCCTATTTTTTATCCTATTTACTGCCCACATACCACACCTACATACAAATGTTGGCCAGGTTATGTTAAGTATGCAATGTTACAATGCCCAACCAGGATTCTTTTCCTTTATCTAACCTGACCAGAAGGGGCACTGATTTGTAAGATATTGTGCAAACTATTGTATGAGGATACATTTTATGGGTAACCAAGGCTGTTTGTACCTTCTCCTACAAAAGGTAATACGCCAAAATTCGTACATATCCCACCTAATCATGAGCCAGTAATTTGTGTACAACCCACGTACTTTGGAAGGCTGCAATCACATGACCAATGTGGTCATGGGAGTAAAGAAGGAAGTGCTCCCTTAAGGAGCCAGGTTGAGGTGGTGGATGGGTCATAAAACATGAGACTTTCCTCAAGAGACAGGTGTGTGAACTTTGAGTGAATTTATGGCTAAAGCTGACCACAGTAACTTTATATTAAGTATGTAAAATAATTTGTGCGGTGCTAATTCGTAGGATGTCATACAACCCGTTGTATGAGGATATGTTGGGGTAACCATAGGTCACAGGGGCTTGCAGAGGAGCAGACAAAAACACCAGCCAACTCTTGACAAGGCAAAGTGTAGACCTGTGCGTCAAGCAAGCTGACTGGTTGATTCCAACATCTTGTTGAGAAGTTTTCTCTACTTTTCTTTCAGAGTTTGGACATAGTTACATTTCAGCATAGTGCTGCCACAAGTGATCGTCTTGCAGAGCAGAGGAAACGTTCAGGGAACTTTATATGGTTACTCATTTTGTCATTTACATTGATCAGTGTAAATTCTGTATTAGTGTCATCATGGGCGGATTATGAAGCAGTGGGCCCCTGGGCCCAGATATACAATGGGCCCCACCACCTCTCCTACACAGGAGCAAGACACACCACCTTTGTGGTGGTTTGTAGTCATTATGTATATTTTTCTCAAACTTCTCTACATATTCTTAACACCATGGTTTGCTTAACATGACAACCCTGATTCATACATGTAGAAAAGAAACACACACACACACACACACGTCCATAAGAGACCTGTTTATGTTTGCTCATGTGTAGCCCAGAGAAGTAGGCCATGATTCCAGCTGTACTGTCCACATCACATCACTTTCATTACTACTGGTCTCCAAAAGAACATGGAGACAATAAAGGAGCAAGGGCAGAGGTACAAGCTGATGTAGAGATGACTCCTAACTCCTAGCTTACTGCTGCTCTTCTTCTCCGCTCCTTTAGTTCCTCTCCTTCACTTCATCTTTCCTCTTCTCTCTTCACAATTCCATTCGTCTTTCTCCTTTCTCTGCTCTCTTAAAGCTGCTTGTATTCATCTCTTTTCCTTCCCCTCATTCTTTTTCTATCCTCTTTCCACCCTCATCCTCTCCCACCCCTTTCCCCTGTTGCCTCCCCTTCTCACCCCCCTCCCTTCTCCGTCTCTCCATCCTCCCCTCCCGTCTCTCCATTCATCAGTATTTCAGCTCCCAACAGATAGCATCGTTGCTTTACTGCTGCGCCGAGCTGACAGTCTGTCTGTCCTCGCTGCGGGCTTTAAACACACTAAATCAACGCCTGAAAGAAATAGATATTTTGCCACTGAGATAAGCCCATTTCCTGGCGAGTATTCATTGAAATGATATAATAACTGACATGGATAGGAGAGCGGCGGAAGAGAGAGGGAGAGAGAGGGAACAGAGATAAATATGGTATTTGCAAGTTTCCTTTTGTAGCGTGAAGGCGCCTCCCTTTTTCTGGAGGAGGAGAAGGGGTGAGGGATCTAAACGTTGACAGGGGAGGTGGTAAATTGAATGCCATGAGCCGTCTGAGCCTCTCTGTCTCTAAAAAGAAATTCAATTAAAGTGTATTGGAGGGTTGTGAATGTGGCAGAGACTGGGCTCCCACTGGCTGATAAGAGCTGCTTCTCTCGGCGAGTGGCGTTATAACTGAAGCCAGATCACTAGCTGCTAAACGTGTAATCCCCTGCAGCCGAACAATATGGGCCCCAGTCTGATTCAATACAGCAGCAGCCAATTCTCCACATTAAATCAACGCAGGGGGGCCAGAGTCGCCGCCGCCACCACCGCCGCACAGCCGCTAACGCACTTCCTCCGGCTTAAGCCACACACAGAAATCAGAAAGCTAGGCCGCTGACAATGGCTACTATCTCCCTCTCAACATACACACACACACTCATACACACACACACATTGTATAAAAGCTCCCTTGGGAAGTGATTTCAGTCTTTTCAGTGTTAAGTACCTGCCCCACTCTAGCTAATACCACCACTAATACTGGAATTATACACTGTGTGTGCGCGCGCGCGCGTGTGTGTGTGTGTGTGTGTGTGTGTGTGTGTGTGTGTGTGTGTGTGTGTGTGTGTTTGCCTTTTCTGACAGATAAAAAAAGATGAGATTAAATGGTGCTCCTTGGCTGCAGCACACACACCATGCAGTCTGGTTCATGACCTGTTAAGCTCCAAGTCTGTGTGTGTGTGTGTGTGTGTGTGTGTGTGTGTGTGTGTGTGTGTGTGTGTGTGTGTGTGTGTGTGTGTGTGCGTGTGTGTGTGTGAAACCTGTCACAATTAAACCTCAACTCAGTCAATTTAAAGTGACACGTCAACTTTTTTTGTAGTGAAGCTCATTGATCAACTTATTGCTTTGCAAATATCTGTCAGACAGAGACGCCGTCGCTTTGGAGAAATTCTCTTGTATTTTAACTTCCCTTAGATCCTGTTCCGTAGCTCTTTCAGAAAACTAGAGTCACATTTTTCCATATTACACATCAGTTAAATAATGTGACTCCAGTATTTTTGATGGTGCAGTGCTGCTAAGGAACAAGACATAAGGAAAGTTAAAATAGTTTTTAAGCATTGAAAAACCACTGGTGCCCCTGTCTATTCCATTCCATTACTTTTATCCCACAGTGGACAGTCTGGTTCTCTGTCTGGACAGGCCTCTTATAACCCTTTTCCGCCAACATGGAACTGGTTCCGTCCTGGTTCTCACACCTAATTTTCATACCTAAGAAGTCACAAAGGACACTGTTCAAAAAAAGAGCATGCACTGGTCTTAATAACGGGTGGTCCATGTTTGTTATGTGGGGTAAAAACAAATATGAGTGATAACATAACAAAAGTTCAGAGGTACACAGTACAATGTTATCCACGATTTTGCGACTATTGTTTACTCCCACTGTGTTGTATTGTATCTGATTACCATGGTTCCACTCAAAATTGTTGGATATGCAGACTGGGTTGCTAAATAACACCAAGGATTCAAGAACCCTGAACAAATCTGGTTTAAGAAACAGAGCTAATTTGGTGGAAAAGGGGGAAGACCGGAAGATTCACCAACTCCAGATCCCATGTAAAGGCCCAGTTGCCAAGAGAAAATGTTGGCAAGGTACGTTTCTGCAAACCACGAATACGTTACATTTGTGCATTTCATACTTATCATATTAACGTTTCTAAAGTGTAGAGTATGAGCTGACTCTGTCTTCAGGTGGTGGAGGGGATGGTGGATGGCGTGACACCTAGACAAACACCTACAAAGCTGCAGACCACTGAGACCAACAAACAACAAAACCACTTTTGATTTAGAGACCAACGGACCAGCTAGTTTTCCAGTGGCTTTTTAGGCACTAAACATGGTTGCAGGGATTGTGCCCTCAAAACCATATAATTTAACCGAAAACACGTTTGCTTAAACGCACAATGCACACACATTTTTTTCTTGGTGACTGGGTTGTTTGCTAACACCTTCTGTGAAGCCCATATGTATAGTGCATTTTACAATATATCTATGATGCCAAGCTTTTAAATTGTTTAGAATCTCTTTGCATTTTACATGAATAGATACAGTGTAAAAAGTTATCAACAAAATGGTGCTTTTGTAATAATATACAGTATAAATAAGGGTAATGTACAGCTTTGCATCAGGGTCCTGCCTCACCCTGTCAGGGTTCATTTTGCAATAATGACCCACTCGCTATACGTTATTCTGATTATTACACAACTTCTTACTAAAGAATCCAGTAATGTGACATGAAATATTGATTTAAAAAGGATTTTATTGATTTAAATATATTTTATTGCTTCTGCCAGAGTTCATAGCAACAGTCTGCTATTTAGAAATAACAGACCGTAGAGTACAGTAATTGACCAATCAGGATTGAGTATTCAACCAAGCTCTGTAACAACATAATATAATGGGTTAAAAGGGTGGTTATGTCTTGGCATTGTGTCTTTCTCTGCCTAAAGGATAGGTTCATATCTGTACTCATCTATCATGAAGAAAAAACTTGCCCATATGTACATTGCAAGAGTTATGAGTGGCTGTAATTGAGATTTAAAATGTGAAGCTATTATTTAAGGTAAAGCGAATAAGTGTTCACTCCTAATTGAAAGGAAACAAACCACAGCCACACATATGTTTTTCTCCCTTTCAGTGTTTGCCACAGTTGTATTTAATGAGATCTGGCTACATGTACACAGTTTTCTGTGTTCTGTGTTACCCATTGAAACACACTGGGTCTCATTCAGTTTCTGTGCAAATATTTGATATTAGGTTGTGTGAACAAAAATCAACAGCCTATTTGGATTCCAAAATTCTCTTTCTTTCTATAATGTTTGTTTTAAGCAGTTTAATGTGGACAAAGGCACAGAGGGTTGACCACTTATTTCTTTTATTAATTTAATTTGATTTAACCTGCCACTTTTTTGTGTCTAATAAATCACACACACACACACACACACACACACACACACACACACACAAAAGAAAAAAAAAACAGCCCACCTGATATCACACACCAGTTTCATTTAAATTTTACCAGTTAATGTTCTACTAATGATAAACCAAAATGTACTCTTGATCATAAACAAACCCAACCAAACACACACACACACACACACACACACACACACACACACACACACACACACACACACAGATTGTGAATGACTAATAAATTGCCTGGGAATAAAGCTCATTAATTAATAACAAGAGATACACAAAAGACTCACATTAACACTGTCAGACACACACACACACACACACACACACACACACACACACACACTCTCCAATCTCCAATTATTAATTAGTGAAAGTGAAATCTATGAATTACTTGCTCCATTATGTACTTTAGCAGCTTCAATTTGCATTGTGGCCTGTTTCCCCCTGGCCAGCAGATTAAAGTGGCTATTTGAAATCAATTTCTCTAATAACAGATCTTAACGAGCTCATCAATTAAGGCTTTGTTAATGGCTTGTTACCGTCCAGTGTGTGTATGTGTGTGTGCGTGTGTGTGTGTGTGGCCCTGTCTGCCTGTGTTACTCCTGACGAAGACACACCTCGTACATATATCACTGTGATTGGTTGGAGTGGGCCGGGCTGCTGGGTATTGATAGGAGAAGGCGGCATGGGGGTTAGGCCTAACTTTTTGAATAACCTAACGGAAACCTTAAAGGAATGTTGGACACGCACACACACACAAAAACACACATACACACACATGCGTGTGTTTGGAGTTGGGGGTGGGGGCGTGTCCCGGCCTTCAGGAACCTATTTGAAAGAGTCTTTATGCAAATGAGTCTGATAATGGCTTCCAGCGTTGAGGTTATGATTTCCATAAGTTAGGCTGCTCACTGGGGCATTTCCCAGGCTGGAAAGACCATTAGCACGCCTCACACACACACATGCACGCAGACACACACACACACACACACAGTTATGAGCCTGTGACCTCCTCCCTGACCCCTCTTCTCTTTGACACACACACAGTCACGCCCCCTCTAAATGTAAGTGTTATATATGCATGGGTTATCTTAACTCCTCAGAGCGAGGCCTGTAATAAGCACTTCATTTATTTAACCTCTGCCTGGGCACTTTCTTTAAGCACTGATGAAGGAGGCTACATACACCCACTCCACATGCATACTGAGGGCGGACTTCTCACTGTTATACGAGATTCAATTAGATCAACAGCAACACCTGAACACTTCAGACAGAGCTACACAGGCTTAAAGGTCACAATACACATTTCATTTTAGATGTCTCCAGCTATTGTCAGCTATTGCTGCTAGTTAAATGTTAAATATTAACTCATTTTCAGGCTGTTGTCATGCACTGTTTATACGTAAAAAAAGTAATGCACCAGAATTTGTATCTAACCCACGTAATGGGGAAGCTGCAATCACAGCAATGCACTGACAGGAGTACATAAGAAATAGTAAAGAGTGAAAGTCCATGTAAGGAGGTACATTGGGGTGGTGGATGGGTGAAACAAACACAGAACTTTCCCCTGGAGACTGGTTTTTGAGATTGTAAGAAATCAAGTGAACTTGAACGCATCACCATGTTTCTTGTCCTTAAACCTAACCCACGTAACTTTACGTTAAGTATGCAACATGATGACACCATTTGTGGGGCACTGATTTGTTAGATTTTGTACCAACTATTGTAACAGGATACACTCACTGTTTACGCATTCCAATTTTTATTGGAAACACATAATGTACTGACTGCAGCTGCTGTTACCTAGCTGTTAATGTAAGTACCAATAGGTGTGTCTTGTGTTTGTGTGTAAGCTCAGGTTTGACGGATCCCAGTACTTAGCAGGAACTTTAGTCTCAGCCTCCTCTCTTGTCCCTCTTTTGCAGGACGTTCATGAAGTAGAGTCATAAAACTTTGAAGCTCTTCACTCAAGTTGAAACATTTTCAAAATGCAGTCACACTTTTGTGATGTCTCTCCCAATCATAAGGTTAAACTGAGAGTGAGCTCACCCATAATGCTTCTAATTATCATCATTACAGAGGCAAAGTTGAAACAGGAAGTGTGAGTTGTGACATTTAGAAGAGCAGATCCAATGGTTCATTTGAACTGGGAAGTCAGAATTTCCAAGTTTCAGGTCGGTAATTTGAACTGGAACGCCCCCTGAAGTTGGATTTACGACTTGGATTTACGACCAACTCCAACCTCAAAATCCAAGATGGTTGGTGCAGGCATCAACATAAGTAAATGTTGTGTTAATATAGTGTTTATTGGCACTTCTGTCTTATTTACTGCAACAATAAAACATGTAATAGCTGTAGCTTTCATCTAAAAATAATAATTTAATCAAAGGTAGATCAGCTGATGCTGCTTCCATTTCTTCTTTAAAGCAGCTGTGCGGAACTTTTCATTTTCGTTGATTATAGCGCCCCTTTGGTCGAAGCGGTATGACACCCACAGCCTGGTGTCGTAAAGCGGGCAATTACCGCATGCATTTGTTTTGGAGAGCGAGAGGATTAACTAACGTCAGGTCAGTCCAAGTAAATAGTGGAAACAGCAAAATTACTCAGTAAATTCTCCTGTCGTGTTTCTGTTCTGATCTAATCTAAGCTGTTGTGTATTTTGAGCTACTAAGGCTACCGTGGTAGTGTGAGCCTCAAGTTATTCTAGGTAATGTAGTAACCGTTGTTGAGCTACTGTGAAACAATGAGAAGCAGCCGTGTACGTTCGGTGTAAGAAGGAATAAACAGTTAACAAGTCATCTGCTGAGTCTGCATTATTATGTGAAAAGAATACTCTGACGATTTGGGAGTTATGCCCTTTCTCTATCATTTTCATATTGAGACAGCGGTTAACATGGCACTGTCAGTACATCTTGCGCGGAGGGATACACCTGTGAGCAACAGCTGCAGCTGGCTCTGGGACAGGTACGCTAGGTCACTCGGTAAAAACAAACAAAGAGACGACATGGACGATATTACTCACCCGACTGAAAGCTGTCCATCAGCTCCTGCAGGCCTGGGGCGTTTTTTCTAGTTCATCTTAGGAACATGAAAAAAAGTTTCAATCACGCCAGGATTAGTGATTGCTGCAAAGTTTTCACTCCTTGTGATGCACGCGTTCAAAGTCGTCCATTGCAGCAACTAAAATCCGGAGATATCGCTAGGCTAAATAAACAGCTGAGTTTTGTTTACAAGCTACGTCTGTGCCTTCTCACCGGTGTATCCCTCCGCGGGTCACAGTGCAGGACGTACTGACCCTCTATCAGCGCAATGCTAAACACTGAGACCCAGCCACTGGACGCACAGACACAAAAAAGATATCGATCATGTTGTCTCAATATGAAAATGATAGAGAAAGGGCATAACTCCCAAATCGTCAGAGTATTCTTTTATGTGAAGATACACAGTGAAGACATAACATAATCCTAACACAGCAAAGCTGTTACCTGCAGCCTTCGCTTGCAAAGCTAACGCTACTAACGTTAGGTCAGTCCAAGTAATTAGTGGAAACATGCTAACATGCTAACGTTACACACAAGTTAGTAGTAAAGTAAGACCTGTTCATAAATGTTCTGGTGTAGCTCTGAATTTCTTATAAACTGAGGACAACTGCCTGCTGTATATTTGTGTTCATGGTCACAGTCACAGATAATTTTACATGATGCTCCTTCGTTATCCGCCATGACATCAAAAGTACAACCAAGTCCTCATAGATACATCTCTGGTAAAACTGTTAGGTGTTATGTGTTCAGCAATGCCCGTTGCGTACTGCTTCCTCGAAGAACACTGTAAACATGACTCCTTCTTCTTCTGTGGTTTAATCGCTGCAGGCCACTGCGGGTGAGCAGAATCACTTACTTCTCGGGTGCCGTATTCTGGTTTTCTGACTTCCGCTGTGTGTCCGACCCGAGCTAGACTACGCTAAATAGCCATATAGAGAAAGGCTTTTTTGTCGCTGGTGGGTTCAAATAAATATGCGGATCTTCAAAGGGGGGGTGATACAAACTAGGGACAGTTTTATTGATGGTAAAAAGTTCTGCACAACTGCTTTAAATAAGTGAAAGTCAGTAAAGTATAACTGATTCACAATCTGTCATGTGATGTAGAAATGCCAAAATACCAAAAATGTCAACTTAAGTTCCATGTTTTTTCCCCCAGAACTTGCAGTGTTGTGAAAACCTTAAAAGAAAAGGTCAGGTCACAAAAATACACTGTGTACTTTTGATATTGTAATTACATATAATACTTACGTACTTTTTGTTTAATAACATTTTGATTACAGGACTGATAGTGGTGGTATTATGACTTATATTTCAGTAAAGGATCTGAATAAGTCTTCCAGCACTCAGAAAATGAGAAAAAGAGCTGGTGTGCCCTGCTCTGGGTTAAAGTTCACGACGTTGGACTCCTGTCAGATTCAAGCGCTGAGATGTAACTGAAGCACATCAGAAATAAAACAGTGTAAACCCCAGCTCATTACTGCACATTTAGTGCTCTTATCATGTGATTTCCCAGCAATAACAGCAAGAGACTCTCAGCCATGTCTCTGCTCTCATCAGTCGCCTGTTTATCAGCAAACTTGCACTTTAATGATTGATACTGGGAGAACTAATTATGACACCTCAGTTCACTCATTAAGCTACACAGCTACAAATGATTAATTGATTTATCACATTTTCCCAAGGCTCCATTTATAATCTCATGCTGAAATGAGTTTGGAGAAGGAGGGGGAGGAAAGAGAGAGACGATACGGAGGGAGGGAGAAGGAGGGAGGGTGGAAGAAAGGATAAGACGGGGTTGTGGGAGAGAAAGGAGGAAGGGTGAAAGCAGGGGATGATGGAGGGAGGGAAGGTGAAAGGGTGGTGGTGGGATTTTAAGGGTGGAGTGGAGGTTAAGGAATATTAATATACTCCAACTGGTGCTATTAAACTATATTAATGCACTGCAATCTCAGAAATAAGTGCTCCAATTATTACAGTGGTGAGGGGGCCAAATCAAAAACAAGCACACTGACATGAACGGGTTGTTATGTGAACGCTCCATAACAGACACCTCTGAGGAAATTTAAAATTTTCATCATTTCAGGACTTAAAAAGAAATAATGTCTGCGTTTGCTTTATACTGTATGTCTCATATTTTTTTAAATCAAAAATCAGTGATAACATGCACTGACACAGTCAAATATAGCAGTAGCAGCTGAACAGCCTTCATGAAAAAGAAAATACAGTTTTTATTTTCTCAGGTTTCATGGCCCATGAAAATTATTAAACATCTAGAGGCCAGTCTTCAATCCATGAAGGTAAATGGAAATCATGAAACTTGGAGTTATGAGGATTGGTTGAGTGTCCCATATAAACAGCTTCAACTTCTACTCTTTGTTTTCCACTGTCTGAACATAATAGGTGGCTTTTAATTTCACCCCCAGCCTGAGTAAAGGCATAAGATCTTTGGAGGATCAGAGTTTAGGAGTTTTAACAGGAACAAAAGATCAGGATGAGACCATTAGCCTGAACAAGATCAATAGTATACAAATATTATATTAGAATAAAATGAGTTTTAAAGCTGGAGTGCAAAACCTTTGTCTCCCCCCTCTGGCAGTGACTGTAATTGCATTAACACTGCTCATAACGTAAGCCTGCAGGTCAGCCTGCTGCATCTCCAACGCCCCTCTTCAAGTCTTCAACTTTCTCTTTACAAGTTGATGTGGGCCATCTCAATATAAATTAAGTTTTAGTCTCTGAGAGGTTGGATTGTTTCATTTTTAGGGCCAGACAGACACATCTTTGTGTCCAGGACCCATCAAGAAGGGGCCGGTTTATCATCAGGAGAGGAGGAGAAGCTCTAACATCAGGAAAGGAGGAGAGGTCTTACATCAGGAAATGAGGACACTGGTCGGTCATCAGTAGATGAGAATTCAGTCTACCCTCAGGGGAGAATGAGGAAGTCTACCATCTTTAGAGAAGGAGAAGGTCTATCATCAGGAGAGAATGAGGAGGTACATTAAGAGGAGGCCAATCTATCATCAGAAGAGGAGGAGGAGTTATATCAGGAGGAGAGAAGGAGGCCAGTCTATCAGGAGAAGAGTAGAGGGCTTGCCTACTATCAGGAGTAGAGGAGGAGGTCTATCATCAGAAGAGGGGGCCAGTCTATCATCAAGAAGAGAAGAGGAGGCCTCTCACGAGGAGAAGAGGTCTACTAGGGGGATAGGAGGAGGAGGTCCCCCATCAGGAGAGGAGGTCTATGAGGGGCAGACCCATCAGGAGAAGAGGAGGAGGTCTATCAGGAGAAGAGAAGGAGGAGGTCTATCAGGAGGAGGTGTAATGAGATGCTGAGGCTCGGCTGCCTAACAATAGCTGCTGTGTGTCGCTGCTTAGCCTGCTGCTCTCCACCTATTTGTCATAATCACAGCCAGTTTTCTCATTAGTGGAAACCATTAGCCCTTAAAGCTTTATCTGCCTCTTATCAGCCCCAGCACTACCACATCACCAGGCTCTGCGCTAACACACTCACACACAAAACGAACACACATCAAAAAAACTAAAAACAATCAGGGAACACAACATATGCAGTGCAGTCTAGCAGAAACAACACCCACAGTGCCATAGCGTTGCTGGCCCACAATGCTTTGCTCAGGTATCTCATAAAGAAGTCACTGACCCCACACATCTAACTGAGCAACTCCGGCAGTGCCAGCGCGAGTTACAAAGCACACCCATCCTAATCTGGCTCCATTAGCGGCGTCTGTCCCTCCCCACTTGCTGGGCTTTGTTCAGCTGTCAGGATGACCAATGACGTCGCACCACTGCCTGATTCATGGCGGCGACCCTGAGATCACATCTGATGGGAGCGTCAGGCCAAACGACCAAACGCACCCCCAGCAACCCATTATAGTCTATTTATCTAGCTGGACATCTAATGGGAGCGCTTCTTTTCCACTCCGACAATGTGATGCTATCACTGAAGGCTTGGTTAAGACTTGGACTGCTTGGCTAGGGCTATCTGGAGTGGTGCAGGTTAATAACTGGAATAGCTGTTAACTTCTGAAAGCTATAAAAAGGAATTAGAGTTGACCGAGGCCTGTGGAAGCTCCTGTTTTTCAATCAGCAAAACGTAGTCGGAAATGCATTTAACCGTCAGTCGTTCCTTCATCCAACCTTTCCATCTTCAACAAGCTTTGAAGCTTTGTACCACATTCAGAGCATAAATATATAGCAGAAAAAATATTTCCCATGTAAAGATATAGTGGAGTGATGGTATCCTGAGCAGAGAATGAAGTCATGGGACTGCTGTGTGTGCACCGCTTCTCTGTTTGTTGTTTTGGTGAACAGGTCAGCTGCTTGCGCATTTTAATGCATGTGACTCACTTTGTGCTTTGCTGAGAAGTTGGCTGACAGAGAGACGTTTTTTCCCATTTGGATTAAAATGAAAAGATTTTGCCAGAAAGGTCTTTCTACCAGCCCAGTTGTCTGAAGAAAATATTGGCATTGTATGTTTCTGCAAACCAGGAAATGGTTCATTTGCACATTTCATACATGTCATATCAATGTTTCTAAAGTGACACAGTGTATGAGCTGACTTTGTCAAAGAGAGGGGATGGAGGATGATGTGTCACCTCGGTGAGAGGCCTGCGAATCTGCAGCACACTGAGTACACTAGACCAACAAACCAACAAAACTTGTTGTGATTCAGTAAATTATTACAGCTACCAAACATGGGTGTTCTGTAACAACCAGTCGCTGCGTTTACAGCGGATTTTTATGCATCAAATGAGGGTGCATTGTAGCGACCCATCACTGTGTTTCAAGTGGCTTTTTAGGCTCCAAACGTAGGTATTTTGTAGTGACCAGTTGCTGTGTTTACAGCAGCTTTTTGGGTACCACATGTAGGTGTTTTGTAGCAACTCGTTGCTGTGTTTACAGCAGCTTTTTGGGTACCACATGTAGGTGTTTTGTAGCAACTCGTTGCTGTGTTTACAGCAGCTTTTTAGGTACCACATGTAGGTGTTTTGTAGCAACTCGTTGCTGTGTTTACAGCAGCTTTTTAGGCATCAAACAGGTGTTTTGTAGTGACCCATTGCTGTGTTTCCAGTGGCTTTTTAGCCACCAAACATGGGTGTTTTGTTGCAACCAGTTGCTGTGTTTCTTGCAGCTTTTTAGGTATTAAACATGGGTGTATTGTAGCTACCCATTGCTGTGTTTCCAGTGGCTTGTAGACATCAAACAAGTGTGCTTTGTAGCAACATATTGGTGTGTTTCCAGCAGCTTTTTAGGCATCAAACATGGGTGTTTTGTAGCAACCTGACACTGTGTTTGCTGCATCTTTGTAAACATCAAACAAGGGTGTTTTCTAGCAACCCATCACTGTGTTCCCCAAAGCTTTTTAGGCATCAATGGGGTGTAATGCAGCTACCCACTGATGTGTTTTCAGCAGCTTTTTAGGCATTAAACACAAGTGTTTTGTAGCCAACAGTTGCTGTATTTTCAGAGGGGATAGTGTCATGGGAAGTGATTGTTTTTTTTAAATCAAGATAATGCTTCATTTCATGCTTTGATTGTGCCCCTAAACCAGGTATTTTGAGCCAAAACACAATCTTTTCTTAACCATAACCGAGTGGTTTTGTGCCAAAACCTAACCACACGTCAACCACAGCATTATTGAAATGTAAAATTTCAAATAATCTGCTACATAGTAGTAACATTCAAATGTAACATATCCATGGTTTGCTTGTGCAATACCAACATTTTTTCTGACAATTGGGTTTCCCATTTTATTGTGTATCCCACTGGCTAGCTAATCTTGCGCCTGCACTGCACTGCGCTCATATGATGGTTTCCACTGATGGTAACCCTGGCCCATGTGACTGGGAGGCGTTGTCACAGAAGCACCATGCCCACCCTCTGGGTCTTCAGCTTTTATGTAGTCACCTTTAGTTAATGCTGCAAATATATTTGTTGCTGACTGTCCCACTGAAAAACATTCCAAGCACGGATTAGCTTGGAGCTATAGAGAGCGAAATCGTGGCGAAATCCAGGAGTGTCACAACTCTCTCCTTACAGACTGATGACAACGACTAGCAGAAGATTGGCAGCAATGTAAGCACGGAAACACTGACCAATTAGAGCAGACTGGGAGGGGGAGCCTTAAAGAGACAGGAGTGTTTTAGACAGAGGGTTAGTATAGCTAAATGCAGGAATACCGTATGAGAAAAATAAATGCTTTTTTTTTTAACAGTAAAGTATGAAAACAAATTCTTGTAAAAACCCAAAATACAAGTATGAACCTGAAAATGAGCATATCTCCTTTCCTTCCGTCTGCTCTCAATAATCCCCTCCTTCTTTATCTCCTGTTTCAATATCCCACCCTTCTCTTCCTCTATCATCCACGCCTCGATCCTCTTCTTTCATCTTCCTCTCTAGTCCTCCCTCCTCTTCCTCTTCCTCTTCTTCCTCATCTCTCCATGTCATTAAGCCCTCAGCCCGCCCGTGCACTAAAACATGTAAAAGAGCTTCCGTTTTGGGAGAGATTTGTTTGTGGCATTAATAGTCTTTAGTTTTCCACATGGTTTCCCAGCAGCCGGAGACATTAGAAAGAGAAGTGAGGTGCAACACATTTCCCCTCTCATCCTCTCATCCTCTCATCCCTGCCTCATCTGTCAAACACAGAGGCGGAGGGAGGAAGAGAACCACAAAAAAGGAAGAGAGTAAGATAGCTGCTGAAAGTGAGACATAAAGAAGAGAAACATTAAAGAAGAGAAAGAAAAGAGTTTGGCAGATTGTATTCATAGTGTAGCACCTTTTAGGGAAACAAAACTCTATACAAGAGAGATGTAACTCAAATACTGGATAACTGTTAAAAGGTAAAAATGAGTCCTGTTTACATTGTTGACTGTCCACTAATGAGACATTTATCTTTATTGTATTCTGTTAGGTCGACAAAACTTCCTTGGGCTATCATTCAATTAATACAACGGACAGTAAGAAGGCTAAATAACACTCTAAAGTTTTCTTTCAAAATTTTAGGGAAGGAACTACTGGCCCAGCCATTTTCAAAGGGGTCCTTTGAACTCTCATTTCAAGATATCTGAATAAAAACGGGTTCTATGGACACCCAAAAGTCTGCCTTAAACATGAAAAGGCTTATTCCCAGTGGATGTTTTGTTCTTCACAATCAATGTACTCCTTCAAATTAGAGCTACATATTTGTCTTTTTAAGACAAAACAGCCTATGTTAACTGATCTGGTATTAGTCTATGTATATCAGATTTAGGTTTAGTAGTATTAACTGTAAAATTAGAAACAAAAGTATATCAATATACGATTTCTTAATTCTTCATATTGACATCATTTACATATGTACAACTGCGAAATTGAATTCCTGAAATTCAGTTAGGACTTACAGTAAGGTTTTGGTGTTTCGGCGAATGCCAATCAGTCCTCCTGCTTGAAGAACCACATAGGTTGTTTGTTCTTGTTTCCTCTGATACAACCCACAGGAGCATTTCCTAAATTAGTGTCCCTATTGGTTAGATTAAGCTGAGGTTTGGCATCATAACATTAGCACTTACTGCCACACTAAATGTTAATATATGGCTCATCCTAACTGCTTGTGCAAACAACCTATGGTGCGGTTTTTGGGTGGGAGGACAGTCTCATGAATGCCTCCATGCAGAGAGTGCGTGAAGAATTAATTGTGCTGAGATTACAAACATGCAAAAGATGCATAGTCTTTGGAGAGCGAGTGGGTAGGTAACCCCTATGGTCAAGTTTGGTATGAACTAGTTTGTTTTAAGGATATGAGGCCCAACAGGTTGAGACAGAGACAGACACTGTCCCTTGAGATTGAGACAGAATGTGCTCTCTGTCAACTAATTTCTGAATGTATCTCTTCTGTGAATTGTGGTGTTATAGTAACCTTGGGTGAGTTTACATTCTATAGTTACAACCTTACATATGGGACGTATTTCTTTAGGATGATTCCAGTCAATTCTCCACAACAACTGGATTCCTTACAGAGGTTTCAAACAACATTTGGATCATTTTAAAGCTTGATGATTTTATGGATTTGTAATTTTGTATTAACTTCCTAAGAAAGAATGATGTCATCTGGTATAATTTATGAGGAAAATAGAGACAAACTTGTTGAAAAACTAGTATCTGAACTGAGTAATTTGGTACTAATTATGGGGTAAATAGAAATATTGGTACCCTTCATTGTTACTCTTCCAATTAATTAATTCCAATTCATTTCTCGGCTCAAACAAAATAATTTATGAAATCGATGTTTTATTTCCTAAAGCTTTCTAAGCTTGAGTTTAGCTCTTATTATCACAATCTCAGCTGCACTGGTTCTCCTTGTCTCTTTCCTTCCCCCCATCCTTTCCTCTCACCCTCTCATCTTTCCATCCTCTCGTCCTCAGCTCAGCGCCCACTGTGTCATCAGTTGGTTATGTCACCTGCAGCCGACCTGTCTGTCTGTAATTAATACAACCAGAGTGTGAACATTTTCAGGCCAGCTCCTCTCTCCCTCTTTCTTCTCCTCCAACCCCCCTCCGTCGCCCCCTCAGTTAATCACAGTTGTTCCCGGCAAAAGGAGCCGTTAACGGCTTGGTGCGTCAGGAATGGTCCTGGCGCTCCCCGCCGCTAATCGGACCGTTACGACTGAGAAGCTTTGCATTATGCAAATCACTGGCCGGGAACAGGTGACATTTGTAGGGGAGCGGGGCGACAGGGCGATGGAGTCTGGCTGATTTAGACATTAGTCCCTGTCACAACGCAACACACACACACACACACACACACACACACACACACACACACACACACACTGCTCATCTGCATATGCACACAGCACACACTCACTGTATATACAAGCAGAAAGAGCGGAAGTAACAAATGGCATATAATCTGCTTTTGGTACTGTAATTGAGGAGCTAATTTGTACCAGCACTCTTTGGAGTCAGTGTTTTACTTTCACTTAAACTGATAATCCACAAACACACTCACTGCTCACTGCTGTGCTGTCTTTCAGTCTCTTTGTCTTCATCTCGCTTGGCGCACACTGCAATGGTGTCCACTGATCATCAGGCAGTGTTTGGTGAAGTCAGAGTCTTTCCTCTTTCTTTTGTCTGTTCAGCCATGAGTTAACACAGCTCAACTTAATCAACCAGGCCCTACTTTCTTAAACAGATGATTGTAAAATCCGTCTTACAAATCCTCTGACTCTTAAAAGGTGGTTCCCAAAAACATCATTCTAAAGACACTGTTAGAAATGATGGTTGATGAACAAGTGCTTTGTACCCACTCATAGGAGGCTGAGCGCATCTAAGGAAGCTCCGAACATGCGGGAGGAGGAACCTCAAACTGCATGTTTTATTGCACTGTATGTACCACCTAGGGGTGTGCGATATAGACTAAAAATAATATCTCGATATTTTGGGGGATTTTGAAGATAACAATAATTAGACGATATTCTTTTAAATATGTGTTTTTAACAGCCTGAGTTATAGCTCATTAATTGTTTCGCATGGATGATATTAATGGAAAAATGTTATTAACATTTCTTGCTGCTTTTTTACCTGCTCTCTCTGTTTGACTCTGGTGACGGCCTTGTGTAGCGTCAATTCCGGGTCCATTTGCAACTGTTCAGATAAGTGTTTGTCCCGCAGACTCACCACAAGCCTGTCCCCCACCATCTCATCATGTAGAGTCCCGTAACCGCAGTGCTCCACCAGGCAGTGCAGCGCCGTAATGAAACTGTCGGCTGTCTCGCATGTTTCTTGAAGCTGCTGATTAAACTTTACTCTCTCAAAGATCACATTCCTGCGATTCTCTTCTGCTTGCGTTTCCAATCCTGAAGCAATGCGGAATCTGTCGAAGCGTTTAATCCATTTAGGCCAGTCTTCAGCCTTGAAGGTGAACTTTTCCGGCGGGGAGACTTGAAACTGTGCCATGTTGCCGCTTCGTTTAGCTAACTGTGGCTAGGCTAGGTAGCTCCGTAGACGGTCTTCCGGTACTGCGAACTTTAGCCTGACAGGCTGGGACCTATCACTACAGTTGACCCACGTCTCCCGAAGCTGCTGGAGCATCCGTGAGTGGTGTTGCCATGTTGTCTCGCTAATGTTTGTTTAGCAGCAGGCTGACCTGCCGGGAAGGTGCCAGTGAGAGATCATGTGACCACCTAGGCATACTGCGGCGTGCTGCTGCACGCAAGTTACGTAACTCTTGCTCAGTGAATGTTTGGGGTTTCAGCCTGGTTTCAACGTGTGTTTTCTGTTGTTTTTGTGAAGTCAATTGCATACTGGATAACATCAATTTGCACATCGTTAAAACAACAACGACGATATTATCGTTAACGATATATATCGCCCACCCCATCACCAACACTCTGCAGACTGCCACCCAGATAGTTCATCCCGTAAAATGGATAGTGATTGGCCTGGGTGTTGAAAGGAATTTCCTCTTAAAGATTTGTGGGACAGCACAGAAAATGAATTCAGTTTTTTTTTCTTTGTTATTTTAATTATTTTATTACACACACACACACACACACACACACACACACACACACACACACACACACACACACAAAGAGGCCTGAAATACATGCACAGAAAGAACCAAGCGGCAACCTCCAGACCTGAGAAAAAACTGCAGTTCCTCTAATGGCCACTTGAGACTGGCTCCAAAAGTGAGTCAATCCTCAACGATCCCCATGCTCAAATATCCAATTCTACAGCAAAAATAAACAGCAAATTTCCCCGTTCATGACAACTATACAGAGGAAAATTTTTATTTAACTCATTGACATTTTATTAAGGCTTAAAATAACATATAATTTAGGTTGTGGCTGATTTTAGTAACAGGCTGTCTGCCAATAGTGTCCTCTGGCTCTCAGTCGGATGCCCCCTTGTTCCTACAAATATGGTCCATTCTGGTTCCAGAACTTCAAGATGGATGGCCAAAATGCTGAACTTAAGGCCTTCAAAACGGGACTCAAAGGAATAGGTGATATCAGCACCAATCAGTAAGTGCAGTGTTTCAAAAAGGTTTAAGATTTTTTACGCTCCCTGTCCACAAAATACTGTGGTTATAGGCCTGCTGGCCATAATTTATTCATTTTGTGGTTTGTGACAGCTCCAGATTATGCACAAGGCATTTTGCAGTGGACTACTTCAGCAGCTAACATAACATAGAGCATTCGCTGGAGTTCATCCCTTTGCCAGACGAATACTGCTGTCCCGTCTATGTGCACCGCCATCTCCATGTTTGTTATGACATGGCTACTTTCAACAATCAAATCAAATTCATGACAATGTTATACCTTGTCTGCCTATCCTGTTTCACACAGAAATACGTTACAATATTGAAGCTGCATACTCTCAAAATGCCATTTCATTCTTAATTTTTAAGACAGCAAACACTGAACATAACATGCAAAAAGCACAACTAAGAGCCATTTATTGATAAATTGACAGGTAGGATGAAGAATTTTTTTGCAGTCAATTTCTGTTTGCTTCTTAACTTCTATAAACCAAATCTGGACTGAGTTAGGCCTCTTGGCTGTTGTCATCTCGTCAACATTGCTTTGTGTGTGTGTGAGTATGTGTGAGTATGTGTGTGTGTGTGTGTGTGTGTGTGTGTGTGTGTGTGTGTGTGTGTGTGAGAGAGAGTATTAACATGTTTACGTTCGAGCATCCTTGAACAAGTCCAAATCTAATTCTCTGTCAGTCTGCTCAGTGTCTCTGTCACTCTACCTTGCTCTCTCTCTCTCTCTCTGTCTGTTTCGCTTGGTCTGTCACACACACACACAAAGTGACACGCACCCTGGAACATTTACAAATTCTGTCAACTTAACACACACACGCAAACTGATATCTGTATTCACTGAGCGTAGGCAGTAATAAGAGGCCATTATGGATGCTAACCAGATCTTTTAACCAATGACTAACTGACATTCGCTCATATACAACCAATGAGCTGTGAGAGATCTGGCAGGGCCTGAAGGAACACACACACACACACACACACACACACACACACACACACACACACACACACACACACACACACACACACAGTGACACGGTGTAATAATACATGCATACCAATCTAGACTGTGTCTGCCTGAATGCTCCTCAACTGAACACATAACCATAATCACTTTATCAGAGGGAGGAGAATAAAAGCCAGTGAATATGAAGAAGAGGAGGAGGAGAGGGGGTGAGAGAGCGAGGGAGGTGGAAGGAGCAAATTAAGAAGTTAGGGAGGGAGGGATGAGAGAGGGAATAAGGGAGGAGGAGAGAGAAATAAATTAGGAGAGAGCTGCTGGGTGTACCTGAAAACTCTTTCATAAAGGATGGACTATTTTAAAAGAATACACAGTTATAAGGAGTAGTAATATTAGAATTAAGGATAAAGCTAAGGTTATTCTATTTCGTTCTATCAACAAATACCGTGAAAAGACCCAAAGCAAAAATGTGTTGGTCTGTCCTTTCATACATTGTTACCTTCTGACTCTGTGTGTGCCTCTAAAACAACGGGTCACAGGAGTTTTTATCAAACGTTTATCAAACAGGAGATAATAGTGTATTTGTTAGAGACGATTTCAGTGCTGGATATTTGGTGTTCTGGTGAGTATTGTTAGCAGTTGTTGTTGAACAGTAATGGAGCTCTTACCTACCACACACTGTTAAAAACCAAGTGCCCCTACTTATGGCAACAGCACTCTCTAATGGCAGTGACCCTCCAAGCAGGACAATCAAAGATCTCAAGGTGTTGACCCGCCCTCCAAATTCCCCACATCCCAGTCTAATTGAGCATCCATTGGATGTGGCAATACCCCAGATGTCCTGTGTCCATGCCTCGACAGGTAAGAGGTCCCACCATGGATCAGACTTGGCTCTGACCTTTTTAAGCGTGGACAAAGGACATCTTGGAGAGTTCTGTGATGTGCCCCACCAGGGTGTTGCCGGCAGATCCTTTGAGGGGTACTGGCACATTCGTCAAATGCTTGATCAGATTGGGATCTGGGGAATATAGAGGACAGCTCACACCTTGAGGTCGTATTATAGATTATATTCCTCAGGCCATCCCTGAGCAGTTTTTTCAGTGTGACATGGTGCATCATCCTACGGGGGCGACTGCCATCAGGGAGTGATATTGCCATGTGGGGGGGTCTGCAATGGTGTTTGCATGGATGGTGCATGTCAAGTGGCATCCAAGGTTATTTTGGCTGATCGGTGTAAACTATCAGTGCATTTATAACCAGAGTTGGGTTAGAGTACTTAGCACTAATAGAGTACTATTTGAGTAATCAAATACTTACATTTTCAAACAAGCCATCAGTTACTTCTGTTACTTTTAGAACGCTGGTCCTTCAGCTCCGAAACAGCAACGACTGTCTTTTGGTTCGGAGATAATGTTAAACCTATCAGTCCAAAAGAAGCTATGAAGCTTGTGGGTAGCGACGTGGTAGAAGAAATGCTGCTGTTGTCTATGGTGGAGTCTAAAAAATTCCACAGGATTGTCAGTAAAATCCCCACAACTCAATAGACTGAGGAGGACTCACTGACAGACAGGTCAGACTCAGGACTTGCATTATGCCTGGTACACACTACACAACTTTTCTGCCAGTTCTGAAAGTCACTATGTCACATTACACGATTGTGGAGTCATAAAATCGTGCCGTGACTTGGCCGACAGACATGACACACTACACGATGGTACTCACCAATTATCCCTGGTCGTCTTTCACGATGTGTGTGATGTCATCAGGTTATTCTTGTCCTATTTTATTACTTTTACTATTATCTGAGTCACTGTGTCTGTTCATGTGCCAGCTGTAATGTTGTTGTAGTCACCTTAAAAGCATCAGCAGATGGCAGGAGCTTCATTTGATACGTAAGCATTCAAACTACTGTATCCTCCACAACCAAGTTCCTACAAATGTTTCACAATAAAAGCCTATTTAGAAAATGGAGGGATTCTCTCAGCTGAGGATATAATTGGCTTTTAATTTGAAACAAGTTCAAGTGTTGAGTTTGAAATGACGACACGATGCATTAACTTTCTAAAGACAACGGGAGCAGATAAAAAGTAAATAAATAAAAACACAGAGAGATTAATAAATAACGGCCCATCTACAGTGTAGTCTGTTTCAAATGAAGCTGGGAGCCTCTGCAGTTGTGGTGAGTAAAAGCCCCGCCACTATTTTTTAATGTTATTACCTTATGTCCGTCTCCATTATGAGGACGTAACACTGTTTGCTAGCTTGATGCTAATGACAGTAACGTTAACTCAGTGGGTTGACAAAGTGCCTCTGCTGTTTCACACCATCATTTCCCCCTTTTACTCTGTGTGGTAACATCCCTAGAGGAAATATTAAAAACGCTGGGGTGCTGTTGTCATACAGTTGTCTACGGCAACAGATGGTTCTGTGTTTCTACTGGTCAAAGTGACGGCTGTGATGGGAGAATTGGATCTCAGTGAAGGGCAAGTGGTCCATAACTTTAATTTTGGAGACAAACAAATGTAGGCTTAGCGCCCTGTGGTCCATTGCCCAATAGGAAATGTAGAATACTCAAAGGTACTTTAAAAGTACTTGAGTTACTTTTCTCAGGGAGTAACTTTGTAAAGTAACTGGTTACTTTTCAAAAAAGTAACGCAGTAAAATAATTTGATTACTTTTAAAGTAACCCTCACCCAACTCTGTTCATAACAGATAGCAGCAGCAGCATTAGCTTAGTAGAAGCAGTACGGAGGATATAGTAACCACTGCAGCTTTTAAGGCCCTGATACACAATGGGGTTCTAGTTTTTGCATTGTGCCCCGCATCATTGGTTCTAGTAGGCCCTTGGGTTTTCAGCCAATTGAGCATGTTGAATTGGCTGTGGAGTCTGTTGATGAGAGAAATCACTCTGATTGGCTGTTCAGCCATAATAACATAATAGCGGTTTGTATATTCACAGTCCTTGGTTATCCTGTTTCCCTTTTTAATAGCAAATACAGTCTGCTGCCACCTGCTGTTATGGAAAGTTGCTTCCTCTCATGCATGCACATAACGCAAGTGCTGTTGGCAGGTCTTTGCCATGAGTTCAAGTTCAACTTTTTGGCTCAGAAACAGGCAAGGTGAAGCAACGCAACAGTCAGTCTTTGTGGCTGGTAGTTCTTGGATGTTAGTTTGGTTTGTCCGGGCCTTTACAGCAGTGGTTCAAAAGCACATTAGAAGTTGAAACAGATTTGTAATACCACTTATGATATTAGTACTGGAGGTCTGTGTCACATGTTTGTATAGTGTGTGAAGTGTGTGGTTTGTGGCAATTATATGTCTTTCTACCTATTATGAATGTCAGCTGCCAAAGGTCTGTATTTATATGTGAAATGGAAAGTACTGTTACACAAGTATACTTACTTCCTGTCTGTAAACTGGTGTTGAGATGTACACTGGATCATTCACTACATCAGATATCCACTCATTGGTTCCCAAAACAGGAGAGTTTGATATTAAAGTGGCCAATCAGATGATCAATAGCCTTGCAGACCCCCCAGCTCCAACCAATAGCAAAAGAGTGTGCCCAGTGTTAATTAGCGCTGGTACATCTCTGCTCTCCTCTTGTCTCTGTGTGTCTAGCTAATTCAGGCTCTCGTTAACAACGCTTATACAGCCAATTACCATAAATCCCTGTTAGCCGCGGCAATTAACAGTAACGAGGCAGCGCTGCATGTGTTTCTACTGTTGTAATTAAGCCAGTGTGTTGTTAATTAGCAAAATGTGAGTGGGAGGTTTTATGCTCGTTAGTATGGCCATTTCATTCAATTAGCACCGTCATTAACGAGGTGTCTCTGTTCTAACAAAGTTAATGCAGGGAGGAGGCGGCGACTGGGCGATTAGCCTAGACAAACATGATGAGGAGCATGGCACAGAGCCCAGGGAACGATATATGGAGGGAGTGTGTGTGTGTGTGTGTGTGTGTGTGTGTGTGTGTGTGTGTGTGTGTGTGTGTGTGTGTGTGTGATGAGCTCCAGGTGGTTTGGCAGCTTAACACACTGCCACTGTAGTGCTGCTGCAGACATACATAAGAGGTTTAATGACACTGACTTCTCTTGCAAACAGACACAAACTCAAAATATTACAACACATCACCCACTTCAGATACCAGACACAATCAGTAAGCAACCAAAACAACGTAATATACTAAAAATACAGAGGAAAGAGGAGAGGGCTGCACAAAGTGGTGAAATGCTCCTGCTGCTGCTTCAATATCCTGACTTTTAGTGTGGGTCAACCTCCCAAGACACTGGATCCTACATTTCCCATAATGCAATGAACACCTCTCAAACTCCACACCCCCAGTGTCTACCACAGCCTTTCTGTTACAAATTTGAAGACCTTAGGCCCAAACTGAGAGTTATTTTCTCAGATTTGACAAAGGTCCTCTAGAGCTGCAGAAGACATTGTACAACAGTTTTCACTGGCTGAGACGTAATCAGAGACTGTAAAAATAATGGATTTGGCTACCATGACCATCACCGTTGGTTTGTGGACTCCCATTTTGAAGCCTTAAGCAAGGTTTATGCTTCTGCTTACCTATGACCCAGAGGGCTTTGTGGAGGTGTTGCATCCCTCTGTGACTGACGCAGAGACGCGATGTGCACCTCTATAAAATTGTAGCCACGCGTCGAGGCAACACAAACCCAAAGCAGACCACAAGAGGTATGATTGGTCCTTCAAACTACATCATTTCCAGCATTTTGCAGGGTTTCACTTCCTGCTGCAGTACCACAACACCACCATTTTCAAAAGTCTCCATTATGATCGGTTGTGTTTTGAGTTTTGATTAAAAGATGGATCAAATTGAAGAACGTTTAGCATTTGTTGTTCAATGTCGATCATTTCAAGCTCCAGCAACAGTCTTTCTCTCTCAGTCCCCATCTTCACTGTGACTAGAGCAAAGCCGGAAGATAAACAAACAATGACCACAGACGTCACAGAGTATAGGTAGGTATAAAAAACACCACGCCCCCAAGCGCTTTGGCGAGGAATTGCATAGTGACATAGACCAACAGGATGCAGAACTATGATAGTATGACTATGAAAGAACCTTTTAAGTTCGGCATTTTGGCCATACCCGTCTTATTTTTTGGAGCCAGAAGTGACCATATTTGGGCAAGAGGCTGGTGCTGTAGAGGAGCAGGGGGTGGATCTGACTATCTGAAGCCAAGGATGATAACAGCATTCAGTTTATCAGTCAAAGCGGCCCGCCCTTAATTATGCATAACTTTAAGCCTTAATAAAATGGAAATGGGTAAGTTATATAAAAATTCACCCCGTGTACTGTTGTCATGAATGTTGAAATTAGCTATAGAGACCAAAGCTGTTTTTTGTACCAGGCTGTAAACATGTTTATTTCTGCTGTAAATTTGGGCATTTTAACATGGGGGTCTATGGGGATTGACTCGCTTCTGGAGCCAGCCTCAAGCAGCCATTCAAAGAATTTCAGATTTTGGTTTTTCTGCATTGCTTCATTTTTCAGCCCCAGAAGTTTCTGCTTGGAGGTAGTCCTTGTGTCAAGTAAACTTCATGCATGCCCCTTTTAGACTGTACAGGTTTCAAGGTTTTTAGGTTATTTGTTTCAAAAGTAGTCATAGAAACAGCGGGTATTTTGACACTTAAAAAAGGTGAAGTGAAGACTGCTGGAACTTTGAAGGCCCCCCTCCCCTTTATTTAACAAATATTTTTGATAAATCATTTATATTATATTACAACTTAAATGGTTATTTTTAGTATGCCAGCATTGTTACACAGTGCATGATGACCAGTTTAATCATCAGTTATTGTAATTTGTAATTTGTCAGATGATACAAAAGTGGCAGACAAAAAGTATTAAAACAAATAGCATGGAAAGACATAAATGTACAAGCCTGAATACTATTATTCCTTGGGATTTTTAAGTCGTAAATTTGAAAGAAAAATTCAGAAATTCTTGGAACTTCATTTTTAAGTTCAATTTATTGAAAAAAAATTTTTTTTTTGTTTGTTTGTTTTCTACTCTGTCCACTTCCTGCTTGTTGTTACCTTCCCAAAACAATTAATAGGTGTGCAAGTGCCCCGGGGTCTTCTTTTGTACTTCATATAAATCTCAGAAATTCTAAAGGTTTTATTTTATTTTTTATGTTATTAATTGGAATTTTACCCCCTGCCTGCCCTGGCTCTGTATTTGTTTATTATCTAAAAATAGCCCTAAAACATTGTCATGTATAAACATAAATAAATGTATACACATAAAAAAAATTACATATATATTATTTGTTTAAAACACTTGTTTTTTGTTTTCATAGTTCTTCTTCTGAGACCAAACCTACATCCTTATATTCAGCATGTCGCAGATATTTTTGAAAAGAATATATGCCCAAGTAATTCCAACATAAATACAGAAAAATAATTGATAACAGATGACAAACCTTAAACCTAACCTTATAGTAGGCCATCTAAACAGTCAAAACACACACACACACACTAAATTTTAGGGCTATTACCCAAGCTCCAGGGCCACAGTCGTCACAATAGGTTTTGAGGAAAAAGAATGGACAACATTGATACATTTAATGAGATTATCAACACAAAATACAGCTGGCTGACAGATTTCTTTAGTTTGCTGGTTCAATAACTAAAGAAATCTCAGATGTTATGCTGCTTTCTGAATCTTTTCTCCCAACTAAATTATAATGGAGCCACATCATTTACTCCTCTATCTGTTTTATGTTTTCAGCGCTCACTCAGCCATTTAGTTGAAACACATGAAAGGAACGCTGAGGCTCCTGTGGTGCATAACACACCAGACAGATTAACTTTAAATGGGAATTGCCCTGACATCCAAGAGATTACCAGGAATTATGACACTACACAGTTGGGAAGAATAGTAACATGAGCGGTGGGAGCACTGACTGCCAGCATTTGTTTTGAGTGCAAACATTGCCACTCTGTGCCGATTAAAATCTAAAGTGCATACTGATCTCATGTTATATGAGGTATTAACATCTGGAGGCATATGTGAGCAGTGTTTGCTAGTAGAATTTCATCAAGGATAGGATGTAGCCAAAAACATTGTTTGGATATTTAATGTAGTGGAGCCACTTAAATTAACACTTAAATTAAGTGTTAAAAATTGATAAAGTGGCTAACAAAGACGACCGTCACTCAGCGGCCAAAAACATGTTCATTTAGAGAGATGTGCTGGAGCTTCAGGAACTATGCCTATTCACAAACACATACGAAAATCCAAAACAAATACAATGACAGAACACACTGCAAATTAATGAAAAAATAAAAAATAAAAATGCTGCTAAAAAAACAAACAAATACAAAAAACAAATTTCAAAGTTGACTCTCATGGCTCTCATCATTCTGATTTCCAGCAGCACCAAATAGCTAGCAGACGAAGTTAGCGTCTGACAGAGTGAAGCATTGGCAGCTAGAGAGTCACGTGTTGTTCTCAGGAGTTGGTGGAGACCAAAAACAAAGCTTAAAGAGAGTGACTATTGGACTTACATTTATCAGGTGGACACATACACAACCTTAAATGAATGCTAATGTTGCCCTGTGTCTGCTGGGATGCATTTGCTGAAAACTTTTAAGGTTGATAGATTAAATGTCAATGTTGTGCTCATATCTTGCTGCGCTGCCCCAAGTTAAAAAAACAAATCCATTGATGCAGCTTTAAAGG
Source organism: Epinephelus awoara (assembly GCA_035609425.1). Lineage (NCBI taxonomy): Eukaryota > Metazoa > Chordata > Actinopteri > Perciformes > Serranidae > Epinephelus > Epinephelus awoara. Next base: position 8,468,863 of record CM069299.1, on the reverse strand, counting down.
GACACTACACCCCAAAATAGAAAATATGTAACACCGTTTCAGTGCGGAGAAGGAAGCTTGCATCTACTGCTAATTCAACTAGCACTAGTAAGCTAGCTAACATTACAGCTGAGTTGAGGAGGACGCCATAAATGTTAACATCTTGCATTGTCAGACTTCCTTCTAGCGGTTGTAGTAGAAAGGAAATAGTTCCTCCATGAAAATGTTCAGAACAAGGTCTGTGGATTATCTTGAGTAACCGTGTCATGATTTATGGAAAAAATATATTACTGTTGAGTTTTTCGAATGTTTATTTTGCTTTGAGCACCACAAGCTGAGTGCCATTGATGTCCATTATACTAGAGGGAAGTCAAACATCTCTACAGCTCAATCTCCAACACTCAGCAACTCACAGCAAAACAATCTAGACTGATAAATAGCACAACAGGTAGGAGGAAAAATATGTATTTTTTTATTTTGGTGTGAACTGTCCCTTTAAAGACCGTCAGTTGTAGCAGTAGACGGTAGGACAGACATGAGCTGGATGGCTGTTTACTCTGTAACTGGTGCTCAGGGAACTCCGTATTATCTTAAAGAGGTCACACTACATTAATTACATTTAATTGTGCTAAATTCATTAAATTCAATTATGCTGCAGTAATTTTAGTAAATGTGTACACTAATTTCAGGTGCAGTAACCACTTATATAAACACTCTGTACGGTTCAGGATAAATATTAATAACAATAATGACTTGTGTTAGCTATAAATAGGAAACAGTAAGTTGGTATCAATCTCTCATTAACCATAATTCATTTTGCTCTGAGTGCACTTCCAGCGCCATCTGCTGGCTTCAATTAGAGCTTGGCCTTTTTTCAGTCCTGCATTGTCTTGGATTATTTCCAAAGAACAATTCAAGAAAAAGCTGTAGGTGCTGATATTTCCATAAGCTGTTGAAGCTCAGCTGAACCTCACCAATGATTGGAGCTGACCATTACAGGAGACACCAGAGAAACAGAGGGATAGGGATATCGCAGGGGGGGAGGGCTGCTGGTGTCGATGTGACACAAGATGAACATGCTCCACAGTGAATGGCCTCTCTTCCTCATCTTCTTCCCCTCGTCTCTTTTCTCTCCCCTATTTCCTCTGTCCAAACATTTTTTCTCCTCCCCTATGTCTTACTGCCTCCTTCTCCTCTTCTCTATCCCTACTTCCAATTCTCTTCATCCCTCTCTCCCCCATTTCCCCATCTCTCTCTCTCCCTCTTTCACTCTTCTGATAAGAGCCTGTTCTCTTTGACATCTCAGTCTGACTCCATTACAGCTAATAGAGAGAGGCCATCTTGCCACTGACACACACACACACACACACACACACACACACACACACACACACACACACACACACTGACACAAATAGGGGTATCAGGGGACCCCAGTGGATGCTGGGAAAATAAAGCATAGTGTGAATGTCTACAGAGCAGAGAGAGACACCAGAACACTTTGTTCATATTTAGCCTCTGATGATCTGTGACATACATAGATAATAGGGCTGTTTGCACCTTCAACCCCTCCTCTAATCGGGGCTAATCTGATCTAGCATAGGTTTACATTCAATGAACCAACATCTGTTGTTGCTATGCGGTCTCATTAATATTATCACATATTTTACAGATAGTGCAGGTAGACAAGAATTAGTGTCGTTGAATTTAGTGCATTTACACAAACCTGAGTGATTCTGTGCATGATAAAAGGTCATTTTAAATTCTTGCACTCACGGTTACAAACAGTATAAACAAGATCATATAATACAATATAAACTTACTAAGGGTAGTAATACGTTCAAGTTTTCACATATTTATAGGCTATTTGGCTTCACACATGAGTTTTTTTTTGTTGGATTAATTTGGAAGTCAGTACATATTTTGAACTTGTTTTTGTCCTGAGTGCTTTAGCACAGAAAGGAAACAGTGTTGGAAAAGCGACAGGATTTTTTCAGAACAAGATTGGTATCTCTGAGCTTTCACGCTGCAAATAAAGTCATCAACCAAATAATTGCGCCTACACTTAGGAGGATTAGAAAACAACACAGAAGCTCTGTAATTGGATCTCAAACTCATATTTACTCAGAAACTTTGTTAGAAGGAAGCTCAATAAAATAGCTCAGGCCTACGGTCGCTTAGGTAACTACGATCAGCCCCGGTGCACGCTATTTTGATGGGCCAGATAATTTATGCTATCATGCACATATTGTCTTGAAACATTATGAGAGCCTTGACGCTGGATAACATTAACATACATAACACCCAATCATTATTGCATCACAAAAATCACAAAAATTACCAAAGAAAATTAGACATAATTAAATTAAACAATTTTAATAGTTTATTATAGTTCATTTGAAATAAGCATTTAATTTTATTATAGATTTTATTGACTATTTTACAAAAAAAGAAAACAAAAACATGACGGAGATAGGTTTGCCTGTTCCAAGGGCATAAGGCCAATGACACTGTTTTAATTTTATTTTATGAGAGTTCTTCTTTGAACACAGGTAAATTTCTAAGGTGGCAGTCACTCATTAAGTAGGATTTTTACTTCTGCAATGAATCGACACTGAACATGCGCCTCCCCAGATATGTAACTACACGTCGCGGCGGTGAAGCAATAAAATGTGAAGACAGTAAAACCCCACAAAATAGCACTTGTTGTGTGTGATTTATCCTGGCTTCATATGAGTAGATGAAATATTCCCTAGTCACTTAGCTAAAATGCCACAGGCTTTTGCTAATAATGTTAGCACACTGTATTTGTTTGGAAAAGTAGTATAAGACAGTTGTTTTGTTGGTGAACCTTGTGAGTTGTAATGAAGCCAAATTTTGTAAAATTACCTTAGTTAAATGCACTGTTGTCCCTGGCTTCATGTGAGTAGAGGAAAACTTCATTAGCTTCATTAATCCTGTGAGCTATAATGAAGCTGATTTGTGTTCTTGTAATTGAAATTGTTGCTATTACAATCCACAATCCACTCTATGAATTCCCTGTCAGACTCTTTAACTGCGGGTCTCTAACCGTGTCTGTCCGCCACCTGCAGGTGGTGTAAAGTAGGTTTATCAGAACTTGTTGGCTATGAACAGCTGCCTGCTACTGGAGACAAGGTTAATGAGAGCTGTGAGAGTGAACTAAGACAGGCTGTAGAACCAAAACACTGAGCTGACAGACACTAAAAAGCTCTGTAGAGCTGAGGGGAACTGCAGAGCTCATGATAATTTTCTGTGTATATCTCATTATGAGTGACACATTTTACTTACAGTAAAGAGTGTTTATGTTGGTTAAGTGCTTTTTTGATTGTCTTTTTTTATTTTTGATGAGTAGAAATTATTTTCTCCATGATAACGTCCCTGTGACTACTCTGACACAACTGTGTAACAGTGTATCCACCATATGCCAGGGCCCCTCGCCAACCTTACTCCAAATACGGATGTACTCCAGCACCAGCTCATGTCTGCCTCTTAGCGGTGACACGATATGGGATGTCCTGTAAGTATGTCTCAATCACTTGGTGTAAAAAACTGCAGATATTTTTTCTACACAAATGATCACTTCTGTTTATTTAGTGAGAATTCCAGCTGCAATTAATTTCCAATTTATCACTGAATTCAACGAGATGTCGCTTCAGCCTTCCAGTTGTTCGACTCAACACAAATGCTCTTTCACCCTGAGAGGAATACAGTTCTCAGGGGAAACTTCTAAAAATGCTCATGTGTGAATATATACATGAAAATATTGACTATAAACTATAAAATATCAGTATCTGTTGAAACACATGGTGTGTGATTGTAGGGAACTGAGAGGATGTCTTACATCGTAAGTTGAATTCCTTCAAGACATATAGGCTACACACACACACACACACACACACACACACACACACACACGCACACACGCACACACACAATGATGTGACCAGTGCCCCCCCTCCTTCAGTGTCTGCCATGACAGGGTGATTACAAATGGAGAACGGGGGCTTGAGCGGTCAAATGGTTCAACAATAGAGTGAGTGTGTTTGTGTTGTTATGTTTCAATATGTGTGTGTGTGTGTGTGTGTGTGTGTTGTGGTGTGTATCAGTGTATTGGCTGCTGATAAATGGCTGCCTCTTTAGGGAACTTATCTCTTTAAGTGTTGCCGCGGTGAGGGATGACATCATTTGGATCCCCCGGCTAACTGGCTGCCATGACGACACCTCACCAACCTATCCATTTACCAGATGGCCCGATAGTGTCTGCACACGCACGCACACACAGTCACGCACACAAACACACTCACACACACAGGTAATAGGAGGCCACGTGGAAATTACAGCCAGAGACAGAGGCAGCTCCCAGCACTGATACACACTCTGCTGTGATAGGGACACACACACACACACACACACACACACACACACACACACACTGATAATATACACTCAGTCGCAGATGTCTTACAAACACACACACACACTAAGGCACACAGCACTGCCCCCTCCATCGTCTTATCACAGCTTAACAGAGAAAAAAAGCATTGAGGAGGAAAAATTAAGTATTGATCAAATTAGCAGTTTTTTAAAGCATCCCTCACAGACGTGTGTGTGTGTGTGTATGTGTGTGTGTGTGTGGATGGTGATGGGGTGGGGAGTGTTGAAGGGATTTAATGAACCCATCACATGGCAAACAAAATGGAAAGGCCAGAAGGACGCTTGACCTGCAACACACACACACACACACACACACACACACACACACACACACACACACACACACACACACACACACACACACACACACACACAGGAGGGATAAATTTACATATCCAATCCTATGAAAAACAAGACACACACACACATGCGCACACACACCAGGTAACAAAGGTGCATCAGTATATCACTTAGTGACATCCTTTTAGTCTATACTGAGACAGATACCAGAACAGCACACACACTGGAGAGTCAGAGGTGTGTTAGGGTGCACAACAGTAAATAGCAGAAGCAGTAGTAATAGTAGAACTTACAGTAGAGTGGGAGAAATAGAGTTGGTCTTCCTGCCTGTGTGAATTGATGGTGTTGGGTCAATAAGTCTTCCTTTGGTTGCTAATTGGCCCTGTCTGCATGAGAACTGCACAAGAGCACTGACCACTAAAGGCTGTCAAACACAGCAGAGACCTGATCAATAAACTGGATGTTTCTGGGAAACACTTAAAGTTATACTTAAAATTTTTTGGATAGTTTCTTTGTCTGTCTTTCAGTGTGTGAAATATTCAGACTGTTGCCACTCTCACTCTCATGTGTCTGTGCAGAGATACAGTCAAGACATGTTAAGCCTAGCTTAGCACAGAGACTGGAAACAGCTAACCTTGTTCTGTCCAAACAGTCTAGTTTTCGTCAGTGACATTTTAGTCTCATTTTGATTGTGTAGTCCTTAGTTTTTGTCTTTGTACAGTTATCATAGTTAAGGGTGTTTTTCTCTATGACTAGATCAGCAGAAAAGGCAGTTCACCTGTTTGTACCCAAAATTTAAGCCCCATTTCCACCACACACTTTCAGTATAGTACCTTTTGAACCAAAAGTAACCCTTCAGACATGGTACCCAGACCCTAGATTCACTTAGCATTTACACAGCAAACAGTACTCTTAAATGTGGGCAGGGTTTTTGTCACTCACTTCTCCGTCCAGCACACATTCTATTTCTTCTACAGCAGTGACACAGATGGAAGTCTGCACCTCATTTATTGTCCACAGAACTAGGATGCACGCCTACATTTTCAGAACAAAATAGAACAGGCTGCAGTAAGAGTCTCTCTCCATGGGATATTTAAAAATAGTGGGTTTGTGCATTTAGTCCTCTCAGGCAAGCGCAGGGGTTTACGCAACGTCACTCCGCAATAAAATTAATATATATTTATATATCTTAATGCTTGAAGATCCACTTATTACTGAAAGTGATGTCATCCAAGAGAAACAATAAAAGTAAATGGAATGGTCAAAGTTGGCATATTGAAATTTAAGGTGTGTTACTGGATTTATGTCATCAACTCATGCAGTAACAGAAGTAACAACAGAGTAACATTACAAACACAAAACTGGCCCCAGTGAATTAATTTGATTTTTTTCTTAGTCAACAGCTGCTGCTAGAGTCAGCAACACATCCTTTCATTTTATAATTCAAGTTTACTAATATGTGTAAAACTTTGTAACCACTGTTCATACTGTGGCTACACAAGCCAAGAAAACCAGCCAAAACTAGGAGCAAGAGTAAGAGTTCTTTATTGACCAATCAATGGACTGCAAAAATTCTAGCTCCATCTTTACTAGATCTGTTTGCTAGGTACCCCAACAGAGGGGGGACGGAAAATGGTGACGGTATGGAATAGTTCTATTGGTACCATCCACAACTTTTCACAGTGGAAACAGAAAAAAATGTGTACTCATCTGAACTGAACTGTACAGGACTGCTTGGTGGAAACAAGGCTTTAATGGTCCTTACACAAAAAAGCACCAGTCTGCACAAAGTTTTCTAGCATGTAGGGCAGCCTATATGGCACTGCATTATCTTATCTCCACTGAAAGGGCACCACAGAGGGCAATGTATCACGTTGCTGTTAAAGCTCAAAAAAAAAGAAACCAACATTAATTGCAGGTCGGTGAACTATCCTGCATGAAGTCAGAGGCCAGAGCTTCATCCATCCCCCAGAGCTTCCCCTGCACTACATAAAGAGCATACAAATACCTGAATTGACCTATGACTAAGCCACGCCCCCTCCACTCACTCAGACAAACTATCAACATTCAGTGACCGGCGCTATGGCAGGTGTCACAGTACACGACATTTCACTGGAGGCAATTGATGATTTTAGGAGACATAACGATCAGATGTCATTGAGAAGGAACCAAAGGGCCTAAACTATGCATTGGAGGGATATATTCATCATTTTATTGTTGAGAAGGTCGATGAAAAGCTTAAATTACAAGCCAAAATTTACAGGTCACAGTGTACGCTTGTGAACCGCATCTCGTTGCCGTCGCCATCAAAGACAACAAGTTAAAGTGCCACTGAAGTTAAGGTTTTTGGCTCAGAGTTTGGTGCTACAGTATTTACACTGAATCATTCAGCATAACGTTTGCCAACCTTTGTTATCTCTGCCATTACAGAGAAGTTAATGAAGCTAAGCTCCAGAAGTTAACGTTAGCTTAACTAGAGCCCTTTGGACAACAGCTAACAATGATGTACGATCACCAAAGTACAAAACTAGAACAAAATAGGCTAATGAACTCCCAGCAAACAAGGTGACATGATGAACAACGCAGCTAGGAGCTAACGTTAGGCTAACTTTAGCTAACGTTAGCTAGAGATGTTAAAGATAACTTTATATTTCTTTCCAGCAAAGTGACAATATGTTGCCTCAAACACAATATTGACTTACCTTAAAACAGATGTAGACATCATTGTTAATCTTATTCACGCTGAGTTGATGTTGTGGTCTAACGTTAGCACACAACTTTATCCAAAGGAGACACTTTTCTCGGTTGAGATGTGGTTTAAAGTGTAAAAAATACACCTTGTTGCCCAGCCTCTCAGGATACCTTGTGTCAGAGTTGCATGTACCCCATGCACACCGTTTGACCATTTTTAAACTTCAAATCTCTGAAAAAGCTCATAAAACCGAACAAAACTGACTTTCTGTAATGCATTTCAATGAACGTCCAGGCAGAGGATGTCTGAGTGTATGGGAATGGCTATATGCACTGTGATTGGCTCATCGCAGCCCTTGAAATTTTACATTCATGTTAGCCACCTCTCTATAAATGTCATCATGGCAGCCTGCCTGTTTTGTGGTTTGTCACAGCTAGTTGTTCCTGCTTCTTGTCTAATTTTTAGAACCAGTAACCAGTAATGTTAACATTACTGGTAGAGATGCACTATTACTGCATGCTAGGTTGGCTCAAAAGTTCATGTTCATGAGATATTTTTGGTAGCGGAGAGACTGTAACCAATAGGGACAGCCAGATCGGCAGAGGAAAATGTTGGCATTGTGTGTTTCTGCAAACCATGGATATGTCACATTTGCACACTTCATATGTATCAACATTTCTAAAGTGACATAGTTCTGATTACATGTATATTGAGTATTTAGAAGGGCATGACACATAAGAAAGATGGCTGCCAAGCTGCAGACCACTTTTGACCACTGTTTAAGACTAACAACAACATCAGCTGTTTGGCTGGTGCAGAGTGGAGGCCAGCCTTAGGGGCCGTTCACATGCAGCGTCTAAAAGCGCGTGGAAAACGCCAGCTGTGCCGTTTCCATCCTTTTATCCACGGCGCTTCGGAGGTTGTGCTACTGCCGCGCCTGCCGTTACTAAGCAACCAAAACCGACGTCACTCACAGGGGGAGTAAAAAAGTTTTCAAAAAAGTTAAATGGATTTCCAGCAAGCATCAGGAGGTGAGGTGTATGCATGTGTGTGTGTGGAGGAGAGGGAGAGAGGGAGATGCTGGTAGAGAGATAGTGCGTGTTATTAGATACATAATGTTGTGAAGTCGGTTGGACGGAAAGGAAGAAGCAGATCCGTGGAGCTGATTGGTTAATTCTTATCACATGACATGCGATGCACTTGCTGCATTCGAAAAAGTTGAGATTTTTCCATCTCTGTGCGACACGGACGCGCACGAAAAAACAGGCGCGTCGCACTGGATGCGCGCCGCTACAGCGTCGCTTTGAATTGTGAGCGCGCTTAGCGCGCGTCTACATTGAAACTAATGGATTTGTGCGCGCAAAAGACGCTACATGTGAACGGCCCCTTATAATACACCAAATTCTGTCTGTGAGTGAGTGAGTGATGACGTTACACCATTGGTTGGAATGACAGATGATGTGAGTGTTGGTGTTTCAACACTGACCCCATTGGTAATGATCAGTGGGTACAGCTCCAGAGAAAACTGCTCCCTTCTGTTGTATGACTGTGTCTAAGTTTATTGTTATTAATTTTTTACAAGTATTTACATGAATTTTTGAGCTGGACCGCAACTATAGAGCTAGCTCTTTAAGTGAAGGTGAAGGTGAAGAAAATTCCATGACTGGGTATATGTCAGCTACTTCCTGTTTCTAATTAAAAGTCATTATTTCAAATTAAAAGCCCTCTAGCATTTCATACACGGTCCAGCCATAAACTAGGTTTTAACCTAGTCTTGTTTAGTGACATCTGTAGCATTTCCAGCCATGACTGTGGCACCAAAACCAGGTATTTGTGGTTTGTGGTTTGCAGTAATGTACAATGTCAAAATTAATTTTGGCAGTTGGATTGATAGATACAATGTGTGATTCCACACATTCACACATTCATCCATCTTTCACTTCAGTTTAGGATATATTAAGTTTTCCTTTTTAAAGTTACTTTTTATTATGTTACTATCATGAATAAAAGGTTGTCAACAACTGTTTTAATTGAAGGAGGTTACATTGTCTAAATATAACATTTCCCAAAACTCCCTCTGTCAATCTATCATCTTTAACTAATAAAATATACATTTTTGTTTTTGTGTGTTTTTTTCTTTTTTTGCATTTATTGGCTTTTTTCTTGGAATAATAAAGAGCTTTTCCCGCTTGTACCTAAAACATTCTTCCCTCAGTCACTCCCATAATGTCTCCTAATTCCTTCCCTGTAGGTGATATCCCATAGAGGAGAGTTGTTCACATTCACAGTTACTGATAGGAGCGCTCTGCACTATCAGAGAGACAATTACTCATTCTTAAAGTAAGTGCTTTGTCCCTTTAGAGCTCTCTGGACTGAGCTAATAGTTGCTATCAGTGACAGAATAAGTCAAACAAATGCTGCTGGTAATGATGAGCTATATGTTCAGCCTCTCTGGACCTCATACTGAATATTCAGACTGGAAACAATACAAACACACTCTGACCTCACTGACCTCACACACGAGCCCTGGCACACACACACACACACACACACACACACACACACACACACACACACACACACACACACACACACACACACACACACACAAGGGGAAACTTATTAGGTTATTATCTTTCCGCCCCATAAAATAGGAATAACTTAAAGCGCTGCCGCAATTAATAACCCAACTATAAATCTGAATATTCCCCATGAATATTATTCTATATTACTCACACACACACTCTCTCTCTCACACACACACACACACACAGTGATCAGCAGGGTGCATGGGAGCAGGGAGAATGATAAAGCCATCAGAGAACGTTCTGGATGAAGTGAGCCAAACGTGAATGTGTGTATCAGAGCATGTGAGTGTGTGTGTGTGTATGTCCCATCAGAGTGTGTTCTGCATGGTAGCTTTATGCATCAACACACTGATGCATTCTCCATCTCCATGTTGAAGGGCCATTCTCAGTCATATGTACGGGATGCACTGGTTAAATCAATGCTCTACCCGGTAACCTCTAACACTAAAACACACACACACACACACACACACACACACACACACACACACACACACACACACACACACACACACACTACTGTCAGCTGCCGTGACCTTGCTGCCTGTTACCACAACAACACACAGCGACACTGACAGTGTAGTGTAGGTAGAGATACTGTTACAGTAATGTTAAGGAATGATGTGTGTGTGACAAACAAACACCACTGAGACTTTTTGAGGGATCTGAGTCTTTGTTTTGGCTTCTCTGTTGGATGATCTGGCTTCAACATAAAGAATTATTAATGCATAACCATTGACATGTAGTGTCACTGTGCTATTCATTCAATATAATCATGCAAACTGTCAACGATTAAATCCAAGGAAGCCACCACTTTGCAGACAACATTAATTCCTATGTAGTAGCAAGCAAATTCTAAAAGGTACTACGTTCTAATAAGTCACCCTTTATAAAAGAACTTTAAAAACTCTCTTGCATTAGCAGGGAGATGCATTGTAACAAAGCTTAAGCCACGGCTGTGTTTCTGACACCATTAAAACAAACATATGGTGATCCTATACAACATAACTCGTTACCATAGATTCTTTGCCTAACATGATGTTGAAGAACACGTTCAGAGTTTATTTAGCTTAAGAAGGAGGTTACGAATGTAATGCAGTAAAATGTACAGTATTTCCCTCTGAAATGTAGTGGGGTCAAATAAAAAGTAGAATAAAATGGAAATTCATTCATTCATTTCCCATAACTGCTTATCCCTTTGGGGGTAGCGGGGGTGCCTATCCCAGCTGACATTGGGCAGGAGGCGGGGTACACCCTGGACAGATCGCCGGACTATCACAGGGCTAACACATAGAAACAGACCAATCACACTACGGTCAATTTAGAGTCACCAATAAACCATACTTGTGGTAGGAAGCCGGAGTACCTGGAGAAAAACCCACACTGACATGGGGACAACATGCAAACTCCACACAGAAGGGCTCCCCCACCCTGGATTCGAACCAGGAACCCTTTTGCTGTGAGGGGACAGTGCTAATCATTGCACCACTGCGCTGCCAATAAAATGGAAATACTTAACTAAAGTACTTAAGTACAGTTCTTGAGTAAATGCATTTAGTTACATTCCACCACTGGTTATACAAACTACAAACTAGTCCTCAAGGCTCCTTTGGTTCACTGTGTGGAATTTCAGCCTGTTCTCACTCTTAACTAACCAAATACTGATGCTTTGTTAGTGGATGACAGCATCAGACACAGACACATAAAGACACTCTTCGTGGCGTTATGATACATACCACGCTGCTGCTATTTCTGATGCTGCTGGCGGCTACCTTAATACAAAGCAGAAGAAAGTCCCTCAGACTTTCATCCGGGAGCCAAATGTTTGTCTCTCAAGTGCAAACAAAAGTCACTTGAGTTATTTTAATAACAACGCAGTGTGCTATTAAGCATAGCATACTACACTAGTGATGATGTATGCCCTTGTTTTAAGCCAAACGGTGATGTTTTTTTCTAAACAAAACCAGGTGCTTTTTCATAAACTTAAGGAATAAGAAATGGACAGAAATCAACTGTCAGAGTTTTACTTAGTTCATTTTGAAAAAGACTATATGCCTGTGAGGAGCAGAAACTGTACATTTCCTTTGAAAATGGAAATGTATTTCGAAAAGACACATTTCACGTAACAAGGTCCATTGAGAGGGCATTCCTGAATGCCCCAAACTTCCACAGGAGGGTACCATGTGCATCATAGTTTGATATTTAGGTCCACTGACAAGGTGGCAACATTTGATGAGTTTGGATGAAAACATGTTGAAAAATTGATCTGTGGTAAACCATTAACGGCAACTTAGAGACTTACTGAAATAATAAAGCCCCTACGTTACACCTGCAGCCCCATCTTTAGGGCCCTGAGATAAGATATAGTTTTAGATCACTATTAATTTGGCACAGTGTATTTTACCAAATACAATTTATAATGTTGTTATGTTTTTGTAATGTTTTTCACTTCAACTGATGGTTTGAACAAAAAGTTTAGTTTCCTTTATCCGGGTTTTGATGTATCTGCCGTTGGCATTTCTGCTTCCACCATGTACTGCTCACAATAAATATGTCTCTAGTTATTTGGGTCAACTGACCAGTCAAGTTAAATGACAAATTTTACAACCTTAACATATCTGCTCATCCGCATTAATCCACCTCTAACCTTTACTCGATGTTAGATTCAGATGTGCCAAACATGCTATCATTCTCTCTCATTATCTCTCTCTAACACACACGATGCTGACAAAGTGGGGTCAGGACCACTGATTACACCACCAGTTTATATGTTATTCTTTGTCCCCATATCCCTTTCTCTCTCTCTCTCTCTCTCTCTCTTTCTCTTCCTCATGTCTTTCTCTCTGTCTTTATGTCCCCTTCTTTCCTCTCTCTGATCTGTGTCCTACAGCTCAATCTTTTGGCTCTAACACCGACATTCTCCTCCAGCGTGGCTTCATTTCCCCCTAAACAGATACCATCAGAGGAGAGGAGAAAGCTTGGTTTCTTGGCGTCTCTCTCTCTCTCACTCACACACACACACACACACACACACACACACACAAATAAATACACACCAACACACATCGTAGCCACTCAGTGGGTTGACAGATGTGGTTGGACAATAAAACAGTTTGTAATGGAGGTAATATGATTTAAAATACTATCTATTAGCCTGGATAGGCCTGTCAGGTGTGTGTATGTGTGTGTGTGAGATAAAACAATGAAGATGGCAGAGAGAATATAGGGCCGCACATCTAAATCACAGTACACACACACACACACACACACACACACACACACACACACACACACACACACACACACAGTACAATTCATCCCATTAGACAACACAGATGTAACCCTCAAACCAATCCTGTGAATACAGATACACACGTGCAGTTTATACAGTGCCAATAAGATCCATATGTCACATGAACACTACTGATAAGAGAGAATATAGTGAGCAGTGACAGACCTGTAATACATATCTCACTGTTAATAATGTTTGAGTGGGAATACACACTGCAGTCAAAGTTCAAATATACTGGGAAAACTCTCAGCATCAGACACATGACTAATACACACTCACATATGCAGCATAGAGACATAGACCCACATTCATTTATAACTGGAATGAATTACAGTGATCTGGTGCTGTACCTCCTATTACCTAATGTTCAGTCCATTCATGAACAACACTGAAAGGTGACATGACTGTTGCTTTTAAATAATAAGGCTGGAAATATTCTTTTTTTATTGCTAACAAAACCCATGAAAAGACCAAAACCAACCATGGCTTGATCTTACTACCATGTATTTTGTGAGGATGTCTTCATCTGAGATGTTTTGGCTTCATGTTTGTACAGTGGGAGGAAGTGGAGATGTGTCCTCCATCTTTATATACAGTCACTGTTACCAAGACAAGACAAGTTTACAGCCATTTTAGCAGCTCCAGAGGCTGTACTTAAGCACAGACAGTAGAACACTGATCCAAATGCGAAAGCTAGCTGGTACCATGTTCACATTGATTGATTGCTGACATATTTCTGTGTAGTATGTTCTCCATATTAGTTAAATGTATGAGCATGCTACTATTTGATGATGCCCAGTGTTGGCACTAGAGTATCAGGTAACTAAAGTCATTAGAGTTCATTCTAAGGGGGATGTTTCATGGCAATCTATCTAGTAGTTGTAAAGGTTTTTCACTGAAAATAACAGATGTCAACCTAATGGTAGTGCCCGGGGATCACCAAAATCATTAGGATACATTATCTGGGGACCATGAATGTTTGTACAAAATCTTGTATCAGTCCATCTAGTTCATTTCAATGCCCGAACATGGCTGTGGAAAAGCAAAATTGCAAATAATGTCATTATGATTTGTTTATTGTGTAACTCTGTATGAATTTTCCCTGCTCCATACTCCAAGCTAGGAATGTCCTTTTGGTCTGTAGGAAGATCCTGTCACACCTAATTGGCCTGTGTGAAGTGCTGTGATAATACATTAATGTTCTCAGACAAGAAGATACTAAAGTCCCAATGTCCTCAACTGAGTTCTTTCTCATCAGCAGTGTCCTTGCTTATTACAGTTGCTAAAACTGGTAAAAATATATATGCCATATCAAACTAAACGTTAATAAGGGTTAATGAAAAAGTTTCAACCATAAAATTTGCTCTAGTTTTGTACCCTGTCCACTTTTGAGTTGGAGTCGATTGTAGACTGACTTGGCAGAGACAGCTTCCATCTTCTTTGTACATGGATTAGTATTGTGCTCTTGCTACCATTAGATGACACAAAGATGTGTCCACTAATGAGGACAATAGGTCTAAGTTAAGCAAAATGAAGTATAAGGTGCAGCGAACCTAAAATGTACTGTCTTTATATGAGGACACGGGGTCGCAGGAGAGTAGAGTAAAAAGTCAGGTTGTCACCACAGTCATGAGGCTTCATCCTTGGGGGATGAATGTTTTCATGACAATCCTTCCGGTAGTTTTAAAAAAAGGAAATTAAGTCTGGACCAACATTGTTAGCCATTGTCATCCCTACAGCCAAAAACACTGCTCCATGGTTGACTGAACTTACGGAAGAAATATCAACATCTAAGGAGCAGATTGCCATGAAATTAACTGAGCACATTCGTACTCCAGAGAGGACAACCCTCTTATTTTAAGATCAACATCAAGAGAAACTTAACATTATAACTTGATGACTACCAGGAGTAAGATTGCCAGTATGTTTACCAGCTGCAACACCTGGTCCGAGTGGAACCTATTGTAGCAGGAACAGAAGTGGTTTGAGTACCTTGCCAGGTGTTTATATGTCTGTCTGTGGACAGATTTTGTCACTGCAATAATGTCACAATTATGCAAGATGCAGTCACAAAACATGTGTGGTTGAAATCACAATCAATGCTGAGTTATAAAATAGGTGTGGTCCGTGCAAGTGGGCCAGATGTAGGAGGTAGGAAGTTATGGAAGGGGCCATAGGTCCCCTCATTTAACGACCCTGGCCCAGATAAGTTTTGAGTCATGGATTGCTATACAGCAGCTACTGTAATCTCATCGCAAGACAGGCTCTGATTTTTATTTTGCAATGCAATTAGAATACAGCAGCCTCAAGGGGCCACTAACAGGGCTTTTGGTTGTTGAGATTTAATAAATGGAAAAGAAAACACAAAAAAAATTGAATGAATGATAGATTACTAATAATGGTATTTATAAGAATGCATATTCCTAATTGCTTTATTTACAAGGACACATCTAAAACCAATGGTGACCACTATCCAGTCAATTAAGAAATAATAACCCAAGCATTCACATTCTCAGCACAGATAAGACAGAAAATGGTGCTAGTCTGAGGGAGCCAACTGGTGAGTAAAAGGGGAAAAATACAGAGCCATAAGCATCAGTGACTCAGATAGCCTTTAGATGGAGTAAAAACCTCTAGGCAAGCCGAGAAGATAGAAGACATATCAACATGGACAGAGAAAATAAAGGAGCTGTGGAAAAACAGAGCAGTGTTTGCAGAATCCAATTGAGCTGACACTTTTTCAGCCACATACCATTTTCTGTTGTTTACGGCTTTATGAGTGGCTGACCCCCAGTGTGTGTGTGTTTTCATGGGGTGTGCGTGTATGGCTGAGTGGCTGACCTGTGTGTGTGTGTGTGTGTGTGTGTGTGTGTGTGTGTGTGTGTGTGTGTGTGTGTGTGTGTGTGTGTGTGTGTGTGTGTGTGTGATTGAGGCTGATAGATGTTGACAGCTGCGGAGAATCACTTTCCTGTTGGTAAAACACCATATTGACCCTGTAGACCCACCACAGGCAGAGGTTAGCTGTGCTGAAGCCCAGCAGGCAGAGTGGGGATGACATCCAGCTGAGGGCTGAGGGCTGTGCTTGAACCCACAACATTACTCTAACCCACAGAGCACCCTGGACACACATCAACACACCCCTCACACCCCAAAACCCCACACCCACCAGCTCTAGACAATATGTAAGGCCAATATAGACGACGTTCAGGTGATTCACCCTGTGGCAGCTAGACTGAAGGTCTATAGGCAGCAGTGCATTTGAAAAGTATTACTTTAACTAACCAGTGTCAACAAAATAAAAAGACATGTTTAAGCAAATTAATTGGAATCAAAGTTTCTTGTAACCTGATGAATATAAGTCTAATCTTCTTAGTGACTGAAGGCTAACTGAGAGTCCAGAAATAGAAACTAATTCTCTGGGAAACACTGAAACAACATTACTTTGCAAACTTGGTCTAAAAATATTGTACTTTCTATGGCAGGCTTTACACTCTTCTCTCTTAAATTAAACATTTTCGCCTGTATAACATTACTTATTAAGGCAAAATTTTGCTCAGGTGGAATCCGCCATATTGCTTTTATGGTCAGCTGGCTCACCCAGTTATTACTGCCATTACTGCACGTCTATGAATTCTGGGGATGGAGCTTTGGAGTTGCACCTGTGTATGTTTGGTTTTTGAGTCAATTGATAATAATAAAAATCAATATTATAGACTCAACCTTTAACATTGGGTTTGAAGTAAAAGGCAAGAGGTTCATACAGCTGCACCCGTCCATTTTTTGAAAAGAGGGACATGGGCCAAACTAAGACATCAAGGTACACATGAAACACATTTTCCCCAAAGATGGTTTCTGTCATTTTAGCAGTGTTGGGGATGTTACTTTTGAAATGCAATAGGTTCCAGATTACTAGTTACCCTGTTATAAATGTGATAAGTAATGTAACTATTTTAATTATTTCATCAAAGTAATAATTACTTTTTGATTACTGTTCTAACAAATGCTGTATTATATTACTATATAATGACTTGCACCTTCGACGGTCGGTGACGCCACCAGATGCTGTGAGCCACTGTACAGATGCCCAGGCGCCAGACACAACCAAAAGCACAACCAACATCATCCCGGCTGAGTAAGGCACCCCCCCAGCTCAGGGGCATGGAATTACATGGCCTACTGTGTGCTGGCACTTAGGAAATGCTCCCCAAAGGAAGTGGCAGCAGCCACATTCAGGCAATAAAATCTGGCAAAGGCAGATGGACTTCACCATGTAGCAGCTGCACAGACACCCTGCCGCAAAACCCATGAGGTAGCTACCTCTTGTGTTGAGTGTGCCCGCACACCCACTGGTACTAGCATGCCAGTCCCTCTGTAAGCCCGCTGAATGGTCTCCACGACCCAATGAGACAGCCTAGCCTTCGACACCGGCTGGCCCTGGCACTGGGTCTTAAAGCAGACAAAGAGTTGGTCTGTCATTCTAAACGCTGCAGTGCGCCGGACATAGACCTGTAGGGCTCTAACAGGACAGAGATTTGAGTCTTTGAGGGGTTGTAGGGTCGCAAATCCACTGATGAAAGTCTGTGAGTACTTTCAGCAGGAATGCAGGGTTTGGATGCAACATGACACTAGCTTCATTCGGCAGGAAACGACAACAGCTCTTATCCACTGACAGAGCGTGCAGTTCCCCCACTTTTTTGGCTTATGTCACTGCCAAGAGAAAAAACACTTTAAGAGACAGCCACTTAATGCTGACTGACTCCAGAGGCTCAAAAGGTTCCTGCTGCAGGGCAGCCAACACCTGACACAGATCCAACGGTGGAATGGCTGGCCTCCTGGTGCGCAGTGCAAGTCTCTGCGCACCCTTCAGGAACTGAGAGATGAGGCTGCAGTCACTATCTGCAAGCCTATAATCCCCTATACCAAGAGCCTTGATAGCTACCATCATGCCTCTAAGGGTTGGAGGTGATTTCCCTGCCTCAAGCAGCCCCTGCAGGTACTGAAGCACCTCTGGGGCTCCTCCCTGTCCTGCCAGACAGGGAGCTCCCATGGCCTCTCAGCCAGGAGAGGCCCCACCTCCAAGACCCATGTCATGTGGGGCCAGTTCGAGGCAACCAGGATCAGCTGCACTTCCTCCTTCTGAACTCTCTTCAGCAGATTTGGGAGAAGAATGAACAGGGGAAATGCATCCAGCAGGCCTTGGTTGCGAAAAGGTCGTCCACTGCTTTGCCAAAGCGGTGCCAGCCTCCAGTCCCTTGGACTTTGGCCTCCTCTGGAGAGTAGATCTTCCCCCCGGTTCACCAGTCTGGGCAAGTGCATTACCCTGATGGATGGGAACCATGTCCATACCCAGGTCCACAGCCTGTTTGCTATTCTGCAGAAGTTTGGGGAGCCCAGCCCCCTTGCCTGTTGACATATGCTGCTGCCACTGTGCTGTCAGTTCTTACTAGCATGTGATGGCCTTGCAGACTCAGGAGAAAATGCTGGAAGGCCAGGTGAAAGGCTTTCAGTTCTAGAGCACTGATACACTGGCCCTTCCAGCGGTCGCTCCAGACCCCACTGGTGCCCCTGCCCTCGTGGAGTGCGCCCCACCCCTCCAGGGATGCATCCATAGAGAATACCTGGTGAAGTAGTACTGGACCAAGCATACTCCCCCTTGAGATGTTTGCTGGGTCATGCCACCATCTGAGGTCAACACAAAGCTGCATAGTGACAAGCACTGCTGCCTGCAGGCCCCAGGCTGAAGAGATGTCTCTGGACTGGACGCATGTGTAGAAGAGCCAATGGCACCACGTATACTGAGGCTGCCATAAGACCCAAGAGCTGGAGACACAGCCGCCACGTGACCCCGGCACCCAGCTGAAAATGAGAGAGGCCAATGAGAGAGTGGGTCACCCCTGTTTCATCATCGAAACGGGAAGGGGCAGGACCCTGACCAGCTGGCAGGTCAAGCCCCAGAGCCAAAGCAGCCCAGCCAATAATTTCCTGAAGGAGAGGTGACTGCTGGTCGTACTCCTTTACAGGCACCTGCTGGACCTCTGAGGCCAAGTCATCATTCTCTAAGAGCCCAAGGCCAAGAAAGTCTATCTTCTCCTCAGACCCAGGTGAGGAGGGGCTCCTATCCAACCCAGCAGAGGGCCCAGGAGCAGAGAAGTTCCTATATGACATAGTCTACTCACCCCCTACTGAAACTGTAATAATGGAGCAATAAGGGAGCACCCAGATGGGCCCCCATCCCCGACTACTGCTATGCAACCCGCAACTACCAATATTTGTAAGCGACTTTACAAAACAACAAGCCCAAAGTCGCGGCTAATAAGCAGACCTGACAACCCTGCTTGTGTGCTTGTGAATACCCACCCTACTCTGCCTCTGATTGGTTTATGATGAAATTTTACTCTCCCTAAGCCAATCATCATCACTTATGCAGTTGTCTCTCCCTCCCTTCCCCCTCACCTGCCCTCACCAAAGAAAAAAAACTTAAGACCTCAGCTGAGAAGGAGCTTGCTTGGGTGAAAACTGCTTCAGTGAACTCAAGTAAAGCCGAATAACGGCACGTTTTATTGTGAGTAACGGTAATGGCGTTATAATGGGGGAGACAGTAACTTTTTTGATTACTCATTACTGAAAAAAGTAGCGCCGTTAGTAACGCCGTTTATTTATAACGGTCACTGATTCCTGGATCTTGGTTGTTTAGTCCTGGACAGTGGCTGTGACGCTCACCAGTCCTCGGCCCTGCTCGCTACGATTAGTGTAATGTCTCAGGGTGCTGAACTTGGGATGAAACCCTCCATGCATTGTGAGAAGCTTTCTTATCTTTTTATCAATGGCCTCTATCTCCTCCTCAGTTCTGATCATCTTCCCTCTCTTTGACAGCATCTGACCACACTTATCTACACTGAATGAAATTCCGATATCATTGCTGTAAATTCCTGATGAGATGAATCAGTGAGTCAGGACAATCCTGATTTTTTAAATAAAATTTATCCCAATCCTACCAAAATTTTTGAATAACACAAACCAAAGGGTTGATCTGGATTCAAACCAAGATTGGATTATATGATCTCATCTGATTTCAGAGTCCTATTTTTTTCTTCCCAACAACCCATTTTCAAGATCTGATTCAATCCGATATCCAAAATCCAATCAGATCACTTCTGAACAGCTGGGCCCTGAACTAGATAAAAGACGAGTATATCTTGGATAGAGTAACTGGATGAGCTCAGAATTCCTTCATGATATTGCATTTGCCAGCTTTGGATAAATTACACATATCTATTTCTTGTTGCTCTGTCATATAACAGTGTTGTAGTCAAGACCACCAGAATTGAGACCGTGTGGAGACCAAGACCAGATCAGTGCGAGTCCCAGTCTGCATGAATGTGGAACATGCAATGAGATCCTCAAATAGATCCGAAACATCCACATGAATCAATCAACACTCCTTAAATATTCCATGTGACAACTTTGACCATCACTTTAGTTTTTATATGACATACACTTTTAGACATAAGTGACTCTTCAAGTGTTGTGACCGAGATATGTGATCTCACTTGGAGAAGTCATGGAGTGTCGGGCTACGGCAAGACTAAACCCCTGAGCTTGCCTTGGAAGGACTAAATGCACAAACTCGCTATTTTTACATATCTAATGGAGAGAGATTCACATTGCAGCCTGTTTTATTTTGTTCTGAAAATGTCGGCATGCAACCCCTTTCTGTGGATGACAAACAAGGTGCAGACTTCATCTGTGTAATAATGAGGAAATACAGTGAGTGCTAGACAGAACAGTGAGTAATAATAACCCTGCCCTCATTTAAGGGTACCGTTTGTGGTGGAAACACTAGAGTCGAGGTGTCATGCCTAGAGGGTTACTTTTGGAAACATGGCTTTTGTGTGCCATGACAAATGTCTTGATGGAATTATTAAAAACATGGCAGAGGTGAATATTATTATTTTTTTTTAAATTCCCTTTATATTCTATGAGAGAAAAAACACAGAGCTGAAAACAACTAAGATGGATACACTGGATTTTTTGAAGTGGGATTTTAATGGGTACTTATCCATCAGTGTATCACATACAGTAAATGTCAGCCAGTGTTTTAGCTCACTGAACACAGGAGCTGATGGTGTACTGCTTTTTGCACAGGCAATTTGATCATATCCCATAGTTGTGGTCTTGACTGGTCTTGAAATAAAATTCCATTGTATTAGTTCACTTGTCCAAGACCGAGGCAAGTGTGAGTAAAAATGTGTTTGTTAGTTTTATTTGTGGTTTTTTAGTCTTTCATTTTTCATTATTAACACGACTGATTAAATATGATCGAAAAAAATGCAATTTGGCCAATTTTATTCACTAACACATTTAAAAAGCACAAGAAAAAATCTCCGTTGTCATGTAAACTTGCAATATGGAGTTCCTCTGAAAACGGAGACTTTTCGCACATGCGCATTGCGGTTCCAGTCACTAGGCATGCCGACTGTCACAACAACAATGCCGAGCTCTGTTTGTGTTGCTGACCCTGTTGATTTGAAGGAAAGTGTAGATCTGTTACTGTAGCAACTCCACCTCGTCGTCCATCCAGACAAAGTTATCTGTGCATGCTTTCGCCATTGTGTCTTCTTTGTTTTGGTTTGTAATCACCGCGTTGCTTCAGCGCAGGCGCATGGCGTCATGCCGTGGTGTTGCTTTGCTCTGCCAACCATTGGCCTGGCGTGCATACTACACTGTTTCCAGTAGATTTTGCGGCTCCATGTGAACAGGGATCATTTCAATAACATCGTCATAATGCATACGTTTTTTAAAACGCAAAGGACAGACTTTTCCGTTTTTAGAGAAACCATTGTTGTCTAAAGAGGGCCTGAGGGGCATCACTTTAGGTACTTCATCATCAAGAGAAGGAAATCCAATGTTTGTCCATTCTGGGTAACCAATCTCCCAAGTGTCTTCAGTGTGAAAGAGGGCTTAATTAGGAGGAGGTGTTTGAGGCAGTGGAATGTCTTGACGCACCATGTTTGGATGTTTTGGATCAGCGACATCATCTAGAGAAGGAAACCCAATGTTTTTCAATTCTGGGTGCTTCTTCTCACGAGTGTCTTCAACGATAAGCACAGTCTCAGCAGGTGGACATCTCTGAGGCAGTGGGACTTCTTATTTCTGTGAGTTTATTGCATCACGATGTGATACATTAGCTATGCACACAGTGCCCGCCTGCAGGCCCCTGAGCCGTGCCCCCAAACAAACCTACTCAGAGCAGGGCTGAAGCAGAGGCTGCAGAGAGTTTGAGCAGTAAAGAAGCTGTTGAGGAGACGCCATGTCTAGAAGACGCTGCTTTTTCAGTGTGACCACAAATTACCCTTGTTTGGACTGCCAAAGGACGAAGGAACAAAGAAGAAGTAGTTTGAATTTATTTTTGATACTTTTCCTTAGCAATACAACTCGGACATTTAATTGTGTTCCCTCTATAGCCACCATTATCCCAAGGACTGCTTCACACACTGGCAACAGATTACCGCTGGATTTTCACAGCAGTTACTGCTGAAAGATGCAACAGTTCCCTTTGTTGGACAAATCTGGAGATTCAGGATCACAACCTGTAAGTGTGCTTTATGAGTTGTCATTTGTTGTGTAAAAACAAACTAGGAAGGTGCTACCAAGTGTTGAAGTGTGGAGTAGATGGCTGTAGGAGCTAACGTTAGGCTGTACACCCAGTGCTAACCTGTAGGCCTCGGCTAACTGGCTAACCTAAGCTACTGTTTTAAAATGCTACTCAGCGTACAGTGAGTTAAACTACTAGCTGGGTGGTCTCAGGAAGATGAATTTAATAACCGAATTGTGGAAATTCTAATAGAAATAACAATGTGGAGCATCTCCATATTGACAGAAGTTTCAACATTTATATGTGTGATGGCTGATCTTAGCAGCTAACTAATGCTAGCTCAATCAGTTAGCCTACAACACGACAGCAGTCAGTCCTGCGGTCAGATTAAGACCTCTATTCATTTGTCAAATTGTGTGGCTGCCCTCAGACTTTGATTGTGAATCAGCTATAATATGTTTTTTTCCCTTTTCTTTCATGTTTTACACAGCATTGTAGCTGTAGGCCTCGGCTAACTGGCTAACCAAAGATATTGCTTTGAAATGGTTTTGCTACTCAGCCTACTGCTAGCTGGGTGGTCTCAGTAAGATGAATTTAATTATTAAATTGTGGAAAATCTAACTGAGCGAATGTGTAGCATGTCCACACTGAAAAAAAGTTTCTACATGTGTAAGCAGAGCTAGTTTCATATCAGAGCTTGAAGACCCTCATGACTCGACATGTTGCCCTGTGATTCTGTTATTAGCCTACAGAAGAATCTGAGATTTCACAAGTTTCATAAGTCTTTGTGGAGGTTTGTTTGAGAGCCCAGTGCCATTTGCTGAGGAGATGCACAATATCCCCATCCCAAGGGACCAGGGCCCTATTTCAGAAAGCAGGCTCATCAAACTCTGAGCCTAATCAGGGTCTGAGTTGACTGAGCCTGAGCTGGAAAATTCTGAGTATTCGGTTCCCGTACAGCTGATCAGAATTAACTCAATCAACTCTGAATATGTTAAGCCTGAGGAAAACTTTCTGCGGAGTTAAAAGCAGAGCTACTTATTTCACCCCAACTGTATTTCAATGACCATGAATGAGGACTTTGAACATGTCAAAAAAAAAAATCTCATCTAATGCATACATAATCGCATACTGTGATGTGTTAATGCGTGTCTAATATACAGAAAATATAGAAACATTTTTATATATCTTAACAGTGTTTATATATGTTAATATAATTTGCTATATCCACTTATTCAGCTGTAATCTGATGGGGCCCAAACACACTGGGCAGCAACTCAAAATCAAACACAAAGATGTTACACAGACTGGTAAAAATTTTGCTGAAACTGAATTGCTGTGAAATGACGTTTTAGTCAGCTATGATGGGATGTGAGTTCCATAAATGCAGCCTGTAACACCGCAGACTCTTTGAATATATGAAAAGTATTCATAAATCATTGCATAATGTATCCACGTAGATTGATTTCTTACTAACACTGACAAACCTGCAATTCTGTGGATTTCCTCTGTGACGATCCTTTCTGATGTATGCCCAGGGAAAACCACAAAAAAGGGCAAAAGTCTTTTCAGAGCTAGAGTCACTTTTCTTATGGCACGACAAACCGCTGTCTTGGTGATGTGTTCAATGTGTCTGATGTTATAAAGAAAACTGTCGCTGACAAGAATCAAAGGGCAATTAATAAAATTTGCTGCAATGACAACTCAAATCCACCATGTGTAATACATGATATATCTGGGTGGAACAGATTAATAAGATAAATCATCGAGTGTGAGGTGAAATTGTATCTTTCATGGCAACACTCCTCCAGGAACGATAAGACATCCATACGGGGTCTAATAACTGTCTCCTAATGCAACAGCCCATGAATGAATTGTGCCTCAACATCCATGACTTTTGTGGTGGTATTCAATACATTGCGTCATGCATCATTTTGAAAGGTTGGTAACAGGAAGTAGTTCGGCGGAGCTCTGTATCTTGTGTTGTCGGATGTGCAGAAACTTGATCAATAATAATGTGTTTCAGCATTAAAGCAGCTAGGGAGCACGATAACTATCGGGCCGATAACAGGAAATTATTACATCATTCCGATAAGTCCGATATCATGACGAATAGCACCGATAACATAATTTTGTCAGCACGGCAGTGCCCCGCTCCCACTATGAGACCTGAATGGCCTGCAGTGAATGCTGCATTCAAGTGACGTCGGCACAATCAGAAAAACTGTTTCTGACTGGGAAAATTCAAGATTATCCCCTTATGCCGGAAAACAACTCATTAACTCGGTCATAAACACACACACACACACACACACACACACACACACGCACACGCGCACACTCTCTTTCTCTCACACTCACACACACACACAGATGCACACTCTCTTTCTCACACACATACACAGACGTGCACACTCTCTCTCACACTAGTGTTGCACGGTATACTGGTACCAACGGTAGACCGTGGCACTAAAACTCCACAGTACATATGATACCATAACGATGGAGTACCGTAGTACCATGGTATCTCATGGTACCACTATTGTGGGATAAATTCAAAGTCCAGTCGCAAGAGGGTGAGTGTCCATGCACCGTCCAATAACGGTGTGCGCTGTCCAATAACGGCGAATCCTGCCGGTTGTGGGTTGAATGGGGGTCACAGACACAGACAGGAATACGTATTCCAGCAGCCATAGTGCTCCGTGGCACAAGATAATGGCTTACCGGCGACGGATAAGTCCGGCTCCAGGTCTAATAATGCCCTTTTGTTGGCGTCATGACTTCCCAGAAGTACCTGAACAGCTGAGCTGTGGCGGCACACAGGTATGTGATGTGTCAGAGGAGAAACGAGCCGTTCACATTCCTCTCCGAGTGTCAGTAACGGCCCACAAACCTCACCGCACTTTAGAGACTGTTCTTTACTTATGGAGGGACTGTTCTTTACTTGTCAGGGGAGGAGGGTGGCTGGTTGATTCTTATTTCATTTATTTATTTTATTTTGATCCCCCCTATGTTAATCACTTATTGATGCTGTTTTTGAAGTATGAATAAGTCAGTAAGTAATTTATTCCATTGAAATATCATTGATGTATTATAGAAAAGTGATTTATCTTTTTATAAATGACAAAAGGCACATCTGCCTCATTTTTGCTGTGGTATCGTGATCCTACTCATAGCCGCGATACTGTCACTGGTATCGTACCGTGGGTCCCAATTTTGGTACCGTGACAAAACTATCTCACACACACACACACACACACACACACACACACACACACACACACACACACACACACACAGACGCGCTCTCGCTCTCTCTCTCTCTCTTCTAATATGAGATAAAAGTGAACCTTATTTACCTTAGTGAAAAGGTATTCATTTGAACCATAAGCCAAAATTCTTTAAACTTATTTTTTTGTTACAATGGAATGCACTTTTTCAGTTTGTTTACATAGACAAGTCTAACTTGTTCAGTGCAATCATTTTCTATATATATATATATATATTTTTTTGAACTTCTGGAATGAACATTTTCAGTTTGTATACATGCATCAGTTATTGCACCTTATTTAAATTGATGTTCATTTGAGATATCTAATTGGTTTTTTTTTGTATGATATCTTTTCGAAAATGTTTGAGATGCTTGCCAATAGTTTTTCATTGGAAAAAACAAATATCTCTTCATTTAAAGGGTCAAACTGTTTTGGCTTGGTTCACAGTATTGATGATATATATATATATATATATATATTAGGGCATTAGCAGAAAAGGCGATTTGTCGACACGTCGACGTCAGTGGCACAAGTCGACGACCCTCTCTCTCTCTCTCTCTCTCTCTCTCTGTGCTTAGCTGATACTTTATCCTTGACAAAGTGAACATACTCGGGCGTACTATAAGCGGAGCAGACTCCGCGAGGAATGTCCGCAGTCATTCGGGCTTTCATAGTCGAGCGCACTTCCGCGTTGTAGTTTCCTGTAAAAATGTTCGTGAAAAATCCCCCGATGTGAAAAATACATGCCGAGCAGTCACTGGTGCGTGGAGCGGAGTCCATGGAGATCCGCTCGGACTCAAAGCGGACGTCCGCAAGCCCTGTGCGCGCAAAGCTCAGATTTTACGACCGCGCTCGGCATGTATTTTTCACATCGGGGGATTTTTCACAGACATTTTTACTACTCGACTATGGAAGCCCGAATGACTGCGGACATTCCTCGCGGGGTCCGCTCCGCTTTTAGTACGCCCGAGTATGTTCGGGCCTTGAGCTTTGCGTGCACAGGGCTTGCGGATGTCCGCAGAGTCCGTTCCGCATACGTTCTGCCCGAGTATGTTCGGGCCTTTACAGACACACCTCACATGTGTGGAGATACTTCAATTTCCTCTGCTGTGTCAATGTGATGACATCATCAAATGACTTGTCGACTCGACTTCGACTTAATTGACAGATAAGTCGACGTGAAAAAAATCAAAGTCGTTAATGCCCTAATATATATATATACACACACACACACTGTATATGTGTGTGTGTTATCGGTTATCGGTATCTGCCTTTAGGAGCTGAAAGTTGTAGGTTATCGGAATTGGTTTATCCTTAATGCACAACACAACTCTATTCACAGAAGGACACGCCATGTTTCTGCTTCCTGCTACACCCTCAGCGAGCGATCAGCCTGAGGCTTAGATGAAGCAAACCTACGAGCCAGCAAAATATGTTGCCATAGTAACTGACTGAGGGTTACGCTGAACTGGCTTTGTGAAACAGAAAAGTGAGGGGGCATCTGGAGGCCAACGCAGTCACCAGCCGGATCAGGAAAGACCTGGCGTATCCAGAGTACAACACAGGACGGGATGGACGCCTGACTGGAAAGGACTGGAGACAGAGTGTTGCAGATAAAAGGCTGCTGTGTTTATATTTATGTATCTATCTATTTTATGTTACTTACAAAGTGTTTTGTCATTTTCAATTTTTACCTTCGCTAAAAATAAAGACTCATACCTGTAAATGTTGTGGATGTTCTGTGGGGTGTATGGCTTCAAACAGTCAGGCTCCAGGCCTGGATGGTGCATCACACAAGTAGGGTGAACTGGAACCTGGTCCATTACCCCAAAACCTAATAAGTAAAAAAGAGACAAGGCACATTGTTTAAGCAGCTCATGCAACCTCCGGAAGTGAAATCAGATAAGGTAAGGGACGTGACGTTTCTGATACACGCTCTAAGTGTTGCACTAATCATTACAGACTGAACGAGTTGACTAATCAGAGCAGACTGGGCTGCTGGGCAGGCGGGACAAAGGCCCAAACACAGCGTTTCAGACAGAGGTCACTGCAGAAATTAGCAGTATAAGAAAAACAATGTGTTTTTTGAACATTAAGGCACCCAATCTATTACACTAGACCCCAATATTGCAAATACGATCCAAACATGAGCATAATAGGTCTTCTTAAAAACAAACAGAACAGACCATCCCAATACTCACAGCCTGAAGAAGCACTAATGGTTATGACAGAGAAACAGTTACTGGTTCCTGTTTCCAGACTAGTTGCTGACCTCTGCCTCCCCATCAACAGCTGCTTGTGAGGGGCCATTGAGCCTGACACAGTAACTCAGCGGTAATGAAAGCTGCACTGGGCAGGTCCCCTATCTCATGCATGTACTGTATGTAACCCTGCATCCCCAGAGTGCTGCTGGAAATAACTGTTTGTTGTTCACCTGCCTCAGGGTTAAAACACATCAAGGTGTCACCTGGTGTGGCCTGGAGTGAAACGGCCAGCCCGGTGACAGGCTGCTGTGGGGCAACTTTAATTCATGTTGCTGTTAGGTTGTGTTTGGCCACCCTGACTTAATAACAAGGTTGGTCAGCCAGCAGGACCCTGCTGTCCTCCATGTTTGTGTCTCCAGGCAGCAGCTCAGCCAAGTCAAGGCTGCTGGTCGCTGGTGTGTCCCTTTTAAGGTGGCTAATATAGCGTTCATTGGCCATTGGTGGCGGTGGTGGTGGTGGTGGTGTGTGTGTGTGTGTGTGTGTGTGTGTGTGTGTGTGACAGCGTATAAAGTGTGTAGGTGAGGGGTTATTCACCTAGAGAGTGCAGACTGTAATTTAAAACAACTAGAGCAAATCCCCCCCCCCCCCCCCCCCCCCCCCAAACACACACACACACCATCCCTCTCTCTTTGTTTCACTCTCTTTATTACACAGACTAGCAGGCAGCTGATTGGTGGAGATTACTAAAACATCCTGCCTGTTTCAGCAGCGTCCTGCCAACCGTCTGACAGCATGCGTGTGTGTGTGTGTGTGTGTGTGTGTGTGTGTGTGTGTGTGTGTGTGTGTGTGTGTGGCTGGGGTCAGTCATGCCCCATCACCCAAAGTGACCACAGGGAGTGTGTCCTTTAACCACTCTCTCTCTCTCACTCCCCTCCACTCATTCCTCTGTCTCATCCCTCTTTCCTCCTCAGTGTATTGTCTCTCCTGTCCTCTCATCCTCTGTACTCTTTCTCTGTCTCCTCTTCTTCTCAGTGACAAAGACCATGTTGATCTGCATTCATGTCCCAGGGGGAAAGTTATCTACCACTGTCTACAGCACAGCTGCATGACCATGTATGACAATTAAATGCTAAAAACTGTCACTTGACTGGATTTTCCCATTCGGCCCATCATAGTATGTCACAGTATACATGGGAGGAACCCACTTAATTACTAACATTTGAGTCCTCCCCAATGGCACTTCCCATTGAGCATTATTGATAATATTTTATATTAACTCTTTTCCTCCTCAATATAAATGGGTCATACTGCACATTAACAAGCTAAACTGGTTGTTACTGGGTGTAAATATTCAACTAACTAATCTGCAGGGAAGTAAATAAAGAGAGTGCAGGCAGTGCTGTAGCACTGGGGCCTGTGGGGTGGGGGGCCTTGCGAATGACCCAGATTGCCACCTCAGAACTACACCCATGTTTAAAGGAGAACCCCAATTAAATTAAAAATGGTGCCAAGCTATATACCCTCAAAAATGCAAACCCATCTCTGTCATGATTTGCTTTTCTTTTCTTTTTTGTTAAATAGTAGCAATCTAAAATGAAATGCTTATACTACATGAATTAATTATTAATTGATAATTGATTAATTATTCAATCAGTTATTCAATACATTTTTTTTTTAATTCTTTTGTCATATACAGGTATGCAGTAATGATTTTTGGATAAGATTTATGTCGATGTTACCTAATGTTAAGTCTCTATATGATCATGTGACAACACAATACCATACAGTCTCTCATTTAGGTGCAAAACCTGTCAAGACTGGCAAGCTGAGCACATCTACAAGCCCAGCGAGCAGTCGTGTCTTTTAATATGTATGAGGTTGCTTTGCTGACATTGTAAATTAATTTTAAAAACTACTATAAGCGTCTAATGAGCAGAAACTGTACATTTCCTGTGAACACTGAAATGTATTTTGAAAAGACACAATGCATGTAGCAAGCGTAAATTGACACATCCATCCCAGCACATTAACAACAGACGCAGAATACCTAGCTGGTCATATGTGGACGTGAAATTCCACTGACCAAATGGTGATATTTGATGTAGTTGTATTGAGAATGACTCGGGAATAACCACACACTTGGTCAATAAAACTGATTCTGAAACTGTTGGGACATAATGAGCACTGCAGCATCTAGGGCCACAAGCAGGGCTTTAAAGTTTTAGGTAAAGACTTAATTTAAGTTCTATGTTGCACTTCAGCTGGAGCGAATAATAGAAGTATGTGTTCTCTGTATGTTGAGAAATATTCTCCTCTCCTCTCCTCTCCTCTCCTCTCCTCCATTAGAGTTGACCCCTACATAAAACACCAGTCTGTAATGACAGACTAAACTAATGCCATTCATCATCCGCTTGGCTTTGACACTGCTCTAACCTCACTGTTCTTTCACACACTCACACACCAGTCAAGCCAAACCTAGTGGGTTGAATGGCTGAACACACAGAAACAGAGAGAAACGCATAGAGTGCACATATACAGCAGACACACACACACACACACACACACACACACACACACACACACACACACACACACACACACACACACACACACACACAGCAGTCCCCCCAAAGACAGAGGTCTCCCTACAGAGCAGAGCAGCAAAGTGGAACCTCAGTAAAATAGCAGAGTGTATGAAGCTGTGTGTGTGTGTGTGTGTGTGTGTGTGTGTGTGTGTGTGTGTGTGTGTGTGTGTGTGTGTGTGTGTAGGAGAGAAACATGAGTCTGATTGCTGTAAAAGTCACTGGCCACCCTGCTGTCTCCTCAGGCTCTGTGCCTCTTTACTTTATTAAACCTCATTGGCTGCTTGTAGCTGAGCGGTTTTCGAGGATTGCGACACAAAGGTTGCTGGTTCGAGCCCTCTGCCCGGCTGGAAACACTACGTACTTCATTTTTACATGCGAGAGTACATGCAGACTTGACTTTGTGGCCTTCACGTCACCACAGTTCATTTCTCCCCATGAGCTATTGACTGGCCGCCTATTGATCTCCACACAATGTATCTCACAAATCATCTGTCTGTCGATCAATAGAGAAATCTCCCGGAAAATTCATATTGAGAAGCCGTGTATGCTCGCCACTCGCCTGCTGAATGGGAGATATTGAATGTTTAGTTGATTAATCGGACTAGTTTAAATTTGGCCATGGCTAGCTCTATTAAAACAGTGGCCGGTGTAAATCAAGATGCTGCCATTTGTGATTGAAATGAGCTGAGCTCTGCACACACAGCTGCTGAGAATAAATCAGTGGTTGGGTTTTTCTATTTTCATTGGCAGTAATAACCAGTAATAACTGGATGGAAATCTGGCAAAGCCAAGGTCTTTGTTATGATGGATAATTCACATTTGATAGAGTGAATATGATATGAATGTCTGTTCATATGTTTATTAAAGTTAGACCGCCAACACTTTACTTGAAGCCCCCATCTTCCGCATTTACAAGCAGTATATAAACATTTGATGACTGGTTTATTATGCCCTGTAATGTAATTGTAAGCAGGTGGAAGTGTTCTGTATGCATTTGTACACTGAACAGCAATGTAAACGCAACCCTTTGGTTTTTGTTCTCATTTTTCACAAGCTTCAATTAAAGATCTAAGACTTTTTTTAAATGCATACAAAAGACATTTCTCTCAAAGTTTGGTCACAATTTGTTTCAGTGAGCACTTAATTACACAGGTGTGCCTTGGGATTGTCACAGTAAAAGGCCTCTAAAATGTGCAGTTTGATCACATGACACAATGCCACAGATGTCACAAGTTTTATGGGAGCATTCCATTGGCATAATGATCACAGGAATGTCCACCAGAGCTGTTGCCTGTGAATTGAATGTTCATTTCACTACCATAAGCTGTTAATATCTGTAAATTTGGGGCGGCTGTGGCTCAGAGGCAGAGCAGGTCATCCACCTATCGGACGATCAGCAGTTCAACCCTTGGCTACTCCAGTCTGCATGTTGAAGTATACTTGAGCAGGATACTGAACTCCAAATTGCTCCCAATGGCTGTTCTATTGCTGTGTGACTGTGGTAAAAACTGAGTTGCAGGTGACACCTTGTATGGTAGCCTCGGCCACCAGTGTATGAATGTGTGTGAATGGGTGAATGTGACTCATAGTGCAATGCGAATGACTATTCGAATGACTAGAAAAGCGCTACGCAAGTACAGGTTCATCCAACTGGCCTCGCAACTGCAGACTATGTATCAGCCCAGGAACTCCACATCCAGCATCTTCAACTGCAAGATCCTTTGAGAACAGCCACTTGAAAAGCTGATACAACAACAGGTTTGCACAACCGAAGAATTTCTGCACAGATCGTCAGAAACCATTTCAGGGAACCTCATTCTTACACCCCTACTGCAATTCTTGCAGTGGGTCTACTGATTCACGATTTGACACCCATTAATGTTAGGGCAAAAGACAACACAATGCTGAAAAGGGTGAAAACACAATTTTGTTTTTACACATATGTTAAAATCAGAGTTAATCTAATGGTGGGGAGGGGGGAATGGTCACTCCTTTGGTTCCAAAGGGGCTGGGGAATGTCAGTTTTTTTACTTGCTGAGGGGGAGGAGGAGAGCAAGCCAAGGTCCACTTTTGCCGCCAATGGTTGCTTCTGTAGTTGTCCTTCATTGTCACACGTAACCGTTACTTGATGGCTGGCTGACTTCAGACTGCTGCCATAAACTAGGTCTGCATCAGTTTTGGCCTTTCTGGAGGTGCAACTCAGCCTTAAGGCTGCGGCATGTCAGGGAGACCTTGGCCTGCAGATTAAAAGCACACAGAGAATGAGAAATAGAGCAATGTTTGCAGGGGAGTGAAGCACCTGAATCACACACACCTGTCCTCAATCAGTAATTGCCCCACAGTCATTGGCACACAGCAAGTGAAGTCCCTCCACCCACACACACACACACACACACACACACACACACACACACACACACACACACACACAGACAACACCACTGCACACACAAACCACACCCAATCAGTGCCACTAGACTACAGGTCAGGTAAGATAAAGGTGCTGATACAGTCTACCCTGCTACAGCATCCTCACCAGGGTCTTGACTTGACAGCAGTCTGTAGTTGTAACCGACTTGAGTGGGCAACTGCCCACTGTTAAATTATGAATTCTGGTTTAAACTGTACTGGGCAGATGGCAGACGGTATATATGGCGTTTTGTGGGCAAGCGGTTTGCTAATGCTAATGCTTTGAACAGAATGCCCCATGGTGGCGGTGGGGTTACGGTATGGGCTGGCATAAAGCTACAAACACACAGAGCATTTCATTGATGGCAGTTTGAATGTAAAGAGAAACCATGAAGAAATGGGGCAGCTGTATCTCAGAGGTGGAGCGAGTCAGCCACCAATCAGAAGATCAGCAGTTCGATCCCCGGTTCCTCCAGACCACATGTCAAAGTACCCTTCAGCAAAACACTAAACAGGTGGCACCTTGTATGGTATCCTGGCCACCAGTGTGTGAATGTGACTCATTGTGTAAAAAGCACTTTCAGTAGTCGGAAGACTAGAAAGGTGCTGTACCAGTGCTGTTCATTTACCTTTTACAAAAACTGAAAGCTTGAAACCTGAAACCCATTGTTGTGCCATTCTTCTGCCGCCATGGCCTCATGTTGCAGAGATCTGTACACAATTCCTGGAAGCTGAAAACATCCCAGTTCTTCCATGACCAGCATACTCACCAGACATGTCACCCATCGAGCATGTTTGGGATGCTCTGGATCTGCATGTACGATTCCTGCCAATACCCAGTAACTTCGCACACTCATTGAGGAGGATTGTGTCAACATTCCTCAGGCCTCAATCAACAACCTGACCAATTCTATGTAAAAAAGATGTGTTGGTAAAAAATCTGAAAAAATCGGATGGCTCCAACCAGTTTTGAATCTAATTTTCAATACTGGGCTTTTATTACAAACCAAAAAGTATAACTGAAAAAAGATGATGGTATTTAAAGTTAGGGCAACTTCTAATTCATAATCACTAAAGAATTTGAAAGCATGAGAAATTAGCTGGTTCCTATATTAAGAGGCACTGGACTATCTCACAAATTATATACATATGAGAAAAGACATTGAGGTAAAACTCAACACAAAACACTTATTAGGGGAAAAAAATCTATTTCAATGTTGTTATGAAACCACTCAGTAGCTGCTCATTCTATAGGCGACATATATAACTGTGTAGGGTGCCAGCCAGAGGGGGGGTGCCAAATGTGGCCCCCACCCAGCCCCTCTTAAGGCACCAAAAGTGCTAGTTCGGCACTGAAGCCAGACACCATTTTGATGGTGTTGGGGGCAATCATAACACAGTGGGTGCAGTTACATGATGGCTTCTCATCCAGAATGAAATAAATCTGAATGAAATCATTCGGAAAGTCATTCCAGGTAGTTAACATGGGAAATATTCATTCTGAATGAGGGTTTACTCAGGAGATCAGTTTAATCACCTTTATCCAGGTCTGCGCAAAGTTTAGGGCAGGGAAGGTTTCTGATTGGATAGGTGGCGGGGCGGATGTTACATGTTTACGTTTACCGGAAGAAAACACTGTAGTCCTCACTCCAGATAACAAGATGCTTGACGACGCCGTTCTTAGTGCCTTTTTCATGCCATTTTCATTCCGAATTGGGTGTTTACACGATCACTTTTAATAGGAATGAACTTTCATTCCGAATGAAAACGGAATTAAACTGTCCATGTAAACCCACTCAGTGTTGCAACTGCCCCCGGTCTCCCCCAAAAGCTTTTCAGAGACTGTACTGGTGGTAGTACAGCTTTTCTAGATGCACAACTACCAAGTCTAGTGTAGGCTATTTGCATACATCCCACTGAAATAGATAAAGGCAATGTTTCCACATTTTACTATAAACCAAAACCTGGCACTTTGACTCTGACCTTTGCTACAAGACAATGGCAAAACATTGTGACCTACACACACACACACACACACACACACACACACACACACACACACACACACACACACACACACATGGAGCAGGTACGTGTCAGTGAAGGGCATAAGGCTGGTGTTTTAATTTGGAGAGTAGATAACATGATGTTATCAGGACAGAGAGATGACAGACTGACAGACAGAGACAGACAAAGGGAGATGACAGAGTATAGGCTATGGCGAAACAGAAAGATGCAGACAACATTTCCAGATAATATAAAAATTGAATCACTATGTTTCCTTTCGAATGATTAACAGTATTGTAATGTACATATATAGGATTTGGTAAATGTGACAAATGTTTCAGGTTTTTACAGGATGCCACATCAGAGCCAGTGATAACTGAATCTTTATCTTTACAACACTAATTCATATATTGAGCGACAGTAGAAGTATAAATTCTGAATCCTGAAGATACAACCCAAGGCTTCTGCAAACTATTTTTGATGTGCACATGTGTGTATTTGTGAAGGACACTGGTATCAGCAGAGGGAGAGGACTGATGTTTGAAGGCAGAAACAGTAGAGACGATGACCTGATGAGAGATGGACAGATAAATGGACAGATAGATGGAGATGGAGACAGAGAGGGGGATAGGCTGAGAGGATTAGAGGAGCAGAGGTGGTGCTCTGTAGCACTGGGACATGATACACTACAAACACACACATACAGTACATGCTTTGTATGGTGAGTTACAGCAGGTTGAAGGCAGCAGATTTACAGCTAAGGACACTGTTTCCTGTGAAGCAGTGGTACATGGTGCAAAGCACAGTGAAGGGCACGCAGCATGTGTGCTGCTGTCAGTCTCCAACATTTTATGATGTCTGATAGAAATGAGCCAGGAACCTAAAACCTCTCTTTTAGTAAACTGTAGTTTTTCTTTGTTTAACTTTGTTAAGATATTGAACGGTTCAAATTCTAATAGCAAGTGATGTAGCAGTCATTATTTTTCTTATAATACTGATATAAGTCTCAGACACACCAAACCCACATCAAAAAACTAGCTGCAACGATAGCTGACCACTGTTTCGCCTCACATTGCCTGTGTGTCAGCCAAAAAGTAGCACATGAACACACTGCAAAGACTACAGCCAGCAACTAGCACGTATGCGCTGTGCCTGCATGAGAGGAAAAAGCTTTCCACACCAGCAGATGGTGGTCGTTCAAAAAGGGAAACCAGAAGACCCTTGTGGCACTAGTCAGCCAGTTAGCACATTAACAACACAATTCAATGCTAAAAGAGCAAATGATACTTACCATGCACCAGTGAACAACACCACCAGTGTGTTCTCATCCCAACTTTCACGCCTACATATGAAGGTCCTCCCTACGTTTGTTATGTACATTATGTCATTTCAAAATACACTTCTGTTTTCACAGGAAATGTACAGTTTCTGCTCATTAAATGCATACAGTTATTTTCAAAATACACTTCACAACATTGGTGAAACACCTCATATTTATGTTCAATTCCTTGTGCAGCAAAAGCGTGTGGTTAGGTTTAGAATAAAAATCATGGTTTGGTTCAACCTTCACATGGGAAGCAAACATTGGGCTCCTGGGTAAAAGTCTCCCCTCCTCCCGCCCTTTCAGGGCTTTTGAGCTCTTTCTGTTACGTTGTTACCAGTGGCATTTCAAATTGTTGCTGCCCCGCAGCATATCATACTGCTGCAAAAGGTACCTTATTGTGTTGGTGTCTGATGCCAGTATCTCTGATAAAGCAGCGGTATCAGGAACTGTTTCTGCTAAAGAGTTCAGTGGCTAAAGGAAAATAATCTTACCTCATATGACAAGTTTGTTTCAGTCTCACTCCCTCTTGACTCTATCTCTTGTTTTACTTTCCTCACTTTCGTTTCTCTTCTTATGCACTAAGTTGAACCAAAGATACTGGATCACTACAAAATGGCCCACCTACAATATACACCCATTATATGAAATGGTATACATTTCCGGTCTCCTAAGTAGGCGTTGTCCCCCGTACCCCAATCAAAGACGATGGAGAACTGCCAATCACAAGTATCCCCAACCTCGCTTCTGTCAACATGTGTGTACCCTTACTGACTGTAAGCGAAATATATAAACAGTCTGTGAAAAAAATATTCAACATGATTGAGCTAAC
Organism: Epinephelus awoara; assembly: GCA_035609425.1. NCBI lineage: Eukaryota > Metazoa > Chordata > Actinopteri > Perciformes > Serranidae > Epinephelus > Epinephelus awoara. Next base: position 8,431,332 of record CM069299.1, on the reverse strand, counting down.
TGGAGTAGTTTCATGTCGTATCCGACAACGGGAGGCTTTTAACAGATGACATCCTGATGTTAGCTTTGCTAACTGTCCCTGTCAGCTGCAGCCACTGATGCTCTCTAGACATCGTGATTTCCCAAAACTGAATAAATACCACACATAGCAACACAAAACTGCTTTGCTAGCTCAATCATGTTCTAACTAAAATATCCGCTGGGAAAAATATTTTTTTAATCCACTATCTTTGGTGAAACTGCACTGATTTCAGCACCAGAGAGGAGCTATCTGTTGCCAGATCTCGCGAGAGTGTGTTGTTGAGAGAGAGACAGGTTGTGTTGTTGAGACAGAGACAGGTCTGGAACAAAGTAAATTTTCTCCTGATTTGTCCGTCTGAAATATGCCATTTTGGTGTCGGGATGTTCTGAAGATATGTGGCTTGTGATAAATGGGTCCAATATTTGATTCTGTGACTATGGGGCGAAAGAATCAGCCGTAATCTGTAATCACGTTCATTTCTCCCACTGAAGTCAATGGGCCTGCTGTTAGTCTCCTAAAGGGGCGTGGTGGTCGTGAACCCCATGTGACACTGATACAGGAAACTGACTCGCAGTGGACCGTCTTGGTTTATCCACCGTCTTTGGCTGAACTGCCAGTCAGAGCAATTTCATTTTCCGATGGGCTCCTCTGAAAATACCCGACAGGGACTGACAAGGGATGAAGGTGCAGGACACACCGCAAAGATGAGGGTAACAGAGGTTCACTTATGGCCCAATGTTGACCGACAGCCAACTGTAGGCTTGCTGTGTTTTTAACCCATGGAAACTGCTTCAGATTTTCAGGAAAACCACTGAAATAAATTTTCAGTGACTTATTTAGTCTAGTTCCAGTCGCCAAGAGCACGACTGGAAGTGATGTGAGGACATTGGCTCTTTGTCGCATCTGAAAATCCTTAAGTCTTTTAGGAAGGGCAGTTTTCAAACCTGCCTTGGTTACTTGAGTTGAATCGAACGATGGAGGGTTAACCTCCTTGGTGTGGTGCGTTTGGGCAGGTGTGAACACAGGCAAAGTTGGGTGCAGACTAAAACAACCTGACCTAGAACTTGTTAAAGAGGTGGTGTCAGTCTGGTCACAAACAAACTTTGGTACGGTTTATTTGTGGTGAGAACTTGATCCAACCTTGATGTGACCCAACAGGAGGAAGCTTTGCACCTTTATTGGATTAAACTATCTCCTGTAGCCAGCTGTACTGTGCTTGCGTGAGTACTTTGGCTACAAAAAGTCTACACTTGCCCTCTGTTTCACATCAGTACTATAAACACTTGTCAGCTGTGTTGAAGATTGCAGGCACACCTGATGGATTTTCGGAAATGTTTCCGGCTCATTTCACCTCATGTTGGCCTAAAGTGGTAAATGTGATGCAGTTGTCCCTCCATTATCAATTTGGAAAGATGAGAAACCAGGAGGTTTCCCACAACGAAATACCGACCAACTGCCGTGTGAACACAAACCAAACTGGAGACAGTACGCAACATTGCAACAAACTGGTCACTGATTCAGACCAGAGCAAACAAACCAAAGGTGTGCAAACGCTCTTACACTGAGCGCCGCGTGAACACCTGGTCTGTTAGTCCAAAGTTCCAGCAGCGTTGTCACGGTGACATCAGAGCAGAGGGAGAAAACACTGAGAGCAGGAGGCTGGCTGCTGTGTGTTCTGTTAATGACCACAGGATTTATTCAATAAACCGTTTGCTTCTTAATTAATGCTCTAATTAGACTTCCTTCCTCTCACTGCCACCCAAACACACACACACACACACACACACACACACACACACACACACACACACACACACACACACACACACACACACATGCAATGCAATTGAGGTGGTGACCTTGTGATAACCTATGTGTTCATCGTTCAATGACCATGCCCCCGCACACACACACACACACACACACACACACACACAATGGAAGCATGCACCAGTAGTACACAGCAATAACACACACTCTCTATCTCTCATGCAAACACACACACCTTGGACATTACCATCCATAGTGCAGCTGTGCCTCCCCCTGACAGCTGGACATTATCCACAAAGACTCAGATTGAATATATTCATCAGTGGTCCGGCCCACGCCGCCTTAATGGCCATTGAGAATTAATTAATGAGTATGAGGGACAGAAGACACTGCAGGGAGAGAGAGAGAGGTGTAATGTGACAGGAAACACTGGCTGCCGAAGTTATTCAAAGAAATACTTGTAACAAATGAACTTATTTAACTTTCACAGGATCCATTAGCTGGAAAGAGAGACAGGAAGGAGTCAAGGAGTCAGATTTGAATCAGGAGAGCAAGAAAAGGTGAAGTACCCCATTTGACTCCTGCGGTTGAGGTCACTACCGCTTGTTTAGGCCTAATTGGAGGATAATAACTGTGAGTGTCCGTGTGTGTAAGTGTGTGTGCGTTCATACGCGTGTGTCACAGCTCCATAAAAATCAAATACAGTACAATGTCAGAAATAGACAACCTCCAATGTTCAGTTCTCATATGACTATATGTATAACATGTCTGAAAAATATGACAGCTCATTAAGCACTCGTTTGTGTCATTTAATGCTCAAAGCGTTTATTCAGACACACCTCTGTGGACATGACGTTAAAGGGACAGTTCACCCCCAGAAAAAAAAATACATATTTTTCCTCTTACCCGTATAGTGCTTTTTATCAATACAGGCTGTTCTGGTGTGACTTGCAGAGTGTTGGAGATATCAGCTGTACAGATGTCTACCTTCTCTCTAATATAATATAATTAGATGGCACTCAGCTTGTGGTGCTCAAAGTGCCAAAAATTACATTTGAAAAACTCAACATCAATTTCTCTTTCCAGAAATTATGACCTGGTTACTCAAGATAATCGACACACTTTGTTGTGAGCAGTTTCATGTAGGAACTGTTTTCTTTCTACTGAACTACACTCACCATCTGTATCACTGCGCAAAAGGTAGCATGCATCTGCTACTACCACTAAGCTAACTGACGTCACAGCTCAGCCGAGGAGGACGTCATTAATGTTTACATCACATGCTGTCACAAGTGCGAGCCTCTCGTCTGTGAGTAGATGCACACTACCAAGAGCAGTAATACGGTTGGCAGAGTGATACTGTTTGCGGGTGTAGTTTGGTAGAAAGGAAATAGTCCCTACATGAAACTGCTCACAACAAGGTCTATGGATTATCTTGAGTAACTTGGTCATAATTTCTGTAAAGAGACATTGCTGTTGAGTTTTTCAAATTTTTGGCGCTTTGAGCACCACAAGCTGAGTGCCATCTAGTTCCATTATATTTGAAAAAAGGCCAATATCTCCAACACTCTGTTACTCACATCAAAACTATCTATACTGATAAATAGCAGCACTGGTAAAAGGAAAGATATGGGTTTTTCATTTGGGGTGGACTGTCCCTTTAAAGCTGCATTAATCAATATTTATACAGTCACAACGTTTCAACTGACTATGTGTCATATGAACAGGGTTAATCCTATGAACTGACAGTGAATTATCACCAACCCCACAGTTTCCCTCGGCTCTACAGTGTTTTACCAGATTTCAGCTAATTTGTTTTGGTTTTACAACCCGCAACTTTACTGTTTTAGTTTAGTCTCACATCTCCATTAACCTGGCTTCAGGCAGCTGTTTTCAGTGAAAAGTACTTTACACCACACAAAGGTTACACCCAGACTAGCTGGTGAACAAAGTGGAGCGCTTAGCAACTACTTATATTTGGCGACCTCCTGAGACAGAGTTATATTGTATTTTCTAGTGGGAATGCTGATAAGGTTAATTTACAGAAATGTATTTGCCAAGAATATGATGAGCAATTTTTTTTTTATCATTTATCAAGCAAGATTTGCTGCATTCTCTGTTTTATGCAATTGTAATGGAATATCTCTTTGGGATATTGTAATCACAACTGTTCGCTATTTTCTAACATGTCATAGATTGATAGATTACAATTTGTAATGCCACATCTATGTTTGATCAGCTGAGCTACACCTAATATGATGCTTTAGGTTAGACCTTAAGGTCTCTGTAGGGTTGGCTCACATGAAATGTAATGTATCTATGGGATCAGCCGACCAATAGGCTAAAAGGACAGACTTGTGAAGCTGTAGCAGATTTTCAACCAGAGACCTCACCTCAGCACTCTTCAAAAACACCTGCTATTTGTCCGCAGTCTTTTATCCAATCATTTTACTCCACATTCCTCCTTTTATTTCCATCCAACTGATCCGTTTTTGAGTAATTATATCCAATCAAAGACTCTTTTTCTTTATAGTAAATCTCTAATCACTTAACCAGTCTGATCTCTCGCCTCCTTCCCCCAACCATACGTATATAAATGCTCATTATAATATTGTTTCTTTCAGCGGGAATGACACTCCTCCACTTACCTACATCAACTCACATTCAGCAACACTCATGTAAAATGTTTTAGGTTTACTTCAAATTATCCTTTGAAATGAATAAATGAACAAGTACATCGTAAGTTAGTCTGTATTTGCTTGTTGGTCCACATCTAACTGCCTAAAAATACCCTGTTCCATGTACGCCAAAAACAGCACGTTCATACATCATATTAATTAAGAGTGAATAAACTTAATGGATATGGCTAATCATATCAGCGTTCCAACTTTACATATGGCTGGAGGGAAGGAGAATGTAATGATTCCAGTCATGTCACTCATGGTTTTGCTGTCCTGTGCTGCCATCTTGTGGATTACTGAAAACACTGCAACAAGAAATGTTAACAGAAGTGTCAGTCAGGGCTGCAGCTGCTTAGAAACACTAGAGCTAACCCTAAAACACTCCTTACATGCGGTCTAAACTTAAGATCTCAGACTGACTCCAAGCAAGCCATTAACAAGATAATTCATCTGAGATAAAGCCAGAGCTACAAGGAGAGGGATTGTTGGACTTCGATTCATAAGGGCCCCTGAAACAAGACCACATTGAATGCTGTTGTTACTGTGTGTCTGCTGGATGTGCAAATGGAAAATTGTTTGCTTACACCATCACATCTGTTTGTGGTGATAATATGATAATGTTGTGTTTTTGTTCCTATGCCTCCAAGAGGACAAAAATGATCATGGTCATATAAAAGCTAATTAAGTAAATAGACCAAAAAAAGTGCTACTATAAAAAGTTAGCCAACAATGATTTTCAGGTAATAAATTCACAACACATTAGTTATCTTTTCACTTTTCTTCTACATTAATTATCACATTTTATCTGTGAAAAGGGAAATTGCATTTGATTTGTCGGGGCAGTGTTTTTGGAATTTGCATACTAGTCTTTCAAATGTAGTGTAAATTGACTGAAGCATCATCATTCACCATCTTCTTTAAAGGGGTCAGGAGTTCCTGAGGCCAATAACAAAACCTTGTTGAATAAACCCGAGGATATCCGCCAGTGACATAAGGTAGTTACCAAGGGCCCCAGTGCATGCAATTGTGACGGGCTCAGTGCACACTAGTCACTAGTTTTAAAGAGCACACACATCACTGGCAACTGTTTATAAAAAAAAGCCAAAGGAATATACTGTTTTCCTTTTGTTCATTTCCCTCCACTTTTCTGTTTAAAAGGCATGACTGCTTGTAGATGTGCTCAGCTTGTCAGTCTGTCAGCTCGTCAAGATTTTGCACCTAAACTAACGACTGTATCATATCATCTTGTCACATGATTGAATAGAGACTTGGTATTAGGCAACATCAACATAGATTTTATTGCATATGACAAAAATATAAACAAAAACAATAAATTGTTCATTTAATTGAATAGTGTATGTATGCATGGTTTTTATAGTTCATGTAGATTAATTTAATAAAAGAAAAGACAAAGAAAAGAGATGAAAAGAAAAGAAAAAAAAATCACAACAGAGATGGGTTTGCATTTCTAAGGTATATAGCATACAGTAAATGGCACCATTTTTTATTTAATGTGAGTTCTTTGCAACCTCTCATACAACCTCCATCCCTTATCCGGCTGAGCAGGAGCAATTCCTTACTTGAACAGCAGGTGGCAGTGATGCTTTATTAAAGGCAGTGACATGTTAATGCAACAATAGAAGAAGAAGAACCATAGCAACGGTTAAAACAAAGATGGCGGTCTCAGCTGCTGCACTGTGGTCCACTTTAATCCTACTCTGTTTATTCGTGTTTACTGCCGTCTCTTCCAGTGAAAACACAACAAGCTACAACTGGAATACGACGCTTGGTGACCAGAGCGTCACATACAATGTTACCGACAGTTACACAACGACGCAGCCTACAAAGTTTGAGTCGACAACGCCAACCCCGGGCTCCAGCAGCACAGAGGGGACCACTCAGCCGAGCCTGCCCGCTGACCCGCTGCCTGTCTCCGGCCAACTGCTCACTCCTGTCACCAGCGGTAATCCACACTGTTAGACACGCTCTCCAGTCTAAGTGCTATATTATAAAGCTAACTATCTTAGGTCTGCGCTTTTTGTAGTATGCCGCCTATCTGTTTTTTTTTATCATCAATGAATAATATATGTTAAATTAAATCAATAAATGTGTTCCTTGGATGTTTTTAAATGGTGTTTGGCTTAAGAACGTCTCGTACAAGTTGGAGGTTTAAAATACTACCAATACGTCTTATTTATTTGCATTGCATTTAAATTTCTTACTTAAGAAAAAGCACACACATGCACATTTTACACTATTATTATTTCTATATTATTATTGTCTCTATATTATTTCTTTTTGTGGACGGTCTGGTTTTTGTACATCTGCTCTGATTATTTTGCTCTTGTTCTGTGCAGAAGTGTTGATCATGGATGGCTGTAAATTGGACTTTTAATATCTGTAATAAATAACAAATAAGAGGGGGGTAGGACTAGAGAGGTTTTTAACTTCTTACCCTTAGCCCTAACATGAGTTATATCATTTGAGTTGCTCATTTGTTGCTCATTTGTTGCTGAGGATCAGCTTGTTCTTGTTTTTATTGCTTATTAGGTTTATTTTATGTTTGTTTTATTTCAACATGTTCAATAAATTGATTTAAAAAAAGTATAAATTGTACATGCATCTTAGTATAACACACACACAAACAATATATGCATATGTAAACGTTTAACTATTTATTCCTAAAAAAAAAATAAAAAATAGGGATGTACGAGATTGGATTTTTATTTATTTTTTTTGCCAATTTCCAATATACATACATATAACAACCTATTAAACAGCTTACCAAATTTTAGTGATTATCAAGTCTCTCCTGTAGTAGAATTAACATCATACTCTTATAGTGATGGCCCACCAGCAGATGGAGACTCTAGATGGAGAATACTTTTCAGTGTATGTAACATTCATTCATTTTGCAAAGTACGAAAAAGCATATTGGCTAATTCTGTTTAATTTTAAAGCCAATAGCGGCTAATACCGATAATGTGCCGATATTATTGTGCAACCCTAAAAAAATAAGCTGTAGAGCATGTGCTTTTGAAACTAACTAACTGTACATATCTACTCATTCAAATATCTAGTTGCGGACACATAATGGTCATGTACTGTATCTTCATACTGCATATGCTGTAACCACACCAAGATCATATTTCTGTAGCTCAGAATAGGGTTTCAACAGTATGAGATTTTACTGTATGATGACCGTATCAGAAAATATCACAGTATCACTGTATTCATTATTGCACAATCACTATTATCATTATTATCAGTAAATGAAAATTGGATTGTTGTTGTTGATGTGCAAATGCTTTTTTTCTTATAACAAGTGCAGGTTAGATTTTTTTAACGGTTGCAGTTTTTCTTTTCCAATACTGCAGATAAGCAAATGTACGCTCTATTATTACCGTCAATTTTAATACCAAGGTATATCTTGAAACCGGTTTGTCACTGCAACTCTAGCTCAGAAGGTGTAAGTAGCTTTGTTAAGTTAAGGAACGTTTAAGACAAGTGGCTATACTAGCCTTGTTGTGAGAATGTCTGTCTAACCTGACCCTTGTTGTGTGCTTCAGTCGACAGGTTGTGTCCCTGTGACGAGCACAAGGATGTGTGTGACATCAACTGCTGCTGTGACAGAGTGTGTAGTGAGGAGGTGGCTTTGTTCACCAGCTGCTCAGTGGACACTGTCAGGTAAGTCTTCCACGAGACCACAGGGAGAAGGGACTAGGTTGCTAGTCTCTGTGTCTTTTATACATTACACTTCCAATGATTCATACGTATCCAGGAGCTGCGAAGTGTCGCTGTTGTAAGAAAGCATGGAACATAAAAGACAGTTGACTTCATTTCCTGTTAATTGTCAATAGACACTGTTCAAATAATGGCGGAGAATGGGCAAATATAGGTGGCTGGGTAAACATTGATTTGCTGAAACATTTGCACGAACTTGGAATGTGGGGAGCCGGGCATTAAAACGCTAAATCCCTCCAAAAGAAAACATTGCAAGACACTGTATCTTGTTGTAGGTTGCTGGTTTGAAGGTTGTTGTTTCACACACAGCTCTAAAACGACAGACGGGTCTGTCTATATGAGAGTAGTTCCGTGTAGTGACAGGGATTTTTAAATAGGTAACAAGCAAGAGGCAGAGAGGGATGAGAATTCTGTCTGAAATAGGCGGCCAATGGCAGGCCTATACCCGCAGTCTATACATCCTGTGAGCCAGACTAGGAGGGAGTTAAGCCCTTTGAGCCCCTGGAAGGCCTTGAATGTAAAATACCTGAGCAGGAACAGAGATGAAAGGAGGCAAAGTGGAAGTGACTTGAAATAATTAGTGATCAAAACAATATTTGTGAGGAAGTGAGAGCAGCAGAGTGTTGAGTGTTACAAGACTGGAAGAAGTCGTTGCACTGATGGAATCAGGGCTGTCGAAATGTCTTATGTTGAGTTTATTAAGACAAAAGTTAAACACAGAGGAAGTGTTGTGTTTGTGTTAAAAGCAAACAGAATGTTAAAAGAGGAACATTTGAAAAAACAAGGAGGCATCTTCTGAAAATATGACAAAATATGCAACAGAAATAATAATGTGAAACTTTACACGTTGTAACATGTATATTGTAAAACAAGTATATTGTTATAACAAGAACAGTTTGTTGTTATAATAAGAAACCTTTCATATTATTACCAATACTGATCAGGTTTTTTTTTCTCTGATCAGCTGAGAGACATAAACTCTCTGAGTCTGGCCACTCTTTTATAATTTACAGTAAATTAATTCAGTTCAACTTGAATTCATATGAAATAAGATGTATTTATGGAACACAGTTTACTCATGAATTCACCACATCCCTTTGTTGAATAGTCTGCTTGCTTGTGGACAGATTTAATTACCTTTTTTCCGTTGTGTATCAGTATGATTCACTGTTTCTTACAGGTACACATGTTAGTAATGTGTGTCTCCATACAGTATATGTACAGGCTCATCCTCTGTGTTTGTTCCTTTTTGTTTGCAGTGGCCCAAAGCAGCTGTGCAGCCACGATGTGGCGTCCTACTCTTTAGGGAACACAATAGATGGCTACTCAGAGATACAGTCGTCTGTCCGGAAGGAGACTAATTATGACCTCTTCTGCATTCACTCACAGAACCGTGAGTCATTAATGGCGTTTATTTGGATTAGAAATGACCCATGACCAAAGCATTTTTAAAGAAACTACCACTTATTACTTAACTCTTACACCAATCGGTCAGTTAGTAAATATAAATACACCTTAGTGCTAAATTTAAATGATATGGTTGTTGTTATTTTTCTAATTTTCAGAATAGAAATGTAATGCAGAATATTATTGTATGGCTACTTGTAGACTGGTATAGACTATAAATAGTATGCAGGCATGTCACAACGTACTTTATAATGTGTCTGTCTCCATCTCCCGTCGTCTCAGTCACTGACTCTTTGTTCTGTCCAGGTGTTGATGGATTTTCTCATCCCTCTCCTGCTCTCCCAACTGACAGCAACTTTGACTCACTCTTCAAAGACTTTACCAACTTTATTTTTGGCTCAGAGGAGAACAGTGTTCAGGTTTCTGCTACAGAGCTCCAAGCCTCGTCTGGATACCAGGCGAGTCTCTGGTTATCTGTCTCTGTTCGTCTCAGACTGAATATTTGTAACGATCACAAAATAGCAATGTTGTTTCTCTGCTGCTGGTTTATGGTTTCAGTATGGAGATGTGATGGTGACAGCAGGAGAGAGTGGACAGAGGGGGATGTTCTTGCTGCCAGCTCCTGGTGTCACTGCCGACTGTATGGACAACAGTCCTGCAGGTAACATTCATGCACTGTGGCCACTGTGGCCAGTGTTTGCCTGCTTTGGCCTGGTGGATGGGCCAACGAGGGGGAGGGTGCTAAATCAATTAAATACTCAGTCCACTCCTGTTTCTCCGATCTAGCTCAGCTAAAAACACAAAAAAATGGACAGGCCTTTAATTCCTTTTGTATAAAACTGTTGCTCAGTAAACATGGGGAAATACAATCGAGTAGTTTATTTAAACCTTAATGAATATTACTTGTGTAAAGTTGTATTCATTGGTGCTCATGGTTTTAGTGAAATGAACTGAAGGATTGAATTATGGACAGTCTAACCCAGCTCACAACATGTAGCATGTAGCCATACTGATAAAAGTTTAAACATTTATATTTGTATGGGCGATCTAAACAGCTGACTAACGTTAGCTCTCAAGGGTAGCCAACAACCTGGTTTTATACATCCGAAAAACTGGACGTTTAATTGGGACCAGGCTTTTAATTGAAGTGTTATGGTATTTGGTAGCCTTTGACACACGGTAACTTTAACTGGATTTTAACTGGTCCTCACTGAAACACTGAGAGCATCAGAAATAGAATCTTTAGAACATTTCATCCCTCCAAAACACCATATACCAGCATGAGGCAGCATCCATACTGTAGTGGCAAAAAGCATAAGGTTGGGCTTTTCCTTTAACCTCTTTTCCAATCTCTTTTTATCACACATAGAGAGTGCAGGTGCAGTGTGCCAGACTCACAGCCTTCTTTCCAAAAATAATCCCCAAGAGTATTTACCATTCAATGTTTCTGAGAAGTTACTGCAGAATAAACATAATATGAAAACAAGAAGCAATCAGTTCAGTGTCTTTATATTTTAACTGAAGCATAGCAGGTTTCATTCACCTGCAGCAGCTGAGGTTGCGGTCAATGTGTTGTCACCTGCACCCTCACCACCTCTGGAGGGGGCACACTTGCAAACACAAACATCAATAAATTATGTGAATAGAAATAAACTAAAATGCGATTCTTACACATACATAATGTGAAGAACTGATTTTATATTAGTTTGCAAAACTACATTTGCTGAACACTTCAGCAGTGTCAGGACAACTTCTAACAGCACAAGTCAGTTAAGAGTTTTATATTTCTGATTGGCTCCTCACAGTCACACTCATAAATATGTCGCATGACTGCTGTCATAATACATAACCCACAACAGACTTGGTACAAAGTGCAACACAAATAAAGTGAAACACAGTAAACGTCTGAATTACAGCCTGTAACAGGAGAAAATCTGTCACCCATTTTTTAAGATCATTTCATCTTTATATGCCAATATTTTTTCAAACTGTGTCAATAACACATTTAGTTAAAATCCAAAGCTTCCAGTTGGTTAAAGGAATAGTCTGACATTTTAGGAAATAACTCTCTGTATCATCTTATCATTGTAATTTCATATTTCAAACATGCTTAAAAGAGTTTAAAGGAAGACTATTTTTTTTATTTGTATGTGTGTGTTGTTGCTTTAGTTTCTCCTGCCTGTCTCCTCAGCGTTCCTGAAGGATCAGAGCAGTAAGTGTTCCCGACGTGTGGTCCTGCAGCAGGACTGCAGCACTCTGAGGGCCCTCAGCATGGACACCTACACAAACATCCAGCTCTTTGCTGTGAGTCTCCCATTAACTCACACATACAAGAGTATATCTGAATTTTAAGCTTTTTTATGCATTTTGGCCTTTCATCCAAACGTAAACTGCATTTTAGGCCACTGAAAATGGATCTTTTGTAAAACTGTCTAGGGTAAAGATTTTCAGGGACTTCATTTTCAGTGTTCAGTGTTCAGTCTGTTCCACTATATTGAGGAACAGAGATGTCAGAATGAGCTACGGAGGTCACTCCTACTGGTAGCCTTCAAGCAATAGCTTTTTTCAGGCTTCTGGTTGGCCAACTTCTTCTTCTTCTTCTTCTTCTTCTTCTTCTTCTTCTTCTTCTTCTTCATTTTTACATTGCTTTAAGGTTACGGTTTTATAACCAAGTGTTGGTTTGGCATGCTCTTGACAGCACTTAAGTTGTGTCTTGTGTTGTCATTTGGATGGAGATTTTTCTATAACAGTGCTTGTGTGGACGGAAATATTTATGAGAATAATAGAGACAAAACCTTGATTTCACCTTAGGAGATATATACTGTGATTAAAGGGCTGATTAAAAGGACTCTTATATTTTGTAATTTACTTTTTGGGGAGCTCAATTTCTGAATCTGATTCAGCTATATTCCTCTACCTGCTTAACTAATGGACATTTACCAGAATTATTTCAGGTAGCTAGAAAGCATCTCTGGGTGGACCTTTACTTTTTATTCATTTGGTAACATGGATGTTTGTTTATAAGATGAATAAGCTACTGTACTGAAATGCTTAAAATACAAAGAGAAACTTAACAAAGAAGGAATTAGTTGATGTTGATTAAAGATGTTTAACTAAATCTTTTACACTCTACAGGGGAGGAATAAAGATGCAGCTGTAAGTATGACTACTTTTTGTTTGACTCTGAAACAATCCATCAGTTTTTTGTTGAACCACAGAAATTTAACAACTATATTGATCAGTGAATAATCATTTTAGTCAAGTAAGCGTCAGAGGTTAAATGCTACAACTTTGTCTTCTTTAAATCGATCAGACTCAATCAATCAGACTTTATTTATAGAGCACTTTTCATACAAAGAAGCAACTCAAAGTGCTTTACATAAAACATGTAGCAAACAATATACACAAAAGAAGCCCCCCTTCTCCCACATATTCTCATACCTACGTACACGTACACACACACGCGCGCGCACACACACATACACACACACACACACACACACATAGATTTAAAACATTGAGAAATTAATAACACTGAGGAAACGCTATCCGACACTCGGCATTTTGAAGTGAGGAAGCACCAGAGAGAAGATAAATTAAATTAAAATAATAAAATAAATGAATACAGTTAGAATCTGACTAAGAAGGTAAAAAATAATAAAATATATAAAATTCCGTTAAACCAGCCTAAAAAGGTTAAAATGATAAAATAAATAAAATTCTGCTAAACCAGACTAAAACACTGAAAAATTAAAATAATAAAATAAGTAAAATTCAGTTAAATGCCAGACTAAAAAGGTAGGTCTTGAGTTTGCTTTTAAAAATGTCCACATTCTCTGTTTTCCTCAGGTCTTCAGGCAGACTGTTCCACAGACGTGGGCCGTAATAATAAAAGGAGGCCTCACCATACGTTTTAGTTAAAACTTTAGGAGTAATTAAAAGCCTGCTGCTGGAAGACCTGAGCTTTCTAGAGGGCTCATATGTTAAAAGCAAATCTGATAAATAATTAGGACCAAGACCATTAAGAGCTTTAAAAACCAGTAAGAGTATTTTAAAATCGATTCTGAAGCAGACAGGTAACCAATGCAGGGACTTTAAAATTGGTGTAATGTGTGCCCTCTTTCTGGTCCTCGTCAGTACTCGTGCAGCTGAGTTCTGTAAAAGCTGTAGTGGAGCAATGCTTTTCTTAGAGAGACCGGAAAGAAGGGCGTTACAATAATCAATTCTACAGGTGATAAAAGCATGCATAAGTGTCTCTGTGTTGGCTTGAGATAAAAATGGTCGGACTCTGGCAATGTTCTTAAGATGATAAAAACCACTCTTAAGTATACTTTTGATGTGAGCATTAAAATTTAGTTTTGAATCTAAAATAACACCAAGGTTTTTTACCTGCTCAGATGTGTTCAAGGCCCGAGCTTTAAGTTTAAAATCAAGTTTTTCTCTCTGTGCTTCAGGACCGATGACAAGTACTTCTGTTTTGTCCTGGTTAAGCTGTAAGAAGTTATTTGTCATCCATGACTTGATATCTAAAATGCATTTTAAAAGGGCATCTATTGGCCCGGTGTCATCAGGAGACACGGCTATGTAAAGCTGTGTGTCATCAGCGTAACTATGGAAATTAATGCCATGTCTCCTGATGACATCCCCCAGTGGCAACATATAAAGATTAAAAAGAGTCGGACCTAAAATTGAGCCTTGGGGGACACCACAGTTCAATTTATAGCTTTTTGAGGAACATTCGTCCATGCTTATAAAAAATTCTCTGCCATTAAGATAAGATTTAAACCAGTTTAAAACAGTACCAGAGAGGCCAGTCATGGTATGAAGTCTGTTCAGGAGGATTTCGTGATCGACTGTATCAAATGCTGCACTTAAGTCAAGTAAAACAAGAACAGAAAGTTTCTTCATATTCATGTTGCATCTTAGGTCATTTATGACTTTAGTTAATGCTGTCTCTGTACTGTGTTTAGCCTGGAAACCAGATTGATATTTTTCAAAAATATTATGAGAGTTTAAAAAATCATTCAGCTGATTAAAAACAAGCTTTTCTAAAATCTTACTTAAACTTTGACGTTATGGAAAATGATTATGGAAAATGATGCCTGAAAATGATGCCTTCATATACTGAATGTGTATAAAGCAATGATGTGAAGAGCTGTTTGTCTTCACCCTGCTTAATATTATATTTGTTTTTGTTAGTTAGCTGATATATACACTTTTGAAGGTACGCCCCTGGTTTTCATTTTAATTCCCAATAGAGCCTCCAAATCCCATAATGACCTCCCAGCTCAGTGTTGGTGTTTTGAAACCCAGCTGGGAGGAAGTCTGGGGAACATGTTATTGGTTGCTTTAAAATAACAATGCAGCTGCATCAAAGTCTGTTTTAAAAACTTTAACATGCATATGCCTAAACAGGAAATTTAGCAAGACACCGACATTCTTTTTGCGCAAAGACATACAGCCCCCAAAAACATGTCGCATGCCACATAGTGCAATAGGACACAAAAAGTTGAGGTTAACTGCTGCAATATGAGGACAGGAAACATTTTTGCATTTACTAAGAAGAAGGAAGTATTTAGTTATTTTCACATTTGCACTGGCACCACACTAATATTTTTGCTCTGCAAACTGTTTAATCTAACCATACTAGAAGTGTCATTTGTCATTAGTTTGACATGTTTTTTCTACCTTTCATGGAATTCCATTCATTTTAGCATGGTGTGAAAATAAATCAATGGGAACTTGAATCTTGATCTGTTGGATCTATCATATCATATCGAGGCATGTAATCCATCACAGTGAAGATGCTGTCTGCTTTTAAAGTTTCTTTGATGCACTGCAATCTTTTTTGATGAGTCTGTGCTTTAAAGGGGACCTTTTATGCTTTTCCTTTTTTCTGCCATATGTATGTATAATGTTACAACAGCACCTGTTACACAGAGATCACACTATAGGGACGATACAAATTCCCTAGTTTATGCGTTTTTACACAGAACCAAACGACAGCAGCATCATGTTGCTCCAGTGTGTGATTTTAGACTGCATGCTGGGATCAGGGAAGCAAAGGAGGTGTGATGAGCATGACATGTAATACAACAGCATTGGTCTTTGGTGTGACATGTGACATATACTGTAAGCATCGACAGCGCTTTATAAACAATAACAATGGCATTAACATGGCGATAACAACTATTTACCGTCACTGTTATATGGCGGCTGATCTTGTCCTCTGCTTGGAGGGTAAGAAACTCCCTGATCTCATTGTTTTCCAAATTTGCAGACATTTTTGGCCACTGTTCTTCTTATTTGAGTTAGCTGCTAATGGCTATCAGCTACCTTTAAATCTCCCGGCAGTGGATTGTACATATAACATGTCGTCAAAATGTCACACCCATTCCAGCCACGATCCTGTCTTGCCAGCTGTCCCATTTATACTGACGTAGTTTCGGCACTATTCTCCATTACAGTCATTCACTGGCTACAATAATGGTGCAGAGACCCTAAGATAAAGAAGATCTGGAAATGGTGACCAATCAGAGCAGAAAAGTTTTTTTTGGGAGGGGGACTTAAAGAGATAGGCACCTAAACGTAGCATTTCAGACAGAGAGTGAATACAGGTGTTCCAGTACAGACAGTGTGAGGAAAATAAAGTGTGTGGCCATTAAAACATGTAATCATGTTGTAGTAGAAACCCAAAATACAAGTGTAAACCTAAAAATGAGCATAAAAAGTCCTCTTTAATTACCTCATTATAACAACATAGCTTTGAAAAATGGAAATTAATGGCTTCCTGTAATGCACTGAAATAAAATCAGTTGTAACATTGACAGTATACAAGTAACCACAGAAACTGTAACTCTGTACACTGAAGATGAATCTGCTAGATATTTGGGTTAAATGTTAGTAAAGGTTGACTAATGTGTTTGTCTGTGACATTGCTGGAGGTTGTTCCTGTGGAGCTGGCCTCAGTCATCCTGCAGTCTGTAGATGGGACTCAGACAGAGCTACAGATCAGTGATGGAGAAATCCTCAACCCTGTTCTCCTGAAGCCAACCCTCTGTGCTAATGTGGTGCTGAAGGTGAGTCACCCACACTCAACACAACATTCTGAAGGGCCTTACTGTATTTTTGGATTAAAAGCTGCCAATGTAAAAACATATGGAGTGGGGCTGGGCAATTTATCGATTATATTGATATCATGATATGAGACTAAATGTCACCGTAGATTTTGGACATTGTAACATCTTAAGTGTTGTGTTTTCCTGGTTTTAAAGGCTGCATTACAGTAAACTAATGTAATTCTTTGAACTTACCAAACTGTTGTATCTGTTCTTTTATTTGGCTATACCCTCGTAATCATTATATCCACCATTGCTCATTATAGGTCACACAAGCGACTGAAATTGTAGATATAAAATGAAAAATCTGGCAAATAAAAGAAGTCATCGTCTTTTGGACCAACTAGATATTTTTGTGTCTGTAGGTTGCCTATGTGATAAAGTACAACCCAGCTGGTGAGACAGTGAATGCCACGGTGTCTCTGGTGCTTGGATTTGTCCATGAAGTAGCGCTGTCACTGCAACAGGAGTTTCACATCACATTTGTCCAGGTAGTGTCTCAACAAGAATTGTCTACTTACTGTGGAGTGTTATCCACAAAAGGGTTGCTTTTCTAGTTAAGGAAATCTTAGGAGTGCTGTGTTGCATTCAGAACTACTGTTAGATTAGATACAGTATTTAGCTACAAAACAGGCTTAATAAAGACTCTCCGATGATGTAGTCATCCGTAGCACTCTACCTGTGCCTAGACTACAGACACTCTTGATAATACAGTAGCAAAGATCATTGGCTATGAGGGTTGCTTGGTTGATCCTGTAGGTTTTAAGCCTGCCTGGCCCTCTACTCTTGAGGAAAGCTGCAAAATGATTTTTGAGACTTACAGCAAGTCAAGTAATCTATTCTAATCTATCCATTAGTGTTAGTAGACTCTGATTGAGTGAAAATAAAGAAATTGTACGCAAACTGAAAATGTAATAAATTAAAAGTAGTTTTGAGACTAATGTGAGTAATGTACTTTATCTTGTGTGTATTAAACAGGAGGATATGGAGGAGGTGGTTGTTCACTACAGTGGAAATCCAGGTTATGTGGTTGGACTACCTCTTGTGTCTGGAACAAAAACAGCAGAATATCCTTTACCTGCCTGGACACTGAATTTCCCTCAACTTGACCTACAGACAGTATGAGTGAGTGAGCAGTAGTAGTAAGGGTTAAGAGTAGTTTGACAGAGTTTGATGAGAAGTGGATGTTCTGATGTGCTACAAAGCCCAGGATTTGTCCTTAATAGTTGTCCTCACAGGGATTGCTCGAAGCATCGACCCCAGAGACACACTGTCTCTTCTCCACAGTGCTGAGGACCAGGACTGTCTGCAGGGACCACATCAGCGCTCCCCTGTCCTGTTTGGTGTGGACTCTGTGTCTGGATGCACATTAAGGCAGGACGTCCTGATACTAACAAATCTGATCACTGTGCAGATACAGGTGCTTCCTCATGTCTTGATACTAATGTGGTGGCTTTTCTTGTCCCTGTAGACTGGAGGATGCTGCCAACTGCTCCCTGGTCTTCCAGGTGCTTTTGGATGTTCTGAGAGGACCAAACCATGCTCTGTATGTGGCTTCCTTTGGAAACTCGCCATTAGATTATCCACTGGACTGGGTATCAATCAAGAGCAACTTTAATCCTGGGGTAAGCACAGATAGAAAACATCTGATTGAAGAAGTGAAAGCCAGTCTTAAAGGGGACTTATTACGCTCATTTTCAAGTTCATGCTTGTATTTTGGGTTTCTACTAGAACATGTTTAAATGCTTTTTTTTTTTAAAAGATTATTTTTTGGGCTTTTTGCCTTTAATGGACAGGACAGAATGAAATGGGGTGAGAGAGAGTGAGGGTTGACATGCAGCTAAGGGTTGCAAACTGGAGTTGAACCTGCGACCGCTACAGCGAGGCATCGCCTCTGTACATGGGACGCCGGCACTATCCACTATCCTAAAGATATTGCAGGTTGACAGAAAAGTCATTTCATTAATGGAATCTGTCTTCTAATAATGTTATGGCTGGAAATACTGGTCTCAGTCAAATCTGACTGGTTTGTCATTTTTAAATATATTGTATATTTTCACACTGTATATGTTTACATGAAAACACAGTATGTGCTTTATGATGTGGGTCCACAATCCAGCGGTATGTTTGTGTTTTGCAGGACGCACAAAGTTGCAGCATCCCATTGTCACTTCGTTTAGAAATTGAATGGACCAAATATGGATCCTTGGTGAACCCCCAAGCTCAGATTGTGAGCATCAGAGAAGTCATCCAAACCAACACCACCAGTTTGGTGAGACTTGCTTTTGCATAAATGCTGCCAGGTTTTTACATAAAAATAAAAAAGATGCAATCTAATAATTTCTGCTGTGTCTGACTGTCCTGTTCTCCCACAGGACATGTTGTCTGGAGGTAGCAGCATCATGTCAATCAGGAGCTCTGTGGCCTTCATACCAGTTTCTGCTGCCGCTCTTCCTGGTTACAGAGCCATGCCCACCATCAATGCCAAACTGCCCTTTGACTTCTTCTTCCCTTTTGTCTGAATACTCCATGTAGACTTATCTTCACTTTTGTTTGTATGATCGTGTTCCTGTATATTGTGTAAATAATGTATATAGGATGTTTGTAAAAAGATTAATTAACAAATGTTTTTTAATAAATGAAACCAATTCATTTATTTATTTTTTTACACAACATAAAGTACTTTTAAATGTCACTAAGCAGATGTATATTAATTTTATGTACAATTCATCAGTGTGAGGAAGAAATATTTACTTTGAAATTAAGGCCATGGCCTTGCAGCTTTATGGAGTGATATCCAGTAGTATCTGAATATCTGACATTCATTACATATATGCAGATCTTTAACTGATTTCCATCAGTATATTAACAGGAAACCTGGATATGGATCTACTATACTACACAGATATTCAAAAAGATGATTTCTCTTCAGGTCATGTGGTAACAAATACAAGGAATACTGAAATCAGGTCTAAAATATATAAGTTGATCATGGAATGTATAGTTTAAGAGAGTGCAGAAAGATACATGATATAATGACACTTAACAGCAGCTCCTCAACAGTAAGCTTGATGAGTTAGAAGTCTATGCTGTGCTTCTTCAGGAGGGCTTGAAGTTTCTGGTTCTCTTGTTCCTAAGGTAGATGGAGACAGAGAGGAGAGTCAGTTTTTTGCTGGACCTCATCTAAAGCTTTTACACCTGCTGTCACTTAAATTGTGTTAGTCCAAACTCATGTCCAGATTCTCCAAGGTCTTGTCCAGGGAAGGTGCAGTATGCACAACCTGTCTGAGGGTCTGACTGTGCAAGTTTGATCCCCCGTTGGACCTATTTTTGGCGTTGTTGCCACATTTTGAGACCTCATCATCTCCAGTACTTTAATGAGTACAATGTCATCATGACTGATAGAACCAATGCCAGTGCTAAAAAATTAAAACCTAAGATGGAATAAACTAGTTTTTGACCAAGTGGCAACATCCAGGGCTGAATAAAGTCAATATCAAAAACTGCAGTTCCTCTAATGGCCACTTGAGGCTGGCTCCAAGAGCGAGTCAATCCCCTTTGAGGATCATGTAAAAGTGCCCAACTTTGTAGCAGAAATAAGCATATTTACAGCCTGGTACAAAAAAAACAGTTTTGGTCTCTGTAGCTAATTTTCCTGTTCATGACAACTGTACAGGGGCTTTTTTGTTTTTATAACTCAATCATTTAAATATTAAGGCTTATGGGTGGATGTGGCCACTCTGGGTGATAGGTGGGTGTCATCTGTTAAGATAAGTCGCGACCATGGCAACAACGTTGATTGGGTAATGTAACCCATGGGTGTGTAAAGAGAGTACACATTGGAGCTGGGGCCCTGTTCATTCCTTTGAAAGTTAGTCAGTGGCACATGAAGCCAAAATGGTTCAACTGCCAAGTATAAAATTACCAGGATGATCAGCACTACTTCCACACTGTGGGACCCATAGAGCAGGCCCATTAGAGACTTCTGCCGGCCAAGCTGGCTACTTCTGGTTTAGCACTCCGCTAAATGGGGATAAAATGATTCAATCTTTGCTCTTCTAGACTTTCCAATTGTTATTGAACTGAATTAACTGAACACAGGTTGTGACTCTCAAAAAAATGTATCCACTGATATACAGATGTCTCTTTCACAATGTAAGTCAATGGGAAAAAGTCCTCATGGGCTGCAGGGCATCCCCTGACAGTGTAATTAAACGGTTTGGCCACTACCAAAAATTGGCTTCAAAGCTGGGACACTTCATGGGGGCCTGATGTAACCATGGCGTAACCTCAGATTCACCGGTTATGGGTGAAGCTACAACTGTCGCTATTTCTGTGTATTTTAAGTTTATGTAAGTTAACTGTTACATGTTGGTTGCTTAAAAAAGTGTTGTTCAGCGTTTGGTTGTGTCAGAACACCCTCTAAGGCGCTGGATGTTCAGTTCTTCCGCTTAATTATTTTATGGTTTTAATCTTGTTTACCTCTAGCAGAAATTAGCACTCTGCTAACCAAGGTAGCACGTAGTGTCAGGGCTGTCTTCAGCCTCTCGTCCAAATAAGGTCAATTCAGGCTGCAAAAATCCAAGATGGCGATGGCCAAAATGCCAAACTCAAGGCTTCAAAACGGGAGTCCCCAAATCAATGGCTGACTTCACAATAGCTACATCAATTGTTTAATACCGTCTATAGTATTTTCTTGAAAACTGAGTTAATGAGCTGAAATAAAATTCTGGGTCACATGCTAAAGCTTTATTATTCATTAGCAAAATTTATATATTTTGAGTCTAAAAGCAACAAAATGAGCTGATTTAATCTGCACCATGTATCAGTTTTGAAGTGTAGGACAGAAAGTCCCCCCAGGTTGTCGAATGACCTCAAAATGTCTTAATTATAGCAATGGCCCTGAAGACACACCAAATACATAAATTCCTTAATATAATATAAATAAGAAACCTCATACATTGAACTCCTTTTTTCACTGAAGTAAATGTGAACCTTTCTAATTTAGCATGAAGCAGCTGTAAGGAATCACCAGTTTATCGGTGCGCTCCTGTAGCTCTGTGCCTCTTCGAACGAGGTGGTCATAGCTCTCCTTCAGCTTGTGCATCCTCTGGTCTGCACGGGTCTTCACTGACACCAGAATACCTGCAACACATTAAAACACAGTCATCTCCATGTGAAGTATTCACCTGTGGCGTTTTTCTTACTTTGTTGCGTTACAACCTGTAATTTAAATGGATTTTTATTGGAAGTTTTTGGCAATGGAACTACACGATACAGTCAAAATTGGTGAGGTGAAATGAAAAATAAAAAGACAGAGGTGGTGCATGCATATGTATTCACCACCTTTGCTATGGCATCCCTAAATAAGACCTGGTGTTACCAATTACCATCAAAAGTCACAGAATTTGTTAGACCAAGTCCACCCATGTTCAGTCTAAGTGTCACATAATCTCCTGTTTCGAAAGGCCACAACTTTTCAGTTCATTTTTTTATCATTTCAGTTCACCAATCTTCACTATTTTGTGTAGGTCCATTACAAAAAAATTCAAACACAAATCTGTGGAGGTGAATACTTTTAAACTGGCTTCTAGTGCTCTCCTTTTTAATAATAGACATTTAAGGTGTAGTTACCCCTATTGGAATATCTATAAATGTATATCTACATATGTATGCAGAATCTGTGGGCAACAGGATGAGATTTTGTTAATGGAAGTGTTCTGGTTTCTGTTTGTAGTCTGAGTATATTGATCAATCACGTTTGAGCAGGCTGTAGTTGCACGCAGGAAAACAGTCCATGTGCAGAGCAAAAGTCGTCAAACACACTAGTCAAAATGCAATCTCTGAACCCATTGGCTATCGTCTGACCACGATTTAGCGCTTTATAGAAATAGGTCGAGGGGTAGGCAACCTGCGGCTTCGGAGGCACATGCGGCTCTTTAACTTCTCTCCAGTAGCTCCTTGTGGCTTTCACCAAAAAAGATGTGGCAATTAATTAACACTTATGTTTTAACAATATAATTTTCAGTTAACATTGTTGTAAGCCTAAAGTGATGCTTACATTCTCCAGCCTATACACAGAATACACTATAATTTCCGTTTATGGCGTAACACTGTTTCCTCTAAACTTTGCCTGAAAGGCTCAAATGTGATTTGCAGCTCCAGACAGATTGTATATTCTCTTTTGATAGTAAAGGCTGTTGATGCCTGGATTAGCCAAAATGTTGTCTGGATCCGTCTCAAGTTGCTAATGTAACTGTCAACAATGACCGATGCAGAGAAGAGGAAGTCTTGGCCTGGATATCTGCTGGCTTCAGTGGAACCCCCAAAATTGTCCGTTGCCCCCAGAGGCTATACCATCGTCTTACAACGCCAATGGGCTCCAAGATTGCCCTTTACGTGCAATATGACCCCCATCCAATTCCCTCGCCCACACACACAGGAATACTTTTCATTGTACATCCTTTCAGACAAAGTGCTACTGACCATTGATAATTCTGGCCACCCTCCAGAGTCGCAGTAGGATGAGGAGACCCATCCCATCAAAGGCTTCTTCAAGGAAGAGGACCACAATGTCCAACACGAAGGAAACCACCACCACCAGACCATCAAACACCTCAAACTTGTGTTGAAAGAACTCCAGGCGGTAAGCATACAGCTTACCAAACAGCTCCACCATGAAGAATGTAAGAAGAGCCAAGCTCAGGTAGTGAAACACCTGCAAAAGAAAACTTGTGTCAGTAATGGTATTACATAAAGGTCTGGGAGTTTGCTTAGAGTAAGGGGACAAATCTGTGTCTCACCTCAGAAGCAGTGTGGCTATGTTTCAACTCGATAACAGCCAGATCTATAAGCAGCTCCGCCAGAACAAAGAAGGCATCCAGGATTACCAAACACACCACCAACACCTGGAAGCAAAGTCAGACATTCATACAAGGGGCCTCTCTTTGAACTTTAAGGGCAAGTGCACCGATCCTACACATCAAAGTGGGTTCCAAGGTGCTATGGAGTACTACTGCATATGTGAAAAAAAGTCTCCAGAGGGACACAAAAAAAATTAATAATAAATGTCCTCAAGTGATGTCCCTTGAGTCAGCGTCAGTTGGGTCTGAAGCCTTCTTGTTTAGTTGTTGTAGTAAAACTAGAATTACCCCTCACAGTTGTATCCCTCCACAAACCCATCTAGTTGCAGTTACAGATTATGTCCACGTCTGTGAAATCACGGATGCTTCACACACACATCTTCCCCTGACAGCAAAGAAGATCTGTACAACCAGCACAGTTTCAAGGTGGGCACCCAAGATTAGTGTCACCAATTTTGTAACTGACCAAATATTTCCTCCTCTTTTCTTGAGCTATGATGTTGAATAATGGCCAGAGAAGTGTTTTTGCAGATGTCACAGTTAAGCTGACCTTTGACGTTTTGGATATGAAATGTCATCAATTCATCATTTTATCCTACAGGATATTTGTTTGAAATTTTTGTCATAATTAGCATATGAATTCTTGAATTATGGCCAAAAGCCTGTTTTGTGAGGTCACAGTAACCTTGACCTTTGACTGCCAAATTCTAATCGGTTCATTTGGAGTCAAAGCAAAGTGCCAAATTAGAGGAAACTGGCCCAAGGCCTTCTTGAGATATCATGCTCAAGAAATTGGATGGCGCAAGGTCACAGTGACCTTGACTTTTCAACATTAATTTGTAGTATATTCATCCTGGAATCAAAGTGGACGTCTGTGTCAAGTTTGAAGTGATTCCCTTAAGTCTTCAATTAAGATATTACATTCATGAGGATGCGATGGACTAGGTCACAGTGACCTTAACCTTTGACCACCAAATTCTAAATCAGTTCATCCTTAACTCAAAGTGGATGTTTGTGTAAAGTCTGAAGAAATTCCTTCCAGGTGTTCCTGAGATATTGTTTTGAGAATGACACAGACGTAAGATCAAAATGAACTTGACTTTACTACAATCTTATCATTTCATCTTTGAGTACAAGTGGACGTTTGTGCCAATTTAAAAAAAAAATACCCCAAGGTGTTCCTGATACATCACATTCACAAGAATGGGACGCACATATGTACTAAGCTAAAACAAATAAGAATGCCCAACATTTCCTGGTACCAGCTTTTCATATGTGACAATTCTCTGCTTTTTTGAGTTTTGTATCATTGTAAATTGAATGTCCTCTGAACAATGGTTGGACAAAACAAGCAATCTGAAGACTTCATCACCAACAAGTGGTGGGTGAAAAAAAATAAATTCTTAAATGATCACGATTGTATTTTTTTATTCATTTTAAATACACTCTAACCCGAAAAGCCTGCTGGTGGTTTGGAAAGTGTGTTTTCCTCAAATTGGGGCACCTATTGGTTCACCTGGTAGAGAAAATTGCTAAAATCACACAGTTGCAAAAAACTGTGAAAACAGAAATTATCATCAGATTTTTAAACACATCAAAACAAGAAAGGCTTCCTTTGGGAAACATAACCACATCTAAGCTTAAAATAGTGATTTGTTTTTAATCAAAGTCACTTTGTTCTACATGATTCATTTAAAGATTTGCCATAGAAAACCATTTGCACAAAAAAAACAGAAATCTGAGCTCCTGCATATATGACAATAAAACTTTCAACTTTTAACTTTCAAACAGCAAAGGGTTAAATTTCAAAATCCAATAACAACCACTGAGCCAAGTTACAGCTATTATTATGGCTGCTACTGCCACTTCTGTGTGTGTTACGGTTAATTTAGGAAAACTGTCGTTATACTGTACATGTGTATGGTGTAAATGTGTGTGCACTGTGATGTGTGTATGTGTGTGTGTCTGCAGAGGTGAGTGATGTGTAGCCTTGGTAAATTTTGTTGGTTTTGTGCAGTGGGACAGGTGGCTGTCATGCACCCATATTCTGCTGAAGTGCACACACAGCTTGTGTGATGATGCAATATTAAAGGAGAACCTGCATTTTGCTTAAGAAATCAGCTGTTTGTTTGGGTGATGACCTCCTCGATGCTGTTGCATCAGCTCCAATACCTACATTTGGTGTGAATATAAAAAATATACATATGGTTATGGTGGAGGGAGGGTCATGTATCCCCCCCCCATAACTCACTCAGAGAGGCTTAAGGAAAAATATTTGTAGCTTTGGGGAGGGACACGGTAAAGAAGAAGTCATACCCACACCCATTCATGTACAGAATTCTAAAATTTTGATGCATCAATAATTGTTTTATCCTTGCATCACAGCCCTCCTGAAACAGAATCAAACTGTGAGGTTCCTAAATATTCTCACGGCTCCCTTGGAATGACTGGTATTGTTCATATCTGTTCCTCCAACAGTGACATCAGTGTGGAGAAACCATGATGGACCGTTGACATTGCCTATTAACAAATGCACTGAAAAGCTTAGAGTGACGTACCTGGAACCGGTCGGAGCTGTAGAGCCTTTGCAGTGACTCCCTGAAGGTCAGCGTAACTGGAAACTGGCCAGTGGCCGGACTCAGCTCCACGCTGTTCTCGTGTAACTCTTCATCCTCCCACTGGAGCGGCTCCTTATCGCCCACAGTGGTGAAATAGCTCAGGTACCGAGCCATGACGGCAAGCTGTACAACAGGAGTGGACCAAGCCCCAGCTCAGCTCACCTCAGAGGGAAGAATCAAAGTGTACAATTCAATTCAAATGTAGCCTACATTAAAACATGCACAGCAAGATTACACAGCTGTTTCTTTTTATTTATTTTTTTAAAATTTTATTTACTTTATTAATCCCCCTGAGGGGAAATTCAATGTTTTCACTCTTGCTTGTCAATTACACACAGGTCTGAAAGACACACACATGCACAAACAGGACCTATACATGCACAAAGTGGAGAGATGTCAGAGTGAGGGGGCTGAGATGTTGGTCAGGCGCCCCGAGCGGTTGGGGGGTACGGTGCCTTGCTCAAGGGCACGTGAACTGGCACCTCTCCAGCCACCAGTCCAGGCGACCCTCCAGTTCCCAACCCAGGTCCCTATGGACTGAGCTACTGCCGCCCCACATACAAACTGTTTCCTCTTATTTCACGAAATCCCTCCGGTTGGCTGTGACATTTGTTAATGGCAAAGCCAAAAAAATTGCAGACTAATGCAAGTCAGTGAGCGCCAGAGTGAAAATGTCATTACTGTATTCCACCCTGAGCTGAGTAATTCGTATCAGCATCTGCTCAGAATTCTCTGTATGTTAGACAATCTGAGTTTACTTCTCCTTTCTTAGGTTTGCAACACGTTATTGAGAAACCAAAGTCTGGTGTCAAAAGGAAGATGTAGGCTTCCTCCTTGGTGATCCCTCATACACAATCCAAGAGCTGCTTGCTTGAAGGAAAAAAAGTCATGAGACTGTTCACAGTTGAGGACAATGTCATCCTCCCAGTGCTACAAAATCCTTCCCTCTTGTAAAGTCGATCAAACTGCCACTATGTCCTCATTCTAGACAGATAAATGAAATCTGGACATGGAGATTATTGATTATACCATTTACAAGCCTGACAACATTCCAGTGAAAAGAACACAGGTTAAGGGACTGTTTATTATTTACGAGAGCGAAAGGGGGGGTTAAACACTGGGGTGGGACTTAAGCAGGATTTATACTTCTGTGTCAAATGGACGCCAAACCCTACGTTGTAGCCTGATGTACTCCTCCCCAGAAATGTAACTACACCTTGTGACGACACAGGCCTCCTGTTTATTTTTGTGAGCTAAAACCATTTCCCTCAGTGGAAAGGACACTTTTATTCACTTTAATCTCACAAACAATAATTTGTGAGGACAATAAAGGCCCCAAGTCTTGTGTGTGATTTATCCCGGCTTCGTATAAGTAGAGGAAATCTCTGCTAGTTGCTAGGTTAATTTATACAATGTAAAATGCCGCAAGTTTGTGCTAATAGCATTAGCATGTTGTATCTGTTTGGAAAATGTGTTTAGTATAAGACAGTTGTTTTGTCGGTGAACCTTGTGAGTTGTAATAGAGCCGAATTTTGTACGTTACTTTGTTAAATGTTGCTGTTGTCCCTGGTTTTATATGAGTCAAGGAAATCTTTAGTAGCCCCAAAGATAATTTATAAGATGTAAAATGCCATAGGCTTGTGCTAATAACATTAGCATGTTGTTTATGTGGGGAAAATGTGTCCGAGTGGTTTGTCTGTGAATCCTACGAGATACAGTGAAGCTGATTTGTGTACTTGTGTTTGAAATTGTGTCTATTAAGCCATGTTTAAAGAGTGTTTTGGGTGTGTTTTGAATCAACTCAACTTCACAGCACTTCACAGAAACCCTGCCGCCAACTAGTGTTGTGGAGGTGTAACTGCAGAGTGACACAGACACAGCAGATCAAGCGTAAATGCACACAACTGTGTAGGCGACATGCATAGATCTGATACACAAGTAGAAATCTGCCTTTATGTTTGTTATTTTGGCTTAATGGAGGGGCATATAACTTTAAATGCTTGTATTTTGTATTTACTTTAATGTAGATTTTTAAGGAAAATTTCATTAAACTTCCAAACCAGCTGGCACATTTTCTTAAAAAAAAAAAAAATTGCCCATCTGAAACTGTAAAATCAGACATTATCATTAGATTTTCAAATTTCCTATGGTCTTTGGACACATAATGTGTGACACACGCTTTAGTCAGACAAAAAAACATAACCAGAACTGAACTTAAAATAGTGAGATTTCATCAAAATCACTTTATTTTATGTCCCATTTAAAATCTGGTAACAAAAAAAATGTTCGCAGTAACTAACCACAACAAGAATGAAAAACCAAGGCGTTTGTCAACTTCGGGATTTCATCTTCAGCTCTGAACTTTAACATCACAGGGTAAATTATAAAACAGCAACCTGTCCCTGGTTGTGTTAGCTCCTAGCCTTTGCTGAAGGGTCACAGCAGCTGGACAGAAGGCTAAAACTCGTGATAAAACATCCGTCTGACTCGTTTTTGCCAACCAAGCGTTTTTACTGACAGTCACGTTCAGCAGTGTGAGCTCTGCTAGAGGCAAAGACTTAGCGCGTCACATCTGACGGTGTTACTTTGAGTAGAATAACAGTTATTTCATCGGACCAGATGTCTTACCTTTTTCTGCTCCACTTTGCCCCCTACAAATCACACTGCTCCTCTCAGACACAAAACTCTGAAAAACTTGGGGCAGAAAACTCCGCCTCCGCCTGCAAACCAAACCCCATCTGCTCTGTGCGCAGACACACAGCGTCCTGCCAAACTACGTTCAGAAATCTGGGGTTTTTATGTTTTCTCATTTAGCTTTAAACGTCACAGTAAAGAACTTATTTTCATCATTTATGATATTCTACTTATATACACACTGTTAACACGACATGCACGAATGAAAATTAATTTAATATGTTTTGTTTCCAGCAGTGACCCGACAAATCCACGACAAGCCACCTCAAATATGGCGAGTAGCATTTTTAAAAGTGACGTTTCTATAGGTTCTTCAGGAGGTTATATACGAGCCGAATTAAAGTGTTGGTATAATTTATTTTGGACAAGGTCTTGTTTGGTAACTGAAGAGTATATTTTCATGTTTGCAAGGTAATTCGGCTTAAATATCTCTATTTTCGGATGGGGTTTGCTAGACATAACGGACCTGTAGGGGCTGCCCCTGATTAGCATTTCCCAAAGGGGTTTTGCATCCTGTCAGGCTTTCTACTCTTTTTTCAGCAATTTAAAAAGACAGTAAAGACAGTGTTTTTTTAAAGCCAACATGTCAAGTGTTTATTGGAGGGATGAAATATTTTCCTGCATCAATGGACTGGATTGTAGGCTACTCAGATTACATTCAACTCTGTGCATCTGAGCTGTGCTGCTTGGTGTACAGAACATAAGAATAGTAACAATGTGTTTTAAGTAACGCTGTTAACAGGCTTTATATTAACTGTCTAGTGTAGTTTTATTAGACTCTGCTGAGTTGTGCAGACACACAAGCTGCTCTCCACATCAGATACATCTCAAAAGACCATTGTCTGTGACCACACCGCCACCTACTGGCTGTAGGTAATACTTGCATATAATGTATATCTTATAATGACGAAAACTGTGTGTGTGTGTGTGTGTGTGTGTGTGTGTGTTCCCCGTTTTTCTCCTCACTGACTTGGTCAATCCATGTGAAATTTGGCACAGTGGTAGAGGGTCACGGGAGGATGTGAATTAAGCAATATTACATCAGTTGGCCAAAGGGGGCGCTATAGCAACTGATTTAAATTGCAAACTTTGAATGGGCATATCTCATGCCCTTTATGTCATAGAGACATGAAACTTTGCACAGAGATGCCTCTCCTCATGAGGAACAAATTTGTCTCAAGAAACCATGACTTCTGGTTATACACATTTTCCTCCATTTTGAATTTTTTGAAAAACACTTAAAAATCGATCTCTTCCTAGGAAGTTTGAGCGATCTGCATGAAACTCTGTGAACATAATCTAGGGACCAATATCTAAAGTTCCGTCTTGGCAAAAGTTGGAAAACTTATTAAAACTGAGCTTCTATGAGGCAATGAATATTGCGGAGGACGTGGCACACATGGCTCACATATGACCACACATAATCTGAGGGGACCCCTCCATTATTGACCCCATCAAACAAAATGGGGGCGCTAGAGAGCTAATTTCTTATCTAGGCCTAACCGCCATATCGATTTTTACTAAACTTGGTAGAGATGTAGAACAGGACGCCTCAAGGTGACTGGAGAAATTTAACTCTAATTGGCAACTGGGTGGCGCTATAACAACAGAAAAATGCTTAAAAATGGCTAAAATGCCACCGATCACTGTGGCTGAATGTTTGTTGTTTTTTTCTAATTTTTGGTATGACTAAGTCATGGTATGGTATGCTGTACATAATCACGGAAACTGTCAGTCAGTCAGTCATTCTGTCAGTCAGTCATTCTGTCTGTCCCACGTTTTTCTACTCACTGACGTGGTCAATCTATGTGAAATTGCACATAGGCATTGAGGATTGGCATAGGTAGAAGGTGACAAAGCTACCAATGGGTATGGACTAGTATACTGTATCATTTTTTCTGATGCTAAATGTCTTTTTTTTGTCCCCACCATCATACTACGAGGTAATGTTTTGGAGGAACACTGCTTTCCTTCCAGTGGATCACACACACTGGAGTTTCTACCATGGAGCATTGAAGCTGTTCTGGAGGCTTTTTGAAGATTTTACTGAGATAGTCTGCACTGGTTTCTCTTTTGTCACCCAAACAGTGACACTCTGTCCCCTCAAAATCGAATTATATCTTTAATGGTATTGTTTCCTGAGTTGTACCTTCAAAAGTCCATTTTACCTTCTTAATCCTTTATTCTGTACAGCTAAGTTGTTGGGATTCTTCATCTTACAAGCAGCTGTCAATCACCGATTGTGAACTGCAAACTAGGTGCTGGTCAAATATGAAATCAAGATTCTGTTATGGCAGCTGCCATGTTGAAAACTAAGCACCACCCATCAGCCAAAGCAAACTCTGGTTTTACTGTTGAACAGTTCAATAAAATGTTTCCTAGCTTGACTACAGTTAATGAGCAGTGATTGACAGTATGTTCAATACTCCAAGGCTCTGATTGGTTGTTAACATGATTCTTTCAAATGCCATCAGAACTATGGAGGCAGAGGAGCATGACTCTTTTCAGATTATCTGCCTCATGTATTACTGTCAGGACACTGCTACAACAATTAACTTTATGTAATGCAATATCTGCTAAAAAAAAAAAAAAAAAAAAGAAGAGTTACCTACAGCTCTACGCCTTGAGTCAACTCTGAAAAACTAATGACAAATCACCAAACAGGACCATTGTAATAATGCACAATTACACTTTATTCAAACATGTGCACATGATTTCAGATGTACTTAGTTCAGACCACAGATTTTATATTCTAGAAAAACTGGTCAACTTATTTTCTGTAGATGTTAAGTGTAGGTGATGCCTTCAGGACATTTTCCAACATAACTTATACACTTGTTTCCAGCCTAAACCATGTTGAGCAGACATGGTTGAACCATAGGGGTGAAAGTACAGAGGTGTACTGATGACTGTCAGCAGCCCAGTCACATCCCAGCAGGCGGACTGAGACCGGAACATGTCCACTCATCCAGACCAGCCCGGCAGATTACACCGACCACACTAGAAACACAAAGCACAAGTGTTACCAGACAGCACATACACAGGTTTAGTTTAATGGGCTGTAACAGAAGTGTGTTTCAGGTCTTCAGTCAGGTTCTGGTAAATGGGTTTTACTTAAACCTGTGCCAAGTCCTGAGGTTTCTCTCCCAATACTGAGATTCCACAGCAGAGAGGAGGTCTCTGCCACGGCAGTACGTGATTGGGTTTACACTGTTTCTTTGCACACTGCATGCAAACTGGCAGGGTGCCACACATACCTGGTTCAGTCTCACTTCTTCTTTTCTAGAAGTTTGCTCTCCCTGCAGACCAGCTGCTCCACATGCTCCTGCAGAGAAAAGAGCAGTCAGTGCAACTAAAACCACACAACTGATCACTGCTGTCTGTCAGCTGCTATGCTCAGAGCTTATGCTTCACCACGGTGTTTGTCAGCATGATGTGTTATATTGAGTCATCACAGCATGAAACATGATCGTTTCATATTCAAACAAACAAACAAAAAAAAAGGTTCAAGTGGTTCTGCTACTTACCCTGAGTCAGCCTGAAGCATGACTGTCAGCCCCACACTGAGCAGCTTCAAGAGGCTCTGCCTGCAACACAAGGAAAACAGTAGTGTGTAAAGAGAAGTGTACCAGGTCCCATTTGTCTGATTTAGTAACAGTTTAAAGCAATTTGAGCCAACGTGTCAGATGTGAATGGAGCTCCTTGCTATGAAAACCAACTGTAAAATCAATCAGACAGAACTGGGACACAGTCTGTTAGTTTGTATTGGGGCTGGAACCATTAATCCCTTTTGTATCAGCATGGGGATTTGAAAGAGTGCAATTTAAAAAATGCAAGCACCACACTTTTAATGACTTAAATAATGTAACAAGTGTCTGAACAAGCTGTAGTAAGTGACAGTTTATAAAACAAGTTGACCAAGTTAACTCACTGGTTTAAAACAGAACCCTGAGAAGACCTCAGTAACAAGCAAGTGCATTTAGGGCTCCACAATGGCATTAAAAAAATACTATTTTTTCTCATGTTGATCAATAAACATAATGCTGCCAGTTTAAAGTGTATCCAGATAATGAGGGAAGCCTCAAGGAACTGCAGGGTTCTTTCTCAAACTTAATACTGGTTATTAAACATAATAGAACAACAAGCATTAACTGTGCAATTTTGCCTTGGTTTAGAATATATTTTATTGTAACTACATCTAAATGTTTATATCGAGCTGGCACATGCTTTATCTGTCTTAATACAAGTTAGCTTGCCTCATTAAAATAATGGCGCCGTCTCTGGAATGGTACTTTTTCAGATGATTGAACTGGCAGTCACCCAGAATTCATAGAACTTAAGTTACATTAGCAACTCTCAATTTGTTGCATTTCCCATCTTGACTGGCACCTACTGACAGCATATTTTACAGCATAAATCGCTGTCATTTTAAATCTCTAAACCTACGAGCAAAGCCGAAATGCAACCCTCATCAGGACCAGGCAATATAAGCCAAGTTAAAGGCTTATCTGGGTTTGAGCCTGTGAGAAACATGTTGCCTATTGTCAGGCTCCACTAGTGCATAACAATGTAAGCAAAATGCATACCCTGAAGCCCCCCTAATGGTGTCAGTATGTGAATGTGCGGCCCTGCACTAGGCCTGCCCTGCTGTTGGATCAGGGCAGGCCACTCTCGTTGGGCCATGCTCTGTGACAACTCAGAAGCAGCAGACTCTAAAACAGAACCTGCAGAGCTACAAGCAGGCACAGAGACTTCCTCTACCAGCACTGTAACACTGAGCCAGACACATCACCTGGTCAGCTGACTGAGTGCTGGGGTGGGAGGGAGGGAGTGCTAATGCTTTGTAATACTTAAATGACAGTGCTGAGTATTTACCATTAGTCCCAAAGGCAAGGCAGGACTCCAGTTGGTAGCTCTATCCCATGGTGTCCACTACGTGACACAGCACTTGTTCATCAAGAGACGCTGCAGCTCTGAAAGGGACAACATGAATGTCACATGGGTGCGCAATGATGAAGGCCACAGTCAAGCCTTCAAGTGTTTAAACCTGTCAAACAAACTAGGTACAGACTCTACAGTAAGGTATGGTTACTCATCCTTTGCATCTAAAGGGGATCATATGCATTTGCAACCTTGTAGCCTACATAAATTAATGCTCATCAAAGTTTGCCAATTAGAGTTTTAGCTAGGTGCATTTTAGCTCCAACCTTTCGGTTGTCAATAATCATGCATCACACATAATAAAACCTCACTATTAAAAAGTCAGTATGAAA
Source organism: Epinephelus awoara (assembly GCA_035609425.1). Taxonomy (NCBI): domain Eukaryota; kingdom Metazoa; phylum Chordata; class Actinopteri; order Perciformes; family Serranidae; genus Epinephelus; species Epinephelus awoara. Next base: position 8,397,143 of record CM069299.1, on the reverse strand, counting down.
CAACCACATATTAGACAATGACATTTTTCATCCTAAGGAAAAAAAGACCAGTTAAAGATAAACCGGGGAAGCCTTTGTAATCTTTCAATTATTTTTAGTCCCTTTGGTTTCTGATGCATTCTGCAGCTTATACTAATGTAACCTTAGTTACTTTAAACGTTATATTTTTGGGTTATTTAAAGAGGTAGCTGAGTCAACATTCAAATTTTTATCTTACAGAATACTGTGGCATGATGATTTTTGGCATGATGATGATTTTAGCAGGTATAATCCTACATTATTTTGCACTTACAGAATTTATACTATTACATTCAGTAATTACTCCTTTATTATAAGCACATGAGCTGTTATTCAATTTACATAATTTCGTTATGTCCCCTTAGCCTCAAGTGAGAAACTGTAGTTCCTACCCAACGTTGTTTTGCGGGGGACAGGTGTTGGTGTAACAGACTCGGAGTAACGTGCTGCAGTTAACAGTGAAGCTGGATGTACGCTGTCCTGCTGCATTTTCGTGTGAACTTAAAAAATAAAAGGCAAAGTGTAGCTCGTTTATCACCCGCAGGCCAGCAGGACTGGGGAGCGCTACCCAACAGGGAAGTAGTAAGCCAGACGCCATGACGTCGTTACCTTTTCTCCATTTACGACCGCCTCCTACTGCTAACTAACCCAGGGCAAACCTTTGTTACCGTGATATAGCTAACTTACATATTTCACTATATTCCCACAACATTTGAGTTTTAGAGTTTGTTGCTTCGGACTCTTTTCCACCTTAAACATTGTGCGGGACGGTTAGCTAGCAGCAGTCCTATTAAACTCGCGTGCTCTTGGTTGCGCACGTGCGCAGCCCTTTGATCAGTAACCGGCTCTTAGACCATGAATCAACATTTACTGTACATTCAGGCTGCGTTGGCGGGAATGTTAACTTCTTAGGACACAGCGAGCTCAATACAGCCGCCACTTCTGCATAGAAATAAAGTAACCGCATTAACTTTACAGAGCTAACCGTTCATTCTCGTGTCGGGTTTATATGTTTCAGTAACGTAAGTTATCAGTACTGCTCTTTACATTAACGCCTGTTTACAGTAATGAATTACTCACCTTGGCTGACAAGCATTTCTGCACCGGTCCACGCGCCATGAGTCTGGTAAACTGAGAGGCCGAGCGGAAGTCGCGCATAGATTTATGAAGTGCACTATGCCGCTGTGCATTGTGGGAAGGGAAGCTCTCCCAAAGATCTTCCTACGAACAGATGCACCATCTGCCCATTTTCCTCTGAACAACACGACAGCCTGCAGAACTCCAGTAAAGCTCTGCTCATTTCACCCAAATGTATTTACGCTACACTTGAAAAAGCATTCAGCAAGTAATACAAGAAAAAAAAAGCCATCATGAAATAATATATAAGATATCAATTTCTGAGTAATTCTGTAACTGATGACTCAGCTGCTGATGAATTTTACAATTGTAATTACAAGCCATAGATTTGACAATTTCCTTATATGTGGAATCTTCAGCAGAAGGACTTAAGTTACACTCACTGGTTCCTCTGGCTGTTCCAAAGAATTGTTTCAGGAATTTGTACGCAATCATCTATATGTCAGTGTCACGATGTATTTTAGCGGGTCTTTGTGTATTGTTTTATAGAGCTGAGACACTTTTATTCTGTATTTTTCTTCCATGTTGTCTGTAAGTTATGTTGCTGCCTGTCTTGGCCAGGACATTCTTGCAAAATAAATTATTTTCTGGTCAAATAAAGGTTAAATAAAAATAAATAAATAAATAGTATATTCCTGAGGGAAATTCATATTACAATGGAAAAATGCTTTCAAAACATATCAGAAATATACTAGATGAAACTCACCCACACATACTTTTTTGGACATTCCTTTATGTACAATTGAACTGGTATTGCTACCCTGTTATACACACTATGTCAGTAAGATAGCAAGACAAATTTGCTTTGGATAGGTACAGGAAACCAGAGGTGATGAGGTTAGACAGGCTTAATATTCTGGTGAGTTTTGTGTATGGAAAGGGAAAGTAGTATTTGCCAGCTCTTCTTTTATTTTACAAAATATAATCTGGATGGACTTCGAGCATTTTGTAAGGAGAGGTGTAGTGACAAGACGTTCATGGACAGAAGCCATTAATTGGCTCCAACTTGGATTTTTGCAAAAAACCTTTGAATATGGTACCACAGTTAGCTATGTTAACATCAAGAAGGCAGTCAAAAACTTACTCAGCAAACAGCTAACTTCCAGGGAATGTTCTCTAATATTTGGTTATATATTTTGCAACCTTTAAAAAAGGTTCTAGGAACAGTTAGATACTCATATTTCTGCTTATGTTTTGGTTCATTTCATTGCTGCCCTATCAGCAATAGATTTTGTGCTGTACTATACCTTTCCTTAAGCTACTGCTTGTCCTGTTTAGCATCCATCCATCCATCCATTTTCATCTGATATCCAGGTCCAGTTCGCAGGGGCAGCAGGCTGAGCAAAGTGCTCCAGACGTCCCTCTCCCCAGCAACGCTTTCCAGCTCCTTCTGGGGGATCCAGAGGTGTTCCCAGGCCAGATGAGATACATAATTCCTCCAGCATGTTCTGGATCTTCCCCCAGGGCCTCCTACCAGTTTGACTTTCCTGGAACACCTCTAATGGGTGGTGCCCAGGAGGCATCCTAATTAGATGCTCAAACCACCTCAACTGACCCCTTTCAACACAAAGGAGCAGCGGCTCTACTCGGAGCTCCCTCCTGAGCTGCTCACCCTATCTCTAAGGCTGAGCCCAGCCACCCTACAGAGGAATTTCATTTCAGCTGCTTATATCCTCAATCTCATTCTTTCGGTCATTACCCAAAGCTCAAGACCAGGGGTGAGGGTTTGGACATAGGTGGACTGGTAAATCGAAAGCTTTGCCTTGCCTTTAACATGACAATCTAGTGTAGTGCCCACATCACTGCTGAGGCCGCGCCAAACTGCCCATCCAGCTCACGGTCTATTTTACCCTCCCTCATGAGCAAGACCATGAGATTCTTGAACTCTTTCACTTGGGGATGCAACTCCCTCCCAACCTATAGGGGGCAACCCACCGCTTTCCGGCAGGGAAAGACCGTTTAGCAGGTTGCATATAATTCTTTATATAAAGATACAGTAACTTGCTTGTTGTGAGTTATGTCATAAATTATGTAACCATATTCAACCCTCTTACACTGTATCTGCCTGTAGATCATATGAATCAGCTACAACTTGGAATAACTTGAATATACTCATAGCAAGCATTGCAACACATTCTCACCTTAACTCGCCAAATACTGCTGAAACCAAAAGATCCATTAAAATATAATTGCACACATAGTGTTTGTGGTGTGTTTAAGAACAATGTTTAATAGAAGACATGAGGTGACACAAGGCAACACATCAGTCAGTGTCAGTCAGCACTAACTCTTTGACCTCGAGAACCAAACAACCATCATCCAGTTCTTTTTAAAAGACACTGTAAACAACTTGAATAGACATACTGCTGTACTGATCATGAGTGATTCTTCTTTTCTATAAAGTCTCATTGTAAAAGAATCCTGTCACACAATGCAAGACAAAAGTAACTTCTCAGCTTTATTTGATCTCTTGTTTGTTACTGGGTGTAACATCCATGACAAAGATACCCTAAAAAGAAAATGAAACAGAAACAACACAAAACAACAAAAAGCACTTTCCAATTGAATTAATCCTTCGATCCATCTATATAAATAAATTTAGGGATAAAACATTTTAAAGCATTATATCTGTAGGAATCCTGTGGCTGATAGAAAAAAACAGAAGTAGTAAAATAACTCAAGTCAGGCCGTGCTGGTGCAGTATGGGTAATGAAGTCAGAAGGTCATCACAGCTGGAATGGTTGAGGTGTAGTTTGCAGAGTTCACACTCCTGAAAAAGCAGAAGAGAAAACAAATAAAAAAACTGAGAGGGTGTGTTGTGAGGGTGTGTTGTGAGCCTGAGCCGGTGTTGGCGCTGTAGTAGTAGGTATATATAGGGCTAGTACATATTTCTCCTCACTAATAATAGCCTACTGGTTCTCTGTTGGAAACAGCCGATGAAGTTTTTGTTAGCTGTTGCTATCCTGCGCACCTACACGGCATGGTGATGAACTGTCTAATTGATTTCTGTTGGCATGCTGTCTTGCGGGCCTGCACGGCGGAGTGATACTGGTCAGAAAATAGTCCCAATTGATAGCAAGGTCTGACGTAATGTGGGGATGTTTTAAAATTATTGAAATAGTCTAACAAAACACATGCATACTTTTTTGTATCTTAAAACCTTTTGGTTACATGTCCCCCGTATATCTTAAGAACTACTTTTTCTCCGGTAAGCTACGGGCCATTTCTCAGAGCAGGAGGCTCGTTGACAGTAGTGACACATCAGAGCTACAGATGGTCAGTGTTTCACACAACTTCATGTCCAAAAACCCGAACTATCACTTTAAAATAATTAACTCACTAACTGGACTTTATGCCTCTGTAGACCTTGTCAAAAACATTCTCAGTGGGTCCTTATGTGTATCCAGTTGGACTTCTTTGGAGTGCATGTTAATGACATCAGCTGACAGGAAGTAAACATGGACCCAGGCTGTTGTGTAGCAATGCAATTTCGATCTACAACACACTACTTCCTCTTTTGCTCACAATAGACAAAAGTCATAATTCATACAGCCCGGATTTGATGGGGAACATAGTGGTGCACTTAGCAGCATTCTCATCTCCAGGTGGGGCGGCTGTGGCTTAGGAGCTAAAGTGGGTCGTCCACTCATCTGAAGATCGGTGGTTCGACCTCTGGCTTCACCTGTCCACTTGCTGAAGTATCCATGGGCAAGATACTGAACCCAAATTGCTCCTGATGGCTGTGTGTGATCGCCTATAGGCCCGTCTCCACCGCAGGAACTTCGGGGTAATTTTACGGGGCCGGGGCCGTTGGTGCGTGTCTCCACCGCAGGAACCACCCCCAAAGGACAGAGTTCTGGAACTTTTACAGGGGCTAAACAAGTCCCTGCCTCGGAGTAGGTACTCAGAACGTCCCTGAAAGACTCCTGGGTGGGGCTTGGGGATTACTTGGTGCTGATTGGATATACGTCAACAGAAAGCGACAAAATAGCCGGCATTTTTAAAACTCAGCAGACGAGGGTTAGCTCGTTCATAGCTTCCACCGCCATGTAAACAGCTCCTTCCATGTTGATTATCGTCTTTCTTATGTCTCCTTTCTTCTTCTTACTTCTGCTTCTTCTTCTTTGTTGTTGTTCTTTGTTTGTTTCTTTGTCGCGTTGCCCCGGTCAAAATGGTCGTGCAACAATTACGTCACATCCAGAGCCCAGGACCTTTACAGGAACCTTCCTCCTACTCTGCCCTCTCAGTGGAGACACGGCGGATGAGAGGGTCGAGCGAGAGGATGTTCCTGTAAAGTTCCTGCCCCCCAAATAGTACCAAGAACTTCTTCAGTGGAAACAGGCCTTATGACTGTTAAACTGAGTAGCAGGTGACTCCGCCAAAGGGTATGAATGTGTGCATGAATGGGTGAATGTGACATGTAGTGTAAAAGTGCTTTGAATGGTCAGAAGTCTAGAAAGGAACTATACAAGTGCGAGTCCATTTACAATTTACCAGACTGTCAAATAGGGAAACTTTTTCACGACCCTTGGCAAGTGATGCAGACCTCGAAAGGCACTATTCAGCTTGCTTATGAGACGCACCAGGCTTTCAAGTAACTAACTAAAAGAGTAAGAATGTCTAAGCTGGGTGGGATGGAGGGAGGTGGATGGGTAAACAAACACAGGACTTTCATCCATAAGATGGTTGTTCCTGTCCCACGTTAAACCAAGAGTCAATCTTGTTTTAACGTAAGGTCATGTGACTTCTTTATGGACGGCACATCACTGACGTTATGTATTTATGTTATGACATTACATTTACCAATAATACTGTAACAAACATACTTATTTTAAGCCAAACCATGATCTAGTAGTAGAAGTAAACCTAACAGAGCTTTTCACAGCGTTAACCATGTGTTACAAGGTGTTTCACCCAGGAGGCCACTACGCATCACACAAAGATGCTGAAGAGTGCCTTTGGCATGGGTATGAGACATCAAGGGGTGTGACAAAGTATCAGTATTTGATGACCTGAATGAGAACGGGTTGGCTAAAGAGACACATTTTTCTCAGAAGTTGGTGGAGATCAAAACCGGAGCTAAAAGGAGAGTGAATCTAAGACCTACATTCATCAGGTGGACACTCACACAACTCCAAATGAACGATAAATATGATCGCATGGCTGTTAACACATAATTTGTCATTAATTTATTAAGTGATAAGTCAACGTCATGTTCGCAGGCCTGTTTCTGCTGCTTCAAGCCTCCAAAAAGTCAGTTAATGCAGCTTCAGAATGAGACAGTTCCACTAACTAGAAATGCCCTCCAAAAGGATGCTGCCTTAGATTTGTGACCTTTACTGTAAATGAGGAGAAGCCATTGTGATCTCTAGAGGGTGATTTATGTCACTTGAAATCCCTCCATGTGAGAACAGAGAAAGGGAAGATCAATAATTGAGACAGGGATCAAACCTGTTGACATTGACAGTGATGATACTCTTGACAGGTATGCTCTTAGGACCAGGTACAGGACGGAAGATTGGCTCTTGCTTGGTTGGTTTGGAACGGCGAATGACGTACGGATCGGCAGAATGTGAGGGATAAGTGCCAAACGTCCCCGCTTTCATTCCTCCAATCTAACACAAGATACAGTCACATACACACCCAGATAAATTATCAAACACAGATATGTCAGATCAATGTCACTGAACAGCAATTGATTTTTCACCCAGACATTTGCCTCTAACCCTGATGTGTTGCAGCAGAGAGAGGGATAATCACCTTTTTGCTGGGGGACGAGGGCTTGAAGGGAACTGTGGAGACCTTCTGTGCAGCTGGGAGGGACTTGTTTGCTGGTGGGAGTGGCTTGTCAGAGCGATATGGATTACCTTGGAAGTAATCTCTGGGGTGAAGGTTGAGTTTAAAGGGGCCATCTTTTATCTTGGAGTGATGGATTGCTGCCTCTTTCTGTATAATGCACACAAATATGAACGTTTGAAATTCAAAACTAAAGAGTTGTGCAGACAGTTATGAGACAGGAGTCGATGGTACTAGTAGCCCATGTTTTTTGAGCATGTATGTTAAGCTAACTGACTATAAGTGAAGTCATTATCCTAGAGAGCTTTATTTTCCATCTTTAATATTTTTTAATAGTGACCAAAATGCTAGGAACTAGAGGGAGAAAATAGAGAGGAGCTGTTCTAGGAACAATCATAATTCTTAAAGCATCATTTTGAGGGACTTTTTTTTAGCCATGTAAACAACAAAAAAACAAAACACAAACAACAGCATGTGATGTAAAAAGTGTGTGTGTGTGTGGGGGGGGTGGGGTGGGGGGTGGGGGGGGGGGGGGGTTACCAGCCGCTGAGTGGCTTACAGTACATCACTTAAGCATTCCTATTGGCTGTGTGAATGCAAACAGAAAAAAGCCCTTGAGGGTACAGTATGTAGTTCTCTGGGGAGCTCTCCAGTGGGCAGTTACTTGCAGGGAGGTCCCAGAAATTTTGATCCAAAAACACCTTAAGGCCCTAACTTATACAGTTTTCTCCTTATCTTGGTCTTATACTTAAGGAATCCCTTAAAAATAGAAACCATTGCACAAAGGACTTAAGGTATCACAAGCTTGAACGAAAGCAAACAAATGGTTATCATGGAAACTAATATTTTACCACTTTAAAATCTTTCAATGCAATAAATGCCTTAACATTTTTACTTCACTAAGGTAACCCTGTTAGGGATTCTGTGTATCACCCTTAATTAAGTGTCATGCTTAAGGAGAAAACTTAAGGTGTTTTGTGCAACTGGCTTCTGAACATCTGACTGCTCATGCTTGCTGCCCCATCTGACTTCTTCTGAGAGCAGTCACTGAATTTACAGATGTTAGCAATTTCAATAATTTGGTGAGTAGCCTACAATGTTAACATAACCAACAGAAATGATGGCCCAAACACTAATCCAGAAGCGTCTTGTGTTACCTTCATTGCTTCTTTGGCTCGGTTGTAGGGGTCTGAGGCATACAGCTCAATCTTGGACAGTGTCACATTGGGATAGCTGCAGGAGATAACGTGGTATTTACTTCAGCTGCAAATATTGTGCTATTATCATGAGTTCGCCATAGCATCCTTCTCACAGAGTATGTTTTTAAGATAAGAAAATGAGTGCAATTCAAATATTTAAGTCTAAAAAAAGATTGTAAAATCCTAGTGTCAAGTCCCTCTCTGTGCAATGTCTGTTGCGCAACACTCCTCATTGTTACGAGGACTGTGACACTGTGATAATTACACATTAGGGTACATTTCATAACAGATTTATCTTCCAAGAAAAGCTTTGGGATTTGATTCATGTGACTGCTAGTTATTAGAAACTGTCCTACAACAAATAATTCATGACATGCAAATCTTCAAATATTTGAGTTGTTGTATGTAAAAATGCATTTACACACTCTGGTATTGTAGTTGCTCAAGGGTATAGAGAACAAATAGATTACATTATGCTCTGCTTTAAACTAGAAAGACTTCTTGCCATAAACCTGTAACCACTGCCTTTCTTGGGAGGTGAGGTGACAATGTTGCGTCCAGGAGCACGATTGACTTTCCGGGCGACTGAGAGTGGACTCATGGATTCAACTGGTCCAGACAGAGTCCCATAGTAACTACCTGAACCACAGCTGGAGGCAGAGAGAAATGAAAGAGGCGTAAATACAACACAGGAGTAGATGAGTGGTTTTGGAACAGGATATCAGAACATACATTTTTGTACTATTTTTGTGTATGTTACTGTTTGTGTGTGTGTGTGTGTGTGTGTGTGTGTGTGTGTTCTCTCACGGCTTCTTGACTCCATTACAGGGCAGGAACGCCTTGCCCAGGTTCTTTTTGGCCTGCTGGATGCGGTTCTGTCGGGCAAGTTTCACCGGGTCACTCAGTGCTTCACGTTCAAATACCCGTTTGAAGGATTTCTCAAAAAAGCCGTTCTGCAGGGCACATCGTTGTTTAGCCACACCCGCCTGCATCTGCCGGCTACGATAGGCCGACTCATTAAATGGACCTGGATTTAGAAGGAAGACGTCACATATTTACATACACCCTGCAATATTTTTGATGATCTCTATAGAGTGATGCATCTGTGTCACCACACCTATGAATGTAACTTTGTTAGAATGTAGCTAATACATGTATACAATGTCTGTTTTATGTTTGTGTCATCATCAAAAGGTGAGTTCGCCCATATCACCAAAATCATATTTAGAGATAGCCCCATCTCATGGAAATATATGCACTAGGTCTTAACAATGCATTATGTGGTGGTGGGTATGTAATGTGTTAAAATAACAATGCCAATGCAAAGTCAATGAGGACCATTTGTTGTATTTGACCATTTGTATTTGTAACACATATTAAGTATAAAGAGCCAGAAAATCCACATAGCATGGGTGCTGGATGGGTCAAACAAACATGGACTTTCAGTGAGGAGACCGCTGTTAGTCAGTGTAGCTACATGACTTTTCAGACTTCATTTTACTTTACAGAGTACTTTACGTAGATACTTCACATAACCATGCAAAGTATCTAAGTTTATGTCACTCACATCCCATATGTAGTTATTTAAAATCAGGCCATGCTCTTTTCCTAAACTTGAAGTATTTTTCTTGTTCTCTAAACCTAACCTAACTGAGACTGTTTCACACCAAAACTTTGACTGTTTGAACTGCCATTCTTTTCGAGTTGTCAGCATGTAATTTTAACACATTTTGTGTTCACCACCACGTAGCTAATGTGCTGTTAAGAGGACACAAGACTGTGTTATTATTGCACTTGCTCACCACTAGTGGTACCTTGCCATGCAGACAGTTATGGGTTTTATCTATTGAGATTTTCCAATGAAAATTACATGTAAAAACTGAGCAGCAGAATGTCTTTCCAGAAACAGTGTACCAGTTGCTCTGGACAATTTACAGACTCATGATGGAGAGTTTAGAAACATAACTTATAGGGATGTAACGATACCAAAAAACTCATGGTACAATATTCCCATTAAAAAAATCCACAATATATCACGATATTAAAAAACAAACAAAAACAAAGCCAGTTTTGGGTGGTTGGAGGAACGTTTTACACCAGGAAGTGCATTTGAGATCAGAGCCGCCACACTGTCAGAAACACAGCCTCTGATTGGTCAACAAGTCAGAAGCACAGCTTCTGATTGATTGACAGACTCAACCCAAAGGCGGTGGTTGTGAGACAGACTCCTGCAGGCAGATCATCTGGAATAGCTCTGCTTCAGCGAAACAGAACGAGTTCAGATAATGGCACATTTGACATCCCATTTATTTCTCTTGCCCGATCAGACAACTGCATGAGGCCTCCACTACCCTGAACACAGAGTTCACTGTGTTCATTAATGTTGAGCCCTGGCAATTTTTGACAAGGAGAAATAATACAACACAGCTATACTTGTGAAACATGTTATCTCGTGGTAAATTTCATCAAAGTCCCACAACAATATTGAGACATTTCATTATCGTGATATTGCAACATTTTATTTATTGTTACATCCCTAATATTCCCCCAAAGAGGATGGTCTGTGGATTGCTTCATGCCACTAATGTAACTAAAAGGATTTGTTTTGTCATTTAAGAGAACTTGTTAATTAAGTCTCATCACATACAGGTATATATATTTATTATTTCAGTTAAATTCTTCTTCATTAGTTAATTTCACTTTGAAGGCATCAGGCAGGACCAAATAAATAGATACTATACTTACGGCTGGTGGGTGGGTTGTACTTGTCTCCTACAGAGATGTAGCTCATCTCTTTAAAGACCCCCACACGCTCCATGTCACTTTTCCCATCACCTGACGGCATCTTTATACACTGGAGACACACACAGACACACGTAATACTTGAGACATTTTGGGGCATCATTAAAAAATCAGGATGTGTATCTTTTAATACAATGCAGTCTAATGCAACATCACCATGGCCTCAGAATGACCAGAGTGTCATAAAAGAAAAATAAATGTATGAATGTGGTTAGTGAATGTGTAATCCTGTATTAAAGTATAGCGAACTGTAAGCTGACAATAAGGAGGACGTGATGTAAAACACACGTTACAAACACACGCATGGTTACACACATACAGATACAGTAAACATACCTGTGGATGACGGACTAATTGGAGGCTGTCTTATTGAATGTCAGTGTCATTAGACATCTATCTATCTATCTATCTATCTATCTATCTATCTATCTATCTATCTATCTATCTATCTATCTATCTATCTGTCTGTGTCACTATGTAGCTATAGGATACAACCTCTGTGTCTGTGTATACAGGTTGGTTACCTTGGAGAAGGGGAAGTAAATAAACTTTGTCAAGCAAGAAAGAGCCTTCCTGGAAGTACGGCAACATTGCCTTCAAAATAAAAGCACAACATTGTCTTAATGAATTAAAAATTGGCTTTTTGTGGAAATAAACAACTGGACTGGTGAAATCCTGCATTACAATCTTCCAGTTGTCGTTTTTAAAAAAGAAAAAAAAGAAAACGAAAATCAAGCTATGTTTGCTGGATGTCTTTAGTTTAAATATGTACTCTCTTTTGAATTACTTAGGCACGCAATGCTCTGGGGCCTGCTATAATTGTAGTGCTAACGTATATTCTACCTGTAGTTTCCTCATCATCCCTGTTGAAACACTGAAATTTATCAGTGTGTTTCTTTCAGTGTTTAATGTGGGTAGAGGGCAACACAAAAGAGGGAAGCGTGCTCCTACTAATCCAATAGAAATGAATCAGTGGACTGTTTCACCAGCATCATGCAGCCTTAAAGTCTCCAGGGACTCCAAACTGTGGTGCTGGTGCAGTGAGCTGTACTGCTGACTTGTAATTGAGCTACAGGGATCACATTTCAGCAGCAGTGCTTCTACAGTTTCATTATGTTTTCCTCCACTTTTCATGCATTTGTTTGAATTATTATGTTCTATGTTGCCCCATATAAATATTCTTTTAGCTTAAATCGTTCATGACTGAAGTGTATTTCGTGGCCAGTATATAACATAAGGAGAGAAAGAGTTCTTTATTGTCATGTGCAGACTATTACAGGGAAGCAATCACTGGCATTGGAGCTCTTACAGCTCATGCTCCATTCAACAATCCTCATTAACTATATAGAAGAATTAGAAAAAAAATACACAAGTAAAAAAAGAGAAACTAAGACATCAAATAGTACAAGTTGAAGTTAAAATGTAGGGATACAATCTTTAAATTAAATTCTTTACAGTAACTTTGTCTAATATCACATCAAATCCAGTTGTAAAGTATGCTATTAAGATTTTTTTTTTATTAGTCCAGACACCATTTCAAACTTACTGGCCCTTCACTTGCTGCATCAGTGGCAAAGAACTCACTGTTTATTCCTTGTACAATAGTCATAGCAATTGACACATGGTCAAACAATAGCATTAGCTCACTATATGATCTCTATGTTGATGGCACTTATGCCTCTTTTGACCAGCTAGTTAAAAAAATCTGACATCCCCCTAGTACACTTTTACAGATACCTAAATCTCTGAAGCTTTGTGGCCCCTCATTTCAGGTGTTTCCCTTCCTGTAAATAAATGTATCGTTCATACCAGTACAATTTTCAACCCAAACCAAAAGCTGTTCTCCATATCATAGACACAGTCTCTACAGTGGATCGTGTAACTTCAGCCACTCTTATTATGATTCTTAATTTAGAGGCAACTTGTATGAGACAGATCTAGAGCAACAGTTTTTCCTTACCATCTATTTTCATTATTTTCAGAATATTTTGAGAATAAAGTTATAATTTCAAGGGAATAAAAGTAATGATGTTTTGATATGAGTAAGTTATTGCTCTGAGAACACAATGTGGTACATTATGATTGAATTGGGTTGGGTGGCAGAGCAGCTATGGGGAGGACCCAGTGGGCTGCTACTGTGAGCAAACAATATTGGGCCTTTCTGTGGGCTGAAGTGACAGGCGAGTGTGCCTGTGGCTGTCTCCACATTCAAACACCATGGATACATAAACCACGGATGTATCCAGAAGTACTCACAATACAGAAAGTGGTGTTACACTGTTATATACACTGATCAGCCAAAACATTAAAGCCACTGACAGGTGAAGTAAATAACACTGATCATCTTGTTTCAATGTTCTGCTGGGAAACCTTTCATTCTGGCATTCCTGTGGCTGCTGCTAGACACTGTTGCAGATCAATCTATTATCTATTTAATCCATTTATTTTACCCTGATAATAACCCAGTACTTTCAGAGGCAGAGAATATTTAAGGCATTATTTTACATAAAAATGTTTTAATTGGAAAATCTTGAGTTATGTTGTCTCTCTTGCCACAAGGGGGCAGGCCAGCCTTGCAAATAAGGGGAGACAATAATCAAGCGCTCTACTATACAAATCCCAAATACTCTCAGCTAGTTATTGAGGAGCACTGAGGTACGCAGAGAAAGAGAGTGGCGAAAGGAACAAAGACAGTCAAGTATGACAGAGAGGAGATGAGAGATAACAGGAGAGGAGGTGGGAGGAGAAAGTAAGACAGTGACAGACAGAGGAGGAGACAGAAATGTAGAAGCAGAGACACAGAAACACGTGGACTCAGACATGGAGGATACAGGGACAGTGGCATAAAGGAGAGGAGAGGACATGTACAGAGTGAGAGAGGTAGAGAGACAGGGGGGCTGACTCTCTGTTGGCCGAACGTCCTTGGAGATCGGGGGAGGGCAGCTCAGCAGCAGCTGGGTCACACACACACACACACACACACACACACACACACACACACACACACACACACACACACACACACACACACACACACACACACACCAATATGCACACATACATACTGTATGTAGAGATACTCCACAGTAATATAAAAAAGGAAAACACGCAACACTCAACACGCAACAGAGCAAGCACACAGCAATCTGTTATAGCTGAATGATGTCATTGTATCTTTATCATCCTCTGATCATCAATATATTTTTTCATTTTTTATATGTATTAATGAAGCACATGACAGCCCACAACCTGCGGGTCCCACAGGTTGACCCGCATGTCAGGTGGTTCAGGTAGGTGGGTTATTAAGTGATAAAGAAGCGTAGTGAGTTATTAATAACTTAACCTAACCTTTTGTAATAGTCCACCTTCCACCACTCCTCTCTGTCTCTCTCTTTGAATCTCTGTCTGTTTTCAGTTCAATAGGCTTTATTGGCATGACATTTGACATGTGTTGCCAAGCACACAGCAAGCAGCTTTATCATCAACGCTGCTGCGCTCAGGGTTACCATTGTCTAATTTATGACCATGAAAGTCTGTTAAAGTCCAACATATTTAACTCCCTCTAGTCATAATATCCAGTGAAGATATTTCCCTCTGATAATATGTTGTCCTAACAGTAAGCAAGTGTGTCTCTGTCCACACTGAATCTGCTCTCCATGCACTTCTGTTACATCAAATAAATAAACCATTGTACCTATAAGCTGTGTGCTTAGGTAAACAAACCACGTAGGATGTCAGCTGTGTGCATGAGATGATACTTAAGACGTAAATACTTAAAAGATGGATGAGTAGGTTGTTATGAGTGGTGTCACCAGGAACTTTAAGGGTTTTTGGGTTGGGTTTGGATCATTCGGTACATTTACATGACATTAGAGAAAATCAATTTATTGTCTAAGTCCGACTAAAACCAGACTTTTAAAATAAATCTAAAGATGTTAGTCCGACTGAAATTGTACTAAATTGAATTTTTACTCCTGCATGTATATACAGTCAATCGGACCCAAGCTGGTCTAGGTGCTCTGCGTATGCTCCAGTGTCCGCCCTGGGCTTTGACCCGGAAGTCAAAAGCATTAAATGCGTAACAGAAGAAGAAGCTGGTAACGACATGGCAAAATGCAGTTTTTGACGGACAAGGAGACACAATTCATGCTGAGTCAGCTAAAAGAGTTAAGTATTTTAAAATACATGGATGGGAGGAAAACACGGAATAGTGACCTGTTCAACTTGGTCTGTGACATAATAGGTCAACCAGTAAAAAGTCCAACACTAACAAGCTAAAAGGGGACATATCACCACCTATCGTAGCAGAGTTGGACATACTTTGGTCAATAAATCGATTCCCCTCCCGAGCTTGTATACTGGGACAAGGATGGCGATCCAATCAAATGGTCTAGTCAAGCTATAACTGTAGCTATTAACTGTGTATGTTAATGTACCGATTGAGCACATGTTTGCAGGTCAGGTTGGGTGGATTTGCTCTCATAACGGGGTGGGGTGGTGCAGGTTTTAAAAACCCTGGCACGCACAATTGTAATCTCTATCAGTTCTAGCTGAAATGAAATTCTTTAGCTTTTCTGATGAAGAAATATATTGTTTGCACTCTGCTAGTGTGAACAAAACAATTTATTGAACGCAGCTCAACAGAGCCAATATGAGGGCGTGGTTGTCCCATACTGCTCACAACGTGCCATCACAGGAGTATCACTCATTACAGTCAGGGAGACAGGAAACTGTTAAGCATTTGCACTTACAAGCAGTATGAATACATCTCATAAAGAATTTGTAAACATTATAATGCACTCTTGAGTAGATATATTATAGACATTACTGTATCATCACAGTAACACAATAGATGTTACTGTGATGATACAGTAAATCTTTTAGTGAATTTTTGTTTCATCTTAGCTGTCTTCATCTTTAATCATACCTTTTAGGCTGAGCTTGATCATCACATCATACGCAGGGATGAGGAGGAATGGACCTGACTGATAATTAGCTACTGATGTGTCACACCTGAAGGAGCACAGGAGCAATGGTGGGAATGTTGAGTTGTACAGCACTAAAGCTCCATTCGGACAGGACTAACATTAGAGGGGGAGGTGGGGAATTCACTGTGCTCCTCAGTAATTTAACTCAATGTTCTGGGAAATTACAGGATACAATGAGGCAAAGATGTTGTATCTGAATCACAAAGCATACATATCTCAACACACAGATATTATTCAGTGTGACTTCCTGAGGACACTTTAACTCGCCTGAGAATCATCACTTTCAATTATTCTTCAGTATTAAAGCAATTCAATGACAGGTGTCTGTACATCCATGGGTAGACTGGCATTGCCAGACCAAATCACAAATGTGAGTTAAGGCCTTTGTACACGAAGGGTCTCATTCATTAAACATGAGCAAAATGACTTTGTGTGTAAATATGTTAGTAGCTACAACCTTTTTGTAGGTACTAACAAAATCTACACCTGCTTCTGATTGCTCATAGTTCTTGTGTAAATAAGGAATGCACATAAATATTGCTTGCCATTATTAGAAACATGACAGAAAATATAAAACATATATACGCTATAACACATTTAGCCAAATTAGTTGGCAACTCTCAGAGTTAGGATACAGACTAAGTTTCTTCAAAAAAAAAAAAGGGGGTTATTTAAATAGACTTTATACATTTGTTTTCTTTCATTTCTGGCATCTCATTCCCACTTGAATCAATCAGGAATCAAATGTGTCTTCTGTTTGAGTGGCCAAGACTGTGAGATCAAAGTTACTGACCAAACACTGAGCTATCAGTGATGGCTGTCAGATGGCTGTATAGAATGTATAGTGTGTGTATAATTCACCTTCCGTCCACTTCCATTCAGTGCGAGTGAAGGGGTTAATAAAACATTTGCTTCCAGTGGCAAAGCAAATTCACATCTTCGCATCAGGTTGAGTTCAACTTTGACTGATGAAGTAGGAGCCTCAACTAATGGCAAATAAGTACAGTGTGTGTGGAGGAGACACTGATTATGGCCGTCTTTAACCAGCAAATATTGCATGATACTGGCTACTAAATATAAAAACTGCCCCACATGAGTTCTGCCTGATTGGCGGTGACTCGGGAAACAGGCATTACAATAATCCTTGATTTAAGATAATGTTAGTTGATTTTCCAATCAAGAAATTATGATTGTTTAATCCTGTATAACAATAAAACTAGACCAGTCAGTGGTGATACTTTACCCACTAGAACCTGTGTGTAAAATAAACAGGTGAGACTGGAATTAGATAGTTGTTGCCAGACCATTTCATTCATCCTAACTATTTATACTTTGTCGAATTGTTAGACTTTAATGATGGGCTTATGACTATTGAGACCAGCAACCCTAAGGTTCACTATTGCAAATTATCCATATTTTATTGTGATGTGTTGTAAGGTTATTCAAGCAAGTATAGTTCAACACTGAGGATGGCCAATTTGCCTGCAACCTACTGCCATTTTAGCAACATAATGTTTTTACGAATATGATTTCAAAATAACCATTTCTCTAATAACCATTTCTCTAATAATCATTCCTGTCCTAATCCAATTATGATGAAGCTGAGTGTATGGACAATCAGCAAGACTTAATGCTATATTCATTTACAATTCGATTTCTATCCTTCCTCCAATCAGCTGACTATAGCCCTTTTTACACTGCCAGATTTTTGGCGAATGTTGAGCCGTTTTGCCGGCAAGTTGCGAGCGTTTAGACACACATAGCTGGATTGGCGAGTTGATCTGAGGTGCCCAATTTTCCGCCTCGTAGGGTAGTCATATTTTTTGGTTTAAACAGAATGAGGCGCCCTTCCGCCACAGGAGGGGCTGTTGATGACTTGTGGGAGGAGCTGTTGATGACGCTGCACGTGTGAGCCACTGGCGGTGGATAAACAGGAAATAGCTGACAGCAAGAATGAGTGGCTAGTACTAGTAGCAAAGGGAAATGCAAACCTGACAGACACTACAGTAAAGATGAGCAACTGTGGAGACAAGGAATTGCGCGCCCTCCTTGTCCTCGCAAATGAAGAAGCCATTAACTGGCAGATGACGGGGACGATGAAGGACGGGCTGACTTATGAGAGAATCGCGGAAGGACTGACCAGCCACGGCTTCCCTCGGAGCACGTCACTGTTTACGTCACACGCTGAGCTACAGTTTTTGTTACTTGCTCACGCCCCCCATTGCCCCGAAAAAGGCACATTCTGTATAAACAAAAGTAGGTAGGCGGCATTTTGCTGCACTCTCCGATTTTTTTTATATAGATAATGCTGAAAAACGACTGACTGGGCTTTCCTGCAAATTTGCACAATTCCTGTCTAAAAAGGGTTTATGTGTGTGTGCCCTCTCTCGGTTAGCCAATCAAACTTTGCCACGATGTCCTTCAGCCATTCATGTTGCTACTGCTGAACTTTAAATCTGTTCTCCTCTCTGCTGCTGTCAGCTGTCATGTAAGCTGGGATCATTGAGCCCTCAAACACACCATTCACTGCACCTTATCTAGAGCCCAGGACGAGCTCATCAAAAGCTCACTCTTCCTCACGTCCAGATCCTCTGCTCCCTCTTCATCTCATCTCATCACCCCCATTTCTACCACCAAGCGTCTAGACTCCATGTAGGGCTCCCTAATCTACCTTCTTCACCACCCTCCTGGAATATATGACATCATGATGGGGTCTCATCGCTTTTCACATTTAAATTATGTGCACATGTAAATAAATGTTCTTCTCTCACATAACGAGTCTCTCCTGATTGAACTGCTCTTGATTTTTCCAACTGGTTGTCATTCCGAAGTCATTGAATACCACTGCTTGGTTAATGATTTCGGCATTAGACACCAACAAAAAAAATGCTTCCCTTCGCGGCATGATATGCCACCGAGTGTTGTCAATATGTATCGCCACCAGACAGCATCAATTTAAAACACCTCTATAGTCTCTATAGCACAGCTGAAAGGGGCGTTGGATGGGTCTAACACTTCCCATGTGAATGTTTAGCCATTTTTTTTTCAAACCTAACCACTTGCTTTAGTTGCAAATAAATTTAGATACGTGGTGTTTTACCAGCATTGTTCATTTTGAAAAAGACTGTATGAGTCTAATCAGCATAAACTGTTCATTGCCTGTGAAAATCAAAGTGTATTTTGAAAATGCATGCGTGTAACAATCTTTAATTGACACGGCATCCGGAAACTTCAACAACAGACGCAGGAGGATACCGTCAGATGTGTAAGATGTGAAAGTTTCATAACACCCTTAATCTAACTAATCTAGACTGGCGTAAGTGGTGTAGAAATGGAGGAAACAACATAATTAAAGAAATATGTGTCGATGTCTAAGCTAACTCATGAGTTTTATATGTCTTTCTTACATATAATCTCTGTTGCATCACCATGAGCCTGATTATACATTTCATAACTTCTTAAGGTTATCGTAGATATAAGTCTGCAGGGTGGCTGTTCTGGAGATGGTGTCAAAATCCATTTCTAAATTCAGTTACGAGAGAGTTGCCCGAGTCATAAAATACAGAAAGTGGACTTCTGATAAGTGCTGGTCTTTCATCAGATGAGACTGAATGTGAGTGCTGCATTCTGCATGTGAGGCTTATTGTGTCATGGCCTGGGGCGGCGTCACTGATGTCAGGGCTGGTTATTTTTTCCATTGGCAGTCACAAACAGCAATGACTGTCACAGTGTACTTGAGAGGGATGCCACTCTGTCAGGATTTGGCTTCTTGGTCAAAGATTTGTGAAGAATATGAGTGAAACAACATTTTGCAAACTCAGAGTGACACATTATAAAGCTGAGAAACTCAAAGTAAATTCAGAATGAACACAAAGGCCCATGTCCAAACATCATACGAAAGTCCAGCAAATCAGTAATTTGAACTCACTAAATACTCATACCAGCCTTCTGATTTCCCCTCTCTGTTTGTTCCCGCTTCCTAAAAGCTGTATTGACACATTGCAGGAAATCCATTCAATTACTGATCCAAGAGGGAAATCATTGAGGAATTCACTGTGAATTGATTGTAATTTGTTGAGTTTTAAATAGCAGCCTATATTACAAAGTTTCATCAACAGTCTCAGTCTGGTATTCATAGTCACAGAGAAAAATAATAAGCTGACATAAAAATAACAACATTTAAAACCATCTAACACAATGATCATCAGTGTTAATGGGAGCTGCTCACAGCTGTTAGTTTTGCTTCAGACATCAGCCTTGACAAACGGTCTTAAACTAATTTGAATTTAAAGGTTCAGTGTGTAGGATTTAGGGGGATACATTGGCACAAATGGAATATAGTGTATAATCACCTGAAAATAAGAATCGTTGTGTTTTATTTACCTCAGAATGAGCCATTGATATCTACACAGAGCAGGTCCTCATCTACAGAGTTCGCAATGTTCATCACCATGTTTCTAGAGCTGCCCAGAATGGACAAACCAAACACTGGCTCTACACAGGGCCATTTCACACGCCAGCTACTGTACTCAGAAGCCCATCTGCAACAAACAGCTTCAGAAAAACACTGATTTATCACGTGAAACTGCTTTATTTGGTATTTTTTACCACACTTAACTATTTGGGTACAAATGATTAACAATACATCACCTTTAAATTAGTGTATTATTTATTGAAACCTAAAACAAACTCGGGACCTTCTTGGCAGTGGTCCCCTGCTCAGACCGCTCCCATCTTCGCACTCTAACCTTCATTTTTATCTTGACTAAACACCTCTAAAGACTGCATTGTGCACAGTTGCTAAGCTATAGGGTTGACAAAGCCTGTCCACAGACAGACGGACAGACAGACAGAAAGACAGGTAAAAAGCGGCTTCTTTCACAACTAGTGTCACTAGGACCAAATGTGCCATGTGGACACACACACAAACAGACTCATAAGGTGAAAATGCAATTTTTAGGCAATGAAATGGGGGATTGGTATGAAGTCAGAGTAGATAATTATGGTGTATCAAGGGCATAGCTTCAGCTGCCGCCAAGGATGTAGGCGTCCTTCCAACACTTGGGAGGTGAAGGGTGTGGGAGTCAATCACTTCATTTCCTGCATTCTGGGGAATTTTTATGCACCAATTATGGTGGAAATGTCTTAATTTCTGTAATAGTTATGGGTATCAGGTCAGTACCGGTACTGAGCTTTGCTGGTACAGGTGGGTGCTGATTTGGAAAACTGGACCAGCACAGGACTCTGTTTTCATCTAATACTAGTAATACTAACATTACAAAGTTTTTGGCTCAGACATCTATATTCTGCTCAGGATGAACTGTAATAATTGGTGATACTTTGACTTTTCATCTAGCCATCATCAGACTAAAATGTTAATTTGTCCAGTTGCAAACTGATGCAATATATATATATATATATATATATATAAACATATATATATATATATATATATATATATATATATATATATATATATATGTATATCTATCTATCTATCTATCTATCTATCTATCTATATATATACACACACACGCATACATGCGTTAGAGTACTTTGATTACTTTTTACAGTAACGAGTAACCCAACACGTTAGTTTGCTGTTTGGTTAATCAAATACTTAAGTACATTTTCAAACAAGACATCAGTTACTTCCGTTACTTTTAGAACGCTGGTCCTTCAGCTCCGAAACAGCAACGGCTGTCGTTTGGTTCTAATAACGGAGATAATGTTAAACCAATCAGTCTGAAAGAAAACACGGAGCTTGTGGCTCGCTACGTGGTCGGAGAAATGCTGCCGTTGTCTATGGTGGAGTCTAAACAGGTGGAGTAGGACTCGCTGACAGACATATTTCAGTCTCAGGACTTGCATTATGCCTGGTACACGCTACACGCTGGTACTCACCAATTATCCCCGGTCGTCTTTCACGGCGTGTGTGATGTCATCGGGTTATTCTTGTCCTGTTTTTATTACTTTGACTATTATTTGAGTCACTGTCTGTTCATGTGCCAGCCGACATGTTGTTGTAGTCACCTAAAAGCATCAGCAGATGGCAGGAGCTACATTTGAAGCGCCACACGTAAACTGTCAAGCTACTGTATCTCCCACAGGAAGTTCTGACAAATGTTTCAGAATAAAAGCCTATTTAGAAAATGGAGGGATTCTCAGTCGAGGTTATAAGGGGCTTTTAATTTGAAAGAAGTATTGAGTTTGAAATGACGGTGTGATATGTTAACTTTACAAAGACAACGGAGTGGATAAAAAGTAAATATATAAACACACAGAGGGATTAATAAATAATGGACCGTCTATAATGTAGTTTGTTTCAAATGAAGCTGGGAGCCTCTGCAGTTGTGGTGAGTAAAAGCCCCGCCGCTATTTGTTAATGTTATTACTTTATGTCCGACCGTGAGGATGTAGCATTGTTTGCTAGCTTGATGCTAATGACAGTAACGTTAACTCAGTGGGTTGACAAAGTGCCTCTGCTGTTTCACACCATCATTTCCCCCTTTTACTCTGTGTGGTAACATCCCTAGAGGAAATATTAAAAATGCTGGGGTGTTGTTGTCATACAGTTGTCTACGGCAGCAGATGGTTCTGTGTTTCTACTGGTCAAAGTGACGGCTGTGATGGGAGAATTGGATCTCAGTGAAGGGCAAGTGGTCCATAACTTTAATTTTGGAGACAAAAAAATGTAGGCTTAGCGCCCTGTGGTCCATTGCCCAATAGGAAATGTAGAATACTCAAAAGTACTTTAAAAGTGCTTGAGTTACTTTTCTCAGGGAGTAACGTTGGAAGTACTTTAAAAGTAATTGAGTTACTTTACTCAGGGAGTAACGCAGTAAAGTAACCGGTTACTTTTTTTTAGAAAATAATGCAGTAACGTACTTTGATTACTTTTAAAGTAACTCTTACCCAACACTGTATATATATACATATATATATATATGTATATATATATATATATATATATATATATATATATATGTATTGTAGCGACCCTGCAGTAAATGTTCTGTTATAATGTCAATGTTCTGTGAGTTAATGGCATGTTTGGGATAGAATGAGTATAGGTAGGGGGGCGGGGTGCGAGTGTGACGGGGATGAGAGCTGTGTGAGTGCGCATGCTGGTGTGTGTATGAGCAAGCTGGACGAGAGAGCAGGAGTGCACAGTTGGAGTAACAACTAAATTCTTGTTTGTTGGTGAATTACTCCTGTGTGGGATCAATGAAGTTCTTATCTTAGCCATCTGAGAAGATCAAATACATTGTTTTTGGTGCCTAACTGTTTCCCAAATATATTAGTGCGTGTGTGAATGAATAAATGAGAGGCA
This sequence comes from Epinephelus awoara, assembly GCA_035609425.1. Taxonomy (NCBI): domain Eukaryota; kingdom Metazoa; phylum Chordata; class Actinopteri; order Perciformes; family Serranidae; genus Epinephelus; species Epinephelus awoara. The sequence continues at coordinate 8,373,870 of CM069299.1, read as the reverse complement.
TTAACGTAAATTTATTTGTAGAAAGGCACTTTAGGAAATTAAGTCGATTTACTTGTATTAGTTTACAGCACAGACTTGCCACATCCAATATGGCGATGACGTTGACGTACGGCTCAGCGCTTGATGCAGCGTCTACGTATATATGTCTATGAGTGGAGTGTCCTTTTAAACCAACAGCGAGGTGAAGTAACGTGTCCCCATACCATCTTGTCTACTTGTCAACTGACTCTAGGATTGAGGATTTTCGGTGACCTGGACTCGTTGTGGTATGTGTGAACTGATGTGGGCTGGGCTGGCACTAGCTGAGGGGTGTCACGGTTCATGTAGCCTACCGTTCTGTGATCAATTCGGTTCATGGCAACGTTATTAGCTAGTTTTGATTAGCTAGCCAATTTCCAATGTTCCTCTGATAATAAGTGGCTTTTGTCAGTGCTATTTATAAATGTTGGCTCTTCTTTGATTTTAATACACGTACTGTAGCATTGTGTTGTTTAGCCTTTCTGATGCTGTTGCATGGCTAAATTAATTAATGGTACATTTCAGTGATTAATAATAATAATAATAATACATTTTATTTAAGGGCGCCTTTCATGGCACTCAAGGTCACCTTACAAAAGTACAAAAGTGCATAAAAACAGGAATAACAACAGACAATAAAATACCACTGTTCTGTCAGTTTTGCTCATGTTCTCTTCTGCTCTTATTCTATCCAGACTACCAGGTCCATTGACTGGCTCTTCAGGCAAGTGGAAGAGCGAATGAAAAGAAAATAATAGGTATTTATGATTCCTATATTACCAAATTGTGTCTCATTCCTTATGTTTTAAGTATTTCACTTTAGCCTACTAAGTAGCCACTTTAGTCTGTGTTCTTTCAGTTTTGCTCATGGTCTTTTCTGCTCTTATTCTATCCAGACCTCCATGGCTACCATGATTGATTACCATGGCTGATGGCTATTCAGATGGAAGTTTTATTTAGTGATTTATTGATTTATTGTTACTACTATAAAACACTAACAATGATGTGAGCCACATCCCATTGCACTTTTGTCAGAATATTGTCAGAATATTTGTCAAAATAAATGAAATTGTAATTGTCCCAGTTTCTTTATTTCATCATGATAACATTTAATTTTTCTTGTACCTCCGAGCTAGAAATGTCCCCGGATTTCATTTCAGAAATCTGGTGACCTTAGTTTATGTTAGCTGCTTGAATCTTTGCTAGTAGCCTACGAGCCAACTTAATGTTTCAGCTGAGGCCTGCTGGCTTAAAAAATGACATTATGTAAACATTTAAATTACTGAAGTAAGAAATCTTCAGTTGAAATGTACAGTTAGCTCATGGGCTATCGCAAACATTTCAGTAGATAATGTTAACTTACAAGCAACCTTGTTTGAAATTAGGAAAGTGATTAGCTAGCTAGCTATATCATATAGCATAATCAATGGGGTATTTTGAGGGCTGCAACAATTTCAGTCCACTTTTTTTTTCTTATTGAAGCTAGCAATCTTTAAAATAGTGACATATGTTTCTTATTATGAAGCATATATTATTATAAATACATCAATATGTACATACATTGTTAACTTATGATACTGCCTGGACTATTATAACAATATCTGAGTCCTTACTACAGTTGATTGTTTAGTGTGTATAAGTGGGTAATTATAACGCAACATAAAGCCCATCAGTCAACCTCTAGGTTATAACTAGTCAAGAGCATGTCATAGGACACATAATTTCCGTAACATCTATATAATTCACTATGAATGGCCTTGTAATGATTATTGATATGGTCTTCATAGAAAGTGTTTCCGATCCTTTTTGTGCTGGGGGTCTCATTCCGTGCTGTCCAGACTCCCTGTCAGATCAGCAAACTTTCTGTTGCTGCCATCTCCAAAGCGCTCTCCTCTCTCCTCACTGCAAAGCTGTTGTTCAACTACTGCCTGATTAGCACAAGCTAACACAGCAGCAGCGGCTACCATCCAACATTAAGCTGTTAAACAGTCCCAGCAAACTTACACCGACACTGAAACGGCTCAACTGTTATTAAACACATTAGGTAATGTTAGCTGTGTGATGCTAAGAGTAAGCCCCATCACTGTGTGTGTAGTCGGGCGTACTCTCACAATTGTCCCTGACTTGGAGCTGTATTTTATGGAGTTGGTAGTTAAGTGTGCCACCAAAGATCCCACCAAAATACAAGGAAGCATGGCTACACGCCATACCATTCACATTATTGGTATCGAATGAAATATTGGTATTGGTATTGGTATCACTTTAAGGGTACTGGTATTGGTGCTGTTATGGTAATTTCTTGAATGAATTTCTTTGTTTATTTCCTTTGCCATGACCACCTGATACTCATGTTGCTTTCAGTAAGAAAGTTTCACTTCACTGTTGGTCTGGATTTCACTTTAAATCACTATTTTAAAATGAAAACGTGTGGATGTTGCCCAAGTCCCCTAACTTTATAGAAAGCTCTTAACCACTTGGGTACTCTTTTTAAAGATCACTTCACTGATTCAGCATTGCACTCCTATAACATTGCTAGGCGCATGATGGACAGTTTTGAAAAAAAGGATTGAAATCAATGCAACTGAACCACACACACCACATATTTTTTATTCCACACATTATTCTTCCTTGTCAAAACCTTGCACCTCCATTACCCACAATGCAACTTGACCCTTAGCTGGACAGTCTAGCTGGAGATTCGTGATGTTATGATATTAGTGGCAAATGCAGCCTTGTACTAGCCTCGAGCAAACATTTATTTGGTGGACATGACAAAGAGAGAGCACAAGGACAGGGTTAGAGAAGAGGGAATGTTGCGACAAAGGTCCCATGGTTGATCGAACGAATGCCCCAGTCACTCTGATTTTATTCAACCAAGTCCTTTCATTTTCCCATTCATTTATTCAATCTCCATCAAAACCATTAAGCAGTGGAACTCTAAGCAGTGATTTTTTTTCCTCCGCTGACTCCACGTATCTTTTTACTTCCCAATAAATCACTGAGAGATTTTTTTTTCACACTCTCTCCACATGCTGTAAAACTGAGGCAAACACTTTTTTTTTTTTACGACTCATACTGTATGTAAGAGGTTCATGTTCAGATGTTCCACAGCAACATCTGACGAAATTAGATTTACAGCATGATGAAGGTAATAAAATATCAGACATGCTCCTGCAGCTATTTAAATATGACTGAAGCCATTTTTGGACAGCAGAAAATTACAGAAGCAATTACACTACTGCATGTAACAGACTAAATGTGTACAAGATAACTGTCGCCATATGTTTTTTTTATTTATACATTTATTACATATTTTGGTTAACCTACATATCGCTGTCATTAAAATAGTTAATGGCAGCAGAGTCTAGGTCCTGTAATATAAACCTGGTGTGTAGTTCAACCTTTTGGAAAATAATTTCCTATTTTTTTAAGAGGGAAATGAGAAAATTGATACAAGCGAATGATTGTGCAAATTTTCATTAATTTGCACTGTCCTACACTAGCCTGATGAAACCATCCTGATCTTGCGAGCTCATATTCTATTTCGCTCCGCAGATCAGTCTCGCCATGGAATTATAAACGCGAATTCTGGCATCGGCTGAAAGCTTTTATTGGAAAAAAAAGATGTGTTTGCCACAGGGAAGCGACCAAGCTGGGAATCACAGCCATGCAACTCGGAGTCCACAGTGAGCAGGACATCCACAAAGACGGCAACACTCGTTCCCAGACATCATCACAGCTCATTGCCGCTGCACGCTGCACTTGCTTGCTGGTCTGTTTACAGTGCCGTTGTGCTAGCCTACGTCCCATGTTTCGTTTACTCTGATTGGTTTTCCGTCTTTCCAATTGTGTGAAGGGGGCACTTTGAGTGCCCCTCGGGAATACAGGAAATGTACCATCTGTGTCCAGACCCATTCATGTTTTGCGAATTGGTCTGGACACGCCAGGCTAGTCCTACACACCCTAACAAAAAAAAAAAAAAAGGAAAGGAAAGTAACATGCACTTTGCGTAATTTATTAACAGGGTACACTTAAGTTTTCCTTGAGAGGGTTTCTCCAGTGGTAATTTTCACTTTCTGTCTCAGCTGGTGCCATCTTTCACATCTGTCCTTGATTGTTACTGATGTTTACATTTGAGAAAAAAGTGTCGGCAAGAGGAAAGTCTAACAGTCTGGTAGGGCTGGCCCCTAATAGTCGACCAAACGTTATCTGACCAGAAAGGGCATTAGTTGGCAAGATTACATTGGTCACTTTGTCGCAGAAAAAAAAAAAAAAGATGTGTAACTATCAGGAGCTGCGCCTTGTCAAAATAAATCAAAAACTACATGACTGGACCATGCGGGAATTTAATTTGAAAGGACAGACACAGGAAGTGGCCACGCTCAACAATCAGACAGGATTCATGTTAATTTCCAGGGCTGCTATCTGCAGTTATTACACAGGTTGGTAAATAACGTGTCGGGCAGGAAATCCAAAGTGTGTGAGAAGGTGGAGAACGAACCCATTGATATGTAAACTCTGCAGGCAAACATTTGCATTTGCATCATTCAGTGACTACAAACATGAATCATGTATCATCTGAAACTTGTAAGTAGCTACATGCCCATTAGCCACTTATCACAATCATCACTGCTTTGTTTACAGCATCATTAACAGGTGGCTTGTGCACCTGTAGAAAAAAACAGGCCTATGAAGGTTCATTTGTACGGTTTTGTATTTCTTTGTAATGTAGCACAGTGTTAACAATTTTACTTAAACTATTCTTTCTCAGACCTTGAATTTAAACCATTGTGTTGCCCCGCCCAAAATCTATGATATATTCTATAATTAAATTAATATTGTTTACATGTGGGCAACTAGTCAACTAATGGCCCTAAATGATGACTATTGGTAGACTATCTGGTGAGTTGATTTGTTTATCCGGATGAGTGACCCAGCCACACGGGTGCCACCAGCACCACCAGCACTTGCAAAATAGACATAAGAGGCTTAATTTAGCACAAATTTTGCAGAGCTGACAGAGAGGCAACTGGAAATGTCCCTGCCTATGTCATATACTTATCATATTACTCGAGTCATTTCATTTTTATGGGAGTGATTGTACTTACACGGTACAGTATACAGTACATTTTCAGTACTATAGCCAAAACTGCTATTCTGTGAGCCAACCTCAAAACCTGTGCAGTGTTCTGTTAAGGTGCACGGAAATTAAGGAGAATTTCCCTAATCTACTTCCATTAGGACTGTATCCAAATCATCTGACCATGGTATGAAACTCAGCAGGACTACAGTTAGAGTGTAGTGCTTAAAATAGTTGATAACCTCATATAGTTTTTCTACCTGGAGAAAGTTAACTGAGGCTAAACTGAGCTAAAGAGTGAACAATGCGTTTCATTGGGATGCTTGAAGATAATGAGATGTTGACCTCATTCAGATGGTGTTGGTGTCACCATCCGATGCTCCTTTTTATGACCCGCTGACCTTCACCCTTCTCTTTCTCTCCCACTCTCCTCCTTTCCCTCTCACAGGACAGTATGATGTCATGTCTCAGTGCCTCCCCCATCCCATGGGACTATAACCAATCAGCCAAAGTGCTGTCCCCCCACTGAACCTCTTAACTCTCAAACCCTCCCTCAAGCTCCTGACCTGTCACCTTGCCATTATCTGCCTAACGACACCTACCACTGACACTCTGAGTGTGTGTGAGTGTGTTTATAGAGACAGAGGAAGAGAGAGACCACATGGATGAATCTTTGTGACTGTGCTCATGCGCTCATCAATCTGTGTTTGAGAATGTGAGCCATTGTGTGTGTGTCAGTGAGTGACCTTTTAGTCATAGTCAGAGGTCGTAGGTGGCATGCATTGCTAACTATTCACACAGGCGCGCGCACACACACACACACACACACACACACACACACACACACACACACTACAGCTTCTATATGAGTGAATGGCAAAAGTCACTTCATCAAACTTAAAGGCCTATTAATCATATTAAGCTATATGGCCCACAGGGCAGGCATTACACATGCATGCACACACGCACAATGAAATAATGTACTTGTGAAGTGTGTTAAAAGATATAAATTCTAATGATACAGAAATACAATGCCGTGCTATAAATGACATATCCCCAAGGATATAACTCTGCATTTCATAGAAAACCCCCCCCCCCCAAAAAAAACCAACTGGGAGTAGGCAAAAGCTCGGATGAGGGGCATTTCTTTTCAGACAAAATGTGAAAAATTTGTGTGATTAAACCGAACATTAATTTAAAAATTGGGGCCTATCTATGAGCCTATTACACAAAATCTGCAACTGTGGTATCATTATTTATTTTTCTGTAGCTGGTCTGATTTCTTAAAATTTCAAAAGCTGATAAAAACAAGTCAGCCAATAAAATTATCTTTACTTTTGATCCAGAGATCAACAGATTTTCTTGGACGTTACTGTCTTAATCTGTCAATGAATATTTCATAACTCCTTTCCTTTTTTTTCCCATTTCGTCCCAAGTGTGAAAAGGCTTGAAACTGAATTTGAATCATTTATATTTGAATTTGAATTTCTAACTTGAATTATTGCATTTAAAAACTGAATCTGAATAGTATAATTTAAATTTGAATTTATTTCTATATATCTTCACGTTCAGCTCTCACAATTCAAATTCAGTTCTCAAAATTCAATTTCAATTTACTGTGACAGGCATCCGGGTAGTTTAAGGATGAAGGTAGAGCAATCGAGCGCAGATACACAGGACTCCTCTTCGGCCAATCAGCACCTACGTTTTTTGAGCACGTAGGAAGAAGCGCTCGCTTTGATCCATAGACCACAGACAATAGGCTCGTTCGAGATGAACTGCGCCTCGCCTATCTATAAAAAAATATAGATAAATATATGTGCTTAAATACACACTTTATACTACACTGAATATTTCACATGGTGTCATCATGCTGTGATGTACTTGGACGTCCGCATGCTTACAGATATGACTAGATAAGGCTTAAATGCTCTTTATATCCCATAACTCTCACTGCTGGAGGGGACCATAAAGTAGTTTTATCTACAAGATGGTGCAGCACAGCCCTCCATTCTGAAAATGGTTGTTCACCCTCTGTAGAGCAAGAATGTGCTTACAAAATGTCTCAGGAATTACATAATGTAACATGTTGGTGTGAAGGTGTTGCTAAAGGAAAGATTAAAGAGATGACCAAGATAAATAAGGATTATCATGTGGGAAGAATGACCATTCACAGCAATCCAGCCCTCCCTTACTTTGTGTAGTAGATAATTTGATCATACCAGTGCCATAGGGATTGCCTGGAAAGTTTTCAGTAAAATTCAGAGAATTACTTACTCACTCCTCTCCATCTCCTATGGGACATAAAGCTTTAATGAGCCTTTTTCTATTGCATTCAGTCCTTGGCAGCATATTGTGCCTCTCCCTATGTCAGATTCATCTCCAGTGTCACAGTTCTGCGCCAGGTTGGGCCTCCCAGATTTTCTTTTGCCTGTTGGTGTCCACCACAGGCGACTGTCGTGATCTGGCCCTTTTCCATTCTCAGCACATGACCTAGCCATCTCAAATGTCTGTGTGTGACTGCCTGGGTGATGCTCCAGCTACCTGTTTTCTTGTACAGTTGAAGGTGGGAGATTTTGTTTGGTCAGAAGATCTGGCATATTCATCTGAGGCATCCTTTGTGAAAGACTTCCACTCTCCTCATGTTTGTTTTCACCGCTTGCCAACTCTCTGAAGCGTACAGCAGCACAGGCTTGACATTGCTGTTATACAAGAGCATCTTCGTTTTAAGGCTGTATTGCTTGGATCTCCAGATGGAATGAAACTGGGAGAAGGCATCCTTAGCCTTTCCCAGCGTGCTTTGATGTCTTTTTGGGTCCCATTGTCCTTACTGATGAGGCTGCCCAGGTAGAGAGTTAGAGAATTACATTATATAACACAGAATGTGGTTTGAGGATGGAAGTAAAAGGTATAGAGTGTCACCACCGTTGTATGGTTTCTCTTCTGGTAGGGGTCAGAGTAAGGACCAGAGGCATAAGGATTCATCCTCTGGGGAAACTAAATACTTGCAGAGAATGACATGGAAATCTGGATATTATTTTTGTGATAATGAAAAAGGTGTTTGAGCAACCCTAAATGAGACACAGAAATCATTAGAATTCATCCTCTGGGGACCATGAGTATCCATACCTAATAGCAAACTGGCCAATGCTTGTTGAGATATCTAACCCTGAACTAAAGTGTTGAATGTCATTAAATACAGCCTGCTATCAGTGAGCACAGTGCATACTAAAGTTAGCATGGAGCCCACTATCTCAGTTCTCAAGGATGGGATTACAGAAGGTCTTTTGTCTGTGAGTCGACTAGAAGTAAGCCGTCATTTCGCTGTGAGAATGTGTTTGTGAGAGAGTGTGTGTGTGTGAGTCAGTGGACAGTGACACAGTGAGAAGTCCTCCAACCACAAACCACAGAAGTTAGCAGTTAGCATCAGAGGTGCCAGAGGGACGACATGAAGAGAATGTGAGCCTCAAAATTTCCTCTCCTCTCACACTCTGATCCAAGCTCTCTGTTCCCCCTCCCTGTTTCCTCCCAACTCACATAAGAGAGACAATACAGTCTATGTTTCCTCCATTCACGCTCACCCTCTTTCACATTTAGTTTCACCCAACATTTTTGTCCTCTTTCCAACCATACTTGGCAAATTCCTTATTTTTCAGGCTGACTGCAGCCAGCACTTAACAGTATGGTGAATACTGTCTGACATGTATTGCATTATGGGCTGTATGCTTATGTGATGGCTTTAGTCCTGGCACTGAAAACAACAGCGATGCTCCAATATTCTTAAAAGCTTCTCCACTTTCCAGAAAACATCATGCAAAGCTGACACACACTGACTACAGAAGTGTATTTGTGTTTGAGTTAAGAAGACAACTAAGCTATACCTCAGGCCTATATGGATATTAATTGTAATCCCATTGAATTGTGGGGGTTGTAAACTGTTGGTGTTATTCACAGTTGTTGATCTTTGCATTGTAAGAAGCATTTCATGACTGTGCTACTGTCAGGACAATCCCTTTATTTTTGTTCACAGCTCAGCAGCTTGTTGCCTTTATTTCCTTATTAATTCATAAATTCTGCATCACATTCTGTATTAAGCAACCTCCATATGCTACCAGATAATAGCTGCATTACAGTAAAATCAGTAACAAAATACAATTTTTAACAGTCTAACTTTGGTTGTTCACATGTGGCTACATGACATAAATCCCTGATTTACTAACTGTGCAGTTGAAGAAGCCACCGCTCCAATAACATTTATAATTTTCATTTCAGTAGGAATCATTTGCCTGATATCAGACAGAACTGTGAACTCATTACACTCAGTTTCCATCTTCAGTCTGACATTGTGTTCACTTCGACTGATTTCTTTGGGGAAGTGGGATTCAGTTTTACCTATTACCTATTATTCCCCTCCCATTCACTTCAATTTAATGCAAGCAGAGAGGTGTACGAAACATTTACTTCCAGTGGCAAAAGAAATTTGCATCTTTGTGTCGTAACAAGTTCAGCTTTGGTGAGCTTTAACAGGTGAAGTCGCAGCCTCAACCAATTACAAAGAGGCTTACGTGGAGGATATTGTATAAAACTCGCCATTAAAAACACAAAGTGCCCCACATGAGAGAAGCTGCCCGGATGGAAGTGAGTCAGATGCAAAATGCAACAACATCAAATTTAGTGGTATTTATTAGCAAGCTAGCTTACATTAGTTAGCTTTCCATTGGTGTCACAGCTAGCACTGCACACCTCGGTAGGCGATGGTCACTCGCCTGCAGTCGCTCATGTCAACCCGGTCTCACTCTGAAATTGTCAAAATCCATTGCTTTGTCAGTGACTTCCGGCGACATACACTGATGAAAAAAGCCCTCCTTTCACATCAGCATGATGTCCACACTGATGTGTTGCTATGCTAACATACCTGTTTTGCTGGGGTTTTAAGAGTTGACTGGAGCGAAATAAAAACAAACTACAATGTCAGGCGATATATAGAAGACATGTTGATTTAGAACAGCATTGATAGCAGCGACCATCTTGCCTACAGTGCTCGCCATTGTTGGTTATTACTCTTCATTGGTTCTGGTGCTTGACAACAGCATTAGTCCTGCCTTTGATACTGATTGGCCCACCCACGGCGCTTATTGTCGTGAAGGCTCAGTTTTTTCTTTGAGTGGAGGTACAGCTTGCATGTGATAAGTGAAGAACAGTCGAAGAAGGATCATGCTACAAACAGGAGGCCATATGGGAAGCATGGTTGACTAAGCCTTCTGCTGGATTGACTTCAGCACACGCAGTTTGCGAGGGTCAGTTTTGCATCATCTCTCTGCCTCTTAAAAGCATGTGCTGATATGTGCATGTGCATGTACTTTATTGAAGGTGGGAGGTAGTGACAGAAGTGTTTTAAGTAACATGGATCTATCGATACCTGAATGACAGCAGAGTTGAGTACACCACAAATACATGTGCAGGACAGTTGTCTGAAGAGACCTTTGTCACAGCACTGTGACTTGTCATGAACAGGAGAAACACAGGTGTTTCTAATAACATTAACCATGGCTCTGTTTCATTGAAATGTCCCAGTAAGTCAAGCCAGTGAGCCATCATGCGCAATAAATGCAGCCTAAATGGAATGCAGCCAGCATCAGGGATAATGATTACACCTGTGCTTTTCCTGCTATGACATGTCTGCTGTGAAAAAAGGCCTATTAGTTCAAAAACAGAGGACAGGAATAAAGTTGTAGCTGTGTGGTTATTGATCCTGAACTTAATGCACTATAGCAACTGGACTCTTAGGACAATACATATACAAGGGAATGGTTTGAGCATTTTAAAAGCTCATTTATTGTTTCAAAATTGAATCTTTTTCTCAATATATTAAAAAAAAGCTTTTTGTACACACAGCATAAGAAAATGTACAGCTAAAGCTGTTCAATTACTCGATTGACAGAAAATGAATGGCAACTATTTTGATCATTTATCACACCTAACATTTCATGGTTCCCGCCTCTCAGATGTTACATACTGCTATTTAATTACTTGTTTTTGATACTTTTGATATCACAGGCATTATGAGCGTGTCACTTTGCGCGTTGCATATTGCAACCAACTGAAACCTCTCACATATACCAAGCGTGCAGGGGAACTATGATGACTGATTATGCAAAAATGCCAATGGCCCTATCTAGAGCCAGTGTTGTCCATTCTGGGCTACTGTAGAAACAACATGGCGGACTCTGTGGAAGAGGACCCACTTAGTATTTAGATATAAATGGCTCATTTTAAGATAACAAAAAACGTGATTTAAATATTCAGGTGATCATAACTAATAAAAAGACATAGACTATGGTTATTGAAATTTTATATTTCTTCCAATATATCCCCCTAAATCCTACAGACTGAACCTTTATTTGAGAAAATAAACATCAGATTAATTTATAATTAAAGTAATCATTAGTAAATATTTCATAATAACTCATAAATAATAACTCAACATACTAAAAAGGTAAAATCCCTCTTTCACATCCTACTCTTCTACTGAGGCAAAATAATGGGGACATAATTTACAGTTAAAAAAAAGGTAATAAATTGCACTATATTTAAAATTGCAATAATATTGTATTGTGACTTAAGTATCGTATATCATATTGTGGATCCTCTGGTGATTCACTAAAGCCAACCACAGATCCAGTTTTAGTGCTGTGTCCGCAATATTCTTTGCTTACAGTCTGTCACCTGGTTGCTTTTTTGCTTTATAGAGTCCCAACCTCATCTGAGTGCTGTGCCCATTGCCCAAGAATGTCCCAAACACAGCAAAATACGATGAAAAATAAGAAAATACAGGCAGAGGGCAGACTCTCTGACTCCACCACACACTGAGAGTGGGTTATAAGTGATGACTAAGAGGGATTTGTTCTGTATGAGTCAGTTTATTGTTTTTTTTATAAAATCCTACAGAGTATACTTTTAACAAACGTGAAAAAGAATTCACCACGTGATTTGGATCCATAATTTAATGGGTTCTTCCTTTCTCCACCTTCCACCAAGTGTCATGAAAATTGTACTGGCAACTTTTCCTTCCTGGTGACAAATAAACAAAATATCAACATAACCTTGTTGGTGGAGGCAATAGCTATCTATAATTTATAATAGTATAACAGTCACAGGGAAGATTCTTTTGCATTCAGTATTTTTACTTTTAATGCTTTGACAGGCTTTTACTTAGGAACATTTCCTACAGGACTTTTACTTGTAATGGAGTATTTTAAAGTGTGGTATTGAAACCTCTACTTAAGGATCTGAATTCTTCCTCCACCTCTGCAGTAAAGGAGGGGCTCTTGGGTCTTTAGCTTTCCTTCTGGAAATGAATTAGTGGCCTCATTTTACATTTAGTGAGTGCTCACACAGGCTGCAGAGCCGTTATGCAGCAGTAGTTTTGGTGTGTAGTCTAATTTCTTTCTTTCAAATCACATCGTTAATGAAACAGCACATATTCTGTGATAAATTTATTAGCTGTCACTCACTGTGAGATGTTGATCTGCCTGTGATTTGTCTCCATGAATAGATGTTTTGACTCAATTACAATTCATTAAAATACAGAGAATAGACTTGCTGGAAAATTGCAGATAGATTAAGTAGGATACTTGGATGACATAAAGTTAACCCTCAAAGTTCAAGAGTGCAACAGTGATTTATCATCACTGTTTATTCAGAGCTAGGATAAAAACAATAGAAGAAGTGTATGTGCAGCCTGTTTTCCCCCTGGATTCCTCCTGTCTGTAGCATATTGCAGATGTATTATAGATGACGTCTTGTATTAAGCAGTGGTGAAAGTAGACTTGAGTTCCTGCTGGTGCAATCCTCTATGTCTGAATCATCACTTGGGCTTGTTCTTACTTTATCCACCACTCTGTTTGTCTGCTTCCTCTCAGATATTTGTGGAACTGTTCCTTTCCCCCATTCCCAAAAGTTTCACTTTCAACAGTGGCAATTTTAAAGGAATGGTTCAAATTTTTTGCTGAGAGTGACATGAGAAGGTGTGAGACTGCTCGAAAATATGAAATGTATTTGTAAGCCTCATAGGTGTTGGTGGGTGGATTTTGTTACCTTTGGAAAGAGCTAGAAAAGCTGTTTCCTCCTCTTTCCAGACTTTATGCTAAGCTAACTGGCTGCTGGCATCAACTTCATTTATAGACATGAAATTGGTATCAATCTTCTCATCTAACTTTCGGCAAGAATGCGAAGGGGGATTCACTTGGGGGCTCGCCACTCATTTCTAATTCCAGGTTCCCTTGCATGTTAATTGGAATCTACTACTGTCTCAGTCAAATCTCATTTACAGGACTTAGTCAGTGGACCTCGCTATGTGATTCCAATGCATGAGGCACCCTTTAGCATCAGTATGAGATGCACCGGGTTCTCAACCAACTCCAATGTAAACCCATCTGGGTCATTATTAGATGTTTTGAGCAAAAGACAGTAGTAGCAATAGTAGCAAGTAAGAGTGGGCGGGACTTTGACCCAAGAGAAAGGTCTTCGTGTCCAGTGTGAAACTAAAAGTCAGTGTTGAGTGATTTTGCCAGATCAGTTGTTAATCACGTCAACCAGGATCTTTTCCTAACCATAACTAAGTAGTTGTTGCCTAACCCCAACTGCCAATTCTGTACGAGTCATGACTAATGTCAACCACAGTCTTTTTCTAACCACACCAAGTGGTTTTGTTGCCCAAACCTAACCGCCAACCCCATCTAAGTCACATGAATCGACTCAGGTGACTTACTGCTGATCCCGTCTGCATCAAGATCCATCAAATTTCTGCATCAGGTTACAATGCAAAAGCCATCATTATAACTCCTGGGGCTTCTGCCCAAGTTTTAAAACATGATGAGCAGGGATGAGATCTTGTTGGGTATTTTAACTTAATCCATTAACCCTTTTTTCTTAACCTAACCAAGTTGTTTTGTTGCCTAATGCTAAAGTAGGTTTTGTGATGAAACCATGTTTCCTGTAAGCATAAAAGTTTATTAGAAAATACATGTTGGGCCACTTACCAAGCAGCCATATTGGACAAGTTGAGAATGAGAAAATGTTCACTGTCTATTAGGCTGCACAAATAGCAAAATAAATGTGTATGTTTATTGTAATATACAACATAATCTTATTGTAGGTTGTCATACACATGTTTGTCTCTGGGCATTAGGCTTTTGGTCACACTGAGGTTGAACAGTGCTGCTGTTGTATTTTGTTCTGTGAGGAATTATGAACAAGACAAATATAGTGCATTTTTTTAACTACTCATGTTTGTTTTCTTGATAAAGAATATTAAACATATTGTGAGACTGCAAACTTATATAGTCATAACATTAAAGCAAGTGTGTGTGTGTGTGTGTGTGTGTGTGTGTGTGTACTAAGTTGGTGAGAAACCTCAGTCTAAAGTCACTCTGGGAGTTTATGGCTCATACACTTTTCAACAAGCTGTCCTCTGTCTCTTTATAACACTCATCTCTGCATCACTCCATCTTTTTCTCTGCTTTCTATTCATTTGTAGCTCAATCCCCCTTATTAAATCTCTCTCTCCCTCCCTCTCACTAAGTCTCTCTCTGTCTCTCTCCCTGGTCCCTGCTGGCAGTGAGCTCTAATGAGAAAACACAGGGGACCAACAGAATAATTAGGTTAACGTAGATTTGCATGTCACCGTCCTCTCTCCCCACACACACACACACACACACACACACACACACGCACACGCACTCACATGCGTACAGACAGACACACACTTTGTAAATATGATTATTGCTGAAGGAGGGACAGTTCAAGCCTGTGTGTGTGTGTGTGTGTGTGTGTGTGTGTGTGTGTGTGTGTGTGCGTGCGCGCATGTGTGTGAGTGCATGAGTGCATACTGTACACATATGCATCTCCATGTGCAGATCTGTGTGTTTGTGTGTTGGAGTGTGTGTAGATGTGTCACAACAAGCTACCCTGCACCTTATCACTCTCTCTCTCTCTCTCTCTCTCACACACACACACACACACACACACACACACACACACACACACACACACACTCTCTCTCTCTCTTGCGCTCTCTCTCTCTCTCTCTCTCTCTCTCTCTCTCTCTCTCTCTCTCTCCAGGGACTAACAGATAGCACCCATTACTGTCAGGCTCATCTGCCTCTAATTGGCTGTGATCGGAGCCCGTCGCCCCCGGAGGGCGGGGCCTCAGATTCAATTAAACCGTGTGATTGGTCCCTTTAAATATTTAATGTCCAGGACTAAAAACAGCCAAGGCAACACTTCCTGGAATCAAACTCACTATGACCTATGTCGACAGAGTGTGTCTTTGTGCCTTTAGTCTATTTGTATCAATGTGTGGACAGTGTATGTTTGTCTCTCTGGATCTGTGTGTGTGTTTCACCTTCTTTCATTTTATTTTAGCCTGTGTATATGGATGCATGTACACCTACACCAGTGTTTATGTGTGTCTTCTGATTTAATCTGTGTGCTGATGTACAGTATAAAAAACACTATGTGTGTGTGTGTGTGTGTGTTGTCCCATTTGATTTTATGTCAGTGTGTGTACGTGAGTGGGTGTATGCGTGTGAATGTATGCACGGACAGTCGGCAGTTATATTGCTGTGCGTATACACACTTACAGTGTGTTTGTGTGGTTTATCTTTTTGTGTGTTTAAGTGTGTGAGTGTGCTTGTGTGTGTGTCCCAGTTAATCCGGCAGGCTCAGGGGAGAGTGACTGGAGCCATCAGAGGCTTTTCTCCTCATCCAGCCAGTCCCACAACACACACACACACACACACACACACACACACACACACACACACACACACAGATTGCTGTGGTCTACCAACTATCAGCAAGACAAGAAAAAAAGGGAGGCTTCACTCTTGATGCCACTTAATGAAACATCTTAATTCTAAAAACACACACACATAAACACACTTAGAAAAAGAGAGGGAGGGAGAGGAGGGCATACTAGGCAAAACAAAGAGTCAGGGGATATGGAGAGACACAAACCAAACTTGATTTAGAAAACATTGTATTTTCGAAATGTTGGCTAGCTTCACCTGATGTAGTCTGACAATGTAAAAGATGTCAAAAACAACTAAGCAGAGGAAGAGTGAGTGGGAGGGAGACAGCGAGAGATAGACGACAGTAAGAAGGGAGTGGGAGGTAAAGAAGAGAGGAAGGATGAAGGAGGAATAGGGGGATATAATGCAGACACACTACTATAGAGCACAGGGGTATAAAGAACAGAGGTGACAGCAAGGAAGACTGAAAGAATATGGATGGACAGATGAATGAAAAGATGGAGAGACTTTGGATTACTGGACTATCTTATGATAGACAGTGCCCTAATGTCTTTTAACCATATCACTTAATTCATCATACACGATGATCCATTAAGCCATCGTTAGCTCAGCAGAAATGGCGCAGTACCAGGTCCATTTGCTAGTAATGGTGGGAAGAAAATGTCTAGATAGGGAGTGTCAGTTTAAAAAAAGTGTAATATAATTCATATGTTTACTTTCGGTATTGATCGGATCAGGCTGCCTTTTGCCACTTGGAGGCAGAACTCTGCAACAAGCTAAAAATCACATTAAGAGACTTTCATCCCAAAACAAATGATGTTACCAGTTGTTTCGGTAAGTGCCCTGAAACAAAATTGTTTAAATGACAGCGCCCTCTTGTGGCTGTAATAATTATCATGGGAGAGAGAAGGAAGTCAGGTGACGATGTTATAGAGCGACAAAGTCTGAACAGTGACAACCTGTTCTCATTTCCAACTCGTCAAATTGGCAATTGTTCAGTGAACTTCAGCATTTGATGCAGACACCCTTTAGTGACAGTATGAGACACACTGGGCAGAGGCATTTTTGATGCTCTGAGCAACTGCCATAATATAAAGAACAAGAAAGTCTGCATAGGGCAGGCAGAAGGGAAAGTGGATGTGTCAAACAAACTCCAGAGTTTCACCCAGGAAACCGTTGTCCATGCCCGTCTGTAGTTATTCTAATAAAATTTTGGTGTGCTAGTATGTGTAGCATACTACGCTAGTGACGTATGTCAAGTGAAGTGTGTGATGTTTGTCACATGACGTTACTGAACGTTAGTAACAAAGTACGTATTTTAAGCCAAACCACATTGTTTTTTTCCTTAACCTAAACATGTGCTTTTATTGCCTAAACTTAAGGAATAAAACCTTTTTTTAACCTATGTTCTTAGATTATTTTGAAAAGACACAATGCATGAAACAAGCATAAATTGACACAGTGTCTTGAGTGTCCAAAACTGATGCTTGAGTGGTACCTGAGCCTCATAGTTTGAAGTGTAGACGTAACAGTCAGTTTTTGACAAGTTGGGAGTGAGAAAGTGTCCCTAGCGATGAGGTTTGCTTGGATGGACCAGTCAACATTGGTTTCTTTTAACCATGACCATGATTGTTTCCTAACCTTCAGCTGGTGTTTATTATTGTTCCCATGATGACAAAGGTCTCCTAGCCTTAACCAACAAGAACGTTTAACCCCAAAACAAGATTTTTTTCCCAAAACCTAACCAAGTGGTTCTGGTGTCTAAACCTGACCAAACCGTAATCCGTGGCCAGTGCTGTCATCTTGTAACATAACAAATTTGGGAGTCAGATCAAAAAAACACTCATGTACATTATAAAGGGCATGAGCATGGAGGACTTATTGGCATTCCAACAGCTCTAAATCTGTCTTATTGATGTCCTTAAATGTGTTATTAAGATATTTTTGTTTTATCGCAAGGTGTATTTTTGCCATTAAAGCTAGGTCAGCAGCTGTCCCTGCTTCCAGTGTTTTTGCTAAGCAAGGCTAAGTCTGTCCATGACCTCTCTCCCTACAGAGATGATTATACATGTTGAAGAGGGGTGGTATTGGTACTCAAAGCCTTTAAAGCATTGACCTAAAACCCAGTGCCAAGTAGTATCACAACGTTTTCAGTCAAACGATGCCTGCATTAGATCTCGTTTGCAAAGGTGGTCTAATCTCGAACGCTCCAAACACCCCACTGTAGGAATACATGATGAAGGATGTTACAATATGCTGTTATAAATCAATTTATGTGGCTGATAACTGATACTGATTTCGAAATATCCACTTTTTTCCCTAACTAATTAAAGTGATCATCATTCTGGAGTAGAATTAAAATCATATTATGCATACACACTCTTATTGTGATGGCCCACCAACAGATGGAGACATGAAATACATTGCTTTTCAACGTATGGAATATTCCTTCATTGTACAACAGTCGAAAAATAATGTTGGCCGATTCTTTTTTTCTTTTTCTTTTTTATGGCCAACATTGGCCAATATGGTGCAGATATTATTGTGCATCTCTATCCCCCTGACCCAGCGGGGTAGGGATGCACATTGATTATCACTAATAATAACTTTCTGTTGCTGCTTCTGGAGCCGCCCTTCTCCGGGCAAACAATCAGTTCAACGTTTGCCTTGTCAGCATGAGCTACCGCAGTAGCAGCAGCTAGCACCTTCCACCGCGCTGTTACATGGTTGAAATGGTTTGACTCTATCATTATACCTGCCAATTACCATTAAGTAATATAAGCCATGTGATGCTAACAGTCAGCCCTGTCACTGTTGGTGTGGGGCCGGGTAGACTCCCACAATTGTCCCAAACTCAGAGCAAAGTAGAGAGAAGGACTCAGTGCACAAACTTGCTATTTTTGAATATCCCATTGAGAGAGACTCTCATTCACCTGTTCTATAGTCTCTGTATACAGACTCTACATTCAGTGAATGTAGAGTCTGTAGGCAAACCCCGGAGATCTTGCCCCCGGAAGAAGAGCGGAAGAGCCCTGGTTTCCGGTTGTAGGCTGTTTGTAGTCCGTGTGATATTGACCAATCACGTTTGAGCCGGCTGCAGTTGTTGCCAGGTTAAACAGTCCGTGCGGTGAACTAATGAGGCGGAACATAATTGGCGTCACTGCAAACTCTGAATCCATCGCAGTGGTTCAGCATATTTACTTATATATAAACGGAGGTCGGAAACAGAAATTCGCCTCCTCCGCCCAAATCAAACCTAAATGCCAAAAAATCGAGGGTCTGCCCCCAGAGGCTGTATCGCCATCTGCCAGAAGTCAGACGCCAAATACAGCCGATGGTTTCCAAGAATTCCTGTTCTATTTTGTTCTGAAAATGTCGGCATGCATCCTGGTTTATGAGGACATTAAATGAGGTGCAGATTTCCATCTCTGTCACCAGTGATGAGGAAATACGGTGAGTGCTGGACGGAGCAGTGAGTGAAAACAACCCTGCCCATGTAAGAGTACTGTTTGCAGTTTAAATGCTAAACAGAGCTAGGGTCTAGGTACCATGTCTGAAGGCTTAATTTTGGTTCCAAACCTACTATACTGAAAGTGTCTGGTGGAGACAGGACTTATGGGTATAATTACTGCTGTCATAATTTAGATTTCAAATACCTAACCTTAATGGTGAAAATGGAGTGATTTTTGTATCATTTAAAAAAGAGATTCACCATAAATTAGTAGCTTCCCTGACGTATTTGTGCTATGACGCCTCATATTTATCAAACCTTTACCACATTATGGACACATATGCATATAGCACACAGATTTGCCCAGTCCATGTAAGCAGAAGAATAACTAAATATTTACTGTGTGACATGTTTGCTATCCTGGATCTCTGGACAGGAACCAGAGAATAAACTGAGAGTGCAGGATGTTGGTGGGTCAGACTTCAGTAGTGCAAGACATTTAAACAATCAAAGGAATTGATAAAGAAATACAACGATCAGATCTCCCTATCTTTGTCTGTGTTGGATCCACAGTGTGTCTACATGACATCATCATTGATTTCATTTTCATGGCTCTGACAATCATAGTGATGATGTCATTCTTTCTCAAAAGATAGCTTCCCTTTGCTAAGAGTAAAGGAACCCTCATAAATATTTCTCCTGTCCTTCTGTGAGGAAGACAGATCTTTAGTTCAGCTAGAACTTTGACCTCCACTCCCAGGAGGGACTATTTCTTGATTGAGCTGTATGTATTCTATAGCTAAGACACTTAGGCTGTATAGTGGTACAGTGCAGCTCCACTGATGTGAATGAGAGGAATTTGGTTTAACAGCTTGTTCACACAACACTCTCCCACAGGGTACTTTAAATGTTTGGCTTTAGACTTCCATTGGATGGATTTTGAGATGACTGAGTAACCCTGATAACCTTGCCAGCAGAAGTCTCCAGACAAAACTCTAAACAGATAGAAAAAACATAGACTCTGTTTAGGCTCTTTTTTTTTTGTTTCTTAAAGATAGAATTCAAAAAGAAATTGTGTTTTATTATTTGATTAATTCAGATAAGTGGTTATAAGATTATATAATTTTTTGGCAATTAAATTATAAATATATTTTTAAGGACTGCAAGTGGCAGAACCAGAACCAAATTGAAGCAGAAATTTTCAGACAAAGTCAAAGTCCTGTGCTTTTTATGGTTACATGCAAGTTCTGAAAATCATACCACCACATAGGTTGTTCGTTTCTTCCCTGTAATACGATCCACAGCTTTTCCTACCTTCTTAAGAGCCCCTACTAGTTAGGTTAAGTTTAGGAAAAAGAGTCATGGTAAGGCTTTGTTATGTAACATTACTTATGCAATGTGATGGCTATGTAGGTTTTGTAACGTGAAGTTTCTGATGCAACTTTTGGTTTCACTTGGGAAACACACCCTGTTCTTCTGTGTTAAAGTCCTGTGTTTTTTATTTAACTATACGTCACCTGGCTTGCACACCAACATTTTCCGAACAAAAAAGAACAGGCTGCAGTGAGTCTCTCTCCATAGAGAAAACAGCAGGTTTGTGCATTTAGTCCTTCTCAGGCAAGCACAGTGGTTTAGTGTTGCGGGAGCCCACAGGAATGATACCCCGCTGTGTTTTTTCTCCTATTGAGGATTAGAATATATGCAGTTCACATAATCTGGTCAAAATTAATATCTATTTATTAAAACTTGAAGATCCACTGTTTACTAAAAGAGTATGTCATCCAAGAGAGACAATAAAAACTAATGGAATGGTCAGAGAGGTCATGATGAAACTTAAGGTTTGTTGATCGATTTAATTCATTAACTCATGCATTGAGTAGCACTACAAGTAAACGTTCCACATTAAAAGTTACAGGCAGCCGACCTCAGTTTGTTTATTGTTGTTTGTTGTTGTAGACAGCAGCTGTGAGAGATCATTTTTCATATTCATTTTCATTTATTTCGAGCAGTACAGCATATTTTACAACATAAATGACCTGTATACAACAAAAACTAATAAGGCAAATACTTTGAATAGGAGACATGCAGGTTCGATATTCAAATAAATTCATTAACACTCGAAAAGGAGTGGGAAGAAGAAAACTTATTTAATCCCACCCCCATTTCTCATCAATAACTTAACACGAGTTAAATACTTCCTCCTGTCTTTTAACATCAAACCAGGACAATGAACAAAAAGGCTTATACCAGATTATAATACAGTATACTTATTCCACAGTATCATTATATAACCAAAGTGTGTGTGAAAATAGCAACAATGTAAATTCATGGTAAGAACAACAATACCAGAAAGGTAATGGACAATACATACCAAATTAGTGAGGAACAGCAAGCACACATCAACATTTTAAGACAGAAAAATGATTGAACATAAGTATTAAGACCCGCTCTCTTTATACTGTGACCAGACCATATGTTTATATAGCAGTTTAAATCTGTGGATATTTTGGCTTTGCTTGTGTTGTATATCCAGACTGTTCCAAAGTTTCACTCCACATACAGACACACAAAAACTTTTACGAGTGGTTAGAACTTTAGGTAATTTGAAATCTCCATATCCTCTCAGATTGTGAAAAATGTTGTATATTACTTGGTAGTAATTTGTTGAATGCTTTGAATAAGATTATTGATATATAATGTTTTACAAGATCATGGATTTTTAATAGTTTTGACTGAATAAACAGATTATGAGTGTGTTCTAGAAATCCAACCTTGTGAATGATCGGCACTGCTCCTTTCTGTAATGTGACTAATGGATTATTTGTGCATTGGTAACTGTTTCCCCACACTTCAACACAATACGTGAAGTATGGGAGTACCAAGGAGCAGTATAAAGTACGGAGTGCATTTTCATCAAGGAGTAGTTTCACTTTATTTATAATTGAAAGGCTTTTGGAGATTTTTGTTTTTATGTGTCTGACGTGGGCTTTCCATGATAATTCACTGTCAATTATAACTCCTGAAAATGTATTCTCATCTACATTTTTAATATGGACACCTTCAATCATTATCTGTAGTTCTGAATTGGTTTTAGAATTTCCGAACATCATTGCCTTAGTCTTATTTAAATTGAATGATAATTTATTATTGTCCATCCACTTCTTCAGTTTATTTAATTGTGTTACAAGTGTTTACAAGTTCATTATAATTATTACTTCCAAAGAACATGTTGGTGTCATCTGCAAAGAGTATGAGTTTTAGTGATTGAGATACATCAAATATGCCATAAATATAAACACTGAATAGTTTTGGTCCCAAAACAGACCCCTGGGGGACACCACAAGAAATGCCAAGATTTTTTGATGAATACAGTCTCATTTGAACATATTGTACCCCTCCTGTTAAGTAGCTTCTTAACCACTCCCCGGCAACCCCCCTAATACCATATAGTTTAAGTTTGTTAAGTAGGATTGAGTGATTGATTGTATCAAAAGCTTTTTTAAGATTGATAAAAAATTCCAACAGCATGTTTTTTTTTTGGTCCAGTGCATTAGTGATTGCTTCAATTTTATTTTGTTTTACAGTTATAATTTACTAAAATACGTAAACTTGCCACAGTATTAACTGTGGTTATAAAAGCCTCAAAACCAGTCACAACTCAGCCCTGAGCAGAGTGACCAATCAACCGACTGCAGTGTTTCTAGCTCCACCCTTTACTGCCAGTAAGGGGTGACTAAAAATGAGAATGGCAAGAGACGGCTTCATTGGTACCACACACAACTTTTTACAGTGGAAATGGAAAGAAATACATACCGAACTGAACTGAGCTGTACTGTATTGCTTGGTGCAAAGAAGCTTTAAAGGCCTGGTTCTCTCACTCTTGGTGGTATTATCAAAATTGAAACCATTCATGACCATGTAGTGGGCTACAGTGGTCTGTCAGCTGTAACGTCTACCAACACAGGCGATAGGAAAGTGCTACAACAACACAGGTTCCTGTCCTGTCATGTAAGTAAAGCAAAGAGGAGTTTGAATCGAAACAGAAGGAGAGCCACAAAAAGAGTGTTTTGCTGCCCAGATAGGGCTTTGCATCAGGCAGCCAGAAAAACGACAGAAAGTGTGAGAGAGAGAGACGGAGATAGAGCGGCATAGAAGAAGGAATAAAAGAGGAAAAGCGGTGCCTGTGTGCAAATGTGTGATAAAGCAACGGGTTGGGAGGGTAGAGAGATAGAGAGAGACATAGAGAGGGAGACAGGGACAGACAAGAGAGAGCGAGAGACAAAGGGAGATAGAGGAACGTAGAGACAGTGAATAGACTGTTGAAGGCAGGTTTCACTTGCTCGAAACTCCATTTTCTCACAGTGACTGTGTTGTGTTGTGATGTGATGTGTGAGCAGAGATTAGCTCTATGAAACAACCTCTGTTGACTCAATTTATTGAATTTTACTGTTCTGAATACCAATAAAGAATATGATATTTACTCTGCAAACAGCAGAGCACTGGCTACACACTCAAGAGCTGCCGAATGTGTGTGTGACTGAATAAGTATCCGTGTCATTTATTACAACACACACGCACACAGTCATAGGACATTGTGATCATGTAACAATTATGATAGCATTATCATCAAGCATCTGTGTACTATATGTTTGCATTCACGCAAATAATTTGCTGATACACACGTTCGTGCAGACATTTGTGTTTAAGCATTATGCTTGTATGTCTGTCTGTCTGTCTGTGTGCATGCATGCGTGTGTATGTGTTTGTGTGTGTGTACATGCGGTAATGCGCTGCTGCTCGGTCGTTTAGCTTGTTGACACTTTGGGGTCAGAGCCATGCAGGGTGAATGGTGTTGGCTGACAGCGTGGAACCTCTTCATTATCCAGCCATAATGTTCTCATCGCCGTCGGCTCCTCGGCTCCCTCCTCTCCCACGTCCCCTTGCTGCCACCAACCCCACACACACTGCCACCACCGCCACCACCACCACCACCCTCCATCATTCTTCTTCTGCCCTTTCCCTATCCATCCCTCCCCTCCTCACCTGGCTATTTCCCTCCGTGCTGCTATTCATCGCTGTCGATTCATCCCCCAGTTCGCTCCATGTCTTTTTTATTCTCCCTCTCTGTGCCTCTCTCTGTGTATCTGTTTCTCTCTCTCCCTCTCTCCATCTCTCTGACCCCATTCCACTGAAGTTATTACTTTTTTCTCTGTTTCATGCTTTCCTCTCTTCCTCTCTTCATTTTTACCTTCATTTGTCAATTTGCTCTGATTAATTGCCTTTACTGCTGTGACTTTTTGACAGAAACTATACTGCCAAAATAAAACAAGCTTTGCAAAAGTATTAAACAACATTTTTTATGCATTCAACCCCTATCAAGGTGATAAATTACAGCATTTAGATACAAGGGGTATGAAAACATAGCACATAATGGCCAACATTTATAATGTGTTCATTAAGTGGTTTAAAGACATGAACTGTGCAGTACCGGCTACAACAGTTCTGTTTGTTGCATGCCACAATACAACCGTATTAAAAGCAACAAAACAGTGTATAGATAACTTTACTGTTCTTACCAGTTAAAGTTTGTTCTGTGGGTGGCACCAGAAAAAAAAGCCAGGATGCTTTATCACCTAGCAGCAATGTGTTTAGAAAATGAATGCGAAGTACCAAGTGGAAAGTACACAGCTGGCATCTGACTTCAGTATGACATCAGAAAGATGTTGGACTCTTGCGTTGGACAGACATAAAATTTTGGTTTGAATGGAAATTGGGTTGACAGTATTTTAAATGTCTAACAATGTCAGAATGTAATGTTTTGTGAATGTGAACACTATGATATTTTGCAGCCATTCAGTCTTGTTGCCATAATTTATGACTTAATTTCATTATTCTATGTCAAGATTATGTTGGCATAAGATGTTTGTAACATGTCTCATTTTGGTTACTCAACAACATGACTTAAAACCAACAAAATATCAACATCATTTGTCATCAGTATTCTATTGACGTTGGCATTAGATGTTATCCTGACATTTGGTTTTGGTCACCTGATGTCACAACCTAAATTTAATCCCCACCCTGTGTCACACTTCTTTTACACCAAAGGGAAGTTAAAAAATAAATTGGTAGATTAGTCATTATATATATATATAATGACTAATCTACCAATTTATTTTTTGGACATTCAATCCTGAGTCATTTTAAACTGAATACTGACTTAATGTTAACATAAATGACACATAAATACCCATTTTAATTACACTATATAGATACTACTCAATACCCATTGGTAGCTTTGTCACCTTCTACCTATGCCAATCCTCAATGCCTATGTGCAGTTTCACATAGATTGACCACGTCAGTGAGTAGAAAAACGTGGGACAGACAGAATGACTGACAGACAAAATAACACACTGACAGTTTCCGTGATTATGTACAGCATACCATACCATGACTTAGTCATACCAAAAATTAGAAAAAAACCCCAACAACATTGGGCCACAGGGGGAGCCACAGCGATCAGTCGCATTTTAGCCATTTTTAAGCGTTTTTCTGTTGTTATAGCTCCACCCAGTTGCCAATTAGAGTTAAATTTCTCCAGTCAACTTGAGGCGTCCTGTTCTACATATCTACCAGGTTTAGTAAAAATCAATATGGCGGTTAGGCTTAGATAAGAAATTAGCTCTCTAGCGCCCCATTTTGTTTGATGGGGTCAATAATGGAGGGGTCCCCTCAGATTATGTGTGGTCATATGCCTACAAAGTTGCGTGGTGATCGGTGAAACCCTTGAGATGTTATACACCTTTATGTGATGAGCCACGCCCTCCACAATATTCATTGCCTTATAGAAGCTCAGATTTAGTAAGTTTTCCAACTTTTGCCAAGAGGGAACTTTAGATATTGGTCCCTAGATTATGTTCACCGAGTTTCATGCAGATTGGTCAAACTTCCTAGGAAGAAATCGATTTTAAGTGTTTTTCAAAAAATTCAAAATGGCGGAAAATCCATATCACCAGAGGTTATGGGTTCTAGAGGCAAATTTGTTCCTCATGAGGAGAGGCATCTCTGTGCAAAGTTTCATGTCTCTACGACATACGGGGCATGAGATATTCCCATTCAAAGTTTGCAATTCAATTGGTTGCTATAGCGCCCCCCTTTGGCCAATTGATGTAATATTGCTTCATTCACATCCTCTCGTGAGCCTCTACCACTGTGCCAAATTTCACATGGATTGACCAAGTTGGTGAGGAGAAAAACGTGGAACAGAGACACCCACAGACAGACAGACAGAGTTTTCGTCATTATATAGTAAGATATAGTAAGATAAGATATTAGTATTTTATGTATTTTTTCATGAAAAGAAGATCTGTTGCTCGGAGTTATTGTCATTTCCACTACACTGTAATGTGTAATGTAAATTCAGTTTGTTTGTTTGTTTTTAGTTTTTTTTTTAGAGTTTGTTTATTTGGTGATCGCAGCAACAGTCATGTGACAGGAGAGCACATGGCTGAGGGACAGTTAGCTCCATGGAGGGAACTGTTTAAGAAGAAATCGAGGTAATTTTTGCTCAATCATGAACAGGTTTATTGGCTATCATCTCCAAACAGCCTATATGTCCTTTGAAATTACAAATAATAAGAAAAACAGCATTTTATATGGTCTATTTTGTGTATATTTCATGTTTACACTAAAACAGACATTTGCAGGATAACTTTTCATGGGATTTAAAAAGAAATGTTACAAAATTCAATTCAATTCAATTCATATCACTTTATTTATCCCCAAAGGGCAATTTAAAAGTCAAATGCAGCTATTTCCGTCACTTTGTTAGCTACAATAGAAAAGAAAAATAGTCATGAAAATATTTATTTTATTGAAAATATTGTATCAATACATTTCTCTAAATATGTGTTAGATTTTCAAAAGTGTCCAGACCAAAACAGGCTATAGTTGAAGAATGACCCGCTGGCGTAATGTAAAATATAATATAAAATATTCTCAGTGGTTAACATCCCTACTTTGTTTACAGTTGTGTTGACGATAGAATACAGTTTTATCACACCTTTACAGTACAGCTCTTCACTGTGGTCCAGTGGTTTTGGATAGAACCTAAATGGTGCTTTAGAGAAGTTTTTTTAAGGTTCAAACCGTTCTATTGACACATTGGAGTCTGTGATTTACTCATTTTATATATATATATTTTTTAATGTTAATAAAAGGTTCCACTAACATGTACAGCCTGTGTGTCATGTTGAGTGTGATGTGTTGTAAGTGAGAATGTTCATCCCTCCGTGGTCTCGCTCTGTGTCTCTCTTTCAGGACTTTATCTGTCTTTCTCCAACCTTGGCCCTCCACTTTGATGTGGCTCTCCTCTGCAGCCTGCACTGCATCTCTTCCTCTCACATTTACCTGTCTGTTCCCCTTTCAAACATCTCTCCTGCCACACATTCTCCTCTCCTCAGCTCTGAGCCCTATTTTCTCTCACCCCTCTGCTTCTCATTCCTCTTTTGACTGCCAACTTGCCTCACTCTCTGCTGCTTCATTCTTCGACCCTCCACTCCTCTCCCAGTCACTCAATACTTTCAATTTACTCTCCTCCTCTCTAATCTGCGACTCCATTCATCCCGTGCTCCCCTTCATTATCTCCCCCTATCGTCCTCCGCCTTCTGTCCTCCTCCCGCTGTCGGCTTGTCTGAAGGATGGATTCAAGGATCCTCTTTCTCCATGCACTCAATAGCTCATATACTGTATGCTCCCACTGTTGAATGTGTGTCATATTGACACGTGACTTATTTTGTGCTTATTTGTCCCTTGCATAGCTGATTTTTTGTGTGAATATCAGTGTGTTTAAGACACTGCAGTTAATAACTCCTAAAATGAAACAGTCCAATGTGTGTTATACTGGGACTTAGTAAAGGTCACAATGTTTTCATGTTTTACCTGTAGGAAGACTAACTTAGGTTTACTCAAGTTCTGTTTTAATGACAGTACTTGCTGAATTGACTTGAAAAGATGTAATGCTATAAAAGTGGAGTAAATGACATCTTTTCAAGTAAATTTTGCATGCCACGGCTTCAGGGCACTTGGATTACGACGGATGAGCCGTTCAGACGTTTTTGAAACGCATTAGCGGAGTTTTATTACATTTTCAAAATGATTTTGGACGTGGGTTCCATGTACTTAAAGAGTATGAAAAAATCCGGCTAGCTGTTATCGTCTGATACCCCGAATGAGTATTTTCATTCATTAGGGTCCGGGCAGCTAAGCTGCCAGGACACTACTGTAATCCTAGGTCTTCTTTTTCTTCTTCTTCTTCTTCTTCTTCTTCTTCTTCCGAGGAAATCATACTTCCCATGGGTGAAAACTCACCAAACTTTGCACAAAGGTCCAGTCTCATGCCAGATATACTCAGCTGTAAACTCAAGCCAATAGTCCTGATGGTGGCGCTACAGCAAGCATCTAAAGTTCAAAACTTTGAAAATTCATAACAAATCAACCATACGTGCTACAACTTTACAACTTTCATCAAACTGTAGCCCCAATACTGAAGAAACTTTTGTACATTTAAACCTATTAAAAATTATGAAGTCCATCACTGTTTTTTTTCAAAAACTGTAAAACTTCTTAAACCTATCTCCTCCCACAATTTTTGCTCAATTGACACCAAACTTGCTACAGAGCATCTTCAGACTGTCCTACAAATACTATGTTTCTCAGATTTTTGATTTATCAAAAATTGAGCCTACAGTGCATCAAAATTTTTGACTGTAAACGGTACTGTAAACATATACATGCAAATTCTTGCTAAATAAATCTTCAATGTTCATGAAAAAAAGACAAAATTCTAGAGTCATGGTAGATGATGTTTGGAAAATATCAGAATTTTATTTCAAAAACTGAATTTTTTTTTTTTACAGCATTTTGAATTTCGCTCTAATGTGAACAATTGGAGTCAATGTAAAAATGGCAATGTTATGTCCAAATCTGATTCTTTTTGTTTTTCAGGTAATCAAACTCCTCCCCTATAGTTTCCCTGACTCCTCTATGTTGCTGAGCCGGGGTCGTAACAGACAATTTTAAACATCGATTTTTCACTTATGGAGCAAATTAATCATTGTTAAAAACAAATTACCAACATCTCCATGCTGTCTAGATGCAATATGTGTATTTTCAGATTTTTGTCTTAATAACTGATTTTTTTTTTTACAGTGGTTTCAAATCTGCCTTTCCATGCACGGATGGCTGCTTTCCTACACAACAGTGAATGGCTTACTCAATTTGTGAAGGCACTGTTGAGTTGCTATTTGCCAATTAGCTCAGAGTGATAGATGATGGCCTTAGGTTCCAGAGGTTGAGGGTTTGAGCCTCAACTGGTGCAGAATCCACATTGTAATGTAAACATCTTCTGGTGCTCCAGCTTATTGCTTAAAATTGCCTGAGCGTGACTGATCACTGCAGAATCTACAAGTCTTTTTTTCTGCTAGAAAATCTGCCTTCTCATGCTTGAAAATAAACCAAACTTTGCACAAAGATCCAGTGTCAATACTTCAGTGTGAAACCATCTGAGGCTTCTCACTTTGCACATAGCTCAACTAGTTAAACATCAGTTTTTCACTTATGAAGCAAATCAATCATTGTTAAAATAAATTACCAACATCTCCATGCTGTCCAGATGCAGTATGTGTATTTTCAGATTTTTGTTTCGATAACTGAATTTTTTACAGTGGTTTGAAATCTGCTTTTCCATGCATGGACGGCTGCTAAACCTGCATGTCTGGCTTAGTCAATTTGTGAAGCTACACATGAATTGTCACTGACTAATTAGCTCAGTGAGATAGAAATTGATTCTTAGTCTTAGGTTGTGAGTTCAAGCCTCAGCTGATGCAAAAGGCAGGTTGTGTTGCTAAATTCCTAAATGTCTTCCAATTCTTCTGCTTGTTGCTCAGAATTGCATAAAAATGCCAGGACCCGACCCATCACTGCGCAGCAGCTATAATTTCCTTTAATACTTCTGTCTCTCCAAATTGAACTAAAGGGAGCAGGTATCTGTTCCATCTGCAGTCTCTAACTGGAGTGATGTTGTGCACTGTCAAACTACAATTACACTTACATTTTGTGCAACCAGCATCAGACTGTTGTAAAATAACCACAGGCGTGTTGGGGACAGGGTGCTTTTAAATCAGTTAACACAGCTTCACAAAAAAAGTGAATCTTTGATACTTTTTGCTCTGCTTCTAACTCTCAGGACTGTTCATTCCTGTCAGTTTTTTCACCAATTGAATCCATCCTAAACACCGGTTAACCATAGTAGGGGCTGCATAATATCTTTGTTTAGAAAAGACTGGCAAAAATTTCGCTTGGAGCTCGACCCTTTTTAATTATAATACAGGTAGATTGGAGGTTGTGATGAGTATCATGATGTGACAGACACTGCTCAAGTTCCAAAGTAAAGTTCAAAAATGATTTTTGTCCCAAGTGCCAGACAGCAATAAGTTTCCTGTGAGGATAACTCTCTGCAGGGTTCCTAAACTGTCAGTGTGTCATGAGCTCTGTGATTAAATGGGGTGAAAGTAGTGAATGTAATGAGTCATGACTGTCACAGATGTTAATACACTCACCTATTATAATGTGTTATTTTTAATCCTACCCCATGTCCAAGTGTGCCACAGGTGCGCCAAGGGAGCCTGACCATGAAATTACTAGAAGTCTGTTTGGCACTCTCCTGATACACTTTACATGCTCCCATTCTATTTTTTTTAAAAATTTCATTTTAGTTCATTTTGTAAGTACACAACATCATTTCACTTACTTTTCCATTTTTCTGAAGTCTATTTTAATTTTTATTTCAGTTAACTAAAATGTTTTTTTCACACTTAGATTTGTGTTAAATTTGTTTACTTTAATAAACCTTTGTGTGTAGTACACACCCAAAAGAGAACACTTTTTATCAAGAGAGACTTCGGATATTGAATCCAAAGTGTACTGGAGTACACAAACCAGAGGCCATTCCATGCCCCACGACAACGTGTTTTTATTTTGTTTGTTTTTTTCTCACCTGACTTGCCTGGCATTTTTCAATTGTATCAGATTCAAGCTTCATCCAAACATAATGTCCTGGCAAACCTAAGGGGGGATACAGAATGTAATGGAAAAATCGACAACATAGTAAATGAAACATCACACAATGACACACATTTGAGCTACATTATGTCGACAGCTACAGAAAATAAATTTGCTGATATGTTAATTCCACAAAAGATTACTGTAATAGAACACTAAAAATGTTCATGTGTAAGCAACTCCACATGCCTCACATCATCAACACTGAATGAATGCTGACTTATTGTGCACACAGTTGAGACCATCCACCATAGACCAATCACATCCTTCTATTACTCAGCTGTCTGCAACATCTTGTTGATCTCCTTAATTATTTGTCTTGAGAGAATTAAACCCCTTCCTGTGGTGAGTGGCTATTGTAAAACTGTGATAACAGCCCTGTGGTGTCCTGATTCAGGAGAGTAATGGACTTGGTTGGAGTGAGATCTGATCCTCAGATTGTCTCTTTAATTTCTTAGTGTTTAACAAGTGTAATTGCTATTATTGCTAAAGCCATTCATTCTTTCAAACCCCAGCCAATCAAGATTCCAATGTTTTGTTTCACTGCTGAAGATCAAGATGAACTGTGTGACTCCTGCATCGTCTTCAATTACAGGTACAGTAACAAATACTATACAAAATGAGCTGTCTTTTGCTCTCTGTTGGTTAGAGATGGGTATCCTTATCCACCCCTACACATGGGCAGGTAACACATAAAATAACAGGAGACATGCTGAAATATTTCAAAAGAACGCAGCTCTGTGAAGCTGTTGGTGACTCAAAACAAAACACAGAAGCTAATGGAAAAGATCTGAGCTTTTGGCCATGTGGAGAAATAGCACATATACAGTACAGCACTATGGCCTATACTCCAAACTAAATTTGTTTTAGTATAATTACTGTGTTTGGGTACCAAAACTCAATGCCAATATGGCACTGATTCCCCTATGACCAGTCACAAAGCAGATTTTGGTGCAGGATAGTGAGTGTGCAGTCACAAGAGAGAGAGCGTGTATGTAACAGTAATGTGCGACAGTGAGGCTGTGGTGACTGAAGCATGGGGTATTAGGTTAACTGTTATTGTTAACTGTTAACTGTTATTAACAGTTATTTGTCAGTGAATAAATGCTACAACTCCGAAGGACCCAAGCCAAATTCTCGTGTCTTGCTGCCACGTGAAAAGGGAGTTAGCCACATACTTTGCGACTGAAATTAGTTTTGAATGGACACTGTCCATTCCTTGACATCCACCCCTGATGCTCTTGGCTGAGAAACTTTTTTATTTCAACAGCTGTACAAATGGAATTGCTGTCAGATTCATATATCAGCATGATTAGGGTGACCATATTTTGATTTCCAAAAAAGAGGACACTCGGCCCGGCCACAGTATACTACTTAAATAATACCCGCAGTTTACTCAAAGATGCCTTATCATTTTAATATATTTAAAGTTTATATGTATGGATAGAAAAGTTCAGTTATATTACAAAATAATATCTCTCAAAGACAGAAATTCAGATAGGACAAACACACACACACACACACACACACACACACACACACACTAGAGTGTGGCTACCCAATCCGAGCCCGACGATACCCGACAGGTCGGGCTGGGTTTGGTCAAAAATGTATAAATTGTTTTCGGGCTCGGGTCGGATTCGATCAGCTTTCAGTGAAAATGTAGTGTAAAAATAAATAAAATCCTATTGTCTGTCCTGTTTATTCCTTGGGAACTGTTATTTATGTGACAACACCTGAACATAACACACACAGACACTGGCTGTTTGTTTCTACCTCTCCCCTCGCTGGAAGTCTGGGACCTTCGGCCGCCTCCGCCTTGATTAAACGCTGAAAATTAAATAAAAGAGGGAGACAAGTTTTCCTATTTTATCTTATTGTTATATTTCTCCCTCTCCCCTCGCTGGAAACCTCGGACCTCCCGCCGCCCACTCCCGTCTCAAACACGGAGCATTATCATCAATTTATAAACACCCCCCACACGCCCTGGACAGGACGTGAAAAGTGGACATGTCTGGGCAGACATGAGAGCCTAAGCATGATCTCATCCCAACTTGTCAGTGGACATTCACGTCTACCTATGATGCACAAGGTATCCTCCTGTGTCTGTTACTGATGTTCCGAGACATGGTCTCAAGTCCAAAACACACTGGTGTGTCACATGACGGCG
Organism: Epinephelus awoara; assembly: GCA_035609425.1. Lineage (NCBI taxonomy): Eukaryota > Metazoa > Chordata > Actinopteri > Perciformes > Serranidae > Epinephelus > Epinephelus awoara. The sequence continues at coordinate 8,340,214 of CM069299.1, read as the reverse complement.
GCGTCATTAACGCAAGTCAAGTGCAGCCCCCAACACACACAGAAAGCGTTGCGCTGCAGGACGTCAACTGGAATTCTATTGCGCACTCCACTCTAGGTGGCGGTAGTGTGCCAACCCGACGGTACCAATGTGAGTTGCTTATTAATATATGATGATAGATGGCACCAAAGTTCTTCTTCTTTGCTCTTCAACTGAGCTGCTACTATGGGAGCTGGGAAGTACAAAACAGGCTTTTTCTCTGAAAATAAGTGCTTTTTCAAGGGCGCCGATGCTGGAAAATAGGACAATAGCAAGAAGTGCCGCGGCGTGTCATGTCGACGCGCGTCGACATGCCGCTGGTGTGGGTTTGTAACTAGAGAACAACGAGGGCATCTGTTTTGACACGCGTTGTACGGCGCCGGTTTGTTTTGGCCTTCAGTTTACGCTTATTACATGCGTCGTGTCTTTTCCATTTTTACAGGAAATGCATAGTTTCTTCTTGTTAGATGCATACAACTTACAACACCAGTAAAGCACCTCATATTTACGTACGTATATGCATATGCAAAAAAAGCAAGTGGTTAGGTTTAGAAAAAACATCATGGTCGCGAGAGGCAAACAGCAGGTTCCCAGGTGAAAGTCTTGGGTTGGTTGGACCCATCTACATCTCCTCCTAGCAGCCCTATAGGGATTTTCCAGCTCCTCACATAATGTTGTAACTGGCAGCCTTTAAAAACTGACGCTGCCCGACAGTGTTATAAACTGACACCACCCAGCAGGGCATCATACCGCTGCGAAAGGTGACTTTTTACATTAGTGTCTGACACCGAAATGACTGACAAAGTGGTGGTATTTGTCGACTTTGGGAATGAGAAAGTAATTAGTAGTTAGCTGGAAAGCAAAGGTAAGTGGGAAACAAAACAAACTATTTTGAATTTACCTAACAGTGGAGGGGATTTTGTTTTATGGTCTCCCAGTGTGGATGTGTGTGTCAGGGTTTGGAGGGAGACTGTGTCTGGCAGCCCTCCATAGCCCAGGAGTGAGCAGAGTCACCAGTGCAGAGGGATTTTGGCCTTTGATTTTTCAAAATGTGATATAATTGAGAACATTTGGAACAAAGCAGTTAATTTCACAGTAAAATGTTGAAGGACCAGCTTAACACATGAAGTTGAGTTAACTCGTCATGAGGAGCCCCACTCAGCCTGTGAAAGCTGTTGTGTTGTCTGGCTCTGGAGGAACTGCCATCGGGTTTGACTGAACTTGGGCCTGGAGACCGTACATTTAGAACAGAAAGCCTGCATTGCAAATTTGAGGTGATATGTGTGAAAGACAAGGACATTCTCCAGGCAAGGGCAATCTAAATATAGGATCCATTGTTTTAAGAGTTTGACTCACACTAGGGACAGCTGCTGGAGAGTCCCTTTAGCATAAACAACACACTATCCAGGAACATGCACCTCAGTGACTAATGCAAAGAAGCATGATGTCTTTGACCACATGCAGGTGATGTTGTACTTGATCAAGACCATGTTAAGCAGCCTGAAGCACAGAGTGCTGATTAAAGACAAGTGTTGCAATTTGCCATTGCATTAATGCATCATATGTAAAGCATTATAGAGGCTCTTTGACAGTAGCTGGGGGCCCACTACATACTTCTTGTGAGGTGTACTGGTCACTTTAAGCTGGACACTAAAACATACTGTTTCTGTACTTGGTCTGCCACAGACATCATCTAACTGGGCACAGCAGTTACACACTGTGGTATACCTGAAGCCATAATAGTATATTGATTGACAACATGTAGCAAATCAAATTCATAAATGGATATTATTTATTGTTATTCCCTTGCTTCTGTACAAATTGGGTGACAATATCTCATCCGTCTCGTACTTTCTTCTGTTTGTACCACATTTTACAATGTGCTCTGGCAATGTGTTTCAATATGGTCATGCCAAATAAAGCCTCTTTGAATTGAATTGAATAGTATATTTTACACATTACAAATAGATTATCCACATAAATGTTGATGTCGATAAAGACATCAAGAGGCTTTCTCCCAAGACTGTACTTGGGTGGGACTTAAACAGAAGTTGTTATTTTAAGCCTGAAATTGGTGTGGGTGATCCAAAGTTGCTGTAGCCTATTTATTTTAAAGCTATTTACAGAACAATCTCAGGACTGAGCTTCAGATCATTTTTGATCACAAGAGTAACGGACTGCCTTCATCACAAGTACGGATATTGACAATTTGTTCGGATGATACTTGTACTTGAAAAAAGGTACATTATCTGTAGTTAATAGCCTACTTGTTTCATCCGAGTATTCGGCTCAACCCTAGCAGTTATGTAATCAAAAATCAAATCAGATCATGATTGAATGTGTTTTGTTATAGCTGTAGTGATTTTACTCATGGTTTATGCAACCCTTAATTCTTCAGTTTGTTTGGAAATGAGTGGGACCTTTGTAGCTGAAGCCTTATTTTATTCTGACAAAACACAGTTCAGTTAAATCATATGTATAAAGGTAAGCTGTTCCTCAGCCCACCTATTACCAAGTTAATCGTTGTTGTCAAGAACTAGAACACTTTCCAACCTGGACCAAAAATTGTGTTAATTAGTGAGCTTTTAAGTTGTTAGTAGGTAGATTAGGTCTTACCTTTAGACAGAGTCAGTGAAGCAAGAACTCACTGACACTGTTTTCATTGATCTAAATAAAGCATTTGACACAATAAATCATGAAATATTAATCAACAAATTACAGCAATATGGGGTCAGGGAACTAGCACTAGAGTGGGTAAGAAGCTATTTAAATAACAGAAAACAATTTGTGAAGATGGGAGAGATACAGTCAAGATGTTTGGATATTGTATGTGGAGTTCCATGAGGGTCAGTGCTAGGTCCAAAGTTATTTATCATCTACATCAATGACATAATATAAAATATCACAAATCCTCAAATTCATTCTTTTTGCAGATGACACAAACATAATTGGTTCAGGTGAAGATTTACAGGAAATATTGGACATTATCACCTCAGAATTCAGCAAAATAAAACACTGGTTTGACGAAAATAAGTTATCACTAAACTTCAGCAAAACAAAATTCATGATATTTGTTAACAGTAAAATAAATCAACAAACACGGGTACAGATAGAGGGTGTTGAAATAGACAGAGTACATGAAACAAAATTCCTTGGGGTGATAATAGACAACAAAATTTCCTGGAAATCTAACATTACACACATATGCACTAAATTATCGAGTAGCATTTCTGTCATGGCCAAAGCATGTCACTTCCTGGACAACAAGTCACTCCACATCCTGTTCGATTCACTGATCTTACCATACTTCACTTACTGCACAGAGGTTTGGGGCAATACATATAAAAGTTCACTACAAACAATATTCATACGGCAAAAACGAGCAATCAGAATAATTCACAAGGTGGACTTTCTAGAACACACTAATCCACTATTTCATAAATATAAAATATTCAAATTTCATGACATTGTTGAATTTCAAACAGCACAATTGATGTACAAAATTAGGAATAAATCAGCACCAATCCACTTACAAAACATGTTTTATGAAAGAGAGGGAGGGTATAATTTAAGGGGAAATTTAAATTTCAAAACTTGCAAGTACCGAACAACTGTGAAAAGATTTTGTATTACAATCAACGGAGTAAGATCATGGAACAGACTGAATGTGGAGCTTCAACAATGTCCAAACATCACCCAGTTTAAAAAGAAATACAATCATATCATTTTTACAAAGTACAGGGAAGAAAGGTTTTAAGGGTATGTAGAGATAAATAGATATAGACATGTGTATATCGTAATTGCATTTATATCTATTTATATAAAAAAAATAAAGTACATATTGTGACTGTATGTATAACTATTTATAGATAAGTTATCCATATTATATTACATAATTTTATAATATATGTTATAATATTGTATTATGTATTATATAATAATATATATATATAATATATTATATTGTAATATTATATTATCTAATATTGTCTTACTTTTCTTTCTTATTATATTTCTACGTAATTTTATTATATCTTCTAATTTATAACACAATTATATTATATATATACTATTACTATACTATTATTTGAATATATACTAATGTATATACTATTCCATAAATATAGGATTTAAAAATAAGGATTTGAGTGTGTGAAATTTATAAGTTATTTTGTACGGATAATTTATTTTATTTTTTTACTTTGTGTTTTAAAAATATGATTGCATTATTTAAGAATACAGATTAGGGGGTAGAATTATAAAAGTTTTTACTTTTTACTCTACTCCTTTTCGAGCATGTTGACTTATGTAACTTTTCTTTTTAATTGTTTGTCATTTGTTTTGTTCCTTGTATTATTATTTTCTATTATTAATAGTATTATTTTCTTGTTCACTTTCTTTTTTTGTCTGATTTCAGTGCTGTATGGTTTACATGTTCGAAAAAAAAAAGAAAAAAAAAGCTGTCTGTTAAGCTGTTTCCAGTTTTTGAGTTAAGCTAATTGGCTCAAGCTAGCTCGTCAAATTGCATTCTTTCAAAGTGTTGAACTGCTCCTTTAACCATGATGACAATCTTTACCGATCCAAAACCAAGTGCTTTGAGATGCCATGAAGAGATATTTAAGGGAAAAAACAGCAGATGTGCTCACCATGAAAACTGTAACTTTGCAGACACATTAGTTAAAAATGTGTCTTCATTACGGTGATAAATGTAGAGCAGTTATCCAAACAGCAATACATTTCTTTCAAATTTGTATTTGCTGTTGCAAATTAGTAGTATACAAACCTAAGTTTTAGGAGACAGGGTTGCATCTTTGAGTTGAGTTACAGTTGACCTGAAGTGGCGTCCAAGTATTTTATTCATTCTGAAACACAGTGCAAATAAGACTGATTTGTCTATACCTGAGTCCATAAAGAGACACCTATCTAAAAAGACAATTCCTTGAGGAAGTTTTACATCTAAGTGGTAAAATAATGGACAAAAACTCGATATTGGCCAGCATCAATGTAAAAATATCCATGTGCGTATCGTCTGTGAAAGCCCACCTGTATCGGTGGAGCCCTGCAATGTGTGCTCAGAGAGCAGAGTGTACTTGTGTGTCCATGCATGCGTGAGTGGACTGTCAGTAGTCACAGCAGTGCCAGTACTTCATATTCATGTCTCTCTCTCTCTCCCTCTGTCTCTTCGTCTCTCCCTCTTTCTTTCTTTCTTTTTCCCTGCGTCTCTCTCACCTGTTCATTTGTCGCTGCTTGACAGTTCTCATTATTGCCTTGGCACTAGCTCAGCATGTCCTGCCAAAGCAAGACACTGAAATGGAATTTGAGAAAGAGGGAGTGTGTGGGAGATTGTAAATGAAGAAAGGGAGGAAGATGCTGACAGAGAGAGAGAGAGAGAGAGAGAGAGAGAGAGAGAGAGAGAGAGAGAGAGAGAAAGAGAGAGAGAGAGAGAAATGAGAATCAGGAAAAAAGGGGAATCAAATGAGAGAAAAGGGAAAAAAAGACAAAGAAACAGGGAGTGGTGTTAGTGAGCGAGGGATGCTGCAGCATAATTAAAAGTACTTAACTCTTGCTAGAATGACAATGAAGAAGCACAAACAACACTGACAAAGGTATTAACATGGACACGCATACCTCTACACAGACAAACACCCACACTGACAACACGGACACCGAGCCACAACCGCCGAGCGTCAAGAGGGCCACACTGTACACACCACAGTCTCATTCACGCACCAACATGACAGGAGCACAGGACTTTATTCTAACTAAAGGTGACTGCTCTGACACTGTCAGACATTGAGGTTACCACTACTGAAGCCACTGACTGTCATTTACTTATTTATTGACTGTGACGTATACTTATCCAGGGATTGCCTGTAGTTGACGTTTCTGTCAGTGTTGCTCACTTCTTTTACTGTCCATCCATGGTAGCGACGTTTTGTCTCTTTTATTCAAAAACTTGGGAGTAGTTGTAATGTTCCTTACACCCCAAAATACAAGGTCCGTCTGTGAATTTGAAAGTGCTTACTGAATTACAGTTTCTTGATAGAGAAAAGTCCATTTCATTTTCTCCATGTTAGGTGACTAGAGGTATTCATGAAGAACACAGGGTGACATGAACAATGACAGCTGGACTTTTGTGCAGTCCATGGACTTTAGACTCAACAAAACAAACACTGGCTGCACATAGGGCCATTTGCATTGTTGTGTTTGATAAAAGGTAAAAGAGAAGTTAACAACAACTCTTAAGGTGCAGAAGGGACATCTGATCTTGTGCACGATTAACCTTGAGTAGAAGCTGAAGATTGCACTTTGTAGAAATCCGTTAAGACATAAGAGGGATAGTGCACCCAAAAATGCTTTAACGCGAGACCAGCAAAAGCACGTGAACACACATGAATGCGGTGCCCATGTCTCACGGTCTCGCGCAAACGCACACACGAGAGCGTGGTGCACAGAGAGGCAGTTAGAGCTACAGGCTACAATGAGGCTAAAAACAGAGTTAAAATGACGTTTTTTTCAAAGAACTTTTTGTGTCGGGACTTCAGGACACTTGGATCACTTCGGACGAGCAGTATGGAGATATTTTGTGGTTTCAATTATGTGTTTTTGGACGTTTGAATCTTGGGCACCATAAGCCTCCATTAGGTGGAGTTGTGTTGCTACCCCCTCTCCCCTGGGATCTCCACAAGTGTTGTGAGGACTCTAAAACTTCACCAGTGACAGCAGAGGCTCAGTGACAATGCAAGACAAAAAAAACTGACTCAAACAAAAGATTTCTGAAGTAGTATAAAGCCCATACAGCTGGGACCAGACCCAGTATTCACTTTGATAGGGCTGTGTGTGTGTGTGTGTGTGTGTGTGTGTGTGTGTGTGTGTGTGTGTGTGTGTGTGTGTGTGTGTGTGTGTTTGCAGAGTAACACTAAACAAAGCAGAGGCTAACTGTCAAAGTCTGAAGGCTGCTGGTTATTTCCTCTGTGAGAACACACCATACACTCACTGTATGCACACATATGCTACACATATGCATGAGAAGGATGCATTTACGGGGAGTTTAACTGTATTCTCAGCTCCAACGCTATACACACAGATCCAGACACACAGACACACAGACACACACACACACACACAAACACACACACACTCAAAAAGGCGGTATTGATTATGATGAGTCCTTCATCCTTTCAGGTTATTAAATTATTGATCAGAGACAAAGACTTTTAATGGAATCCAAATGCCTTGGTGTGTGCGTGTGTGTAAACGTGTAACTGTATTTGTGTATATGTGTGAGTAGATTTCTGGTGTGTGTGTTTGTGGATAGAGAGAGCTGAGAACACAGCTAAGCTCCAGTCGCCATCTCCGTGTTTACACTGCCTTTACTCCATCATCTCAATCTTGACTGATGACGCAAGCGTGAGCACACACACACACACACACACACACACACACACACACACACACACACACACACACACACACACACACACACACACACACACACACAATTATACAAGTACACACAGAGGGGTTTGGATATATGACAGGACTGAACAACAGGGGAGCTGATCATTAACCCTTTTTCTGTGTTGGTTCATGCTTTGATAGTGTTTCTCTATTTTTTTTCTCTTTCTATCACTCTTGCTCTCCCTCTCTCGCTCTCTCTCTCTCTCTCTCTCTCACACACACACACACACACACACACACACACACACACACACACACACACACACACACACACACACACACACTTTGTCCGTCAGTCTTGTCTCTTGCTGAGCTTCTCTCTGCTCTTGTCTGTCGTCCTGCTGGTTTCCCTATTGGCCAGGCCTCTTACGCTCACATCAAAACAACTCTGAGACGATGATGCCACTCCACAGTCCAGGTAAGAAAAAGAAATGACATGTCAGGAGTGGACAGAATGCAAAAATCTAAAAGAACTGGGAACTTTCATGGAGGCTGTAGGTTTCCCAATCTTTTTAAAATGTAAGGCCTACATGGAAAGCTGAAGATCATTTATTCAAAGCAGACTTTCACAATATTTACCATAATTTTCCTCAGGCTGTTCAACCAAGTTAGTTCAGGTGTGGAAGAGGAAGGGGGCCCCGGGCTATTCTTGGATCAGGCAAGAGGCAAGACGGCTACATGCTGCTTAATTTGCTAGCTGGGTGGACTTGCTTTTCTCTGAGGGTGTGGAAACTAAATCAAATGTGCAATGAAAAACTCCAAACACTGCATTTCACTGCATTGGTGATTCTTAATAGGTGCAATATGCTTAATTACATTCTACTTTTGTATTCCGTCAAATTTTGGTTTCAGCCTTCGGGTGAAATCAGTTACATGACAAAAGCGTTGGAGGCTTGGCCATATTTGTATGCAACACATTCAATTTAAAGGTCCCACACTGTCATATTATGCTGTAGATATATAACAGATAACATACACTTATTTCGATGAAGAAGTATAGAGGAATAATTGTTTAGTCTGATGAAAAAGTGTACATCAGTTATGTCTTTATGTATCCACTGCAGGGTAGGTCCAGGATATTTTTAGCTTAGCTTAGTTTAGCTTGCACAAAGACTGTAGACTGACCTGATGCACTATATTTGCCTTCTCATTTTAGCTGAGTGTACATTGTGCCATTAAAAGTGAAACAAAAGATGTAGCCTACTGTCCCTAGCATTAACTAAATCCCAAAATACAACTGGTGTCTCCCATGCTGACTTGACTTCACATTTCTGAGTCTTGTCACTCATTAGATAACTCCAGTGGATGTGTGCATATCTCACTGTGACTTCCTGTTAGAGGTCAGGAACTTTTTGCATTAGATCACCATGTTCATAAAGCAAGACTAGTAGCCTATTTGTATAAACTGCTTTTTTTTTTTGGTAGGTATAAAATATATATGCTAGGAAAGGTAAGGTTTATTATGTAGCTCAAGGGATTTTAAGGTGATTTCTATAAGTGTAGTTACTTGAGAAGATAACTGTTTCAAACCACATGTAGTTGTTTGTATAATTCATTCATTCATTCATCCCGAATTTCTATGAAGTCCTTTTAAATATCTGGGTCTGTTGTTGCTACTGCATTATTTATTTCAGTGAAGTGTTTTTTGGGTTAAATGACAGAGGGAAATTGCTCTATTAGCCTTGATTTTGATTAATCGGGCTACTCTTTGTTGATCAAGCAACCTTGGGATTAGGTAGACTTCTGAAGGGGCAGGGCGTTGTTCCAGATTACTATTTTTTGGGGCAGAGATTTGGAAGTTTTGAAACATTTAGAGGCAATGTCCATAACATAACCGCGTAGCTTTTACCCAGAAGTCTCCTGTTATTAAGTAATATTGGGGTTGTCATAAAAGTAAAATACTAGGTGGGGAAAAACAATGGGGAAATTATTCTGAAACCTGCGGCTCCTCCCACTTCTCCATTATATTGGCACATGATAAATAAAACCAGGTAAATGTTGTGTGGGTGAAAAAAGATTGACTGGAATTATGTAAATAGATCTTGAAAAAAATCCACAGTGTCTTGGGTTTTGAATAAATGAAGATTAACTTTATAGCCAGATATATTCACGTAAAGATATAATATTATATATTATTATTATTATTATTATTATTATTATTATTATTATAATATAATATTATTATTTTTTTTTATTTTTAAAGTCATAGATTTCATTTTTTTTTCAGTGCACTGGATCTATCTCTGCATTAAACCCACAGAAATAAAACTTTTATGTACTTATTTATTATTATTTACATTTAGTCTAAAGTGTCACTGGCCTCAATGGCAATTGGGCAAATTTAATAAAAGCTATGAATGTTCGATTTAAATATTCCCGTTAGTGTGTATTTCTTTGAATGTGAACCTGCCCTTGAGATTTTGATATAAAATGTGATCATGTGTAAAATAATATACTTTTTGAGATACTGAGTCATGGTTGAAAGTATTGACCAAAATTGACCAAACACCGATGTTAAATCTGCACCAACCAATATCTTTAAATTAAGTATGGATCTTTGTGCAATGTAAAAGTTGTCACTTGAAGTGTCAAACCCACACAGAATCATCACTTACTCTGCATTTCACCATGGCTCTACAGAGGAGTGTTTTATCATCAGCTTATTGTTTTGCTTTCATGGCCTACAACTTTAACATTTCTGTTCATTCTAAAATCAATCAATGGAATAAATGAATGAAAAGCAGGCGTAGACTGGCAGTTGATTCCCAGTGGGCCAGTCTTTTGAGGGCCGTTCTCTTTGGGTTTTTTTCCCTAACTGCAGCATTATTTACCTTTTGTTACTGTTTGGAAAACTAAATATAGTCACATCCCTCAACAAACCTTGCCAAGTCTGTCGCTAACTCTCCCTGTCAGCTTGAGCCATTTGAATAGTATATGGGTGCACTATAATTGTAGCGTCTGCGTTTTGAACACAGACATGTGAGTGATGGCTGGCTTGACCGCAGTTATTTTGAGAATGTACCCTACTTGTGGGCATCATGTTAGTTACGCATACTATAACAGTTTGTTTCCACATAGGTCTGTGTACATATGCGAGTCAACCAAAGTCCATTCATTTCTTTGAGAAACTCTGTTATCTCTGATGTGTTTGAAAAATTTCTCCTTCCTTCCTTCCTTCCTTCCTTCCTTCCTCCCTTCCTTCCTTGCCCAAGTACATTGGAAAAAAAAAAATTCTGCTGCAGATTTTGGACACACCATATGCATGGAAACAAATTAGCTTACAGATGCATGAATGTAATACAGCTCTATTTATACAATTCGACAGCACGTTTAGCTAGCTAGCATGCATTGGTATCATGCTAACTGTACTACAGGTAGAGTGAATGCATAGGGGATCGTACACCTTTTAACAAAATATTTCACAATACTGGTGACACATTTAACGGGCTAACCTCCTCACTTATTTGGCACTATGCATTAGGGCCTAATGGTCCCGTTGTTGTCTCTGTACTGCTCTGTGTGCATATTTCATAACACTGGACAACAAAAACACTCAAAGTCACTGAAATTGACAAAATTTTCTGGCATTGATCACTGAGGGTGCACTCCTTAGACAATACAGGAAAAAACAGAACCAGAGTGCTAAAATGTTGACTCATATCCGGGTTAGGACTCATTCCTGCACCATTCTGTTTGATAGCCAGCCCAGCAATGAAAATTATATATTAGATACTTAGTCAGTATAAATCTAGTAACTTCCTATGGATAGAGTCTCTTGGTTCTAATTTAATTCTGTGTTTAAACACTGTTGACAGTTTTGCAATATTTTCAATAAATCTGTAAAGCAGGCTAATTAGTCAAATGAAGTGTCAGGTCAACATTATATTAATTCAGCTTTTATTTTTTGCTTTCTGTACACACAAACCTGGAGGGAAAAACCTTGTAATTAATTCATTGTTTTACATAGTTAACAAGTAACAATGCAAATAAAGAGATCGAGATTTTATTTTATTTTTTATTAATGATTTGTTTATCCACAAACATGTTGTGTCAGTTTGAATTTGGTGTATCAAAGCGGGGCTGCTTGACAGCAGGTTCGTGGGCTGCTTTTTGTTGCTTTGTTTGTTGTTTTCTTTAAACTTTCCAACTGGAGTTGTTACAGTTCAAATGCAGCACGTGTGGCCTCTGACCATGATTCCTGTCATTTTTAAAGTTTATCAGGGATGCTATCAGGATCATATTCAATTATAATCACTTTGATTATTATGATTATTGCTCGACTTTGCCATTTAATTGGACTACTATCCTTGTCCCAGAGAGAACAAAAAAAAATCAAAGCACTCATGAACATACATATTAAATTGATTGGATTTTCTCATGCACTATTCTTCCATTTTCCTATGAAATGTAGTGCACCAAAATTCATACATGTCCCATGTAATGATGAGCCAGTAATTTGTGCATAACCAACATATTTTGGACGGCTGCAATCATGTGACCAATGCGCTGACAAGGAGTAAGGAAGGAAGGGGTCCAGTGAGGAGGCAGGTTGAGGCAGTGGATGAGTCAAAAAAGACAGGACTTTCCCAAGAGAGGTGTTGCGAAAGGTGTAAACTGAATCATTTTAAGGTTTCTTTTTCTAAACCTAACCTCCGTAATTTAATGTTAATAACATAACTTTATGTTAAGAAGGAAAAATCATTCTTGGTGTGTAAATGTGTGGGATATCATACAAACAGTTGTGTGTGCATTTTCATAGGAAATCGTACAAACTGTGAGGATCCACTGAAATTAAAAGTGGAATTACAAGGAAAATCTGATTTCCAGACATGTACTGCTTTACAACAGGGCATGTCCACAGCAAAAGCTGTGTTTGCATGTGAATACAGGCTTTAGGCCAAGCTGAGCTGTTGCAGAGGTTTTGGTGTGGACCACTGAAATAAACTCTGCTGCTGAAAACACAAATTATTGTTGTCATCTATTGTTGGAGCTATCTCTGTGGACACTGCTGTCTGTCTGTCTGTCTGTCTGTCTGTAAAATCCCCCACCCTGCTTCTCATTTTTTTTCATCTTTCTGTCTGTCTGGTTCTTGTGATGTCAGAGCTCGCCATGCCTCCTACTGTGCAGAGTTTGATTTTAAGACGGGAAATGATGCAAGTGAGAGCAAGTAAATAAACCGGTTATATACATTATCTGCTCCCCATTTTGCTTCCCTCTCTGTTTTGATTGCATACACACTAGAACAAAGCACGCTGAGACATAAACCGTATGCTTTAGCTTTTCACATGGCATAGTAAAATGAAATACAGAGCCAAGAAGGAGGAGGTGGGAGAGTGCAAAAGATAGAGAGGCTCTTAGGTGAATTGTTTTGTTGGATTAATGTTGAGGATAAATAAAGAGAAATCCGAGGTGTCGGTGAGCTGTGATGAGCTCCATCACTCCACCGCCTTAATGAAATCACCCAGCTCTTCATATTTCACTCAGCCACACAATCTGATTAAGACCTCTTCCAAATATGGACACCCACACATAAACACACACATTCATATGTGCGAGAAAGCACAGCTGTGTTGATCTGTATACACACACACACACACACACAGTCACACATCAAATATAGAGACATATGGCCTGGAAAGAGGAATGAGGGGGAGGGAGGAAGAGGAGGGGGGGGTGGGCTCCGAGGAGAGGAACTGAGTGATGGGTTGATGTCCCAGGAAAACACATATGGACCCATCATGAAAACACAACCTGTATACCAGCTCCCTTGCGATGCGTCTACCCTTCCTGCATGATGTAGCAAGTGTGCTGAGAGTTATCACATTAAAATAATATCGCTACTGTTCTCAAAGAAAAGAGCTGTAACATATTCTGGTTTAAGTGCTATTATTAGTTGCCAGTCAAGCAGAAAATAAGTCATTACTTTTGTTTTCACTATATCACAACTAAGATGATACATTTAGATTTTTTTCAAATTTATTTTCATCACTTGCTCTCAAAGAAAAGGGACAATGTTGTTTTCCTTGTGGTAATAGACAGACTTTGAGATATTTGGCCTCTGGACATGCACATGTGATGGGTGCCCACTCCTCTGACTACAAGAAAATAACCAACAAGTCTAAAGGGCCGTCCACACCAAGAATGATAATTATAAATCATTCCAACTCCAGTGGAATGACACAATGTATCCTCAGATAACGATGTGTATGATATCCTATGAAAATGCACACACAGCAGTTCGTGTGATATCCCATGAGTAAGTGTCCAACGAATGACGTTGCATCCTTAATGTAAAGTTAAGTAATTAACATATTGTTATGGAGGTTAGATTTAGGCAAAGAAAGTTACCGTGATTTTGTTCAGGGTGTAACTTACAATGACTCAAAGTTCATACAAAGTTTACATGGTTCCAAACAATAGTCACCTGGGAAAAGTCCTGGGGTAAAGTCTGTGTTTTGTGACTCATCCACCACCCCAACCTGCCTCAACAGTGATGAATGACATCATCGCCAACGTGACGATGACACTGCAGACAGACTCATCTTAAAGTTTCAGAAAAACGCACCAGTTTCATTAAACAAACAGTCAAAGACGCCAGCGCTCACCCTCTGAGATGATTATGAATATCTAACATTTGCTGGGAGGCTATCTAGCATTAGCTCAGGTGGCCTAATGACAACTATCTTGCCTTCTTTGAAGAGAATGAACCTCTTGTGGCTCTGAGCAATGTACAGCAGTAATAGATCATCGATATCCACTTTCCTCAGCTTCTGACACAGCTGGAGTGTGCAGGGCATGCTTGGTGCCACTGTTTACAGAACACTATCGTTCAACAGTTTCGATGCTCACATTGTTGTCGTTATGGTTATCATTTTCGGTTTGCACGGCCTGTAAGAGTGCACTACTGCATCTGCAGCCTGAAAGTGAAGCTCTGGATTTACCAGTCTATGTTCCCACCCTCACCTATGGTCATGCTGGGGAAACAATCAGCTAGATAGTGTATAACTAGAACTGACAAACCTGTTATCATTCTCAAGCTGTTGTGCCCCTTGGCACCTGACAGTGATGCACAGGGCATCCTTAACTGTCTCTGTGATGCACAACTAAAACACATTGTAACACAGGGTTAATGTTGGTTGTGTTTTGGTTTAGGCAACAAAAGTACTTTGTTAGGTTTAAGATAAAGATCATGTTTTGGGATAGAAAAGGTATGTTTGCTATGCAACATACTGTAATTATGTCATGTGGGTGACGTCAGTATGTAAATTATGTAACATTACATTAAAACAACACAGACTGTTGGTTTCACATGGGACATGAACTGTGATAACCTGGGTGAAAGTCTGTTATGTTTGACCCTTCCACCTCCCCTCTTTCTCACCCTACATGGACTTTGTTACTCTACAACATCAGTTGCCTTTAGCATGAAGTATTGCCCCAAATGGGTTTATACTGAAGTCAGGTGAAAACCTGGTGCATCTAAAAAAGATGCTAAAAGGTGCCCTTGGCGTTGATATCATGCCAAGGCCATGACACCTGTTAGTATTTGATGACCTGATAAAAGCAACGGACTGAGAAGACTGACCGCTCTGAGGGTCAAAGAGTGGTGTTAAGAGTGTTTTACCTTCTCTAACAAACTATTTGTGGCTGAGTCCAGACACCAGCTTGCAGACAATAAGTATTTACAAAAGTTTATTTAGGCCACTAACAAATGTAATTTTAAAGATATATACAGTTACCCACGTACAGTTTCACATGGTGTGTGTTTGGGATACAGGTCATAAGAAATTGCAGATTAAATAGTCAACTGAACCCATTAAGAAGAGCAATGTATTCAGACAGAGTACGATTGATTTATTGAAAATACAGTAGCACCATTGCCAATAGTGGGATAGTTAGTGGGCTAAAACTGTACTGTTGTATTAGACTCACAAGTCAGTCTTTAGATGCTTTGCTTAACTAAAGTTTATAAAAACTCCCTACATTGCAGAACCAATAGTAAATCCACAGGGCAGTCCTTCGGTGGCTCGCTGAACTCTTGTGCTCATAAACATAGTCTGACTGCCTTAAAAGTTTTAAACAAAGTGGCTGTAAGTCCTTCATTTCCACAATCTTGTGGACTGAGCACACGTTTGATAAAACAGAGTTAAATCTCTCTGAATCCATTTGTGTTTGTTTCCTTGCGGACGAGAAAAGGGGGAGTACACATTTCCGGGAGGGCATGTCCTTTTAAAAAATGCAAGAGGCATTGCTTTGTTGCCGACTGTTTTCTCCAGTGTGTTAAACACACTTTAGAAAGGAGTGTCCCCAGACTATCAGAAGGTGGAGATCTCTGATTGTCTGGTGGCGAGACAAATGTTGTATTGACTTAAAAGTGGGGCACTAGAATGACTGACTGACTGACAGAATGACACACTGACAGTTTCCGTGATTATGTACAGCATACCATAGCAGATCGGTCAAACTTCCTAGGAAGAGATCGATTTTAAGTGTTTTTCAAAAAATTCAAAATGGCGGAAAATCTATATCACCAGAAGTTATGGGCTCTTGAGGCAAAATTGTTCCACATGAGGAGAGGCATCTCTGTGCAAAGTTTCATGTCTCTACGACATACGGGGCATGAGATATGCCCATTCAAAGTTTGCAATTTCAATCGGTTGCTATAGCGCCCCCTTTGGCCAATTGATGTAATATTGCTTCATTCACATCCTCCCATGAGCCTCTACCACTGTGCCAAATTTCACATGGATTGACCAAGTCAGTGAGGAGAAAAACATTGAACAGACACATACACACATACACACACCCACAGACAGAGTTTTCATCATTATATAGTAAGATAAGTTATAGTAAGATATACAGTCTCTTGCTGGTGATGTTTTTCATCTTCAGGCCTAGCTGACAATGGGAGGACTGTTACTTTTTTGTCACGTATTTTGTCAAACAAAGCAGCTTTTGAAACCCAGTCCTGACAAAATGACTCGGATCACAATCAGAAGCAAAGAAACACAATTGAGTCATGCCCCTTTTGGCCCCTGTGCCTGTGCCTCTGTGATTCCTTCATGCTCTTTGTGTAAGTATTATCAATACTTTGATGAAAAATGGCCAAAAAGCACTAAGGTTGTCCTCAGCCAAGGATAATTTCTTTCCAACCTATCGATTAGTCAGTGAGAAGGAAAACAAAAGTCATTTTTGTGCTCTTATTTAAGGCTGCAGCAATTGTGGTGACTATTGTGATATTTTGATTGTATATAATTCTACTTCAGTTAAGACAGCTCATGACTTTACTTAAAAGTGTTCACTATTATTCATCATTGTTTCTATGCTACAGTGCAAAGAGAACAGGACAACTAACAACTACAGCTGACCAGCAAAAGCCCATGTTGTCTGATCTGTTTCTGTTCATTATTTCTGCCATGTCTTACACAGAGCTCTAAATGCTAAACATTTAGCACTGTTTTTTCTTCATCAAATATTCATGTTTATAGAAGTTATTATCTTCGCAAGGCATAAACTTGTTTTGGTCAAAAGTTCGGTCTCATTTTGAACTGGAGCATCTGTAGATTAATTCAGTACCTGATATGTTATGATCCACTGAAGTTAGGCATAATATGAAATAACTGTTAAACATTATGACTGTAAAGCCTCGTTTCCACCAAGCAGTCTGGTTTAGTTCAGTTCAATACACATTAGAACGGTTATTTTTGCATTTCCATTGTTAATAGTTGTGGATGGTACCAAAAAAAAAACATTCCATGCCGTCCTGATTTTTCATCACCCTTTTGTTGTGGTACCTAACACACTGATCCAGTACTAAAGGTGGAGCTAGAAACATTACAGTCTGTTGATTGGCACTCTTGCTTGGACCACAGTGGACTGTAACCACTGTTCCTACAGTGCCAAGTTTACATACATTAGTCAACTATAACTATAAAAGGAAAAGATGTTTTGCCTTTTCATCTTGACTAGTTAACAGTTAGCAGCTATTGACTGAGGAAATCACTATGTTGCTGAAATGCTTCTGGCAGCAGCTATCATCAACTTTTAAGGTGGAATGTTTTCTTGTATGGTGCTCAATGCATGAGTGGGCATTGTGATGGCTTAAAGGGATAGTGCACCCAAAAATAAAAATTCAGCCATTATCTACTCACCCTTATGCCGAGGGAGGCTCAGGTGAAGTTTTAGAGTCCTCACAACACTTGCGGAGATCCCAGGGGAGAGTGGGTAGCAGCACAACTACACCTAATGGAGGCTTACAGCGCCCCAGATTAAAACATCCAAAAAACGCATAATTGAAACCACAAAATATCTCCATACTGCTTGTCCGTACTGATCCAAGTGTCTTGAAGCCCCGACATAAAAAGTTGTTTGGAAAAACATCATTGAAACTCTGTTTTTAGCCTCATTGTAGCCTGTACGAGCAGTATGGAGATATTTTGCCTTAATATTTGTGGTTGTACCATAAGAAAGTGAGTAGGTTACGTTGTAATGTTTCTTTTTGGCTCTTTTAGTTGTGTTTATTATAGTTATTTTCTACTTTGTTGTGCTGTAGCCTACAGACAAACTTATTAAAAATACATTAATCTTTACAATGAGATGGTATTTATATTTCAAATGCAGTGCCTGTAGAGAGAACTCGATCTGCTCTGCGCAATATGTCGCTGCTTTGTCAAAAATAGACGAGGCTCGTAGCCTACTTTTCTTAGTGTCTGGGACACATGGCTGCACGTCTGCTGCACCTGTTTAAAGTGGCCGTAATCAGCTCCAGCAGCCACCTGGTGGAGATCTGCACTTTTCTACTTAAATATCAAATGGGAAATAACCAGAACTGACTTTGGCAGAAAATGGTTTGGTCATGTAGGGTCTCATCTTTCATTCTTATGATATTGAGCTGCAGATGGCAGGCTCCCTACCCGTCTGATGCTTTAAGGCTTTATACAAAGGCATGAACGAGGCAGAGGGTGTTTTCCACAAAAAGCCAAAGGCACTTCTAAAACATGATTTTCCAGATTTTTATGTGTCATTTCCTGTTTTAGATATAGATTGTTTTGTCAGCAGTGTGTCAATTAAAGGGTGACTCTTTGCTATTGCAGCTCCACCTGGTGATTAACACTGAAAGGAGAGGAACATTTTCACATTAATACCTGCATAACACAGCTCTAAGATGGAGACAAGTGCCTTCCTGATGATATTGTTAATTTGTGAGAACTGGCTCGGCCAGCCAGAAACTCATTACCTGTTTTCAAGTTTAATCCATCCAGTCCAGTCTAGCTGCACTGCAGAGTCCACAATGCCATTAAAACAACAATAAAGCTCATCATTGAGTGGGGGATAGAGACTGAGAGAGAGAGAGAGAGAGAAAGAGAGAGAGAGAGAGAGAGAGAGAGAGAGAGAGAGAGAGAGAGAGAAAGGGAGAGCATGATGAGCAGATTAAAGTGGATAGGAATGATAATGTTAACATTTTGAAGATTCGAGATTTCTTAGAAAATTTAACCGTAAGGTGTGATGAAAATATTGAAATTACCCTAAAACCTTCAAAGAGAGATAGAGAGAGGAAAAAACAGGGTGGATATTGACATCCTGCGAGGTACCAACGTGAGAGATGAAGAGGCTGCAGACTGACTGACGGTCCTATCGCAGTCTATTCTTATTTAGACTTAATGAGATGCTGTTGGACAGAAAAAGTCTGCTCAAAACTCATTTCTGGCAGAATGACATCCCCTAGAAATACATGAAACTCCCATCAGAAACAATCCCTAAGACATCATTCTACTTAAAAAATCTGGTCTCCTTAAGAGTCAGGTGCAGCACAGACCTCAACTGTAAACATGAAGAAAACCCAGAAAATATAGAAATGGAAAAGCTCATTTTAAAACTTCTGAATTTTATTGGCTGGAGTGGTGAAGATCTATCCAAACATCACTAAATAATGTCATAAGTATGTGTGTAAGGCTGTGTGCTAACATTAGCAACTGTTTATGAACATCTTCATTATATTAACTGTATAGCTTGCAATAGTTCATGTTTTTGCATTGCCTCGAAGTGGCCAAACTATAAATTACAGCAGTTTTAAGGTTTCTTTAGGTTGAGTTAAGCTGAGGTAAGGCAAAGATTAGAGTCATGATTTAAAAACTGACTGCTGGCAGAAAGCTATTGGTCAAAAAGGTTAGACTGAGGTTAAAGGGGAACTTATGTTTTTTTTTTTTTCTCGATCTGTGTAAAAAAAAAAAGAAGCACTTTTAGTGGCTGCATTTTGACGTTGTTTGATGCTGTCTGAGTGCCCTATTATTTAATATAGCACACGCTCACGGGCTGCAGGCAGGTCAGCCCTAGCTTCATACTGGAGAAATGTCAGATACTGAACATCCTGTCACTCATTTAGACAAAAGTGGATCAGAAAATAGGGCCCAGGTTGAAAAAAACATTAGTTCCCCTTTAAGGTTTAAGGGATAGTTCGGGATTTTTAAAGTGGGGCTGTATGAAGTAAATATCTATTGTCAGTGTATTACCTTCAGTAGATGGTGCTCGGCGCACCCCCAGTTTGCAATAACAAGCAGCAGTCCCACCAGGGAAGCTTGGCAAAACATTGTTGTGGACGGGCATTGACATCAAAACGTATTTAAGTCATATTATAAAAGGCCTGATGGCATGGTGGTGCACTGATTAGGATTGTTCCCTCATAGCGAGAAGGTTCCTGGTCTGAACCCAGGGTGGGGGAGCCCATCTAAGCGGAGGTTGCATGTTCTCCTCGTGTCAGTGTGGGTTTTCTCCAGGCACTCCGGCTCCCTCCCACAGTCCAAAGACATGCAGGATAGGTTAACTGGTGTCTTTGAATTGGCCGTAGGTGTGAAAATGAGTGTGAATGGTTGTCTGTCTCTATGTGTCAGCCCAGCAATAGTCTGGCGATCTGTCCAGGGTGTACCCTGCCTCTCACCCAATGTCAGCTGGGATAGGCTCCAGCCCCCCTGTGAAGCCTAACAGGATAAGTGGTTGAAAATGAAGTGGACGCTGTATTGAGGATTTTTTCATCACATTACCTCACCATCAGACAGCCCTTATCTTTGGCATTGTGTTCCCACTACCACCCACTGCACTTCTCTGCAGGTTTGCTGTTCAGGTCAGACTGTCAGTGGTTTATGGAAGCCAGGACAAACACTTGAAAGTAAAATTAAGTGATTTTGACAGCGATGGCGAAGTGCTGTTCACTGTGGAGACAAGAGGAGACCTTTATGAATCAGAGTAGAGAAAAGAAAAACTCTTGCAGAGGCAGGCTGAATGGAAATTTCTGTGGAAACTACAGGCCCAGAGCGGGCAGAAGCTAACTGTGAACTGTGAATGCATGATCACAGAACCAGAGAGCTTACGTTACTGCTGCCATGTGTGGGACTTGGTTACAACACAACTACAGGATCTTTCTGAATCAGAGGAAGCCAGTGCTTCACATACTGTCTGCACGCTCTCCATCACCAGCCATCCACAGTTCCTTGCCTTGACAGAACCCAGTCAAAATGGTCTCATAACGATTACATCACATCCAGAGCCCAGTAACTTTACAGGAATCTTCCTCCTACTCCGCTCTCTTAGTGGAGACACGGCGGATGAGAGGGCCGAGCGAGAGGGCGTTCCTGTAAAGATCCTGCCCCCCAAATAGTACCAGGAACTTCTTCAGTTGAAACGGGCCTATAAGAGTGTTTCCCAGGTGAGTTCTTAATGCCCTTCTCAGGATCGCTCTTAAGATCGCTCTTTAAGAAGCTCTTAACAGGAGCTCTCCACTACCGCGGTGCTGAAACTAAATCAATCGATGTCAGGCAAATCGATCACCCACCACTTAATCAGCACATAAGTCACACACAGCTCTGCTACCCAACGCACTAATTCCCTGCTGCTCGTGTGTACGTGTGTTCTGATAATTCTAATGAAAAACTAAGACGATAAATATTTGTTAATGACCTATTTTCATGACGAAAACAGGACTACACTTAAATAAGAAGTAGTCTTTTTAAGAGAATCAGGAGGAAATGTATTATATTTAAACAAAAAAATGAAAGACGGACGAAAGGACAAATGAACTAAGGACCTACATTGTATCCTACTTGCATTCATCAACGTGATGTTGCAACACCTTTACATAGAGTAGCGGGTGGAGCATCCCTTGATGAGGTTCCAGCTGAGCTCAATTACACCTGTCAGTTGCCTGATATGTCGCAGGTTTGGAGGGTGGATGTTTTTCTGTTTTTTGGGTGCAGTAAGCTATCTGATATGTGCATGCAGATGTGGGATATGTGCGGACAAATTATGATAAATGATAGTCATGATGATTCATTTTATTTGTGTGCCTGATGTGCACAGCACATACAGTGAACACACTTGTTATTTCTCATACTTATTTTTCTTCCTCTTATTATTTTTCTTCCACCACATTTCGGTGTGTAACTTGTGCTACAGCTCTGAGTGCACACAGGGTCTTCATAAAACATAGATTCAAGATTCATTATGCACAGTAAGGACATGCATTTCCCTGCAGAATGAAATTCGTTCTTTTCTGTCACCAATTAATGGTAAACAATATAAATCTGAAGTATAAAATAGATCAAGATATATACGTGTGCACTGTTTTAATATCTCCTTGCTTAGTGTAATATTAATGTCTGTGAGCATTTGGTGGCTAAGAAGACTGTTAAGAGTGGGTCAGCTTGATCTTACAACTCCTTAGTGAAAGATCTTCTTAAGCTAAGTGCGAATCTGGGAAATGCATTTTTCTTTTACGGGAGGCTCAAGAGTGGTCTTTAGAAGCTCTTAGCACTAAGATCTTCTTAACTGGATCTGGAAAACGCGACCAAGGCAAGTTGGAAAAACCCATCCCAAACAAGCTGACCCCAATGATGAGTTGTCTAAATTTACTTAAATTTTGGGCTCTCAGTACATGTTATGGTATAATGACTGATTATTAGACAACCAAAGTTCCATGGGCTATGTTTACCTTATCAACATATTTGCGTTAGCTGTTTGCAGGGACAAACTAATGTGGAGTCATACACTCTACAGCCACTGGTAGAACTTACTGTGTTAATGGTAGCCTACAACGTTTTATGTTTTAGTATGTATCTTAAACGGAGTAACGGAGGAATACAATGTGCTGCAGCACAGTGATGCAGAAGTTTTGCAGTTGAGAATTATTTTTTTTTTTTTAAGATAATTTTGGGGCAGTTTTGCCTTTAATTGATAGGAAAGGGGAGAGAGAGAGAGGGAGTGACACGCAGCATAGGGCCACAGACTGGAGTCGAACCCGGGCTGCTGCAGCAACAGCCTTGTACATGGGGCGCCTGCTCTATCCACTAAGCCACCAACACCCCTCAGTTGAGAAAATTAAGTGCCAAAGAAAAGGGCTGTCTGACTGTGAGGTAAAACGGTGAAAAATTCCTCAATATAGCGTCCACTTGTTACAGATTTTTTTAGGTGGGCCTTTAAGTACTCCACCTCCATTTTGTAGCAAAAATTACATACCCAAATTAAAATGTCTGTAGCCTCTGAACCGCTCTGACTACATGCATGCAGAGGTCTTGCCAGAAAGAAAACTCTCTGAAGTGTTAGAAACACTCTAGGTGATACAGAGACAGAGTAATGGGCCTCTGAAGTCAGTAAAAAAAAAAAAAAAAAAAAATGTTTTTCAGGATGAATAACTGTCTGTTCCTTCATCTGTGGAGGTAAATGACACTGTGGGGCTGTAGGCACACTATCAATGAACATTTGTTTCAAATTTGAAGAACGTTTCTCAAAGTATGACCATTCTACATTGTTTTTTCCATGAAAAGATCCAGGCGGAGCTCCAAAAGACAAGTCAGTCACTCAGCTTCAAAACAGTACTGTCAGTGATCAAACAACACTCAGCCAGCTTGAAACATTGCACCTTATTTTTTTGACACAGAAACACCATAAAACATCACCAGAATAAAGCCGTATGAAATGTGAAAGTTATGATCCCACTTTCTAGACGGTATATCTCAGCCAAAAATAGTGGTAGGAGTGAGACTCTTACCTTTTATAAAACAGCTAAGTCCCTGCTAACAGCTTAAGATCGTGTGTAACTTTTCCTGTCGAAAAAAACAGCATGACATGACTTGTCACCACTCATTGTGATTTTGGACTACGTGTGTCTAAGCTGCTCTGGTGCGAAATACGTAGTAAATAAAAGAAAAACGATGTTATTTTTGAAAAGTTGAGAGCTTCCTGAATCAGGCAATACCAAACATCACATGGTTTCATGACGTAGTGCGTCTGGAAGATGCCATTTAACAGAGGAGGAGGGGAGCGAGGACGTAGAGATCTTTAAAGGTAGGCTGTGGACGGGTGTTGACAGCAATGCAGTGTTGTGCTTCTCTGGTAGCACTGCTGTCTGTAATACACTGACTATAGATAAAGCTATAGATATAGATATAGATATAGATATAGATATAAACAAAGATATAGATAAGTACCTCATACAGCCCCACTTCAAAAATCCCTTACTATCCTTCCACCAACTTTGCTTCTGAGAAAGAGGGCTGTATATTTATCTATAACACCAGCAGACAGCCTCAAAT
Organism: Epinephelus awoara; assembly: GCA_035609425.1. NCBI lineage: Eukaryota > Metazoa > Chordata > Actinopteri > Perciformes > Serranidae > Epinephelus > Epinephelus awoara. The sequence goes on along the minus strand of CM069299.1, from coordinate 8,316,155 downwards.
AATCAACACTGGAGAGCTCTTTATTGAGCGCATTTGGAATTTCTGTGTGTAAAATTTGCTCAAGATATTCACAGTCCCCGGGGGATCAAACTAAATGAATTTGATAACCCCATGAGGGTTCCTCAACCACCTGTACCTGGGTGCTTTTAGTGGCTCATCACTGCGTTTCCCAGAGGTGTTTGTGTCATCAAAATATCACAGTGTTTCTCAGCAGTGTTTGAGTCACTCACCCTGGGTGTTTCTTCACTGACATATTGTGATGTTACCCAGCAGCGTTTGAGACACCAATCCTGGATGTTTTTCACCGACCTGTTCCTACTTTTCCAGCAGCTTTTGTGGCATCAAACATTGGTATTTAATGTTTTAATGTTTCTGCTACAAAATAACATACAAATGTTAGATATCTGCAGTTTGTATAAACGTACAATGTGAATTTTTTTTTTGTGGCAACTGGGTTGTGAGGTTGTCACGGAAACAAATGAAATGTCTCACAGAAAAATAGCAAAATCTCTATTTCATTGACTGGGTATATTCATTCTCATTTGAAGATAAACAAGTTTCCTGATCGACTGTCAACTTTGCAAGTTATATCATAGCTTAAAATATCCTCATACAATGATTCATATGATATTCTATGAAAAAACACACTCAACAGTTAGTACCATTTCCTATGAATTTACAGCTCACAAATTACATTATGATCTTAACATAAAGTTACGTAATTTACGTAAAGTTACGTAGTTTTGTTTTAGGCAAAGAGACATGGTAAGGACATACCTCAAAATGACTCAAAGTTCATACAGTTCTAAACACCGGTCTCTCGGGGAAAGTCCTGAAGGAAAGTTTTGTGTTTCGTGACCCATCCACCACCCCAACCTGCCTTTTAAGTGGACTGCTGGGGACCGCTTCTTTCTTTACTCCTGTTGGGGCATTGGTCATAAGTATGCAGCCTTCCAAAATACGTGGGATATGCATGAACTTTGGGGCATTCCTTCTCATAGGAAAGCGTACAGGACAGTGTATCATTCTGAAATCTGCTGAGAATATTCATGCTCCTAAGAAGATGAACCATTTGAAACTTTATATTTGTATTATCTTTGTTGCCGCACTACTGCTAAGTGTCTAAGAGAATTATAAATGATCATGTTATTCTGTATGTGACACACTTGTGAGCTTTGTAGGTGTAATGAAGTTCACATCCTGTAGGGGCTGCTAGCTGGGCTCTAGACTTTTATTCTTGTTTATTTATTATTACTGATATCCTATTATGAACTGTAATGCATTCTGTGGGTATCAGTCAATTCCATTTCATTGCTTTTTGCAGACTGGAGCTGAATTAGAATTGGGGGAGAGGTAGACGGGAGAGGTAAGGGGATGAGTGGGGTTGATGGGGGTGTACAGCTCCATTAAGACAACAGTTATAGTGGTGACTACAGAGCAGAGAGGAGACAGCTCTGACCAAGAATTATTAGTCAGCAGCACACTACTCAGCACTGAGGACAGGGCCAGGGTCTCTTTGTACTACGCTTCAGTACACGAGACGACGTGCTCCATTCCTGTGCCAAAACAAAGCTGTAGTTGTTCTTGGCAATCAGGTCCCTCTACCTGTGGCGATTTTCCAGCCCCGATGAAGACAATGACGTTTCAGCTGCGGTGGGGAAGATTCTACCTGCAGTGACGAAACCTCTGCCCAGGCTGAGAAGGAAACACACCGTGAGAATTGCATTTCCACCTGACTGATTGGCAGATTCCATCACAGTACGTGCTGTGTGCACTTAAAGCTCGCATTAATGGGCTTTTTCTTATCCAGATGAGATATTCCCTCACATGGATTACATATTAATAGCAGGTTAAAAACATAACCTAGCAACTCTTTCCCTCACTTTCCGCCTCATATCACTTTTCTTTCTTTGTATCTCTTCGGGCTCAAACACAGTGGGCCATCAGCCCTTAATGATGAAGGACAAAACCTACTGCTGTGCACTTCAGCTACTGCTATATTGTTCTGATACTGTAATGAGACTGAACGAGCAGTGTGTGTGTGCTTTTGTGTTGCGTTATTGTTGTCTAATGGTTAGACTTAAGGGCTCAGATGAAGATTCAATTACTGTGGCCTGTTGTTGTTCACAGCCCATGGCTACACACACACACGAAGAAGCCCGCACACACTCACACAGCAGCACAGATCTATACACTGTCACAAGATTGCCCACACACACTTCATATAATGCCCATAGTTCATTGACTCAATGAAATTTGAATGCCCTCAACATGCAGATAAACAAGTGCGCACGCACACACTCACAACACACTCGACAACAAAGTCATTTGAGAACCCTGAAGGAGCAATATCCAAATCTGCCAAAGAGAAAAGAATGATAATTCTATTGAGAGTCAATCTCGGGGCGTTTTGTGATTATGGTTATTTATTTGGAGCCGCGCGGTACAGTCAGCGTCAGAACGAACGCAAATATCGATCTCTTTTAGGATATGAAAACACCTGCAGGCCTCAAATCATTCCTCGCAGTCTCTCTCCACAACTCATTCATTGGCTCCATCTCAACTTCTCTCGCCCTCCTCCTCCTCCACCAGCACTTTAGTTTCACTTGCTCTTTACCACCCTCTCATCTTCTTTCAAGATGGGTCATCTGAGGAAAAAAAGAACATTTGCCACTTGTGTTTAGACAGTTGTTTGTGTGGTGTCTGTATGGATCACTTTTGGAACTTGTTCTCCCTCCTACCTTTACAAAAAACAGCAGCCAAATACAAAAAGCAGTGAGTTAAAGGAGTGAGCTTTAATGTTTTTCCTTAATGAACACAGCTGCAGCGAGGCCTAAAGACAGCAGTCTGAGAGTTCTGTCAATCCACCTGTCTATCAGTCTACTTTGGTCCAGATCAACATACTCTAACAACTATCTGGCCAGCTTCCTATGCAGTTCGCAGTGAATGACATGGTCTTCAGAGGATGATTCACAGAATTTTTGGTCACCTCAAATTTGTGTTTCACACCATCATCAGGCCAGATGTATTAAAAGCAAGTAAGCAACATCAGTATTTGAGTTTTATCGGCCACTTTATTAAAAGTAAAACACCAGTGAATTCATAGCATTGCAATATTTATTTTGAAAAACATGTATCTCACTTTATTTGTGGCTCACAAGTAAAGCTGGTTGTCCACCAGTTAGAAGACTGGTTCAATCCCCGGCTCATCCACCCCACATGCTGGAATATCCTTGGAAAAGATACTGAACCCCTAATTGCTCCTGCGTGTGAGTGGTTACTGAGTAGCAGGTGGCACCTTGTGTGGTAGCCTTGGCCACCAGTATGTGAATGTGTGTATGAATGTGATTCTGTAGTGTAAGAGAGCTTTGAGTGGTCAGAAGACTATAAAGGCGCAATACAAGCGTAGTCCATTTACTATGTAACATTTGTTCTTTGAAACTAAAATATCCCAAAGATGACTACCAGGGAGAATGACGGGACTACAATAAGCTGTCTAGTTTGGGCTGTTTATGTGCAGTTGATTGTAGATACATAGCCTGGATGTTGCTTACAGAGATGGCCGTTTGGTCGCTATTTGAAATCTTGACTTGATTTTTTGGGTTTAAATTTGACCAATAGAATTTGAGTAACCTGAATGTATTGTTTTGAAATTCTGAAACTTGAATTTTTAAATCTGAACTTGTGAACACAAAAGAGAAATATTTCCAAATTCAGCTTTTGAAAATTCAAATCAAGAAATTTCTTTTTTTTTCTTCCCAAATAGATGAAGTCAGAGTAAATACATTCTGATACATGGTCTTCAAAGTAATACATTTCATTGCTATGAATTCTGTGATGTTTAAATTTCAGTATTCAGTATTTAGTGACTGTTAAAGTTTAGATTATTATGTCTCTTATTTGCTTCCATTCAAATGTTCCCCTTTGTTTCATGACAGACAGGGTATGTGGAAAACTACCAGTCTCAGTGGATATTCATGGTTCCATGTCCTGGAAGATGAACTAGTTGTTGTGACCCCCCTAACATTTCCTCTTTTATCACTCTTAAGACATTCCCACTGTTTTTAAAGCTTCACTTATTCATACTTTATATCAAAATGATTCAAATGAGGTCCTTCAGTGAGACAAACCCAAGAATTACCATTATCAACATTTAAGATTTGCTGATTTTTTTTAAACATCTTTTAAGGTAATGTTGAGGTTTTATGACACTTCTATGATGTGGTCTTACAGTCCAGGCAGCTTTTTTTCAGCTCTGATAAACCCTCTGTACACTATCTGCTCAGCACCCAACAGTAAACAGATAGAGACTATAGAACATAGCGGAGCATTTAGCTGCTAAAGAGACAGATAGAGAGACAAAAATAGAGCACAAAGAAAAGTGAATTTTTTGGATCTATTATGCCCTTAGAAACACAGCTTTGCCATGGAGATTCTTTAGCAGAATCATGGACCCCTGAGGAGGAACCCTTTCAAATTTGATGCTTCCGGGATCTGTTTGTTCTCAAATTTGTTTCATTAAACCAGCCCAACTAAGCTGAACAAAAGTCAAGTTTTGTCCAGTTCAGTGCATTTCTGTCAGGTCAGTCCTTTAAAATTCAGTCTCCAGTCCATTCCTGTCCAACCCAGTCTGGTCCGGTTGTGCAATCCATTCAAGCAGCAGTTCAGTAATGTCTAGTCTTGTTGAGTCTAAAACAGCAGAAATTCAAACAGACATTCACAAAGGAAAAGCAGTGGAATATAGATCAATAAAGCAATAGCAATAAAGTGAAAGCAATAAAGAGAGACAGAACTGACAAAGAGGACTGGGTGGTGGTGGTGCGATGAGGAGGAGGAGGAGGAGGAGGAGGATGTTTGATGAACAAAAGTGTATTTGTGCTACTCTAAGTTCAGGAGTCAAGTAGACGATCTGTACTGGACGTGAGTGATAAAATAAAAGCGATCATCAGCAAGGAAAGAAGTGTTTATGAATTATTTACAGGTTCAGGGGATTTACAGTATATGCCAGCTGACTTAGCTAAGGACCCGCTTCCTCTCCATCTCATTATTTACTCATCCCATCTTCCACTCTGTTTGACCCACACCCCTTTACACACACACTCTGCCTGTCGACGTATATAACATCACTTTCATCTTTTTATGGTCTCTTTATGCATTCCCCAATAATTTTTTTGTCCGTCTCCTCTTCATCTCTTACTCATCTTCCATCCATCTGTTTGTCCCAGATTTTTTCCACTAATCTCCTCCTGTCTGTCTGCATTCCCTCTGTTACCTTCCTATCCTCTGTCTCCTTCTGTCTTTCCCTTCACCCTCTCCCTATCATCTTTCTGTGATAGATTGTTCTGCTGGTCATGTTGGTAATTAACTTCACATCAGTCTGAATATTTTAAACTGCATCCTGTGCATTTTTAGCCACACCTCTTGCTTTAAGGTTGGCAGTCCAACATTCACAGTCCCCAGAAGATCCATTTACAGACATAGTGGTGCTAGAGGAAAAGTCAGTAGATCACCATGAACATTTTTGCCCAAGAGGATAACATTTCAGGCTATGAAGGAATATTTTGAAAATGACCAGACAGATTGCAGTTACATCTGGTGCAGATATTCATGGTCACCAGAGGATGTACACAAAGAACTATCTGATCTCTAACTAACTAAATGATCTCCTGACTTTCCCTTTAGAGCCATCAGCAAGTTGAAGTTTTTGGATCATAAAATGTCTGGACAACTATTAGATGGAAAATTTCAGACTTAAATTTATGATGAATGGTATTAACTTTGATGATTTTGAACTTTGAAATTTGTCCAATAGTTTCCATCTAAACAACATCATGTAAACATTGTCATTGTGAGCATGTGAGCATTTTATTGTATTTTATTATATTATTTCTTTATTTAGCCAGTAAGGTCCCATTGAGATACAAGATCTCTTTTTCAGGGAGTCCTGGACAAGACTGTGACACAATCAGCATTATCAGTTCCACTTAAAAAAATAAACTATGTTACATAGTTAAACACATTCAATACATAAGAGCGACACCAACGTATCCTCATACAATAGATCCAATGATATCTAACAAATTAACGCCTCAAAAATGACGTTACATACTAAACACAATGTTACGTACGTTAGGTTTATACAAGTCAAGTTTTGTAGATTAAGTTTAGGAAAAGAAACATAGTGACGAAGTTTCTTAAAATAACTCAAAGTTCACTTAGTTTCTCACAGGACACACACACTGGTCTCCTGTGGGAAAGTCCTGTGTAGTTTTGACCCATCCACCACCTCAATGACCTCCACATGTGTCATCACACATAGAGAAGCCAATGGGGTTGTTTACTGTTTGCTGAGCCGAGAGGCTGCATGTCGGCTGCATGAAATGTTAAAGCATTTCCCACCTAAGTTATTACTTGAACTTATTTGAAAATAAGGGAAATTTTTTGGCGCCCACCGCGAGACCCCCTCCTCCCCTGACAAGTCCCTCCATAAGTAAAGAACAGTCCCTAAAGTGCGGTGAGGTTTGTGGGCCGTTACCTGCCACAAGAGAGAAATGTGAACGGCTCATTTCTCCTCTGACACGCCACATACCTGTGTGCCGCCACGGCTCAGTTGTCCAGGTACTACTGGGCAGTCATGACACCAAAGAAAGAGGAAATTACTGGACCTGGAGTTGGACTTCTGTGTCGCCAGTAAGCCGTTATCTTGCGCAACAGAGCACTATGAGCCTCCACCATATTGTTATTCCTCTCTGTGATCCCCGTTCAACCCACAACCTCCAGGATTAGCCATTCCTTTCTGCTGCTGGTTGAAACATGACAATAGGGGCGCCCCAGCGCCCACTCCACTAACTTGACGTGGAAATGAGCAGTAGTCTAGGAAACTGCCAAGTTTTTTTTTTTTTGTTTTTTTTTTGGACAAGTGCCCTCACATAGATTGCGCCCTGGGTGGTCGCCCACATTGCCCATAGCAAAATCCGTCCCTGGGTGTACAGGAAATCTAAAATAACCACTTGTCAACCAGACCCGCTGTCGACACTAATCTCGCGACAACTGCCACCCAGGCTACTGCAGGTGACAGTTCTCGCGAGGCTAGTGGCAGAGTTCAGTTTGGAGAGGCAGAGGAATGTTTATTGTTTTTTTTAAAATTATATTATAATACGGGAGATTTACGGGAAAATACTAATATGGGAGGACGGCTGGAAAGAGGGGTAAAATACGATAGTTTCCCGGCCAAAACGGGAGACTTGACAGGTATACATTGTGTTCGTTTAGCACACTATTTCATGTAGTTTTTATCTGCTGGAGGGTCGCATAGGGGAGCGTAGCGCGACAAAAATAGAAGAGCCTCCTAAAATAGAGGGTTGTCGCGCGACAGACGGGGGTTATCGTGCTGCTCCTGTTGCCAGTGCAGCCGCTGTAACTGATTCACAGGGGGGCGAGCTGCTACGGGACTCGCGCTGCAGTTAACACTACTAACAGCGTGAGTGTCTCTGCACATGTTGAGCTTCCAGCTATGTTAATACAGACACAGGCTAATAAAACATGATGAGTTGTCCGGACCACTTTTGGACTTGTTTGCCCACATATTTGTACCAAGAGGTCTTTGGATCCGTTCTGCTACTACGTCTGCTTCTTCTTCTCCTTCTTCTTCTTCTTCTGGCGGACCAGGTGTGTTAAGTGCATCTTTACAATGCATACCGCCACCTATTGCACCGGAATTGTAACTACAAGCTACATTCACAGACAGTGAGTCGCATTATAATGTGTTTATGAGCCAGGTCGAACAGGTAGCGCCAAAAGCAGAAAAATCTATATGTGGCGGAGATAATTTATTTGTGGCGCACCGCCACAGATAAATTAATGTATGGGAAACACTGTTACCTGTGTTATAAACAAATAGTGTTGCATTACTTTTCGTAGGTATATGTAGGAACAGTGCATGAAAACAGCCTGTAGCATCCTGATTATGATTGTTTCTGTGGCTCTCACTATCTTTTCATAGCCTTTTAACAAGGAAGTAGCATACTGTGAATCACAGCTGAGCCGACGATGGTGCTCTCAGTCACCAGTGAGAAGCTTCACTGCTAAAAGCTACTGATTGGTCAGTGACGACGGTGATTCAGTATAGTCAGTTCACTTTGTAGATGTGAAGATAAAGATTCATTCGTGCATGTACTGAATGCTCTTAGGGCCCATAAATCTCTACATTTCCTCCAAGCTCACTGCTGCTATGCTGAAACCCAACACAAATGCCAAGCATGGAAAATGTTGTGAAATGTTGCAATTTGGGGACAAATTTGATCCTATAAAGAAGCTAGGGAGAGCTATTCTAAAATGGACGACTTGTATCCCAGTGAGCAAACAAAGATAGGAAAGTGCCAGAGTATGTCGTCTGCTCTAAGCCCCCCTGCCACAATGATCCCTTCACACTGCCTCATGATTTAAGACTGGGAGATAACACACCAGATGCTCTCCTGTGGGGGAAAACTCTGCCACGAGAAAAGAATGGCATCAAAGGAATCAGTGAAGTTTGGATTAAATAATGCATTCTACATGTAACTTTAAATAACCTGCTGTATGGTAGTTATTCAGATACTGAATTTAGATTCAGAGAAACTTAAGTGTCCATCACAAAGTGAGGGAAGTTAGTGTTTGATGTGACACATGGTACACACATCTTAGCAAAAGACATACGGATATTAAATAAAAACTCATTGATTAAAATAGTATCATCATCGTCTATTGTAGTACTGTTTGTAATATTAATGGACGTTGGAATGAACTGTCTTAGCCTTGGTTCTTGATAAGCTTAATTACTTTTGTTAATTATTTTTGTTACCAAGCAACAAATGAACTTATGGCCATTGAGCTGATATTTGAATGCACTGCCTTCAGACAATTCTTGTATGCTAAATCTGGAAAATAGTTTAACCAGCCTGAGGTGCCTAACTTTGTTCACAAATCTGTGCAGGTTACCCAGTCTTATTTATCAGTCCTTTGCCTGTGCCACCAGCAAGCTTAACTGCTGTTCCTCAACAACAGCCATTCACCCCTTTTCAACAGTTGCTTCGCTTGGTTTGGGCCATTAGCCCAGTGCAGCAGAGATTTGCATTTCCATAAAAAACAGGGCTACCCGACTAATGATGGCCTGTCTTGAGTGATGCCGTTTAAAGCCGTGTGCTGATCCACGCCTAAGACCTGTTATATTTGCTGTATGTGCTTTTCTAGAGCACAGCAGGGAAAAAGAAGTCTGCCTGTTGGAGGTGAGCTGTTTGCAGAGGTGTAGTAAAAGCCTGTTAGTGGGGGCTGGCTGCGGTTGGCAAGATGTCACCACTACCTGCTTGAGGTCAGGCGGCTCGGCTTTTGGATTTACTCTGGAAAAGGTCCATCTCTTGCACAGTTTGGCGTGGCACCGCACCTCTAAACTGATCATCCATCCATCCATTTTCATCTGCTTATCCGGGGCCGAGTCACGCGGGCAGCAGACCGAGCAAAGCACCCCAGACATCCCCCTCTTTCCAGCCACAGGCAAGATGAGATATGTAATCCCTCAAGCGTGTTCTGGGTCTGCCCCAGGGCCTCCTACCAGCGGGACGCACCCAGGAGGCATCCTAGTCAGATGCCCAAACTTCAACTGACCCCCATTTGACGCGAAGGAGCAGCAGCTCTACTCCGAGCTCCCTCCGGATGTCCGAGCTCCTCACCCTATCTCTAAGGCTGACTGATGGCCCGACTAGGCTCAGCCAAACGTGACAGTGTAAAAGGCCCAATTTACTGTCGTCTATCAGCCTTGCAGTATTTTAACCCTAGCTTTTCACACATACGGTGCCAGATCAAAAATTGCTTCCGTTACTATGGGATACCCTTTTCCCACCAAAATTAGCGCACATTTTTAAATGTGGTAAAATCCATTTAAAATAGGTGATAGGCTGCTGTCCCATTGCCGGTAGTGCACCAGCCGAGTTTTCTTGTTCGTTCTTTTTTGTTTGTTTGTCTGTTTTCTTCTGGACAGGCAGGAAAACAGGTTAATAAACAGTAGAAAGCAGCATGGAGGTCAGTGCAAATATTACAGTGGTTACTTTTGTTTTCTGTTACTTATTCACACCGGCAAGGGGGCTGAAATTATCTCATCCACCTGGGTGTCATATTTCCATCACTGCTGACTGAAGTTGATTGGAGATGGAGCTGATAAATACCTGTGACTATTGCAGAGTTATTTGTCCAGGGAGTGAATGCCTGTTGTAACCTTCCCCACTAAATACAAAAGCCAGATGTGGGCAGGTGTTAGTGGGGTTTTTGGGCAGTGGGAAAGGGGCTGTAGAGACATGCTTCAGACCTTGTCTGCCTGCCTGCCTGTTTACTTGGCTGCTAACCCCTGTACAATGCCAGCCTGCCCACGTTCTTCTGCCCAGTTGGTTTTGCCATTCCTCTTGGCCCTCCTGTCCTCTGTCGTCACCAGCCATCCCATCTCAGTGATGTTGCTAGGTACACATCCTGCTTTGCTGGTGCATTTAAGTCCAACAAAAACTCACTATTAACACATCCAGGGGGACCCAACCTCCTTTTTTTTCCCTGAAATTCTAAATTGTGAACAACAAATTCATGTTGAAATCACAGAGACAGTGGTCGCTGGGGACCACCTGTAGACAATAATTAATTAAACTTTATTACATTTCCAGGTTCATGAAATGTATCAGAATTCACAAATGTTTAGGATATTACCACAGACATTCTTGTAATCGTAAATCACAATATCCACTGTGACAGCAAATGCTTTACTGTGCAGGGGGGACTCCTATCAAAACCTATTAACTTCACTGAATACTTTTCAATAAATCAGTTTAACCTTATCTGATTCTTAGTAGTGTTCTGTTCTGGGTTCACTTTTTAAACTAAAACCTGACAGTGACATGTTACATGAGGATGCAGTAACCTGCATATCTTTCTGAACAGTTTCATCTATATCCTTTGTCACCTCAACATCCTGCACTGTGTTCCTTCAGTCTTCATCTTTACCTTCTGCCATTTTTGTTTCTTATCCTCTTTCTTTCTTTTTCCTTTATTAATGGTAAAATTTTTTGGAAGTGGCACAATTACAGCATTAAAATGCATCATAAGTACATAGTGAGACCCTGATAAGGATTATAATCACAATGCATAATGGGACATCAGTATTGTACCAAATGAAATGTAATTTTCTGATCTTTGCCTGATAATTGTAGTGTAACAAAAGTCAGCGTGTTTCTAATGGCTCCTAATCTGCTGTTATTACATCACAGTGCACTTGAGTAAAAGTGCTGGTAATTTCTTCTTTGAGAAGGCAGGAGATCTAAGAGGGCCAGCGAGGGTACACGCAGCTGCAAAATGTGGGGATCCCAGATCCTGAGATGAAAAGACAACCCAGCATGAAGATTACAGTAGCCATTTCTTTTGTGTTACTCCAGGCTAATAGAGCTCAGCACTCCCAACACTTGGCAGGGCTTGTAAAAGCACAGCTTGTTGCAAAGGTTTTTAAAGCAGTGTTGGAGATGTTGGAGGGCATATTAATTGCCTTTTATCTTAGCTAGTTTCCCGCTGCTTCCAGTCTTTGTCCTAAGCTAGGCTAATCGGGTCTTGGATCTATTTCTGTACTGGACATGCAGAGATGAAGCTGATATTGATCTTGTTATCTGATTTTGGGTCAGTAAGTCCATGTTGTTACCCCTGTGGATAGCCCTTGTGGCACAATATAACAGCATCTGGCAATCAACAGTGGTGGAAAGGAACTGAGTACATTACAGTCCTGTACTATAATTAAGGGCAGTTTTGAGGTACTTGCACTACACTAATACTTCTACTCCCATAAATTTCAGAGCAACATATTGAAATTTTTTCTCCACTACATTTATTTGACAGCTACAGTGGCATGCAAAGGTTTGGGCACCCCTGGTTCAACATTTCGCTTACTCTGAATAGTTAAGTAAGTAGAAGATGAACTGATCTCCAAAAGGCATGAAGTTAAAGATGAAACATGCTTATCAACATTTTAGGCAAGATCAGTGTATGGATTTTTGTATTGTACAATTTAGAATGAAAAAAATCAAAGGAGGGCTATTCAAAAGTTTGGACACCCCAAGACATTTGAGCACTCAGACAACTTTCATTCGGGTCTCAGACCTTAATTAGCTTGTAAGGACTATGGCTTGTTCAGAGTTATCGTAAGGAAAGGCTAGGTGACGCAAATTTCAAAGCTTTATAAATAATCTGCCTCCTGAAACTTTGTCCCATCAATCAGCAGCCATGGCCTCCTCTAAAACAGCTGCCTAGCACTCTGAAAACTAAAACAACGGATGCCCACAAAGCAGGAGAAGACTATATGAAGATAGCAAAGTATTTTCAGGTAGCTGTTTCTTAAGTTCGCCATGTAATTAAGAAATGGCAGTTAACAGGAACTGTGGAGGTCAAGTTGAGGTTCGGAAGACCAAGAAAACTTTCCCAGAGAGCTGCTCATAGGATTGCTGATTAATCAAAACCCCTGTTTGAATGCAAAAGACCTGCAGGAAGATTTATCAGACTCTGGAGTGGCGGTGCACTGTTCTACTGTGCAGTGACACCTGTACATATATGACCTTCATGGAAGAGTCATCAGAACAAAACCTTTCCTGTGTCCTCACCACAAAATTCAGCATCAGACGTTTGCAAAGGAACATCTAAACGAGCTTGATGCTTTTTGGAAACAAGTCCTGTGGACTGATGAAGTTACAATAAAACTTTTTGGATGCAATGAGCAAAGTATGTTTGGAGAAAAAAGGATGGAGTTTTTCATGAACAGAACACCTGTCCAACTGTTAAACACAGGGGTGAATCGATCATGCTTTGGGCTTGTGTTGCAGCCAGTGGCACCGGGAACATTTCAAAGGTAGAGGGAAGAATGGATTCAGTTAAATTCCAGCAAATTCTGAAAACAAATATCACACCATCTGTAAAAAAGCTTAAGATGAAGAGAGGATGGCTTCTACAACAGGACAATGATCCTAAACACACCTCAAAATCATCAATGGACTACCTAAAGAGTTGCAAGCTGAAGGTTTTGCCATGGCCCTCACAGTCCCCTGACCTAAACATCACTAAAAGTTTGTGGATTGACCTCAAAAGAGCAGTGCAAGATGCCCCAAGAATCTCATAGAGCTAGAAGACTTTTGCAGAAAGAATGTGTGAAAATCCCCCAAACAAGAGCGGAAAGACTCTCAGTGACATACAAAAAATGTTTAGAAGCTGTGATACTTGCTAAAGGGGGGCCTTTTCCTCTTTTGTTATTTTGAAACTATTAAAGATTGAAATAAAAAAAAAGGCATCTTGCTTAAACTATTGAAGAAATGTCCTTAATTTTATGCCTTTTGGAAATCAGGTCATCTTTTACTTGCTTAGCTAACTAAACTAAACTAAACTAAATTTTGATCAGGGGTGCCCAGACTTTTGCATGCCACTGTATATGTATTAGATACTTCGGAGATTATGATGTAACATATAAAACAAATGATTATTTACAACCAAAAATTAAACAATTAGATGAGAGGAATCTATAGTCAGTAGTGTAGGGAGTGGATGAGTGAAAATGTGCTGCATGAGTGTTATGCTCTAAAAACAATGACAAGAAGCCAAAAGCCACAACACAGAGGTGTGTGAGGTGAAGGGATCTGCACACAGAGGACTGGCTGCTACTTGGGCATGTGTGTATAGAGCTCACTGAGCCCAGATGTCACTGAATAAACTTGAACAGATCTGCAGCTCTAGGGCCTGAAATTTAAACCTCACTTAGGCCCAAACGCCACTTTCCTGAGCAAACTTTGGGATTTATAAAAAACAAACTTAATGGGAGATTGTGCTTCCCTCATGGTAACTCCTACCCATGCACAGAAACTGGAGAAATGAGAAAGTGCCACTCAGATGGCAGAAAGATGAAACTGATATGACTGTGTAAAATAAATTGAAATATTGCCTCTGATGTATTAAAATATTGTTTTCAGTTTAATCTGGCATCATATTTCATTGGAGCTGTAATTGTTCAACAATACTTGAATGTTATGAAATGTATTCCCATAAATAACGAGGTGAACAGGAAGACAAATTACGGTTAAACAGATACTGTTTTCAATGCCTTACTTGGCAGATATGAGTTCATATGAGTCTCATGGTGTATTCCAATCCTGACACCAGGAAAAATATCTATGCAGGTATTTTGCTTCTATAAGTGGGCACTGACGATCAAAGTCCATTTTATTTTTTGGACCGTTTAATGCAACCACAGATTCGTGTTGAATAGTTAATGTTGTTGATTAACCTCCAACAGGTCTGCAGCCCTGGAGGCAAAGCAAAGCAAAGCAACACTTTGGTATTTTCACAGAGTGATATTGCTATTTTTACATAAAGAGCTAGTGTGTAGAATTTATGGGCATCTAGCCCCCATCTGGCCCTATCTAGAGCCAATGTTTGGTTTGTCTGTTCGGGACCACTGTCAGGGGACCTCACCATGGAAAGGAAATGTTCATTCTAAGGTAACCAAAACAAGATGATTTTTATTTTCAGGTGATTTTACATTAAAGAAATCATACATATGACTATTACATTATATTCCACTTCTGCTAGTATATCCCCACTGGACCTTCAACGGAAATATATGAAAATGTTTTCCACCATTGCTTATCAAATACTTGCAAGTGCACATTCCTGGTGTATTACTGTCTAGTGTGATCAGCATTACTGTTTATCTCACAGTTGTCTAGATGGAAGACTGATCCTAATGGATCATATCCTTTTAATGGATAAATAACCCACTATGCAGTTTTCTTGCATCTGATGAACATGGGACTGTATTACTCAAACTGGGTTTCCTGGATTGTGTTCATATCCCAGTAGCTGTAGCAGCAGACACACACCAACACAGCACTGCGGCTTTTGAGATGCCAATGTTGGTTTGGTCCACAATCAAACGTGGCAGCAACCGTGGTTGAGGAGGTAGAGTGGGTTGTCTATCCAAGGTTTACTGCCATCAGTGTGTGTGAATGGGTGAATGAGAGGCAAATTGTTAAGGGCTTTGTCTGTTAAGGTAGAAAAGAGCTCTATGAATGTGGTTCACTTATCATAAACACATGCATTCATTTATAGAAATATTAAACACTGCTGTGAAATCTTTGTAGTTATTAAAGAATTAATCCTAATGCCAATCACGGGCAATGTCTTGAATTTTCCTGGTGCTCTGATATTTTTGCCTCAGAGTAAAATGTCTTGACAACTAGTGGATGGATTGATTTAAGCTGGCACAGATATTTTGTTCCACACAGGATAAACTATAACAAATTCCAATTTGTCAAATACTTATGTGTACAACTAATAGCATTCTCACCAGCTCATCTGTAAATTGTGTTTAGTACTAATTATCAAATGACATTACCTGATGAATATCAGACTGTTATCTAACACGGCTACAAATCATATATTTATAATGTTTAACTAATGCATGACTCATGAGGATTTAATGCATAAATTAATGCAGGATGTATCAAATTCATGTTGCTCAACATTAACAAATGATCAAGTCACTATGACTGTGTGTGACAAGTTCACCCATAATAGATTATCAAGTAAAGGACATTAATTTGATGGCTGAATTTACATGTCAGCAAATTAGCTGACTTCCAATTACATAAGAGTTTATTTCAGACCCATCCATTTGCCAAGCCTCACTAAAAGCAGACCAGACCTGTTCTCTGGAAGGTATACCACTCTACAAAATTACAATAAAAAACGAAATCATCTTCCACCCCTTAAGTTGTAAATGTGGCATAATATCACTGGGTCATGCAGCATCATTTATTGGTTTGTCAGTATAGGCAAAAACATTACTTAGGCATATGATATGTTCCCTAATTATAAAGTGTTACAAAACACCTGCCTAGGTCCCACCTCCCTTCACTTTGTGCTCCAATAAGAGTAGAGTAAGCTCAGTAACTGGCAGAGCCCCGTTCAACTTTCAGCTCTCAACACTAATAAACTTTCACAGGATCGTCTATGTTGAAAAGAAGACCAAATTCTGAAGATGGTTAAAAGATGTGGCTGGGGGGGCTGTAAAATAGACACTTATTAGCCAGTAAAAGATCAAGGCTATCAGTTCTTTATTTATTTATCTCTGTAAGGCTACGTGCCACAAGTGTTTTGGTTTTATTCATTTGGATATACACAATGTCTATGTCCGTCCATCACACACTGTAGTCCTTGCTGTCAGCTTCCTGAAACCATATTGCCTGACACCTAAAAAGTAAAACCCACTGCCAGATAAACAGAACTGGCATCGCTATGTTTCTTTTTGTCAAGCTTGTCTGACTTAGCAACAGTTAATAAGGGGGTGGGACTTTTGGTCAGTCAATTGCTAGCATGTTAACATACTAAAGCTTAAAGGAGCAATAAGCGAAAGAGTTTCACTGCTAGGTTTGCTGTTGTGCTGCCTGTAGACCAAAACAAAGCGTGTCATGAGCTACTCCTCCCTCTACCTCTGCTCTCCACCCACCCACCTCCCCACCCCCTTGCCTCGTCTAAACCTAGTTTAGCAGTTAGCGATGACTTTCACTCACTCACTCTGGGTCTCTGCTGTGTTTAGCTATTCCCCTGCCTACTTCAATGATGATGGTACCTGTAATAAATGTAATATATATTTGCTGAGATGGAGGCGAGGCTCAGTGACTAGAGGAGCTGGTAGAAGCGCTCCATAGCTGTTAAGTTACTCCAGTAGCCGGTGGCAGCCGACTTGGCTAGTGCTAACACCGGGAGCTAACGCTAACGTTCCTCCTCTTCTCCGTGAGTGAGAGCAATGCTTTAGCCTAGCGGGCAGCTGGCACGCGGGCTGCCCGCTAGGCTAAAAAATTTCTCTCACTCACGGAGAAGAGTAGGGACGTTAGCGTTAGCTCCCGGTGTTAGCACTAGCCGGGTCGGCTAGAGTCCACCAGGCTGCTCTCTACCAGCTCCTCTAGTCACTGAGCCTCGCCTCCATCTTGGCAAATATATTACAAAAATGTAGCCTCGCGGGGAGGCTACATTTTACAATGCTAATTGGAAATGTTAGCTGGGCTGCTGGGCTAACTTACTCACCTAACACAACCGTAACGCCTGACCCATTGCTGGGACTGAGTCGCTAATAACTCAGCTCCAGACATTAACCCATCCCGGTGTTTCCTTCGCAGCCTCCACTTCACTCAGCTGCCTGATAAACCCGCTGCTTCTTCCCACATTAACCTGAATAACAAACCAGGGCTCGGTTGGATCCAAACAGAGAGCCGGGGCTAGTTTGGGAGCTAGCGGAAGCTAACCGGCTGTGCTTCCCTCCGGTCATGCTGCGGCTAACGCCTCGCCAGCCGCTCCCAGCTAGCTCCGAATTGTTATTCAGGTTAAAGAGAGAGAACACAGAGAGAGGGTGTGTGAGGTCATGCTATACTCCAGATGAAATTACACCTCTAGTTCTTCACATAGCAATTTTTTAATTCCTTCAATCTAGAAATGATGAATTTCGCTTATTGCTCCTTTAAGGTGCTGCTGTTGCTGATGGCCGCGTTCGGACTCATATTCGCCCTGCATGGAAAAATGTATCAATTATTTGAATAAAGTTTGTCCTTGGGTGCCAGAGCAACAGGTTATTGCCAAAAAAAACAACAACACTGAGTCATCTGTCAAAAAAGTTGACCCTGGCTCAACCGCATGGCAAAACAATACCATCCAGTAAGCATTGGCCAATCTCAGCTGGTAGATGACTTTATAACTTGAATACAGTATTTCTATTTACCTTGCGATTGCCATGATGAACGATATACCATTGGCAGTGTTAACCAAACTGTTGTTTTGGCACCTAATAAACCTTTAAACAAGTTATCTATGTATCTATGTATCTATCTATCTATCTATCTATCTGTCTATCTGTCTGTCTGTCTGTCTGTCTGTCTTTCTACACACACACACACATTTATATATCTGAATAAAAGGGCATGTGAGGGTGTAGCAGAAACCTGTACATGCTTATATGAAAACCACACCCAGAAGACATAGGAATGGTAAAATACAAATGAAATTGTCAATACATTTTAAGTTTTTTTGTTGTCTATTAACAACATCTCTATGGCTATCTTCAAAATTCACGACAACTGTACTGAGGGCAATTTTTTACATAACTCACCTGTTTAAATTCTATTAAGGCTTTAGGTTATGAATAATGTGGGCGTGGTCACTTTGAGTGACAGGCTGTCTGCGGATAATGTCCTTGCGCTCTCAGATCTAACCTTTGCTCCTCCACAGCTCCACCCTCTAGTCCAAATATGGTCACTTCTGGCCCCCCAAAAAAGATGTTGACCGCCAGAATGCCAAGGAAGTCCACAAACCAATGGGTAACATCACAGTGTTTATACGTCCATGACTTTTGTACAGTCTAGTATAGACTGGACTTCTTGGATCGCATCATTAGAACCTGAAACACCAAGCCCCCACCAGCACAGCCCACTGCACTGTTTTTAATCTGGATCCCTGCAAAAAGAAATTCCCAAAATGTTGGGCTGTTCCTTTAAGGCAGATTCAGCAGCAGGCATGGATGCAGAGACAAAGTAGAGGAAAGAATGAAACTAATTAAAAGTCTCTGAACCTGATTGAACGGAAGGCCTGCATTTTAAAGTACAAGAGAGCCTAAAAATATTCTTAAGGCGAAATAATTCGAAACAAATCCAGCTGTGACATCGACCAATAACTATCGACTGCTTTCTAACTGCCCATAGTGGGGTCTATTCACCAACCATTTGATCCACGATGAGCAATCACATTATTATTTCCCAGAAAAAGATGAAAGGCTTCGGCTGTTTTAAGCCTTCATCCATCGGCATCACAGAAATTAAACTTGTGTCACAGCTGCATTTTCACTCGGAATTTGCTTCACTTGTTTTAGGGGGGATGAAAAAACATTTTGAGATTGAATACAAGTAGTTCAATCAGAATTTTTCTTTTCTTTTTTTTTTTTTTTTTGAAGTGCAGCTAAGATGTCAGGCACGTAGCCAGTCAGTCAGCCAAACAGTGTTATTAAGTTTTCTGCAATGCTTGAGTTCTTCATAAAACCATAATAAAGGATCTGCTTTATGGATTCTCGTCAGGATGCAAAGCCATATCCATATTACAGTTACAATTCAGCTCATTAATTTTTGGGCATTATGATAGTTGGTGCTAGTGTGTGTGTGTGTGTGTGTGTGTGTGTGTGTGTGTGTGTGTGTCGGGCTGACTATCCTGTTTTCTTTCAGTGTACAGCTCTTCTGTTCATTTATGACACTAGCTTTGTGTTGTTTGCTGTATCAATATGTAATTAGAGCCTAGGAGCCACTGCAGTCTGGACCAGCTGTGTGTGTGTGTGTGTGTGTGTGTGTGTGTGTGTGTGTGTGTGTGTGTGTGTGTGCGTGCGTGCGTGTGTGTGTGTGATGCCATGAAGTTCCTTTATGTGCCATCATTATACTTATGAGGTACAGACAACAGCCCTGCAGCCACTGAAGTGCGCAAACACACACATATCAGATGCACATACATGCACATGCACACTCGTGAACACACACACACACACACACACACACACACACACACACACACACACGGACGGACGGTTTGCTGGTTAATGGAGCTCTTCTCTTCTTTAATGAGCGTTGTAGTCGTTCTTCTCTCTGCTGTCCCCCTCATTACCTCTCTGTCTTCACTCTTTTCTTCTTCCTCCTCTTCTTTGCTCTTTTGTACCTGCACCTCTCTCTTTCTTCTTTTCTTCTGTCACTTTTTTATTTCATGTGATCTTCGTTCCTTCCGTTCATTCTTTTGCGTATGTCCTACTCTTCCCGTGCTGCCTCGGTCTTTCTCCTTCTTCATCCCCTGTCCCTCCTCTCATTTCATTCATGTCTTCCTATCCTCTTTTCTCTCCTTCCCTTCTTCTCCCCTCTCACTCCGTTCCTCAACACAGCAAATGGTGCAATGTCACGATTACGTGTTGCTCCAAACAGTAGCTGTAACTCAGTCACGAGCAACTTTGTCTTCATTGACACAACTCGGCCTCATGCTCTTAATAAGCTGTCGTTTTCACTTTCTTCACCAACATAACTACACATACATGACAACCTCATCATGCTCGGCTGCAGACAACATTTAGCTTTAGGAAGTTTAGTTATGTATCTTTAAAAGGACTAATTGACTGAAGCACACTGATTCATGTACAAGCCGTTATTATGACAACACATTAAAATTTCAACAGCTACTGTCTCTCCTCATCAGCACAATGCACATGCCCAGTCCACTGGCAGTGTGATTATGGTTTGATTGGATAATAGATACAGCATGTAGGTGATCTCATTGGACAGTTCTTGGTAAAAGTATCAGCCTGTGTTTAGTAATAAGCCCAGTCACCATGCAGAGGAAAATGTTGACATTGTATGTTTCTGCAAACCATGAGTATGTTACATTTGCACATTTCATATGCATCATATCACTGTTTCTACGGTGTTGAGCTGACTTTGTCATCAGGAGGTGGAGGGGATGGTGGATGGCATGCTGCCCAGAAAGGACCTGAGTCCCACATGGAAGCTAAGCAAAGTAATTCTGTGGAGGGGGCAGCAACAATATTTATTTTAGCCACCTAGAAAATGGTCCCACTTAAAAAATCAATATCAATTTAAGTGTACGCTATATTGAGAGTATTTTCACCACTGTACCTTTCTGTCAGACAGCCATGATGACGGGCAAGTCGTTAATGGCTTCACTTACCTCTCTATGCTCATTAAAGCCACCATCAGTGTTGGGTAAGAGTTACTTTAAAAGTAATCAAAGTACGTTACTGCGTTACTTTCTAAAAAAGTAACCAGTTACTTTACTACATTACTCCCTGAGTAAAGTAACTCAGTTACTTTAAAAGGACTTCCAAAGTTACTCCCTGAGTAAAGTAACTCAATTACTTTAAAAGGACTTCCAAAGTTACTCCCTGAGTAAAGTAACTCAATTTCTTTAAAAGGACTTCCAACGTTACTCCCTGAGAAAAGTAACTCAAGCACTTTTAAAGTACTTTTGAGTATTCTACATTTCCTATTGGCCAATGGACCACAGGGCGCTAAGCCTACATTTTTTTGTCTCCAAAATTAAAGTTATGGACCACTTGCCCTTCACTGAGATCCAATTCTCCCATCACAGCCGTCACTTTGACCAGTAGAAACACAGAACGATCTGCTGCCGTAGATAACTGTATGACAACAACACCCCAGCATTTTTAATATTTCCTCTAGGGATGTTACCACACAGAGTAAAAGGGGGAAATGATGGTGTGAAACAGCAGAGGCACTTTGTCAACCCACTGAGTTAACGTTACTGTCATTAGCATCAAGCTAGCAAACAATGGTACATCCTCACGGTCGGACATAAAGTAATAACATTAACAAATAGCGGCGGGGCTTTTACTCACCACAACTGCAGAGGCTCCCAGCTTCATTTGAAACAAACTACATTATAGACGGTCCGTTATTTATTAATCCCTCTGTGTGTTTATATATTTACTTTTTATCCGCTCCGTTGTCTTTGTAAAGTTAACATATCGCACCGTAATTTCAAACTCAACACTTGTTTCAAATTAAAAGCCCCTTATAACCTCAGCTGAGAGAATTCCTCCATTTTCTAAATAGGCTTTTATTCTGAAACATTTGTCAGAACTTCCTGTGATAGATACAGTAGCTTGATAGTTTACATATGGCGCTTCAAATGTAGCTCCTGTCTGTCAGTGAGTCCTACTCCACCTATTTAGACTCCTCCGTAGACAACGGCAGCATTTCTCCGACCACGTAGCGAGCCACAAGCTCCGTGGCTTCTTTCAAACTGATAGGTTTAACGTTATCTCCGTTATTAGAACCAAACGAGAGCGGCTGCTGTTTCGGAGCTGAAGGACCAGCGTTCTAAAAGTAACGGAAGTAACTGATGTCTTGTTTGAAAATGTATTTAAGTATTTGATTACTCAAACAGCAAACTAACGTGTTGGGTTACTCATTACTGTAAAAAGTAATCAAAGTACTCTAACACGTTACTTTGTAACACGTTATACCCAACTCTGGCCACCATATATCAAAAACAAAAACAAAACAAAACATTTAACATATTGACCAAAAACAATAACTTTAGCTTACTGAACACAGGAGCTGCTGGTCTACTGCTGCTTCCATCAGTGCATTTGTTTGTGTTATTGTGTGACTTTGGTGAATTCACACTAACCCTTGTCAACACCAAAGTTGCAAAATTACACAAACAAAATAATTATTTGAGGCAGCAGTGGAGCAGCAGCTCCTGTGTTAAGTGCTGTAAAATCACTGTTTGTCAGACGCCAACCTGCTTCGCCAAACTGGGGGCGTGCCGACTGACATCTACTGTATATAATATGCTGTCGATGGATGAGTACCCCCTACAATCCCACTTCTGAAAATCTGAACTATCCCTTTGTTGTCATATTTGCTTAGGATTGTCTCATGTTTTTGAATTGGCTTCGTGTCAGAAAAACTGCAGCATGTTTCACCCAATAGAAATATTTTTGTAATGCATTGGCCCTTGTCAGTGGCCACATTAACCTGATAATCTTAACCACTTTACTTGGAGATCAAACCAAAAGTCAGTGGACCTACAATGTCATCAGTATTCCCTCATTGTACAGGAAAATGTACCATCCCTACAGTTTGTGTTGCCTCAAGCTGTTCTCATGCACTGTTCATACATTTTACTATGAAACGTAATGCAACAAAATTTGTACATGTCCCACGAAATGAAGGCTGCAATCATGAGACTAATGCGTTGATGGGAGTAAAGAGGGAAGCGATCCTGAGCGGCCTAGTCAGGAGGGAAGTTGGGGATGTGGATTGGTCAAAAACATGGGACTTTCACAGGAAACTGGTGTTAGGAACCATGGGAACTTGAGTAATTTTAAGGTAGGTCATCCCCATGTTCCTTTCCTTACATCTAACCACAGTAACTTTACTTACCTAAACCTAGCCTCTCTAATTTTACATTAATTAACTTTATGTTAAGAATGTAGCATCATTCGTTGGGCACTATTTTGTAGGATATCATACAAACTGTTGTATGAGGATAAGTTGATAGTGTATGTATAGGCCTATTGGCTAAAACTCTAACAAATATAAGAAACACTCTAGCCAGTTTGTCCAAATCAAAATTACATTTAAAATGATTTGTTTTTTATTGTTGTAGATGCAAGAAAACATAAATACAATGACCTATTGCAAGACAAAAGTATGCCCCACGTCACCACACTGTTATTCTGTTATGTGTATTGTGTACAGGCAGCTGACAAAGCCAAGCTGACATAATTTAATCATCTGCTGGTCTGTGCCTTCCTTTATATATTAAGAAATGCTCAGATGAATCATGTGGAGTATTATCAAGTGAGAAAAGTAAGTCTGTGGTTTGTGTGAGGTGAGTGACGACATGTCTACTTTGGGCTATTATGCTCACAGCAGTAAATGTACCTACCTCCGACAAGAAAAGAAAACGCTCTCTGAATAGACACATAACACACTGAATGCAGTAATCTGTACACAGGTTACACTCATGTAACTGGCCACACATGAGGACAAAAATAATATTGTGGAGAGCAGCTAGGATGTTTATGTGCTGTTTAGTGGTTATAATGGAAACCATAGCAGTGCACCTGCATCTCTCCATCTGTAGCTGACAAATATAGCTACAAGGTGCCGAGCAAAACAATGTTCACTTCACACAATTAGGACATGTCTACCCACTGAGCAATTTTGAGATATAGCCCACTTCTTGCTTCTGTCTTTACTGCCATATTTGTCAGCCAAAAGGGTGTGACAGAACTGCATAAATGTTCAAAGTATTTATTCAGTCACAAACTCAAATATTATTCAACCCCCTTGAATTGATGCATGAAGTTAATTCAAAGAACACGCTGCTCACTGAACATCTCCTGCTTTGAACCTGGAATCCAGGTAACAAGTATCACACTTCAAAACACACATGGGTTTAAAGGAATAGTTCACCCTAAAACAAAATTCAGTCATTATGGACTCACCCTCATGCTGATGAGTAATCCGCCCATTGTAAGGATTTTCGCTGCAGGACTGGCTCACCGGGGGTCTCCAGGTGCACTTTGAGGAAGAAAAAACTACACCGGATTACTCATCAGCATGAGGGTGAGTCCATAATGACTGAATTTTGTTCTAGGGTGAACTATTCCTTTAAATGTTTTAATGTGCCTGTTAAATGAGATGAAGGGGGAAAACCCAAATGCAAATTATAGCTGCTGCGCAGTGATGGGTCGGGTCCGGGCATTTTTAGGCAATTCTGAGCAACAAGCAGAAGAATGCACACATGCACATGGGGTCACGGTGGAGCGCTGCTTCGGGTTACTCAAGGGCAGGTCGCTCTGTCTTGGACCAGCGGGGGGAACCCTGCTGTATACCCCAGAAAAGGTGTTCGACATCATTTTTGCCTGTGCAGTTTTGCACAATATTGCTTTAGACAATGGAGTGCCGTTTGATGTGCCAGCGCAGCCAGATGAACCAATGCCCAGGGAGCCGTGGCCAGTACAGCCTCCACTGGGGGCTATACGGAGGAGACAAGACCTCATTCATTGCTTCTAAAATGTAAAGTATACCTGAACGTTGTGTAAGTGCTCTACAGTAGGCCTATTTAATCAGTAATGTAATGCAAATATAGCCTATTAGGGTATAGGGATATTCAATACAGACAATGGACAATGTTTGATTTTAAACATTTTATTCAGTTTCTTTAGATTCTAGTTAATTTATTTTAGCGTGTTATTAATTGTCTGGAGCGTGCTAACTGAAGCCAATAAACGGCATTTTTCTGTCTGCCTTTCTAGGACCTCTGCTGTGATGACTGGCCCAGCAGGCGGCGGGCATGCGCTCGCCTGCCTGGCTTGGTGGGACCGCTCTGGGGAGAGGACCTGGACGCCATGCAGCTGGTGCCTGGCTCTGAAACAGCATTTAAACAAAACAATAAAAATGTGTACCTGTGTAACATGTGTAAGCCTATTTGTTTGGACAATAGTGTACTGTCAGGTTAAATTAACTAATGCAAGCAAAAGGAGGGCTGTTAGTTGCCGTTCTGCTCTGGCGCAAGTGCGCCTGTGTCTCCACCACCACCACTTATGCCAGAGATAGATTCTGACCCGATTAGTGAGGAGATTCTTTCCTCGGTCCCCGCCAGGGTCAGGTTGGCCTCCTTCAGTCTGCGTGTTGGCTTTTTGTTGGCAGCTGTAAGTCTCACCACTTTTTCTTCACCTAAACGTAAAGAATTGTGACTTGATCAGCAACCAGGCATTGGCTATTAAGCTATGGATGAATAAAACATTATTTTATTATTATTATCATTAGATTATAGGCTGCTTATTGAGAATTTATTCACCTCAGCCAGATTCCATTTGTCAGCGGCGACGCTGTTGACTGCCTCTGTGATCTTCTTCCAGACAGCGTTTTCATGAGCTCCTTTAATGCCATTTTTTAAACTTCCAAAAAGCACGTATTTATTACGAACGTTTTATAAATCACATGTGTGTCCTATCGTAAGATGAATCCTGCGCTCAGATCTGCACCTGTTTCTACGCTCGTTTGATAAATGAGGGCCATTGCATCTGGACAGCATGGAGATGTTGGTAATTTATTTTAACAATGACTGATTTGCTTCATAAGTGAAAAACTGATGTTTAACTAGTTGAGCTATGTGCAAAGTGAGAAGCCTCAGATGGTTTCACACTGAAGTATTGACACTGGATCTTTGTGCAAAGTTTGGTTTATTTTCAAGCATGAGAAGGCAGATTTTCTAGCAGAAAAAAGACTTGTAGATTCTGCAGTGATCAGTCACGCTCAGGCAATTCTAAGCAATAAGCTGGAGCACAAGAAGATGTTTACATTACAATGTGGATTCTGCACCAGTTGAGGCTCAAACCCTCAACCTCTGGAACCGAAGGCCATCATCTATCACTCTGAGCTAATTGGCAAATAGCAACTCAACAGTGGCTTCACAAATTGAGTAAGCCATTCACTGTTGTGTAGGAAAGCAGCCATCCGTGCATGGAAAGGCAGATTTGAAACCACTGTAAAAAATTCAGTTAAGACAAAAATCTGCAAATACACATATTGCATCTAGACAGCATGGAGATGTTGGTAATTTGTTTGTAACAATGATTAATTTGCTCCATAAGTGAAAAACTGATGTTTAAAATTTCCAAATCTTTACATTGACTCCAATTGTTTACATTAGAGCAAAATTCAAAATGCTGTCAAAAATTCAGTTTTTGAGATAAAATTCTGAAATTTGCCACACATCATCTACCATGACTCTAGGATTTTGTCATTTTTTCATGAACATTGAAGATTTATTTAGCAAGAATTTGCATGTATATGTTTACAGTACTGTTTACAGTCAAACATTTTGATGCACTGTAGGCTCAATTTTTGATAAATCAAAATTCTGAGAAACATAGTTTTTGTAGGAAAAAACAGAGTGATGAACTTCATAATTTTTAATAGGTTTAAATGTACAAAAGTTTCTTTAGTATTGGGGCTACAGTTTGATGAAAGTTGTGAAGTTGTAGCACGTATCGTTGATTTGTTATGAATTTTCAAAGTTTTGAACTTTAGACGCTTGCTGTAGCGCCACCATCAGGACTATTGGCTTGAGTTTACAGCTGAGGATATCTGGCATGAGACTGGACCTTTGTGCAAAGTTTGGTGAGTTTTCACCCATGGGAAGTATGATTTCCTCAGAGGAAGAAAGAAGAAGAAGAAGAAGAAGAATACCTAGGATTACAACAGTGTACTGGCAGCTTAGCTGCCCGGACCCTAATTATAACAGTTGAATTTGTGCAAAGAAGTATTATGGAACTGGGATTATGTAGTTGCATTGCATATCCTATAGACCAAAGTATTGAGCGGTATCATCTAATTGAAGTCAAAATTATCATGACAGCTAAACTGTCAAAATCTGAACCTTCTTGCTAAACTGAAAGTTGATACTGGATAAAACTACCCCCAAGTTTTGTTAATAACATTCGTCAGTGTTCAGTTCCATCAGTACTAACTTGGCATCTCTAAATCATCAGAACATATACAATACCCTACAGTAGCAACTATGGAAGGATTAAAGGCAGCAGTATGTTTGCAACAAACTAGTTTCTGTGAAGTATCGACCACATTTGAAGGCAACAGTGATTACAGCTGAATATCTACTGTCATAGAGAGGAAGAGGAATTCAGGATGTTCTATAGCCAGAGAAATTGATTGAGTGGTTGTGTGAATAATCAGAGTGCAAAGAGAGCTTAAGTTCATATCCTGCCTACTGTCAAAGCAAACACAGTGCTGGGGACTTGATATTATTACTTTTGGCAAACACTTGTCGAGAGCTTCCAGGGCTTGACTGCTCAATCATATAGAGAGTGAGTGTTCAGCTGCCAGGCTAAAGGAAAGGGATGTTGGGCTATTTGAATCCCCACTGTCGTGGCCCTGATCGGGCACCCATTTCATTCAGCTCTCTCTTTGTGGACCAACACTGCTTAGCATCGGTGCTCCATTGAAAGTTTATTTATCAACATTGAACACGTGGAAAATTAACTTGAAACAAAACTGAATAAGAAAAAGCAGGAAACTCTACTGTCCATCTTACTCATTGTAGTATCTCTATCAAATGCAGTCCTCCCACCTGTTCCAAATTGTCTATATTAATTACTCTGGTATATCCCCAACTGGTACTGTAAGCCCAACTCACCTAGCCTGACAGCCATGCAGGACAATCAGTAGCGACAGTAGTGACACTTTTTTCACATCTCAGCATGTCTGGCCAAGCTGTGTAATGAGGGTGCTCTTGTTGGTTTTGTCACTTTCAAATACTTATAAAACTTGTTTGACCCCATGTTTCAGCGGAACATGTCTCACAGCACAGTGTTGCTCCTGGGGACTTAGTGTAAGTAGACACAGTACAATTTGGTAATTAGCATAAAACAAGACATGCAGCTGAAGCTGATGGGAATTTAATTCTGATTAATTATGCAGGTATTTGATTGTAAACCAAAGTTCTATACAAATTAATTGTTTGATGATCCAACAACCCAGATAGCACACATACATCTGGCTGACATCGGCCTGAGGACGACACATCGGCCCTGAATTTATAACGTATGATGTATGTCGGCCGCATGGGCGGATATCTTTAAATTTAATACTCTTTTGTCCCAGATCATCAAACGTCTCTGTTACATCGGCTTTGGGTCGGCCCAGTGCCGTAGAATATACCCACCCACATATGGAAGTCGCCACAGAGGCGGAATTTCATCTCCACGGTCTGGAACTGTGCTTTGGAACTGAGCTCACAGGACACGGCATCTCATCGCAGTTAGTTTCAGGTAAGCTAACTGGAATAAATTGGCAGAAATTAGCTATGTTGTTTCTTCTGTGACCGTTAAAAGAGGTTCCTGGTGAGTGGCGAGGCACGACTGGGTGTATATAGCACATGTCCCCACCAGCTAACTTTATCTTTCGTTAGCTGTTAGCTAGTTTAGCTCATGTTAGCTAACAGGCTACAACTGTGGTGTTTTCATTTTATTTTCCCTAGCTGACGTTATGTGCTCATCTGGTTATCGTGAGCACTCATTTTGGGTTAAAGTGGAAGTGCCCGGAGCTGCTAACAGAGATTCAAGATTCATTACTTTATTGCCACAAAACTTAGTTGTTAGGGATTTGCCTCAGTGTTCTCATGACTAGAAAAAAACAATCACAGCACAACAGTCAAGACACATAACAGAGCAAATGGTGTTAACAAGGGGGGAGCAGGAGGGTGGGCACTTAGCCTCTGCACCGCCAACCCATTTTCAAATAATGGTTTGCTGCTATATCACTGCTTGGAATTTTGCATACAGATCTGAATTCTTCCCAGATAGCAGGCAAACATCTGGCCGATGTTGGCCCGATGTATCAAGTTTAGATCGTTAAGACGTAGCAGAGAGAGCGTTTGCTCATTGCCAATACGATGAGACGTCGGCATTTAATCGTAAATGACAAACACGCGATATTCAAACGATCAATAAAAGAAGCTGCGCTCAGTGGGCGCTCCTTCATTAATATTCATATGCTTTGTTAACTATGACCTTTATTCATTTAGATCGAACCTTTCAAACTACAAATATTTCACCATTCAATGTGAGAAATCAATGCTAACATTCAAAAATAGCTGACTGTTACCCTATTTCGTGTGTAAGTGTGCACAATGAAGAGACAAAGGTCAGTTTGACAAACTTTATTTTCAAATTTCCACAAACAATATCTGATGGCCAGTCCGCTTCTCCTGGCAGCCTGCAAGACACAGAAAAGACAATGAGCACATAACTTCAAGAAACAAATCCCAACTTCACCACTGTTTTTGTTTTTAGCATTTCAGCTGTCTTATAGCCAGATTGAAGGCTTTGGGTCCGTCACTGCTTAATTTAGTGTTGAAATGGTTAAACAACGGGATCCGGCATTAACTCCGTTAACTGTTAACAGCAGCTCAATAATCACTCCTTCATTTCAGAAAAACAGTGGTTTCAAAACTGCACTATTACCTGTAGCCACCGGGGCGGTTTGCTTTGCAGAGGAGGACACTTCGACTGATAAATTGCCCATAAAATCACATTAACAACATACCAAAGGCATCCTTAAACTTCACTGTTTGACTTAAACTTCACTCCTCTCCACTCCTCTCACCCACTCTTGAGCACCCGTTCTGGGATACACAATGTCGGCCCGCCTGGCCTGACCTCCGCGCTCCTCTCTGCTCCTCTCACCCACACTTGAGCATCCGTCCAGGGCCGCGGAGGTCAGATCGGGCGAGACCATAGGTGAGTAGATCCCAAGTCTCGCGCCCTGCCCGGGACCACGGATGGCAGCTCGCGTTTATATTTTTGTTCAGTGTAGTTAGCACTGATGGCTGCTTGCTAGCTCAACCACCTCCATGTTGAGAGCCATGTGCAGACAACTCATACGTCACTTAAAGGTATGATATGTACAGAACTAGTTGTTATTTGGTTGATCTGACATTGAACTTTGCACCAGCTTTCACAATCAAAGCTTAACAGGCTACAACTTCAATTTCACTGCACTATATTAACAGCGGCAACATCTTGTATTGGCACACTGAACACTGGCACTGGATATATATGGATATATATGCATGTACTGCATATATAAGCATAATTTCTATATGGATATTAGGCTATGAGTCCCCCTGGATAGCTTAAATTAGGACTCTACCATTAAAACAGTGGAATTCATTGACTGAA
Source organism: Epinephelus awoara (assembly GCA_035609425.1). Lineage (NCBI taxonomy): Eukaryota > Metazoa > Chordata > Actinopteri > Perciformes > Serranidae > Epinephelus > Epinephelus awoara. The sequence goes on along the minus strand of CM069299.1, from coordinate 8,285,788 downwards.
AATGTCCACACTGTATTCACCTAACTCTTAATCATCTTTCTTTTTGCATCTTTTCGTATGAAAAGTGTCAAAAGTTGTGGGCCAAAGGGTTGTTAAAGGACCGCTGAAATCTGTGTACAGATTCATTAAGGACTTCTGTTTCTGCTGAGCAATTGTGACTTTGATCAGGCACGGCTTACCTCCTTTCTTGCCAAATCCATTGGCATGCCACAGCTGAAGAGTTTAGGCATCCAAAGATGCTTCCTGTCACATATGGTGAAGATTGGATCAAATACGTAGGAGAAAACACAAACCATTTGTTTCTGGCAAAATTCAGAATGACAGCTGAATGACTTGGCTGAAATTGACTATATCTGTTGGGCTTGTGTTGAAACAACTTTAGGAAAAAAGAGTTATATTGATACACAGAGAATCTCATGACTTTAAGGACAATTGGGATTTGAAAATTGTTGAGAGATGAGAGCTTGGACTGAAGGTGAAGCTAAACTCACTGTGTTGGCCCCAGATTTAGAGTCTATTCCACTATATTCCTGCATAAATTCTCTGTATTAAGATGTATTAAGCCACAGCAAAAAAAAACAATCTCACAAATAATCACAAACTTGAAACCAATGAGCCTTTGACTTCTGATAATCTACTTTCTTTAAGAGTTGTTTTTCATTAAATATTTCATTTCATGGCCAGTTCATGGCCTGTCTAATAAAACACTTATCTGTTCTTTTCCTCCTTCATTCTTCTATTTCCTCCCTCTGTAATTTGCTTTCCCCTGCCATCCATCTCTATCATTTAATAAATGTATTTCCATCTCCTGTTACTTCTCCTCAGTTAAAAGTCAGTATTCTTGCTTAAATTGCATTTTTCTTGTCTCTCAAAAATCATATGCAAAACTACCTTACATTTCTGCTGTAAAGTATATTGACTTTCTGCTGAGTCAATATACACATTAGTTATTGTACTTTATATAAGTAATATTTGCCCCACTACTGGTGGTACCTGGATGGTGATGTCATCTGGTTTAGTGTAAAATTCGGTCCAAGCAGGATATCTTGCCACAATATCTATTATAGTCAAGTTAGGTCAATTTAATTTATATAGCCCAATATTACAAATGTGCTTTTAAGGACTTAAGAATCTGTACAGCATATGAAGCCTTCTGTCTTTAGACCCTTAATTCAGATATGATATAACATCAAGATGACACTGTGGATGGCTGTCTGAGAGCATTGGTGCACATTGTTTTGTGTTGTTTTTATTGTAAATTAAATGGATTGATGACCTCCAGAATCATCCCCATCCCCCAAAAAAGCAAGGACCACAGGACTGAACTACTACAGGCTGGTCGCCCTGAACCCTGTGGTTATGAAGTCTTTTGAGCACCTTATCCTGTCCCACCTTAAAACTCTTACCAACCCACTCTTTGATACAGTTCGCCCACAGGGCCAACAGGTCGGAAGTTGTTGCAGTTAACATGGCCCTTTTCTCATCCTTCAGCCCTTGGACTATGTAAGAAACCAATTTGTGGACTTCAGTTTTGCCTTCAGTGTCATCATTCCAGCTCTGCTGTAGGACAAGCCCTTCCAGCTGCACATGCCTGACTCCACCTGCAAGTGGATCAGAAGACTTCCTGTCTGAAGAAGCAAGTGAAGCTGGGGTAACACGTCTCAGACTCTCAGACCATCAGCACCAGTTCCTGTCAAGGCTGCATCCTTTTCTGTCTCTTCTCTCTGTGCATCTCCAGTCACCGGACTGTCATGCTCCTGAAGTTTGCAAACCACACCACCCTCACTGGACTCATATCTGGGATGAGTCCATCTACAGGTGGGAGATTAACCATCTGGATAACTGGTGCAGACAAAACAACTTGGAGATCAATGCTTTTTAAATAGTGGAGATGGTTGTGGATTTTTGGAAGAGCATCCACCCCCATCATCCTGAGTGACTCCCCAGTTAACACTGTAGAGTCCTTGCACTCCCTGGGCTCTATCATCAACCTGAACATCAGCTCCCTCATCAGAAAAGAACAGTAGAGGATGTACTCCCTGCAGCAGCTGTTGGCAGTTCAATCTGCCAAAGACAGTGATGGTGTACTTCTTTACTACTACTATCATCAAGTCCATCCATATCTTCTTCATCACCATCTGGTACCCTGCTGCCACTGCTAAGGACAAGGGCAGACTGCAGTGTATCATTCAGTCTGCTGAGAAGGTGATTGGTTGCAATTTGCCGTCACTCCAGGTCCTGTATGCCTGCAGGACCCTGAGGTGGGCAGAAAAGATCATGGCTGACCCCTCCCACCCTGGCCACAAACTTTTTGAGTCACTGTCCTCTGGCACGAGGCTATGTCTCTATGTGTAAAAGGGGAACTAATGTTGTTATAAATATTGAACATCCTATCACTCATTTAGACAAAAGTAGATCGGAAGATAGGGCCCAGGTTGAAAATAATATTAGCTCCTCTTTAAAGTGATGCACATCTAGGACTATCATCCCTGTGTATTGCATATGTTTTTTATATTGGTAACTTTTGCTTTTTCTGATCAATATTTTTGCAAATCCTGCACAAAACTACTCTGCACTGTAATTCTGAAACAGTTAAATTGTACTTATTTGTTATAGTATTTTTATAGTATCATTTATATATTTTTGTTATACATTTTTATTTTATAGTTGTTAGTTACTTTTGCAGTACTTTGCCTTTATTTTTTTCCCTCTTAGTATGGTTGTTGTATGCACCAAACACCAAGGCAAATTCTTTCTAAGTGGAAACTTACTAAACTACTGGCAATAAACCTTATTATATTTCTGATTCTAAAAATTAAAAACTCCCCACCAAAAACTAGAAGAAACCTCAGGAAGAATGACTGAGGAGGGATCCCTCTCCCAGGATGGGATGCAATAGAATCAAATCAAGGGTGTTACTAGAGGGAAGAGGTTTCTGTATAAACTGAGTGAGCCAAAACCATCAAGAAGCTCCAGAAAGGCTTTACCTAGAGGATCATCAGCCTAATTCATGACTGAAGTCTCAGCATAGTGATGAACAAGGTAAACTCCAGGTTCTTTTAAAAACTGGGAATAAGGGCCAGGAGATCTAAAGAGTATATTGATATTCATAGTGCCAGAAAATTAAATTGCATAATTTTTTGTGAACTCTTAAAGGAGCAATAAGCGAAATTCATCATTTCTAGATTGAAGGAATTAAAACATTGCTATGTGAAGAACTAGAGGTGTAATTTCATCTGGAGTATAGCATGACCTCACACACCCTCTCTCTGTGTTGATCTCCAGCCCCTTGTTTACAAGCTGGTCCGGCTGTGTGTACGTTCATGTGAATTCCTGCCAGCACAGCCAGTTAGCCTCCGCTAGCTTCCATGCTAACGTTAGCCCCGGCTCTCCGTTTGGATCCAACCGGAGCACCGAGCCCCAGTTTGTTATTCAGGTTAATGTGGGAAGAAGCAGCGGGTATATCGGGCAGCTGAGTGAAGTGGAGCCTGCGGAAGAAACACCGGGACCGTCTGGATGTAATAGTCCATGGAGAAGCTGCGGTGCTCGGCTGCACAGATGAGGCGAGTGGGGGGTGGAGAGCAGAGGTAGAGGGAGGAGTGGCTCATGACACACTTTGTTTTGGTCTACAGGCAGCGCACAACAGCAAACCTAGCGGTGAAACGATTTTACTTTCTGCCCCTTTAACATTTCTGTTAACACCACCATAAGGCTGAATTCCCACTGACCAAATTTTGTTGTATGACAAAATGCTATATCTTCAGGACTACAGGTTGGAATGTTGTGAAAGCTGCTTTGACGATTTATAACTACCAGAGAAAAAACATTTTTAACTTCTCAGCACCTGATGGTGGGCACCTCTAGTGTTAGCATAATGCCAAAGTAACTGGCAGTTTGGCGTGAAATTTACTGGAAACATCCATGCTTCATAGAGGATGAACCGTTAACATTTTGGAACTGTGCCCCAAAAATGTGACCTTTAAACACAACATACTGTAATCTAAGGTGTCATGCAATGACATTTTCTGAGTACAAAAATGCTCCCAAAGGATAATCCCCCCCTTTGACTCGATGTAATAAATACAGCACCTGTCCACTGGCATCGCCCTCAAAACAATTTTACATTTGCAGATACACTACTGCTAAGGCTCTAACATAGTTCAGGTTAAAGCATACACTGTTTATCTACCTCTGAATTTTAGTATTTACAGATCTCCTGGGATGTTTACATGGGTCAGTATGCTGTCTCATATTTTTTTTCTTTTGGGGCAGCTGTGGATCAACACAGGTAGGGGAGTTCTTCCTATCCACATGTTGAAGTGTCATTGCTCCCAGTAGTTAAGACAGTGCCATTGTTGTGTGAATATGTGTGTGAATGAGTGAATGAGAAGCAATCTGTACAGCACATTGGATAGCAGTGCTAGATAAATGCTGTCCACCCAGTCTATAGGACCTAAGGGTCATTCATTTTGTTTCACCCAGTCACCAGAGAAAAAATGTGACATTGTGTTTCTGCAAACCACGGATAAGTTACATTTGTACATCATTATATAGCAGATACATTAAAATTTCCCTTTCATTGACACTGTGGTTTATGTGTGGTAAGGTTTAGGCACAAAAAAACACTTGGTTATGATTAAGAAAAGAATATGTTTTGGCTTAAAATACCCAGTTTTGGGGGCATAATCCCTGCTGAAAAGCAGCAATGTCTCTATTTAAAACCACCACTTTTCGTGGCACTGTCCCTGGTGGAAAAACAGCTACAGATAGCTGAAAAACTCCCATGTTTGGTGCACGAAAAGCCCCTAGAAAAACAGCAACTTGTCGCTACAAAATACCCATGTTTGGGCTTAAAGTTACTGGCATCACAGCGATGATTTGTTTAAACACAGCTAGTTTTTTGGTTGTTGGACTCAAGCAGTGGTCTGCAGTGGTCTGCAGTTGCCAGCTTAGCAGGCATCTTGCCTATGGTATCACACCATCCACTGTCCCCTCCACCTCCTGATGCAAAGTCAGCTCAAATACTACGTCCCTTTAGAAACGTTAGAAACTTTAGAAATGTGCAATTTTAACATATGCATGGTTTGCAGAAAAGTAAAATGCCAACATTTTCTTTTGGTGACTGGGCTGTTTGTTTCTATTGATTATTGGTATCAACTTACAGCATTATAGCTGAAGCCATCAACCCAAAACCCACTTGTGCTAAGTGAAGATAAAAAACAAAGCCTCTCCGCAGTAGTGTAGTTTTAACCCATTATCTACTGCAGTTGTTGAGCCTGTTGTGGATTTTGGTTCCCATGGGCAAAATAAGGTTATTTCATATCAAGACCAACATGCAACAATTATCTCCATGCATGTTGTATTTTAAAGTTCACAGCTTGTGTTTATCCAATGTTTCATTTACAACTGCAGCTTTGGATCTAAGAATAGCTCAACTGTCATTTTGTTGGGCACCGACTCATTTTCAGAAAGTGCATGTGCACCAAGGCCCACTGAGTTCAGTCAGAAACCACACATTGATTTTCACATAATTTAATGTATGTGTTGGGTCATGAATACTGTACTCCAGTGCAGGGATGAGCCATATTGGATGTTTTTGCCGATATGTAACAACTCATTTGACCAATACTGATATATCCAGTATATATACAGTATATCTATATATTTGTTGAGATGGAGTGTATGTCGTGTTGCAGGCAGTCATCCAGGAGACGGTATGAAGCTTTCTGCATTGCCTCAGCTCATTGTAAAACAATATTAAGGGATTGACTTTATAGATCACACTCCAGACACAGACCTCATATCCATATTATATTTGCAGTTCAGCTCCTTGGTTGGCTGGTTGGTTGAATGATTGGCTAGTTGGCTGGTTGGCTGTAATAAGCTGCAGATCAGCAGTATTGAGTTAGTTGAATCTGGTAGAATCTATTAGTTCTGGAGAATTTCAAGTGAATGTGCAAATAGAGCCGACACTATCAGCTGGCTGCACACCTGGAGAGAGAGAAGAGAGGGGGAGAGAGAGAAAGGGGGCAAAGTAGGAGAGAGAGCGGTGAGATGATGCCTAATGTGGTGTGTAATGCTGTTTTTCTGTCTGTGATTGGCTCTATTTAACCCTGAGTAACCCCCTCCCCCTCCCCTCCCCACTTCTTCACCAGCCAGCTGGATGACTGGCTGTGCTGCTGCCAACCTATAGCCTGTACAGATCGTATATGAGGAAGTGCACTTTTGCTGCTATCGCTACCTGCTTTTGGAAGGAAATTCATCTTTATCTGTCCTGACCCATTTGCTGTTACCTGGCCGTGCTGTCTCAGCCACATCTACTGTGAATCAGCACAAACCAGAACCCATCACTGGTCACACAGAGGGAGATTTGGATAAGAGGAGAGAAGTGGAGAAAGTGATGGGAGAGAAGAGGAAGGTCCAGAAGAGACAGATAGAACTAATTAAATTATTCCAAACTAAGATCATCACGTGGAAAATGTGACATCTATTCTGATACACCCACATCTGATATTACATGTGATTTTAATTTAATTTCAGTTTATAAATAAGGGAGATACTGGAGAGAGATTGTTGTGGTGCAGCTGCAGATCCATTTACTAATGCCATGAGCAAAAAATAATGGTATGATAAGGTGGGTTTTTTTCTCTCCCCAAATGTAGAGTAGCCTACACTGTCAGCTGTCGTATTCATAGGGGATTAATATTCCGGGGAATGTGGGTGATTAAACATTAGTCATGCTGAACTGATCATTCATAACCAAATTTTGACCGGTCCCAAAAAGAAAGAGATTCCATTTCACAATCTTTCGAGGATATGTGCACAGCCAGAGGGCAGAATAGACACTGGTACCATGCCATGAACAGAATCAGAATCAGCTTTAAAGGCCAAGTATGCGTGCACATAGAAATTTGATTCAGTTTTTTTTTTTTTTTTTTTTCTTTGGCTGCCCTCAATGACATATACTGTACAGAAATAGACATACTGCTAAAAGGTACTGTAGGTGAATAAGGTAAGGTAAATGAAGGTAGAAAAAACATTTAACTACCATGTGCAGATATAAAAGTATAACTATAACAACACAACAAAGTTTGAGAACAGTGAGACAAAAGTGCATTGATAGTATTCGGATGCACATTCAAAAAAACAATGACATCATATTTTCAAAAGTACATTTTCTATGGGATGCACATGCTCACCTTTCCATAACGTTTTGTATGGCATGCCACTGATTGGTGAGTAATGACTTCTTTGACGGGCCCTAGTACGAGATAGAGACCCTCCCTCACAATGAAATGCATACACACAGTTATGCATAAAACATAGGTCTTTGCACCTTACATTAAAATGTGTTTTTGGGCGATTGGACTGCAGTTGGATGGTGCTTGACCCAAGCAGCAATGTCTGGGGCTGAAAATTGAAGCCAATGCTGAAGTGCCAAAAACTGCAGTTCATCTAATGGCCACTTGAGGTTGGCTCCAAAACAGATTAAATCCCCATGTACTCCAACAAAAAAAACAAAACATGTTTACAGCCTGATACAAAAAACTGTTTTGGTCTCTGTAGCTAATGTCAGCATTCATGACAACTGAACAAGGGATGATTATTTGTTTATAACTCAGCTGTTTATATTTTATCAAGGCCCAAAGTGACACAGGCTTTGAGTCAGATCCATCCCTTGCTCCCTCAGAGCTCCACCCTCTTGCTCAAATACGCTCAAAAAAATCAAGATGTTGATGGCCAAAATGCTGAACTCGAGGCTTCACAACGACAGTCCATAAACCAGTGGGAGACATCACTGTAGCTCCGTCCCTTATTTATACAGCCTATGGCTTGACCACATTGAAGTAAAGGAGTAAATGCACACAAAATGCAGTGAAGATGGATAAATCATCCATACCATCTCTGGAGGAGGTCAGGGACACATTGTGACCACGTGATGCTATTCTGTTTTCTCGTGCACAGACAAACAATGCTTAATTAGATATTCGTCCCTATGAGGAGCAATGCGTTCATATTAGCAACTGTGACATTTTCTCCCGATATCAACATCCCCAATCTATTGTAAAGGGCTGATCCTGTAACCTAACCCTTGTTCTGTTAAACAGTGATATTTCTCACACAGAATGGGCTGCTTAGGATTGAGGTGATGCCTGAATTGTGTGGTTCACAGTCTGACTCTGTCCAATCAGGTTCTAGTTTGTTTAGCCCTGGACAGTGCCTTAGTAGCCTTTGTCTCATCATGCTTGTTAACGCTAGCTACCGTTACATACCTTACAGCTCCACGAAGGTCGTGCTCACTTAATGCTGGCTACTGCCTCTGGCTAAAGCAGGTGTGTAGTCTTTGCATCGATGATATTGGATCATTGATCATTGAATGGATATATTGATCCAGATCAATGAATCGTTAAGTCCCTGTTGGTTTCCTGTCTCCATGAATGGGATGAAATAATTTAATCACATGGTTCCTCTAGACTTTCCGAATGTTATTTTGCAGCTGCTTTTCCAATGATTGTGTGAGGGGGAAAATGCTCTTTGGACAAAAGACTACTATGTGCTGAAAGGAATGCTTTCCTGTTAGGACACTAAACATGTTTCGCCCATTAGTTTGTGCAGTTTACTACACAACATCTCTCCCGGCTGTCTGGTATAATGGTGCTTGTTTTCTGCTCCCATCTGATCAAAATCATCTACGACGGGAAGTAAAAGCTTGCTAGTTTGTTAGTGAAGTAGCTTACTAATAATAATCATAATAACAGTAATACAATCAATGTTAATGCAAGTACTGCACTAACCATTTATTAAGCAGCTACTAATAACAATTATATCCAGCACAAATTACACTTAATTTATATTTGGCAAATCTAGTATAATCTAATAAAATTGGGTTTAGAATATTGTACGACAGATGTATTCCCAAGGTCAAACATAAACCTCTGTGCTTAGATACATGTTTTCAAATTATAATGTCAGACTTTCCTCTTAATTGTAGTTAAGTTATTATGCTTATTACATGACACAACCCATTTTATCAAGTACATGTCGATAAAATAATAAAATAACAGATCTAACCTTGAAGGTGTATCAATCAGCAAAATCAACTTTTGTGTTTTGGTAAAATTGGAACGCTTCACACTTTTTGTCCTTCACCACACATGATTGAACACCACTGCTTTGACATATCATATTAAAAACTTACCATAAGCTTTAACAGTATAAAACTTACCACAGGGTATTATCTAACTTAATAGCTATCTCAAAACCTTATCTTGTAAAATCCTTCTATTTTCAGCTGTGAAAGTAAGTCCTGAATTTTAGTACACACTCTGTAAAATGAATATAAGGTGTTTTGTGAAGGAACCCTTCAGAGAGACAGAGAGATGTGTTTAGGGAAAGTGTAATATACATTGTGGTATATTCTCCTTGACAGCAACACGCTGCAGTTTATTTGCACATTGCAGGATGACTATTTTAAGAGCTAATATATTTTTCTTTGTATTCTCCCCCTTCTGTCTCCATTTCTCACACTGTCACTCCGTGTTCTCCTCTTAATTCCCAGCCTCTCCTCCCTCTCCTGGGCTTTTTCTCCCCCTCCCTCACTCTTCCGAGTAGAGCCCTATAACCAGCAGTGATTTGATTACTCTGCGTAGCTACGGTCTTTCTTTGTTATCAGCCTTCATAAATGTTTAAGGAGCATTAAGGAGACGCAAACAGAGCAGACAGGCAGGGGGGATATCTTAATGCTTAAATGACCATTACCCTTCTCCATTTACAGATTAAAAGCTTTACTTTGTTTCCTCCGCCTACTACTCATCCTCCCCTCGCTCACCATCATCCCTCTCTCTGCATTTGTCCGTCAGGGCTCTGGAGAATCATTTTTGTTTAGGTAGATGATGGCAATGAGGCGAGGATTAGACAGATGAGGAGCAGAAGAGAAGGGGCAAAAGAGAGAAACAGGCCTGTGAAAGAGTGAAATAAAAAGAAATCAGTTTAATATTAGTCTGATGAAGTCATTTTATTGAAGGTCAAATCTGAATCTATTTATTCACAACTGATACAATGACTATGGCGCAGTGTGATTGTAGTTTTAAAAGCTGTTAACTGATTCTAAAGAGATCATTTGGACAAATAGGCTACCAAAGACGGCAAATACCACATATGAGTAAAATGTATTGCTAGTATTGTTAATAATGGTATTGGTAGTAAAGATGGTTTAAACATACTAGTCTCCAGTGATTCAGTTGGACGTATCCTGGTCTAAATGCTGTTTCAACAGATTATAATTTTTGTATCCATCCTGAGGTGCTCCCACACTATATGGGATATGTAATGTCTGGGACTGAGGTATCCTTCTTATTGAAATACCTCTACACAAAGGCATCCATGCAACATATCCTCAGACAAGGGTCTGTCTAATATCCTTTGTAAATTCACACACAAGGGTATGTATGTTATCCTTCAAATAATATAAAGTTATGTCACTAATGTAAGATTAATGAGGTTAAGTTAGGTTTAGGCATGTAAAATTACGATGGTTAGGTTTAGGAAAAGACATATGGTTGGGCATCCTTAGAAACAGGAAGTCATACTTTAAAGCCACAGTGTGTAGGAATTTTCCCATCTAACGTTGAAATCACATATTGCATTCAAACAGATGGCGCACTCTAGCGCCTCACTGTTTCAAACACGTATTGCAACAACTGTAGCCGCTGTGGAAGCTATGATAACACTGATGAAACCATGTCATCCGATACTACATGGAGTATTCATTCAGGCTGCTACACAGACACACGCGACGCGAGTTGACAAACCCCCTCCTCACCATGCTGGCTGTGTTTACAACGTAGGACTGTTGGGGCGGATGTAAACTGAAACAGCTGTTAGTGGCCAGCAGCACTACTGCCGCATAACAAAGTCCCACTCTTTGAGCATAATGCAGGATCATATATTATGCAGCATCACGGGAGACGGAATCCTTGTCGCCAAGAAAGTGCAAAAGGGAATCAAAAAGGCAGCGTGACCAACGAATTAAAAAACAAAGGTCAGCATTGGGGTTGCCTTTCCCAGGTGGAGAGAGCTGCTGAAGGAGAAAGGTAATACATGCTACATGTAATACAGTCACAGGCCAACGCTAACAGCGACTAACGGCTTACAGCGGCGTAGTGATGCGAGGAGAGGGATGAGGCTGTTAGCGACTGGCCGCTGACAGTGGCTAACAGCTAACAGCGGCGCTGGCCTGTGATTGCATTACCATTCTCCCTCAGCAGCTCTCTCTACCTGGGAAAGGCTACCCCGATGTGGGCCTTCGTTTTTTCAATTCGCCGGTCACGCTGCCTTTTCTATTCCCTTTTGCGCTTTCTTGGCAACAAGGATTCCGTCTCCCATGATGCTGCATATGCATGATCCTGCATTATGCTCAAAGAGTGGGACTTAGTTTCAAATTTGCCAGGGTAGTAGCGAAACGCCTCTTGCTCCTCTCCTTCGGCTCCTCAGTCACGCAGTGCTGGCCTGGCTCTCAACGAAAACACCGAAGGCGGTGCTGTATGTCCCTTGCTTGCGGGTGTATTCTCAAGATGGCGAAACGTAATGGAACCCCACAGACGACTTACCCGCACAATGTACAAACAAATCCGAAATTCTCGTTTTATGAGAATAAGTCAGATTATTGGTGGAGGTAATAGTACACCAGTGATGACATATTTATGAATGCAGACATCAATTTTTGCCAATAAACAACTGAAAATGTAACACAATGTCCCTTTAAAGTGAGTCAAAGTTCACACAATGGTCACCTTGAGGAAAGTCTTGGGGGAAAGTCCAGTGTTTTGTGACCCATCCACCGTCCCAACCTGCCTTCTTATTTGACCAATCAGGACTGCTTCCATCTTTACTCCCATCAGCGTACTGGTCTGATCGCAACCTTCCAGAAATGTGGGTTATGCGCAAACTGTTGGATCTTGAGTACTTGGGATATGTACAAATTTTGGTGCAATACTTCTCATAGGAAAATGTGCGAACAGTACCTGAGTCTTCCAGACTGGATATGTAGTCTCTGGGTCTGTCCTGAGGTCTCCTTCCAACTGGAATACTGCACCTCTAAACAATGGCATCCATGGGGATTCTTGGTCAGATGACCCCGTCACCTCAACTAATTCCTTTAAACCTCATGGTTGGTTCTTTTGTCCTTTTCTTTTTAGGGCCTCGGGCACTACCCTACTGTCACTTTAAAGCAAAAACCCAAATGGTCATTATTCTTTAAATGAAGTGTTTCTCAGGGGTCAAACAGGCTCTTAAATTCCCTCCCTCCCTCTGCGGACCTTTGTAGTGTCAGAATAGGAAGGCTGCATCCAGCAAAGTTTTGGAACTTTCAGAAACCAACAGTTTAACAACCAGACCTACTTTCGGCAGTGATTACCCTGGTGGGAGGAAGTGTGAAAGTAAGGGAGGGTTTGAACCACGAGGTGCCCTCATCAACTTATTTTCATGCAATGGGAAACATCATTTTAATGGAAGGGAAGTACTATTTGCAGGGGGGGACAGACTTTGACACAACTTGTTTTTGCAAAGCACACTAGCCCAACAACAATCAATCAATTACTACAACAATTATAACTCAAGGAATTAACGTTAATGAGCAGTTGATATGACCCTCTGCTGCTGGGGTTTGTCATGGTTAACAGGTGAAAGTGATTTGTAGTGCCAGCCAAAAATGAAAAGCATTAGCTAAATGTTTTGTACACTACAACTTTTTGCTGTTTGACAAAAAGAGAGTCGGGGCATTGCAAATCTCTTGCCAACCTAGATGTCAGAATTCAGAATCAAATGCACCAGTGAGCTTAAATAATTATTTAATTTTTCAATCACACTGTAGGCTGACATAAAGTAGAGCAGTACTGCAACATTAAAGTAGAGGCAGACATAACACAGCTGGATCTGCAGTTGAAAATGCACACAGATCAGCCCCAATACTGATCTTTAGGATTGACTTGGGATATAGTTTTAGTTTTTATGTCTATCATTTTTAGTGTGTACAACTGAGTGAAACACCATGAAAGCCTTTGGGGAGAGATTGTCTGAAAGTGTGCATCATTCATCGAGTTAGGATAACAAAGACACACAAAAGCCACAGAGTTCCTGGAGAGAGATCAGGGAGACAGTGTGATGTATTCAGGAGAAGGCTGTGATGGCAGGCATTAAGAAGAGGCATAAACACTTTTGCCTTAAGAAGTAGTTAGACAAAATGTTGAATGACCTAGAGCACCTCAAGCACGAAACCCATGTCACTGTTTTTGGGCACAAGTCCATGGCCTCAATTGGAGTACCAACCCTCATCTCAACTGCTTTACACTCAGCTGAAAACCACCCCCATGCATACTGGAGGTTAGTTTGATGAATGCAGCTGGACTCCACAGTGAACAAACAAGCCGCTCCTCAGCTGTACTTAGAGATTCTGTTCATCACCCACTGGGAATGTTGAAGATTACCCAGTTTCCCTGTGAATTAAGTCCACACTGAATGATTCCCCACCTCGCCGTTTTCGTGCAGTACCAACATCCGTTACAGACTACAATTAATGTTGCCCTTTTTATTAAGCATAATTGAGATCTTTCCATAACCTTTGCTGAGTGTTTATATTCCCTGACTTTAAATGTACCTTAATCACTGATCAAAAAATTAAGGGAACACTTAAATCAAACATCAGATTTTGTTGAACAAATTATTCAAGATGAAAATCTTTACTAATGTACATTGTAAAATTTGTTGAAAACAAAATGATGTAAAGGTCAGTGGAAACCAAAATCATCAACCCACAGAGGGCTGGATTCAAAATCACACTGAAAACCAAAGTAAAAAACTTAAATCACAGGCTGATCCAACTTGCATGAATTTTATCATGGCAGCTCATAATGTGACTCAGTAGTGTGTATGGCCCCCTTGTGCCTATGCACTCCCGACAACGTTTGGGCATGCTCCTGATGAGACGGGGGATGGTGTCCTGGGGGATCTCCTCCTACACCTGGATCAGGTCATGAGTGAGCTCCTGGACAGTCTGTGGCGCTACTTGGTGGCGTCACATGCACCAATACATAGCCTCCCATAGGTGCTGGGCTGTGAGCACAGGTCTCACTAAACGACGTTGGGCCCTCATGCCAACCTCATGGAGTCTGTTTCTGACAGTTTGGTCAGAAACATGCACACCAGTCTGCTGGAGGTCAATTTGTAGAGCTCTGGCAGTGCTCTTCCTGTTCCTCCTCACACAAAGGAGCAGATACCGGTCCTGCTGCTGGGTTGATGCCCTTCAATAGCCCTGTCTAGTTCTGCTCGTGTAACAGCTGGTTCCCTGGTATCTCCTCCATGCTCCAGACTGTGCTGGGAGACACAGCAAACCTTGTGACTGCATGTATGGACCTGTGCAGCCTGATTGGGCTGCAGGTACTGCCTCATGCTACCAGTAGCGACAAGGACACTAGCAGAACACAAAATTAGAGAACAATCAGTCAGGAAGGATAAGAAGAGAGCAACTGTCTGTGGCCACCACATGTAAAACCATTCCCTTTTTGGGGTCGTCTTGCTTTTTGCCTCTCCCATTGCTCCTGTTGTTACTTTCATTTGCACCAAACTAGGTGAAACTGATTCACAATCACTTGTGCTTCCTAAATGTGATATCTCTAAGTTTAACTGACTTGGTGTTATACTGTGACCATTCAGTGTTTCCGTCATTTTTTGTGTAGTTAATTTGCCATTCTCCTTCCCTAACCGTAGCTGTAAAGTAATTGCTATATGCTGATATTATAAGTGCGTTCTCATCCCAACTCGTCAACTCGTACTTTTTAATACAAACTGACTTTGCCCAGTGTGTATCATACCACCACAAAAGGTGCCTCTCTGTGTCTGATGCCTTAGTCCACTAATAAAGTTGCAGCATTTAGCAAGTTTGATTGTTGCCTGCTACCACCGCCTGATACATATTATACCACTATGAAAGGTGCTTCTGTGCATCATTGTCTGATGCTGACACCACTGACAAAGTGGTAGTATTTGATGAATTGGGAGTGAGAACGGGCTGATATTGTACAAAAAAGGATTTTTAAAAATTTGACATTAGACACCAAATGAAGACACAAGGGTTTTGTTGAATCATCCAACATCAGAGCTCTTGTCCACCATTCGGGTTGGTTGGCTAAATGACTCCAGTTCCTCCACAAGACCCAGTGATAAGTCCACATAACAGTATGAAAAGGCTTGTTCCCATGACCACTGCAGTAACTTTGCAAAGGTGAAAAGGGGGTCTGCTTTTTTAAGACTGAAATGGTGTCTGCATTTCTCCTTCTGTTCCTCCTGTTGGCTAGATTGCCATTCCAAGCACCCTGTTTTGTGCATAAATAGAAGCTATTTGCAGTGTCAGTGTTGAAGTATCAATGTCAACCTTCAAAATGAATGTTAGCAGTCTGTTACAAGTTATTGTGTAATGAGAGAGGAGTAAATAAGGGGAAAGAGAATGGATTGAAAGAGTGTGTTTCAAAGTGTACAGTGAGAAGAAGCTAGAGATGTGTGTGTGTGGGGGTGGGGGTGGGGGGTGTTCGGCAGTTTGAGATCAAAGGGATGGAGGTGGATTTGGAGGTAAAGAGAAGCTCAGGCCTGAATTCAAACAGGGTCATTGGTGAGAGATGAGCCATGGAGGCTGAAAATACTCAGCGCTAATTCTGGAGCTGCTCCTTGGAGACTGAATGGCAGTGCTGGAGGAGATGCAGCACACACACATACACAGACAAACAACACAGACGTCTGGATTTGTGCGTGCACACCTACACACTGACATATAAAGAATCCTGCCTGCGTTCATGTACAGACCCCCTCTCTATCTGTCACAGACACATAACACTCACACAGTAGTTTGCTGAGAAGCAGGCGATTGGCTCTGATTTTTGCCGGTGGGGAAGAAACACCTTTGATTATTTAATAGGCCTTAGAATGGACCTCACAGGGAGCTGTGTGTGTGTGTGTGTGTGTGCTCAGGTACTTCTATCTTTTTGAGAACTGTTCAGGTTTTCAGACTCATGCAATGACAGTTTATTAACCTGATGGTCAAAAGCTAGTCTGGCTTTAAAGTTAATAACCCATGACATAAATAAATACTCACTTTTCTCCTTTTCATCACACATTGCTAACACA
Organism: Epinephelus awoara; assembly: GCA_035609425.1. Taxonomy (NCBI): domain Eukaryota; kingdom Metazoa; phylum Chordata; class Actinopteri; order Perciformes; family Serranidae; genus Epinephelus; species Epinephelus awoara. The sequence continues at coordinate 8,269,615 of CM069299.1, read as the reverse complement.
ACAGTGACTCCAAAACCCACTTTATTAAAGCTTTTCTATTTGCTCTTCCAAACACCTGAGGCTCTATCACTGTGAACCAATGGCGCACAGCACGAGAGCACAGGGTGTGGCGAGTGATTTGTGGTAATTTTTGTGGCCTGAGGTGCAGAGCGTAACTGCAGCAGAGTTGCAAACACTATGGGATTAGTCAGAATACATTATTAGCTGGAGTGATGACCAATCATATCACCCTTTTTCCTTTCCTGTAAAGGCAGAACCCTATCACAGCAGAGTGGAGCCATGTGACAAAGTTGGACTCCAGTGTCCTTGTGCAGGAGAATGTGCAGAATTGCCATAGCACTTCAATTTAATTATGCTTTGATGAGACAGAAAATCTACTTACTGTGTTGCTCTATTCACAACATAACCGCTGATAAATGCAGCAAATGGGAATTAATAGAGGATGAGGTCAGTATCTCCGGACTCATTGCAGCACATTCTGTGGATGAAAATAATTCACACTACAGACATGCCTGGGATGTAGGTGTGCCTCAGTGTAATTTCTTTTTTCAAGTCTAACTGAAATTATATCACCATTTTTTTGTCTGCTACAGCTAGGGCTAGGTATCATTTTAAAAATTACAATACCAGCAGCAATACCAGTGGGCAGATTATGAGACAATTGGCCTCTGGGCACATGCAAAGGGCCACAACCCCCTCTCCTACATGGAGCAAGACACAAAGATTTGTGGTGGTTTTGTGTCTCTTTGCAGTTGTTTTGTCTCTCCTTAAGATTGTTTATGTGTGTCACACCTATGACTTAGGTGGGTGAGGGAAGTGTAACCATCACTAGAATCAGACTCTTCACATAGGTCAACAAAGGATGATAAGCACACACTGAGGCAAGGTGCAGGGTGATTTATTTTCCCAGTATTAAAAGCAGCAAAACAGGGGACAAATCCTGGAGTGTAATAGTGAATCCAAATAAACTAGTAAATAAACAAAGAAAATACATTTTAACCAGGGTTTTAAATACCAATAACATAAACTTCACCTTCGCCACAAGCTGTCAAGAGCATCTCACAGCACCTCTTCAGCAGGTTTCAATAAACTGGGAAGGTGGTACGCTGTTTTTATACTCTATTACCCCGCCCACCAGCACAATCCATTTTAATATCACATTATCTGTGTGTTTTTTTAACTGTTGTCGAGGTCATCCTCTGTTCACACTTTTAATATTGTCTGTACAAAATTCACATGCTTTTAACACAGGGATCCATTTTAACATTAACCATTAGTGTCCATTATTGTCTTTTAAAGCTGCTTTTTCACTTGGTTTGGTCCATCTACACACCTCCATAGTGCAGGTGTAACCAGTCAGTGCAATCAGTTCACAATCAGTTCACTATTTAAGGAGTGCAAATCTGGCCCACGGCTCTTAAGAAATCCAGGAAGTAATCCAGGTAATGGTGTGGCTGTCGTGTGGAAAAATGACTGTTGAATAAAGGTGATATTTCAAGCTAGGTGTTAAATACTGTTGAATTTTGTAACCCTGAGTGTGCACCCTCAGGGACACCACACAAACACAAGTTGTTTGAATATCCTTTGTTTGGTGTTTAGTGTGTCAGAGCTGCAGGGGAGCACATGGTCACAATGTGTCTTTTTGTAGTTGTTTGGGTCTCTTTGAGGCGATGTTTTCTCCTATTTTTCTCACTTTGTGTTGCTTTGTAGGCAATATTATGTCTCCTTTCTTTTTTCTCTCTCTTTGTGGTTGTTTTGACTGTTTTTGGAGTTATTTTTTTTGTCTATGCAGTTCCTTTGCATCTCTTTGTGGTCATTTTGAGTCTCTTCCTGGTTGGTACATGTCAATTTGAGCAACATTTTGCAGGTGAAGGCCATGGGGCCTCCTGTCACTTTGGGCCCCTGGGCCTGTGTTCTGGTAGGTCTGTTAAATATAATCCATCTGTGCTAACACCAGTACCCTTAAAGTGATAACCATACCAATAGTGTTTGAAACCCATTATTTAAATTTAAAGAGTGGTGTGTAGTAAAGCCATTCTTTTGAATGTTGGTGGCATCTCGGCACGCTCAACTGCCGACTCTGTCGCATACACCGTGCTCGATTTCACCACATTACAAACTAACGCTATGGGTTGTAGCTGCTGTGCGGTTATTAGCAGGTTTAACAACAAAGTCGAGCTGTTTCCTTGTCAGTGTGAATAAAAGTGACTGTTTAATGCCTCAGTATTTGTTGTTAGCCTCTGCTACTGTGTTAGCTCCCTCTAACCACTGACTTATCACCAGAGTTGGGTATAACGCATTACAAAGTATAATGCGTTGGAGTACTTTGATTACTTTTTGCAGTAACGAGTAACCTAATGCGTTAGTTTGCTGTTTGAGGAATCAAATACTTAAGTACATTTTCAAACAAGACATCAGTTACTTCTGTTACTTTTAGAACGCTGGTCCTTCAGCTCCGAAACAGCAACAGTTTGGTTCAGTTTGAAAGAAGCCACGGAGCTTGTGGCTCGCTACGTGGTCGGAGAAATGCTGCCGTTGTCTATGGAGGAGTCTAAATAGGTGGAGTAGGACTCGCTGACAGACATATTTCAGACTCAGGACTTGCATTATGCCTGGTACACGCTAAACGCTGGTACTCACCAATTATCCCCGGTTGTCTTTCACGGCGTGTGTGATGTCATCGGGTTATTCTTGTCCTGTTTTTATTACTTTGACTATTATTTGAGTCACTGTCTGTTCATGTGCCAGCCGACATGTTGTTGTAGTCACCTAAAAGCGTCAGCAGATGGTAGGAGCGACGTTTGAAGCGCCATATGTAAACTAACAAGCTACTGTATCTTCCACAGGAAGTTCTGACAAATGTTTCAGAATAAAAGCCTATTTAGAAAATGGAGGGATTCTCTCAGTTGAGGTTATAAGGGGCTTTTAATTTGAAACGAGTGTTTAGTTTGAAATGACGGTGCGATATGTTAACTTTACAAAGACAACGGAGTGGATAAAAAGTAAATATATAAACACACAGAGGGATTAGTAAATAACGGACCGTCTATAATGTAGTTTGTTTCAAATGAAGCTGGGAGCCTCTGCAGTTGTGGTGAGTAAAAGCCCCGCCGCTATTTGTTAATGTTATTACTTTATGTCCGACCGTGAGGATGTAGCATTGTTTGCTAGCTTGTTGCTAATGACAGTAACGTTAACTCAGCGGCTCTGCTGTTTCACACCATCATTTCCCCCTTTTACTCTGTGTGGTAACATCCCTAGAGGAAATATTAAAAATGCTGGGGTGTTGTTGTCATACAGTTGTCTACGGCAGCAGATGGTTCTGTGTTTCTACTGGTCAAAGTGACGGCTGTGATGGGAGAATTGGATCTCAGTGAAGGGCAAGTGGTCCATAACTTTAATTTTGGAGACAAAAAATGTAGGCTTAGCGCCCTGTGGTCCATTGCCCAATAGGAAATGTAGAATACTCAAAAGTACTTTAAAAGTGCTTGAGTTACTTTTCTCAGGGAGTAATGTTGGAAGTACTTTTAAAGTAATTGAGTTACTTTACTCAGGGAGTAACACAGTAAAGTAACTGGTTACTTTTTAAAAAAGTAACGCAGTAACATACTTTGATTACTTTTAAAGTAACCCTCACCCAACACCGCTTATCACTGGCAGGAGACTGGCTCCAGAGACAGCAGCAACAGAAAGTTTGCTGATCCGGGAGGGGGTTGGGATGGTCTGGGTTCACTCTTGAATGCAGGTGTCTTTTGACTGGAGATGTTTCGACTTGGTACTGGGTTGCTTTGGCTGATACCTTACAGGGATCAAGTACCAGTACCCAGACCTAGCCACAGCATACATTTTGCTTTATAAATTACACAGCCCTGAAAAATGTATCTTTCATACTTTTTTGTTACATGACAGAAAACCCCGGTCTGTGCAGATGGAACGCTCACTTTTCTCTGTCTGTATAGGTCTGAAAATTCTTTATGTGAAATAAATCAAAGAGTTTTGTTTTAAACTCTACTTCTACAATGACACTGCAGATCTCTGACTGATGGTGACCCTGAAACAGGCATAAAAAAAAGCCAAAGACCCACACAGCTTTAATGTTTCCTTCACAAACAGGAACACACATCTTGTATTGCACCATAGCTTGCTAACCGGGCCATAAAACACTTGGGAGAAGAAGAAGAGAGAAGATATGCTTTCATTAATTTTATTAAAATTATTATTTTTTCCACTGTGTTGTCTTGAATACACACAGGCCTTGAATACACACACATGCACAAACAGAACCTATACATGCACTAAATGGTGAGATGGGAGTGAGGGGACTGCCTTGGACAGGTGTCCCGAGCAGTTTGGGGTTCAGTGCCTATGGCAGTGCCCAGGGGACGAACTGGCACCTCTTCAGCAACCAGTCTAAGCTCTATATTTGGTCTGTACGGGGACTTGACTCGGCAACCCTCCGGTTCCCTAGCCAAATCCCTATGGAGTGAGCTACTGCTGCCTCAGAAGAGCTCTGCCAAAAGGGCTTTTGTAAGCTAGATTATTAATTCACTAGGTAGCTGTATCATTATTAACAGCTTAAACATTTACCACCAGATTTTGAGCTGCTAAATGGTGTGGTCCTTATTTTTCCAGCACCACTGCTAACAAAACATCTGTCCTTGGATTAAAAGCTACAGAATCCACTGTGTGTGTGCATTCAGCTGTCAATCACACAGGTACACTGACCTGCCCACTCACAGGTTTGGAGGCTAAAGAAGCCCTTTTGATGTATGTAGAAAGACTCTATTCTCTTTACAATTAAAGATGCAAATTTTAACAATACATTTAAAAAATGACTGACTTGTTTTTTAAAGTGCTTGTCACAGCTCAGTAGTAAATTAAAGTATTTCGACACAATATTCAATACACACACTTATACAATAACAAGTGCTGGTAATATGAATTGCCACATAAGATTTACGCTGTTTTACACACATCTTCAACCTGGCAGCACAAACAATCCTCACAGTTTCAAGGTGGACACCCAGGACTACTGTTACCAAGGCCGTGTCTGACCAAATATCTCCCCTTCTGTTCCTGAGAGATAGTATTACATAATGGCCATAAGTGTTTTTGCAGAACATTATGATGTCGCAGTAGAATTGCCCTTTAACCATTTCAATATAAAATGTCATCACTTCATGATTTGTGTTAGACATTTGTTTAAAATGTTGTCATAATTTGCACATGAATTCTTGACTTATTGCCAAAAACATGTTTTGTAAGACCACAGCGATCTTTGACCACCAAAATCTAATCAGTTCATTGTTGAGTCCAAGTAGATGTTTGTGCCAAATTTGAATAAATTCCCTCAAAGCCTTTTTGAGATATTGGATTCTCTACAATGAGACAAATGCAAAGTCATAGTGACCTTGACTTTTGAGTCATCAGAAGAAAAGCTTTCCTGTGTCCTCACCACAAAATGCAACATCAGAACTTTGCAAAAGAACATCTAAACAAGCCTGATGCTTTTTGGAAACAAGTCCTGTGGAGTGATGAAGTTACAATAGAACTCTCTGGACACAATGACCAAAGGTATGTTTGGAGAAAAAAGGGTGCAGAATTTCATAAAAAACAACATTTCACAGATAGAGGGAAGAATGGATTCAATAAACTTCTAGCAAATTCTGGAAGCAAACTTCACACCATCTGCAAAAAAGTTGAAGATGAAGAGAGGATGGTTTCTACAACAGGACAATGATCCTAAACACACCTCGAAATCCACAATGGACTACCTAAAGAGTTGCAAGCTGAAGGTTTTGCCATGGCCCTCACAGTCCCCTGACATAAACATCATTAAAAATAGACCTCACAAGAGCAGTGCATGCAAGACGGCCCAAGAATTGCACAGAGCTAGAAGCCTTTTGCAGGAAGAATGTGTAAAAATCCCCCAAACAGGAACTGACAGACTCTTAGCTGGTTACAAAAAGTACAGAAGAGAAGTTGTGATACTTGCCAAAGGGGGCACTACCAAGTACTGACCATGCAGGGTGCCAAACTTTTGTTTTAGGCCCTTTCCCTTTTTTTTGTCATTTTGAAGCTGTAAAATATTGTAATAAAAAAAATTAAAATATTGAAGAAATGTGTCATCTCTAACTTGCCATTTGGAAATCAGTTCAACTTTGACTTAACTATTCGCAGTAAATTAAACCTTGACCATGGGTGCCCACACTTTTGCTTGTCACTGTATATGGGATGACTAACTGTGATTTCAGTTCTAAAAAATTGGCATTGTGCTTGGGATAGTTTCTGAATTAGCCTGCATTCAGATGTAAGTCTGTATGTAACTCTAACTTAACAGCGGCCACTGAGCCACAAGTGATAATTACTGGATATTGGTTAATATTGAAACAGCAGCACATGTAGAGAGTGGTAACACTAAGCTGTAACCACCAAAACCCTTAGTGTGCTGAAATGAGTAAAGTTGCGTTTTATTGCTTATGGATTACATTATACATTTTTAGAGGAAAACTTTAAAGGCTAAAGGTACTGTAGGTATAATGAAGTGAATTTGACCAGTGGCAGCTCCTTGCAAGTATAAGAAAACAGCTACCAGTGTTTGCATGTGTGTGTGTGTTCTTGTTTTTCTTTTGTGCCAACATCAAATGAGTTTTTAGATATCAGTGTGTTTTCATCAGTGCCACACTGACAGGCTCTATTAAAAACACCCTTGGACTCATTCTCGTCACAGTTTGACAGGAGTAATTCCCATGGCAAGCAGGATGATGAGATGGAGAGCAGACAGGAGTTAACACATATCCAATTTTAACATATTTTTATTGAGCTTGATTTATTTACTACATCAGGCCAATATTAACATGCAGGTTCTTAGTCTGCAAATGGAAGCTGCAGGACAAATAATTTGCAGCATTGCAAGTGAATCTGCAAGAAGAGCACAGTAGCATTTTTCTAAGTTTCTCACAGGCAGACTTTTTAGTGAGCTGAATGCGGGAATGAAGGTATTGTTACTGAGGCTTGGATCTTGCTGTATCAGGGCATTTGTATGGGTTGCAATCTGTCCTGTACTTAAAACAACTGCCTGAAGGAAAATCAATCTGCCTGTAAAGTCGATTCAAATTACAGCTATCCCCGCATGTAGTACGTGTGCATCATTATGTATGTGCATGCTTATTACTATGGCCATATGTTCGAGCAAAGGCCCTCCCCGGCGAGCGTGAATATCACTCCGCTGTTTGGAGTCTTGATTAATGCAGACTTTTTCAGATGCATAGAATTGTTCACTCCTCGTCATCCATCTGTATGCACAACATGCAGCCGAACATGTTCAAAGCAACAGTTAGTGTGACTGTCAATCTCATTATCCCGCCGGGTGTAATAAATTGCTATTGTTCACTGGAATCCTTGTATCTCCACGTTTTCAGCTTTTCAGTAAACATAGAAAACAGCTTTATCTGACTATTCATGACACTGAGAGTTTTGTTTATCAGACGATAAAGGAATCAACTTTTTCTTTAGCTCATGTGAGAGTGTTAAAATCGGCACAATTTGGAGATAAAGCTTTTCACACAAAACCATCAATACAATGTTTCAAGTGAATGTGGATGAATTAACATTAGTTTAAAAAAAGAGTTCACATAAACTAAAATGTAAACAAATTAAGTAACGTTCACTCCTTCTTAAGCTATGTATTTGGTCTCCATTAACTCTGAAGGGAAATATCTATGTCTTTAGCTGCTTAATGCTCCACCATGTTCACCAGCTTGTCTCCACTGTGTCTGTCTTCTGTTTGCTGCTGAGCAGGGAGTGTACAGTGGCTTTATCAGAGCTTTTTCTCAGAAAACAGTTGCTGACAGGAGCGATTAGATTGAAGTAAACAAAGTTGTGGGCTGTAGAACCAAAACAATGAGCTGAGAGACACTAAATGTTTTGTAGAACTGAGGGAACCTGATGAGGTAGGTGAAAATTTTTGGGTGGTTTTGTCAGTACAGGTCACCCCCAAATATTAACAGTTTGTAGTTTGTAAGGTTGTGTAATATCCTATGAAAAAGCGCACAAGACAGTGGTTATGATATCCTACAATTTTGTGGTTAAGTCCCTAACCTAAAGTTACAGAGGTTAGGTTTAGGCAGGTAAAGTTACGTAGATAGGTTTAGGAAAAGATGGTGAGGATGTACCCTAAAATGACTCAAAGTTCACACTGTTCCCAACGCCCAACTCCTGGGGAAAGTCTTTGGGGTAAATTCCTGTGTTTTATGACACACCCACTGCACCAGCCTGCCTCCTAACTGGACCGCTTTGATCACGTGTTCGCAGCCTTCCAAAGTGTGTGGGTTATGCACAAATTACTGGCTCATCATTATGTGGGATATATACGAATTTTGGTAAATTGCACGAAGAGTGCATGAGAACTGTCTGTATAGTGATTTATTTATGATAGTTAAAAGGCTTCAAAGAAAATCTCTATGGTCACCCATTTAAAATATTATCACTCCATTAAAGGGGCATTATTAGTGGTTTACAGCATTGTAGATATGGGTTTGGATGGTCCTGCTACATGATTAGTATGTTCAGAATGCCATTATCAGTGCATTTAGAGCTGTTTTGTGAGGTTTCACCTTTACTTTTGTTTGGTTTAGACACAAAGGCTATGTGTTTAGTTTAGGAAAAGTATTATAGTTTGGCTTAAAATATATATGTTATGGGACATCAGATGACATTAGTGGCATACATATTGTGACATTCTTCACTAACTTAAAAAAACTCAACATTGACTTGGTTTCATATGGGACACAAACCCCAGACTCCTGGATCTAAGTCCTTTGTTTGACCCGGATGTCGGAGCTCCTCACCCTGTCTCTAAGGCTGAGCCCGGCCAATTCATTTTGGCAGCTTGTGTCTGCGATGTCACTACCCAAAGCTCATGACCATAAGTGTGGGTTGAGATGTGAATGGACCCGTAAATCAAAAGCTTCGCCCTCCAGCTCAGCTCCCTCTTCACCACGACGGTTTGGCTCAGTGCCTGCATCACTGCCAACATCACACCAAACCACTGATCTATCTCACACCATTTTAGTTCTCTCAAATTAATCTCAAATGAGAGAAATTTTAAATTCAATCTAAGGAAATGGCTGAGTAATTGAAGATTCTGTGCTTTCTGGTTCCATAAAAAAAAAAAAAAAATCACGTTATTTGTTTTTAACTATGCCACTCTTGTCTGTCATTGACACAATTGCCAGCTTTTATTGTCATGAGGACCACGATGAAAATAAGCCGTTGGGCTTTGTTGTGTATTTTAATCCGATTTTTAATTAATGTATATGAAACTGATCTGCAGTTACTCATGTATTTTTTTTAATTGTTGTCAAAATAAACCTACCTACCTACTCTCACTCATGAACATGACCCCGTGACACTTAAAATCCTTTGCTTGAGGCAGTAACTCTCCCCCAACCTGGAAAGGGCAATCCACCGAACCATGGCCTCAGATTTGGAGGTGCTGAGTCTCATCCCAACCACTTCGCACTCTGCAAACCACCCCAGTGCATGCTGGAGGTCACAGTGTGATGAAGTCAACAGAACCACATCATCTGCAAAAGGCATGACATTCTGAGGCCCCCAAACCAGAACCCTTCCTTCCCCTAGCTGTGCCTCAACTGGTAATGGTTAATGTTATCACTTAATTAATAAGTATTGTTAGTATTTTTTTTCTTATGTATTACACTAAACAACACGAATAATGTTCATTTAATTGAGTGATAACAATCAGACCAGGTGCCACTGTAGTGGACACCAAGCACGAAACAGTTCAGGATAGATTTTTGGTCAGGCCATCAACAGATTAGCAAGACATGAAGGTTCAGCAGCCCATCTCCATTTGGTCAATGACACCTTTACAACAGCTGCCACCCAGTCATTCCCTCAGGGAGTGATGTCTTCCAAACCAGCTGTTTATTACAGCTGGATAAAAACATTTAGCAGTTTGTTGTGTGACAGTGGAAACCCATCTGTGGCAATACTTGATGCTGAGAGTAACTCTATGAAGAGTGAGAAAGTCCACATAGGGCAGGAGGGACAGGAGCTGGATGAGTCAAACGAAACCAGACTTTCACCAAGGAGACCACAGTTTGTGTTCCATTTGAAACCAAAAGTCAATGTTGAAAAAAGTCAACTGTTTTTAAACATTGTTTAAATATGGTCGGTGCACACTGATGTTACTGACATAATATATTTATCTGTCATTACATTGTGTAACATAACAAACTTACTCATTTAACCCAAAATATTTTTTTTCTAAACCTAACCAAGAACTTTTGTTGCCTCAGCCTAACTGCTAGTGTTTCACAACATTAACCATGTGTTCTAGCATGTTCCAGCCGTATGGCCTATGTGCCACTATGAGATGCTGAGAGTTGTAACAATTCATCTGTTCTGGATGACCTGGAATGAGAACTGTTTTGTTATCACATCAGATGAACAGCACAGGAATTATAGACCGTCTTATTCATTATCCCCAAATTTTAGCAGACATAGTAGTTGGATCATCATCATTTTGTAGAATCCTTGTAGTCAATGAATGCAGTTTATCATCCGTAGACATCAGCAGGTTCCTCTCTCTACTTTGCCAGCCGTCATATGTCTGCCTTCAGTAAAACAGGTGCTCAGATGGACTGAGGTCAGCCAAAAAATCTAATGTTTGCCCATAAAACCTAGCTGTATGCTAAGGCTCATTACCCTGCCCATTATTATACCTGTATATTCACTTGTATCAGGGCAGACAGGATGTTTTTGTACAAACTAGTCTGGGAAAATTGGCAGAAGTAAAAAAAAAATCCTCTATTTGTGTAGAGGTAGTGTCTCATTTTTAATCCCACACTATGATTCTGTTGTCCATATATTTCTACTTGTTTGTTTTCATTTAAAAGTATGTTTCCCTGTTTAGCACGGGAACTGCCCATTGGTCCGACAGCCCAACGTTCCGACCATATTAAACCCATTGTTCCGAAGTCCCGATGTTCCAAAATCATCATGATGCCCTGTGGTTAAGGTCTGGTTAGGTTTAGGCTAGGAATGCACCGAAATGAAAATTTGGGGCCGAAGCCAAAGCTTGGCCAAATACCAAGTACTGAATACCGAATATCGTTGTTTAGTTTTTCATCAGTTTTTGCAGATGAACACCCTCCAGATTAGTGTTGTCACGGTACCAAAATTGGGACCTACTGTATGATACCAGTGAACACATCACGGTTCTGAGTAGTATCAGGACACCACAGCAAAAATGAGGCAGATGTGCCTTTTGTCATTTATATATTATATATATATCTTATAAATCACTTTTCTATAATCCATCAATGATATTTCAATGGAATAAATTACTTATTGACTTATTCATACTTCAAAAACAGCATCAATAAGTGATTAACATAGGGGGGATCAAAATAAAATAAATAAATAAAATAAGAATCAACCAGCCACCCTCCTCCCCTGACAGTCCCTTCATAAGTAAAGAACAGTCCCTAAAGTGCGGTGAGGTTTGTGGGCCGTTACCTGCCACAAAGAGAGAAATGTGAGCGGCTCGTTTCTCCTCTGACACGCCACATACCTGTGTTCGGCTGGCTCGGCTGTTCAGGTACTACTGGGCAGTCATGACGCCAAGAAGAGGATATTATTTGAGCCAACTTCTCCGTCGCCGCCGGTAAGCCGATGGCCGCTGTATTTGACAGGAATACATTACTGTCTGTGTCTGTGAACCTGGTTCAACCCACAACCGGTGGGATTCGCCTGTCGTTTCTGCTGGTGGTTGAAATCTGTACTCACACAGCATGCTGAATGATTTAAGCTTATTTTGCTCGCTCAAAACTATTTTTAGTCGCAAAAGTGAGTGCGGTGACGGACCGAGTAGAATATCGCCGACGCCAGAGTTAATAACATGGTGTTTCACTCTCTCCTCTCTATGGCACTTGTATCTCGACGACTAGCCTACTTTTGTTGCGTATGCTGATCCTCTATGGTACACAAATACAGTATAGTATGCCTAGTATGCTCACATATCGGAACAACGGGACGTCGGACCAATGGGCTGTCGGACCAATGACATGGACCCGTTCACCCACACCTGTTCACACTGCACGGAATTGGAACATAACAACATGAAATTCTGCACCACGTCCGTACCGCACGTTTGTATAGTTTAAACGCGGAAAAGTGCTGCACGAATATTCCGCAACTCCGTCCCGCATTTCCGCATCGCGGCAACGAGAATGAACCTTTATCCATTCTTTGTCACACACAAGACAGCAACAGAGTTCTCTTTGCATCAATGGTAAGGAGAGGAGTCGTGCTGCCGTAGGAGCAGAGAAAAAGAGCTGCTATGCCACTGGTGTGTGGCCTTAACATTTAAATCCAATGTGCTGGAGTATGAAGCCAAAATAAGATGGAAGAAATGTTAATCTGCAGGGTGAAATCTATAAGAAGACATTAAAGAAGAACAGACACACTGGAAGTCGAGGTAAGGAAATGTCAGCTTGTACATTTATTTTATTATTCACAGGTGAACACAGCAGAGCCATGGAGTGTTTCATATCCCCTCGGGGGCACATTCAGCAGGGCAAAATGTCAACGAATGATCAGAAATAGAAATATTTAACGCGGGGCCACATATATGCCCCCAAGAGATACAGAGTTTATCACCAACACAGTTTTAAACCAATCAACCACCGATCTCTATCAACTGGAGTTTACTTTTATTTATTTTCTATATTGGTGTGCAAGAGAGTCATGTGCCTAAGAAACAGTCAACGTTTCACCAACAGGCAGAAAGCACAGGACCAAAGGAGCGTTGGGATGGATCACACATTAGAATGGGAGAGAGCAGGAAAAGCCCCGTGGTGATGTGACTCCCTCACTCTGGCACTGTACACGGACATGCTTTAGACAGGAAGTGTGTGTGTGGGGTGGGGGAGGATGGGAAGGGGGGTTAGTGTTTTCAGCCTCGGTCAGTGTTCTTTAAATGGAGTACATTTATCTCCACCTGCTTGTCTCCTGGGCTTTAGTTTGGAATTACCCAAAGGAAAGGTTTACATTTGACAGAATGAAAGAGAAAGAGAGATCCGTCCATTTCCACACAGAGGGATGAAAGAGCAGAGCAGAGTTCCCTTCAAGTGACAGCTCAATCCGTGCGGCTGTCTTCCCTTTAGAGAGACAACTTTTCATCGAGTCAGACAGTGCAGCCGCTCGCTCTGGAAAGCCAGTCTCATTTCCGAGTCTGTGACTGTGTGTGTGTGTGTGTGAATGCGTGCGTGCGAGTGTCATCGGCTCAATCTCCATGGCGATGATGTCCCATTCAGCCAGGCACCTGCCGGGATAAGAGGTGGGGGGAGGGAGGGGGGAGGAGGAGGGGGGGCTCAGTCAATCTGGGGGAAAAGAAGCATCAAAATGGCTGCCGCACCCTCGCCAGGTGTTGGTGTATTGAAAAGAATCAAACTCCCGAAGATTATTCAGCTCCATTTACCTTTTGGGATCACCCAGGGTGCAGCCACCTAGGTGAGACCGAGGTAACCATGGCAACGCATGCCGACAGTGACAAGCTTGTGCATCTGTGTCGGCAGGGAAAAAAAATTACAAAAACATTCAGCTAAAGACTAAAAAAACACTTTGTAGGAACACATCTGAAACACCATTTCATGTGCAGTAAAGTGGTTCTCAAAGAGTCCAGGAAGTCCCAGGAGTCCATGAGGGGATCCCAGGGGGGGGTCGCAGAAGAAGCTCCAGGAGGTCCCAGACAATCCATCCACAAGATATTTAATTGTACAGGCATGATCCCAGTCACAGTGTACAAGAATGAGACAGTTAAATACTAGGGCTGTACCGAATGTTCCTTTTTTTTTATTTACATTTGAAGCTTCTATTGAGATTTTCATGCAAAGCTTCGGATGTCTGCCACCAGATTTTATGATGTTGTCACATGTTTAAAAAAAATCCTTTTACAAAATCCTCAATTTGAATAAAGTGAGTAACTGGATATAATGAGTTGGTTTTTTTTGTTATTAAATCAACTTTGTGTGAGTGCCCAGCCTAAAGCACATGCATAAACATAAAATGATCTTTTATTTATTAATGACTTCAGTAAGTTACTATAATAGTGGTAGAGCCAAAATAATTTTTCTGTTGCTGTCATTATACAAATGTAGCCTAATTTATGGCACTGTTGACACTCTTGAGTGCAGTTAAAATGTTTTATTTTTGAAACCTTGGATTAAAGCATTACATTTCATTAGACAAAAATGTGAATTTTGGATCTTTTTGTTTTTCAATTTATTTATTAATTTTCCAAATAATTTTTGACTTTTGGATTTTACAATGCTGTGGAGATATCGTAAATGTTTGGAATGTTTGGATCACACATGTCAGAAACAGTCCTACACAGCCACCACTAGAAACTCATTCCACAAATACACAGAAAAATGTCACCAGTGGTTCTTTGACGTGAACTGAGGCGCTAAAGCACCTCTGCCTCAGACAGAACTTCAAGGCCCCTGTGAATATTCTGAGGTTCTCCACTCCACTAAAATAAGCTTCCACCTCCTGTTTAAAGTTGAATCTGACAGGCCTTCTCACCTAGATGTGCTCTCATGTACAGACATTTGGCGTTGATGGATTTAACGTAATTCGATACTACGGTACCCATAAAAGTACCAACTTTGGTATCCAACCCTACAGCTTAGTTCAGCTCACTGGGGAAACAAAACACTACATTAAAAAAGAGTAAAACACCTTAAAACAGTGACTGTCAACCATTTTGCCACCATGTGCAGAGAAATAGTTCAGGTTCGAAAACATAACGTATTGTGTTTTACAGTAAGAGTTTAGGACAGGATCGTGAATCTTTTAAGGCAACATTTTGGAAGATATGATTAATAATGAGTAATGTTTTAAGTAAAAGTTTAATTTAGAGGCATATTGACTCATCCATGGTATTACCTAGCATCATTCAAGCTTCACCCCCCAGCTTAAGAAATATAAAAACAATACAGTACATATGGCACATCTAATAGTTTTATAAAGCAGTGGTTCCCACCTGGTCCAGTCGCAAGGTTCAGATTTCTCCTTAGGCATTACTCCAAGGTTCAAACAGTGTAATATATTCAGCAGCATACTTGTATTTGGCCATGAGCTAGTTTGCTATCTGTTAAGGAGCTGTCACTCACACTACAACAGGAACCAGGAACTCGAAATAAAAGCTCTGTGCTGCAAATTCACTGTACTTAAAAATAAAGTGTGTTTTTTTTCTATAAAGTTGACATGTTCACGAGTCACTTGTGGTCCATACAGAATGGGCCTGCAACCCACCTTTGGACCGCGACCCACAAGTTGGGAACCACAGTTTTCTAGCACTACTTGATAAGGGCGCTGTAAGCACCTTTTAATAATGGGTTCCCCTATGATTATCAGCCTAAGAACCACTTTTAGGCACCATATAGCAACATTTTGCTCAGATTGCTTATAGTATGAGTGTAGCCTAATCTTTAGATGCAATTGTGCAGAAATTCTGGGTTTGAACAGAATGACTACACATGCATAAAAAAATGCATGAATTTGAATGTCAGTGAAGCTTCAAACTGTTCGGTACAGCCCTATTAAATACTAAATCAACAGCACAGACATCCTCATATGGATGTGGTGTAATGCGTTTTCATTTTACCCATAATCCCATCAATGTTCCTTGTGGCTAAAGTGGTCATTGTTATGTAAAAGTTAAACAGTGTCACTTTATCTGACCAGCATGGCTTTCAGTGGAGCCAAAAGATCTGAACGCAGTTATAATCTGGTGCATATACAGTAGGCCCAGCAGGGTTTAATCGAGCTTAGCACAAAGAAGGAGCTGGGGAAAAAGCTATCCTTAATGAACAGTATTAAAACACACCTTTCAACAATTCCAAGCTGTCCTCTTATCATGTTTAACATCAACCAGCTTGTTCATGTAATCTTGGCAATGACTGCTTATCGAACAGAGTGGTATATCTCTGCAAAGCAACAGATGGTGTTAATGTGCGAAATAGGTCAATAAAACAATGTTGCACTTTCATTATAAGAATAGAAAACTGGATTCAATAAAATGTTACAGCCAAAATACATGGGAGACGCACACATCTGCTGCAGCATGCCAGCAGTAGAGCGTGTCCATTATAATCAACTAAAGCTGCTACACTGACCATGTAAGCTGCGTTTGCTCATGAGGGCATCACGTGGGTCCTCTCTATTTCTTCGCAGCTGGTCTTTTTTTTTTCTCTGTGTGTGGCCCTGAGGCCCTCCATGAGGTAAAACCACGGAGAACAATGCAGCAGATCAACCTTGTGGTTGGTTTTTTTTTTTTTTTAACATTTTACAACAATATCAATCAAATCAATGCATCCTATTCTTAAAATGAACCAGTTAATTAATTCAGTATCAGTTAAAGAGGCAACAGGTAGCATCTTTTCCTAAATATATCATTATGAAAATAATGTGGGTTGCACAGGGTAGTGGCCACAGTAAAATCAGACTATCAGCGTTTACATAGGTTACTTAGTGGCTTTGTTATCTTTGCAATAAGCTTCTGCCACTGGTGCAGAAATTTTGCGAAAAAAACATGACGCGTTACGGCAGGAAACGCTTCATGTTTCATTTTGCGAAACTGGTCGGTCAGGAGCTGGTCCTTATGAGGGGCTGGGCATGAGATAGTTGAGTCACGAGCACATGGCAGATGGACAAAGTTTGGAGACAAATGAAAAACGGCCGAGCAAAAGAAAACGAGCTCCTCTGTCTGAGGAGGCAAAGAAGAGCACAAAGGAGAGTGATAAAAGAAGAGGAAAAACAAGAGTAAACCTCAGTCAGGCGTATTTGCATTACTATTTGTTTTTTCTTCAGATAAATCTGATAATTGTTGCTCGGTCTCTACTCATTTTTTAGTGTCCACACACCTTCTTATTCTGCATATACATAGAGGTATACTGGTGGCTTTACAGCCTACATTTTATTGATTATCTCTGATCCCCACGGTCAATTTGGTCGTTTTGACGACGCAACACCACTGACGCTGGCGCCAAGCTAAAAAAACAACCCTAATCCTATCTGTTGCCTCTTTAAGATAGTCTACACTTTCAAACCCTGCACAACCAACTGCATTATCAATTGGCATAACTTAATATGCACAAAGTGAAGTTGGAAGCAACCACATGCTGCAAAGACTGAGTCTGCCTGTGTGATGAGTTGCGTCTGTGCCCCATGTATTTTGGCTGTAAGAAACAATCCATCCACATTCCAGATCTGGTCACCCCACAGTGAGGACAGTATGTTTCAGATGCTCCATACTGATGTCTATCTGTCACATTTCTATGCTCCATAAACTTCACTTGCGATAATGAGTCAGTTATTTCGTTATTTAAATTGTGTTTTTTCAATGTTTGATGAAGTTAAACTGGTAGGTGTCCCCTGCTTGCAGTCTTATTACAAGGCTAAACATGTAAACTGTTGCACAAAGAGGAAATTAATATTCTGTCAAAAAGAAGTACATATCTTAAAATGCCAGCCAGCCGCTTCACATATAATGTTAAAATACAATATAAACATCAAATATCACATGATCATTTCACCCAAATGACCAAAAATAAATAAAAAAATAAATAAATTATAGGGTAATAGGGTCACTGTGAGCAAAAGTTTTTACTTCATGTTCTAAAGTCTGATGATTTTCCAAAATCATCAGACTTTTTTTTTTCCTTCAATAGACATTTGATATTGCATTTAGAAATAGTTTTTTTTTTCAATGCCAAAATTTATTGGCTGAACCACAAAGTTTGTGTACAATTCTGGGTAGAAAACCACTGTGTCATGTACATAAAATAAAACGGCACTGAGCAAATGCTGACTCAATTAGTTAGTTATCTGCTACCTTAAAAAAAGGCCAACGTAAAAGTGTATGATATACCTTGAACAATATTTTTGATGCTTTACCCTGCCACCAAACAGCTCTTTCCTGCGGGGAACTGAAGACATTATCTCACATCCACTAGACGCCATTCACAAACAGTAATTTTACTTAGCAGAACATGAGAGTTGCTGGTCTACCACTGCTTTGATTGCTTAGTGTGTAGGATTAAGCAGAGAAGATATTCCAAATATAGCGTACACTTAACTGCAATTAATTTTTGTAGGTGGCAAAAACTTGTTTGCTGCAGCCCCATCCACAGCAGTACATTGCTTAGCTTCCGTGCCATACATTTGATTTATCAAAGACACTAGCAGTGCAACACAGGTGCTTTAAACAAGCATAGCAGAAACCTCAGATAGGTTTTTGACTTATATCTGTAAATGTTACAATTATGGCTGAAAACGGCAACAGAAATAAACAAGTTTGCCGATTTCACAGATGAAACAAATTGCCAGTTGTCCACTTGGGAGTGACTCTTGCTGTTAGTGCAACATTACGGTGATTTGGTCTTTTCACCTCGATTGTATTGGAGTGCATGCTGGAATCTCAGAGACAAATATAAATATAAAAACGCGGGCAAATAAAACCTAAAGCATCTGAATGAATAGATACTACTGGAGGTCTTTTTTTTTTTTTTTATCATTTTAGCTTTTAGTAAAAACTGCCCCCTCGCCCCTCACTCACTCACACACACACACACACACACACACACACACACACACACACACACACACACACACAGTCTCCTCTCAGTACAAGCTCTTGTATTGTGATGTCAGCTCATCTCTGTGCTTCTCTGACAGACTCCTCGCTGTATCATGTTGGTCACTGGTGCGAGAGAGCAGCTCTGGCAAGAAGCATTAAAGCAGATGCTCCATCATCAAAGCTGTTTTAAAAAACAGCATTAGCATGTTTTAGAGGGGACTCTGTCTTTAATATTCCTTGAACCCGGTGTAATAGACTGAAAGCAGGGATCCAAGCAGCAGAGAGTCAAGGGCAAAAGCTGCAGGAATTCAGTTTAGCGACTGTGACTGTGTGTTTGTGCATCTTTGTTTATCTGCATGCATGACTGAGAAATGGCAGCGAACGAGTGCGTGCGCGCGTGAATTAGAAATCGAAAGAGAGGGACAGAGACTGTGTGTGTGTATGTGTGTGTGTGTGACTGCGTGTGTGTATTTGAGTGCCGATGCGTCAGGACCTACAGAGTGTGAAATGGAGCAGGGAGGTTCAGGCTTCAGCCGCGACACACTGCAACACACACACATCTCTCTCCCTCTGTTTCTATCTCTTGCTCTCTCGCCCCGCCATCCTCTCGCCCTCCTCTCTTCTCTGCCTTCATTTTCCTCCCCTTCCCCGCTTTTCCCACTCGCATTTTCATCCCCTCATTTTCTCCTTCTGCTCCTTCCTCCCTTTTCTCCCCCCTCTCCCTCCATCTCTTCAACTTCCTCTGTATCTCTCCGTCGCCGCTTTATTCCGCCGCTTTATCTCTCTGGATAAAGCTCTCCCTGCTGTGGAGTTTGTTTTTCCCCCTGCTCTGCCTTTATCTTCCGTCTGGATGCCGTGTATGTGCAGTAGCATGGAGAGAGACATAGGCAGAGAGAGAAAGGAGCGAGACAGCATCCCCATGTCAGGCCAATGATGGATTAGAATACTAAAATACTGGAGAGAGAAAGCAGACACACTAGACGCTCAAATCTGACATGGTGTGTGTGAGCGTGTGTGCATGCGCGTGCTTTTGTGCGTGTAAATCTACTGCATGGTAATAGAACAATAAAAAGAACGCTTCTTTCCAAACACACACACACACACACACATCTTTCTTGTCTGTTCCTCTCTCACCCCGGAGGCTCTCTCTCTCCCTCAGTTGATTTAACGCATGGCTTCTCTGCTTGTTTATTTCAGTACATATTAATGTAAATCACCGGTGTCCACTCCCTCCTTTCTCTCCCTCTGCTGTCTCCCTTCCTCCCTCTGTCCATCCCTCTTGTCGTCCTGCCACCGGGTGTCGGCCTGACGACAAACAGCCGAGACAACAATTAAAACGAACAACGGGTTCCAGTAAAAGGCCGCCGCTCCGGCCACGCCAATCAGACGCCCGCCCTCCCCTGCTGATCTCAATTAACCCCCACTATTGGGTGGGAGGAGGTGGGGGTGCTCGGGGGGTTCTGACCTGGCTATCTAATTCTATGTAATGCAGAGGAGGATGGATGGAGGGAGTGATTCTGAGCTCATTGCCTTTTGAGCTCATTTACTGTATACTGTGTACACTATCGGCTCGCTTTTGTCAAATTCAGAAGAGAATGGCCTTCCTGTTAGAGACAGAGCTCGGCAGCCAGTAGATACAGTGCATTGAGAAAGTATTCAGACCACTTCACTTATTACACGTTGTTGTGTGACTCCTTTTTTTACATTCACTTGTTGTTGTTTCTACAGATTGATTAGTGTCCACCTGTGGTCAGTGCAATTGATTGGACATGATCTGGAAAGGCACATGCCTGTCTATAAGGTCTCATAGCTGACAATACACAAAGCCAAGTCATGAGGTTGACAGAACTGTCTGTAGAGTACAGAGACGGCATTGCAGGGTTTCCCAGACATTCATTTATTTGTGGTGGCCTGCCCAGATTTCAACATCTGGCGCAATGTATTGATTTTCTTTCATATTGATTCATTGCAGCACACTCTCAAAGCACAGAGTGAACTGTGGGCACAGACGGAGCAGAACGCTAGGTGCGGGGAAACTTAACCATTCATTGCACTTGGTCTAAAAATCTGCATTCACTCGCCTCTGTTCTGCAGCAGCTGCTCCTCTTATCTGTCAACCTGATCTGATCATCTCTGACCGTATCGACTGATCAATTATCCACCCCACGACACAAAACTCCACAGCCTGCTGCTGAGGAAAAAAGAACTTGTGAAGAGTTCTGCCTGCACTGAGTTTAATGATCTACAATACCCTCTGAACTTACCGAGGGGACACAATAATGAAAAGGGACACATACACAAGAAAAAGTGGCTGATCCTCCCCATTATCAGCTACTGCCACACAGATATTCTAATTCTGTGGAAAACACTGGGGTTGTGTCAAGGCACAGATCTGGGGAAAGCTCCAACAGAAATTCTTCTGCATTAAAGGTTCACAAGAGTACTTGTATTATATGTCTTAAATGGAACAAGTTTGGAACAACCAGGATTCATCCCAGAGCTGACTACGGGGCCAAAGTGAGCAACTGGGAGAGAAGGGCCTTTGTAAGAAAGGTGACCAGAGACCCGATGGTAACTCTGGCTGAGAGCCTGTGTGAAAGGACAACCAGAGGGACGGACAACCATCACTACAACACTCCACCGATCTGGGCTTCATGGCAGAGTCATCAGACAAAAGCCTCTCCTCAGTGAAAGACACACGAAAGCACCTAAAGGACTCTCTGACTCTCTGGCCTGATGAAATCAAGGTTGAAGTGTTTGGCCTCAGTTGTGTCTTGAAGAAACCCATCAACATTTATTACCTGCCAAGTACCATCCCAGTGTTAAAATATGGTGGCATTCTCTGCTGTGGGGATGTTGACAGAGTACAGAGATATCCTTTGTGCCTTCATGAAAACCTGATCCATAATGATCAGGACCTCAGACTGGGTAGAGGGTTCACCTTCCAACAGGACAATGACCATAAGCACAAAACCAAGATAAAGCAGGAGTAGCTTAGGGACAACTCTGTGAATGTCTTTGAGTAGCCGAATCAAAGTCCTGACTTGAACCTATTTGAACATCACTGCTGGTTCCCATCCAATCTGACAGAGCTTGAGAGGATCTGCGGTGAAATGGTACAAATTGCCCAAATCCAGGAATGCAAAGTTTGTCAGTCATACCCATAAAGACTTGAGGTTTTTCCTTTTAAATCAATATGCAATGACTGCTAAAACTCTTGGCTTTGTCATTTGGGGGTATTGAGTGTGGATTGATGAGGGAAAAAAAATAATTCTAATGATTTTTGCATAAGGCTGGAACATAACCAAATGTAAAAAAAAAAAAAAAAAAAAAAAGTGAATGTGGGAAAAGTAGTCACAGTACATATCGTGACGATGCCCAACCATAATTCTTTTCCGAAACCTATCCTAACCGGCACAGGTGCTATAATCGTTGTGTGAGGGTTGGTTCGTATCAAGTCGTGCTGTACGATTAATCTAATCGCAGTTGTAATCCCGATGTGAGGCTGTGCGATTATATAACCGCATAAAAGGCTGCGATTTGCAATTTAACGTAAATAAATGTTAATGTGTATGTCTGTGAACGTGATCACCTCTGCTGTAGTGTGTGGAGTTTGTTGACATTACGCCCACAAGTTATCCTGGTGTGTGCAGCACCTATGGTCAGGTGACCACCCGGCATGCAGCAGTGACCAACATAGACACTAAAGAAGAGCATGAGCACGACCAAGAACAGGCTGAGCTGGTGGCGTAAAAAAACACAAGGTCTAATATATGACAACACTTTGGATCCAGGTATGGAGACATTTAACAGAAAGACGTGCAAAAAGTTAAAGTCGCCATGTCCCGCGGCAACACGACCAATCTATATCAGCACTAGAGACGTAGTAGGAAGAATGCACGCGAGAGAAAGCCAAGCCGAGTAACGTTAAAGACAAAGAGACAACTGAAAGCCGCCAGAGCCTCATAAAACAACAAAGCACAGTTATGCAAACATTTGTAAGTGTCACAGGGAAATCATGGACTCTGTAACAAACTATATAATAACCTGAAACCTGAAAACATAATGTCTCCGGCCATGGCTTATGCCTGCAAGGAGGTATAACTAGTACATAATGTGGATGAAACTATTTACTTCTTTATTACATAATTACATATCTTTCTGTCACATGTTAAAGTTCTAACAATACAACCGTTCATTGCAAAAAAAAAAGCAGTTCTTACAAAACTGTTGCAAATTTGGGTATTTTAGGTTGTGTTAATCATATGAAACATATAAACCCTGTAGAAACTGAAAAAAGGGGAATGTGCTGTGGAAAGATTGTGTCTCATCTCACTGAACTGGCAAAAATCCTTTCTATAAGCTACAGTGTGTGTTTATAACAAAGGAACTCGTCACCCAGTGTAACAGTGTGACTCACTGATGTGTTCTGTAGCAATAATGGAGCTCTATGGCACAGAGGAAGAAGATAAATCAGGCTTTGATACACACACTTGCTAAGAGGGTCAATTTGTTGTTGGTGTGTGTCTGCACATGGGGTTTATTGACAGTCAGAAAAATGTAGAATTTCACACTACTTCACACTAAATATTTCTTCAAGGTTGAAGCTGACACCAATTGACTTCAGTCTGATGTTTTAAGGTGTGTTATGTGTATGTGTGTGTGTGTGTGTGTGTGTGTGAGCTCTCTGATGATCCCCTGTAAAGCTTAATGAAAACACTTCATTTGCAGTCATTACTATGAATGATTGTAATCAGTATCTTCTGTTAGATGACGGTGCCTGATTGTTGTTTATGACTCTTATTTAATACTTTGGCAAACTCCTGCTCGCAGAACATCACTATTTACTGTTGAGCCGGCTAAATGTTTAAAGAAGCGTCTCAGGTGAGCCAACAGAGCTTTACCCTGTCTCTTATCGCTGCTGCGCTGATTGACAGACGCTTTGTCTGAGGGGTGTGTTTAGACAGAGAGGCCTTTGAGATTGTGTGTGTGTGTGTGTGTGTGTATTTCACGGCAGTTGCACGCAGAAGTGGTGCCTGAGGAAAGAGAAAGCGAGGTCAAAGTACACTGCAGACCTGTCACCTCTCTTTCTATCTCTCTCCTCATCCTTTCACTCCCTTTGCAGTTTGTTTCCTCTTTGGCTTCACAAAGAATACCTTCTCTTCCTCCTTTCGTCCTTTTTGCTCACCCCTTCCTCTTTTCTTCTAGGTGTCCATTTCTCCTTCTCCACCTTTCTCACTGTTATTCTTCCCTTCTTTGTTTCTGCCTCTCTTGTGTCTCTCCTTCTCTGTTCTCCTTTTCTGCCTATTCTTTTTTCTTTCATTCTTTTCTCCTTGCTGCCTTCTTTTTTTCCTCCTCTCCTTCATTTTTTGTTTCCTCAATTTGTCTCCCATTCTCTCCATGCTTGCCATTCATGTGTTTCTGTTCTCTCCTTTTCTCTATTTCCTCTTTGTCTTGGTGTCTTTCCATTCCCCCTTCCCCATCTTTTCCCTCCTCTGTCTCCATGCCCTCCACCATCACTGGCGCCCCTGCAGATGGAAGTTGATTTTACACGTTCCAAGAAATAGGAAAGGAACGAGAGAGAGAAAAAAAATTAGTGTCAGCAAAAGATTTATAAGACATAGAAAATCAAGAGCAGGCGATTCTCTCTGCTATGTTTGTGCTCCAGGGTCTTTTCTGTTCTCGCTATAGCGCACTTTTTCTATCACTGCTTGATACCCCCCACACCCCAACACACACATTCACACACACACTCCTCCCCCCAGGAGTCTGTCAGATGATAAAGAGATGTTGTCAGGGACTGATTATTAGCCTCCCAACTTAAAACAAGTAAAACATCAAACGCACAAAGACCACACGGGGACTTGGCCTTATTTTTTTCCCCTAATTTCTCCTCCATACATCTCTCTCTCTCTCCCACTCTGTCTCTAACTCTCTTCATTTTGTCTCTGTGTTGGCGTCAGAAGAAGCGTGTTTTTCGCCTGCTGGGGAGCTATTTGATTTGTTCTGCCGTTTTAGAGCTCATATTGTTTCTGGTGTGTTGTTTTTATTATGACGGCTTTATTCATATCGGTGCCTGTGGCAGCTCGGGTCCCGGTCCTGAGTCACCGGGGAGGGAGATAGGGACGGGGATAGAGCAATAAAGCAAGAAAGAGCTGCATCGGCTCAATACATGGCAGGCAGTATGTGTGCAAATGCATGTGCGTGTGTGAGTGTGTACAGTATGTGTGGCTCTGCTGACGTGGGTGGGAACACTGAAGTGCAAGACTCAAATTATAACAAAAAGCTTTACCCAATTTTCTTTGCAATCTCTCTGCCTGATCCCTGCACGCATGCATGTGCGTGCACAAACACACACATCACACACTTGGCACTTGATGTTCATTAAACAATGAGAGACAAGTGTGTAATTTGTCATTCAGCATGGCTGTAGAATAGGGACGGTGGCAGGGAGAAGAGGATCACTCCATTCATCACCATGATAAAGTTAGACTGATGCATCGTATATCAACGCCCCTTCCCCCCTCAGTCATTGTTAGGATGACCCATAGACAGGTGAGTCGCAACCAGTGGGACAAATCATCATCCATCAAAGAGTTCAAAAAACAAACAAATAAACAAAACAAAAAGAACAAGGTCCGACTGCAGCCGTCAGGCATTTCTGTATGTGTGGGGTGTTCAGTCTGCTGTAACACTCAGATCCTTTCTTTGTCCTGTTTGCTGGCCCATCATCTGCTTTGACTAATATACTGTGTGTTTGTGTGTGTGTGTGTGTGTGTGTGTTTTACTCCTTTTTAAAATAGAAAATATCCATAACATTAAAATAACCAATAACCAAAGGAATTGGAGTTTGAACACACTCATCTTTGCGTAGCTGCTAATGATGTTTTTTAGCGGGCTTTGGGTTCTTGCATGTTAATTATTTTGACTGTGTTTCCTATGAAAAGTAACTATTGGTTGATTTGTGAGTAGCTTTAAATCAAAAACAATCATAAAAGAGATGTTCATCTGTCCAGCTTTTCCTTATCAACTTAACTAGCTAATCAGTTCCTCCAGGATGTTGCGATGTTGTGCTCGCAACAGTTGTACCTTGTAATTTTGTCCAAACACTGCAACTTTACAACAAATTTGACTATTTAAAACCTTCCTTTTTCCTTTCCCCTTTCTCTCTGTTTATCATGAGACTACTGCTGTGCCTGGGACAGAGCACAGACTGTATAAACAATGGACGTAGCTACCATGACAGCACCTATTGCTTTGTGGACTGCTGTTTTGAAGCCTCGGGTCTGGCATTTCAGCCATCACCTGCTTGGTTTTTTGGAGCCAGAAGTGACCATTGGATAAGAGGTTGGAGCTGTGAAGGAGCGAGGGGTGGACATGACTCATAGACTGTGGAGATGCCTAACAGCCAGTCACTCAAGTGGCCCCACCCTGACATGTGTATGCCTTTGGGCCTTAATAAAATGTAAACAGGTGAGTCATATAAAAATTGACCCCCTGTACAGTTGTCATTATTATTGAAATCAGCTATAGAGACCAAAACCATTTTTTGTACCAAGCTGTAAACATGTTTATTTGTGCTGTAAAGCTGGACATTTTAATATGGGGCTCTATGGGGCCTGTTGTTTTTGGCACATTGGCTTCATTTTTCAGCCATGGGGGTTGCTGCTTGAGACACACATACAGTGACAGGGTTAACTGTAAACTGTTAACTGTTCACCCAGCTAATGTAACCCAATGTTTATTAATGGATTTAAGGACAGAATTGAGCCATTTCCATGTTGGTGGGAGATTGTTGGTACCGTTTAAGACTCAGTGTTGGATGTTAGCCACTGCTACTGTGTTAGCTTGTGCTAACTGGGGGGCAAAGGGACAGACAGAGAGAGGAGGAGGATTGTAGCAAATTGAGATGGTTTTTCAGTGCTGCTTCAATACATTCTAATTCTGTGGGAAACACTGAATGCTCATATTAATAGTCCCTGCATGGCTACTATTTTTTACAGTTGTCACTTGCTCCCGCAATTTCATTGCAAAAAACCCCCAAAACCAACACCTAAAAATATTGCAACATGCATCACAATTTTTAAGAATATCTGCTGTGAAATAAGGCATTTCAGGCCACAACAATCACAAAACCAGCCCACGAAATCCTGGAGGGACCGTCTGAATTCATTAGCATGCAACATTTGTTTTCTCTATGGCAACACAATGTTTTCAGATTTTCTTTTTCTATGTTGTAATATAACAGAAAGCCAAAAGAGTCCCTCAGTTAAAATAGGCCAAGCTCAATTGGTGAATAAATAAACTAATATGCTGCATATGTTGTGTAACGTGCTTGCAGCCTGACACACTATGTTTGTTAGCACTGAAATTCTTTAGAATGGTAATGTATGTTATGATAAGGTAGTTAATGCATTGTGTGGAATGCAGAATGGGAAAAAGAGGAAAAGACAGTTGTTATGACTGGGAGAGTTCACACATTATTCTCATGCTGCATTTCCACTGCACGGTACAACACGGCTCTACCCTACTCGACTTGCCTTTTTTTGGTTTTCCATTAGCAAAAGTTGTGGATACTACCTGGTACTGTTTTGGTACCACTTCAGTCGAGGTTCCAGCTGAAACCAAAGGGTGGAGTTAAAACACTGCAGACCACCCATTGGTCAGAGAGAATCATCAATGGTGCCACATTGGACATCTTACTCAAACCTGCCATTTTAGCCAAGCTACCATCATTAGCTGCCGAAGGCCTACACCACATCATACAGTTGACGAAGTGCAGATATCCCTGTGTTGGTTGCCAATCCAAAGGGTTCGGCAAGTTGAAGAGGATGACATGGCAGTTTCATATGATGCTCCAATGGCGATCAGCCGATACTGAGGGGATGCTACCCACGGTGAAAAACATAACAGAGAAAAGGACCAAGTACCAAAAGTAAGCTGAGTCAAGTCAAGTCCAGCTGAACCATGCAGTGGGAATTAAGCACCAGTAGGTTCCCTCTAATTCAATTGTTTGCACACTCGATGGATGGAAATGTAGCCTAACTAGTTTATTACTTTTCTTATGGTACATGGTTTATTTGTAGCCTCTTGTTAACAAGTTAAACCAGACAACTGTGCAAGTTATGCAGCTCTTTTTTGAATAGTTTCTAATCTAAATATAATGTATTTTATTGTGCTGAACTGCCAGCGAGTGCAGCCATTTTGGCACGAGTTTGTGGACACTTGGTTGTTTCTTTTTGGCAAGTGGGAGGTATCACTGCTGTCAGAAGTGTATATTCACTACTGATGATTAAAATTAGGACTCAGATGTTTGCAATTACTTTCTGTTCGGTATGACAAGCCAATATTTCATGCTACTAACACACCTTTGTGTGCCAATAACCGAGCAAGCCACTTAAATTAACATGTTTTTTAGGGACCTATGACAGGAACAGATACATTGGCAGCATGTGAACACCTACCACACTTAGGTCTTTTGTGCTCCCAGGACATTAATACACCAGTGCAGCGGCAGTCAGACCATGTTGAACAAAGTGCCGTTTTCAAAGGAGGAAAGGAAGGAAGCAAGGACAGAGGTGAGGAATCAAGGGGATGCTACTGACAAACATGAAGTCCATTTCTTCACTGTCTCCTAGAATTTTACAGCGATCAGTCCAGGAGTATTGGCAGGTCCATCATATGTGAGTGTGCATGTATGTGTGTGTGTGTGTGTGTGTGTGTGTCTTCTCTATATCCTCTGTTCTACCCCCAGCTGATGGAGGCAGACAGAAGCAGAAGGAGCAGTAGTATGACTTTCGGAGGGCCGGTGGTGAGGGATGCAGCCCCACCTGTCCCAGAGGAGCCCAGGTTGGAAACGGTGGCCCTCTCCGAGTACAGTGGGATGACGTCAAACTGGCCACCTTCATCGCCCTCCTCCTCTGTCTGTGTCAGTTCCTCCTCTTCCTCACTCTCCACCACCTGACAGGGAGGAGACAGTGTTAGTGAAAACTGTCAGGGCATTTGTTGATTAGAAAATGTTCTAAGATGATAAAGGAAGTTTGAATTCTTCAAATTTAGTGGGTAGTTTTTTGTTTTTTTGCCAGGCACTTTCAAAATTCAAAATTTGTATTACATAATTTTGAATAGAATATAAAGTTTTAAAATTGAACTTGAATGTTAAAATTTAAGGTTTTATGCTACACCCATTCAGTAAGTTTGTTAAAAGATGGTAATTCTTATTTTTAGATTACAATTTTGAGTTTGTTTTTTCGACTGATTTGATTGAACTGAATTTGTACTAAATAATCTGGATAGGAAATGAACTTTTGTTTTAAAAAATAACAAAGAAAATAATTCAGTATAATGATGGTGTGAGACAAATTAATTTCTCTCAAGACAGTGTACTCAAGCACTTAAAAAAAACAAACAATAGTTTACAATAGTTTCAAGCAAGACATCTTACATTCCTAAAACAGATACTTAATTCTATGAAAGCAATAAGTGGTGCATGGTGTGAAACCATTTTCAGGGCTGGTCAAAGTATTTTTGGGGTCATAGGCAGACTTAATTTTCCTCCCAACTTGATATTAAAATCACAGAAGGCAGGAGAATAAATTATCATTATAAAATAAGCAATCAGTAGACTTTTTTGCATGTAATTTGTATTTTGTAATTTGCTTGGGAGGTGCATTATGAAGACAAGCTTTAATTAAAATAAATGACTTCATGGTTTTGATTTCATTGTTTGGGGGCAGACATTTAGTTACGTAGTCCTTTGAGCTATGTCTGTTACTTTTATGCAGCCCAGCCCACTATACATTGGCATTATGTTCATACTGGAAATTTGTTAATATTGGACGATTCAATATGATTTACATGCCAACAATCAGTGCCAATGCAGGATGTTCAGTCACAGACATTTGGATCAAGGAATTGAACATTTAGAGCAGATTTTTTTGGAAAGGCTCTGCTCTTTAAGGGAGCTGTCAAAGAACCCAAGCAGCAACAAGGATTTGTTTCCCCTCAACAAACATGTGCATGAACATTACATCTTTTTCAGTTGGATAAATGAGGAATGATAGTTTGCATATAGACTTGCTGATGCGCACTGGACTTTGAAGACAACTTTTTCCACATGCTTTATGTATGTATTATATGTAATATGTATTATATCACCTATATTTACTGTATAGTTTGTGGAACTACAACTAGTCCTGGCATTCATACCAGCAGCTATGGCATAGCTATGACTACCTGCCTGTTCAATGTCAGCAATATATTTTGTGCTGCTTCACACATTTCAACATGACAACAAACTTCACAGTTTATATTATTAAAAATTATTAACTTAATTTGGATGTTTTTAGTGGCTCCTAGGTGTTCATTGTGGTGGCCGACAAGGACTATTGCACTACAATGGCCAAAACATTTCCATTACACGAAATGCTCTGCAGCTTCAGAAATGCTAATGCTAAACGCTAATTTAGAAACAACACACAAAAATACCCAAAGCAAATGTAAGGAAATGTGCTGTGAATGAAAAAAAGTGCAACAGATAAAAATACATCAACAGCAAATAGGCTGCAAATGCAAAAGTCAAAAACTAACAAACCTTGAAAACAAGGCAACAGAAATACGCTGCACATACAGTCAACACGACCAAAGTTTAGAAGGGGGAGCGCTAAGTGGACCAGCTTTATTTTTGACCTGAGACGAGAATAAAGTGTGTTTGTTTTTTGAACAACATTTGCATTACATTTGCCCTTCTTCTTCTGCAATGATTAATAGAGCACCTGAGTATAGCTCCCCCTAGAGGCATGGAGGACTTCCGTTGTGTTGACTGGATATGCAGCATTTTCCTGTTGCACTTGTTTTCAGGGTTTAACTTTGCATTGTTACTATATTTGCAGAGTGTTTGCTGTAACTATTTGTTTTCTGCTTTCTGCAGCAGTTTTTTTTCATTTGAGGCACATTTCCTTTGTTGCATTTGTTTGGGATTTTCGTATGTGTTTTTGAATTGGCATCTTTTCTGAAGCTGCAGCACATTTCTCCTAGTGGAAATGTTTTGGCCACTGTGGCACATCTACCCTTGTCGGCTACCGCAGTTAATTTGGCTTTCAAAGACCTAACATATTTTACAAACTGAGGGCATTTATAGAGAGAAATATGTTATAATGGCAGTGCTATACACCTGCAAGTATGATTTGATGTTACTACTCAGCTGGTGGCCAAGCATCTGATGAGATCTTCTGATCACTGATGCTGAAGCATGAATGAAGCAGCTAATGCCAATCAGCAAATGCAGGCTGGATGACTTTAGTGCTCTGTCTGAACTGATGCTATAGTCCATTAGGCACTTTATCTAGCAACGCAAAAGAGAGGGGGATCGTCATGTGTTGCATGGCTCACTTTAATGCACTTTAGTGGAATTCTTTCCACCTGAAGACCAACCATGATGAGCCCTTTTTCAAACAATAACCATGATCTTTCTCTAATCTTAGCCAGTGTATCCTTATACAATTGTTCTGTCTGGTTAGGCTTAGGAAAAGAATCATGGCTGATATTATGTATGTATATTGACTTTTGGTTCCACACAGGACACGAATCCTGGTCTCCTGGGTCAAAGTCCTATGTTTTTTTTTATATGTCCACCTCCTTCCTTCAGGAACTTTGTTGCTCTTCATACTGTGTGATCTGACTTCCCCCCCCGCTCGTCATATAAGGGATGACAGCCTGTAACGCACACTTCACTAATCAAAGCCTCCTGGCTCACTATTGCATGGGTTATGTACAAATTATAGTGGAGTACTTTTCATAGGTAAGTATGAAGAGTGTCCTCGCAAATAGCACAACATCAGTCAGTTCAGCAAAATGACAAAATGACACCTGTTTATATTCAAGTGACAGCGTCCTCTTGCGCTGTAGTGATTATGACGGGAGCAGAGAAAGAAGTAATGTGACATTGTTTTAGATCGTAGGATCCAAGCTATTAAGTTGATTTCACCAAATCTTGACCAAATCTTAACCATAGCACTGTCAAATCAGAAAACAGATAAATTTTTCAGCAGTGATTTGTAACAGTTTTCAAGACCGATTAGAAAATGCTTCTTGTATCCTTCTAAAGGGCAGTTACAAACAATATTTGTTTTCTTGATTTTGTTGTGTAGCTGCCATGTGCAGATATTAGAAAGAACTCATTCTGATTATAGGCTTGAATTTTCCAGACATCACTGAATCAATGATCTGTCTGGAAACAGGGTGAGGTCTGAGACAACTTATTCTGAAACTGAAGACCTGAATTTGTAATGCGATGTTGCAACCCAGATGATATTGATATTGACATTGTTGGCAGACATTTAGCTTGCAGACGCACACCAACACACAGAATACAGATCATTGATCAATACCTGCTTGAACAAAGAACTACCAGTAGAAATCTTAGAAATCATTGCACTTAAGTTTGTTGTACTCATACAATGACAATAAAGATTCTCTTCTATTCTATTCTAAAACATAAGTGTGTAATCATACATTTTCTTGAAATCACAGTTGACGTTACATTGTTGCTTTTCTATTAAACATGATGTCAAATGTGTCATGTATGTCCATGAGCACTTTGAAGTTAAGTCTTTATTTAAAACTTTAAAGCTGTTGATGAATATGATTTACTGCAAAGTTATGGGTGTTGACGCCAAGCTGTTCTGCTTCAATGATATGCACCAACATCTGGAGGAGCCCAAGGCCTGTGCTAGGTTATTGTGTGCAGATTGTTCTTCTACTGATAATAATACGGCACTCTATCATTTCATTGAAATACTGCCTCTGATACCTGCTCGTTTCATTGCGTTCTGATTTTTTTGACTCATTTGTAACTTTTCATCATCGAGCCTGACAGTTGCAGAAGCTGTAAACAAGGCAGTTGTCTTGCTCTCCTTCAGGGTAGAAATGGATTATGGGTAGGCTCTCCTTACTTTCGTAAAGTGATGTGAAAATAATTTTGTTCATTAGCGGTGAAATAGATTCCAGTACGTATTGTGTACAGTGTTAAACATTCATTTAAAATGTGATGTTAAAAATATTAGCCTGACCAGCATAAAGAGCACCTTCTTTCAACTGTTCTCCAGTCTGCAGTTATTCTTAGTCACCATCTTGTACTGAGAGTCTTATGACCTTTCCTTTGATCTGCTGCTTTTATAACGCATTGGTGGGAGGACAGAAAAAGCCCGAAGAACATTGTTAATATCTCTTTGAAGATAATTGGAGTGAAGAAGACAGATTGGGTTCTTTTTTGGACCAGCAAATGTCCAGGGAACTTGAACACATACTTATTATATACAGTGTTGGGATGGCATGTAGGGAGTTGTCAAGTTCAGTTGCTACAGTAAAAATAAATATATTTGTTACAGCGTTTTGTTGTCAGCCCCATTTACATTTTTTCTGTACCTAGATATCCCATTGTACACTGTAATCCCCATTTAGCTCACATTTTTGGGGGAATTTCTTTTTAGTTTAGATAATACAGTAACATGATTTTTTGAGCATTTAATTCTATGTGATATGTTCATAAATATATCTTGAGTAGAATTTTTTCAACATTTTTGTTAAATTTCATTTAACTACAAAAATATGTTGTGGTAAGCATGGGTTTCTTGATTGTGAGAATAAGGCAAAGAGACAAATTCTGAACAAGGAAATGCTCTTTATTTCTCCTCAGCACAACTCTGTGGTAGACATAATGTAGTCTTAGTACACAGGCAGGAGGTCACTGACTGTGTATACTACTTAATTCATGGTGCAAAATGTCTTTTACCACAACATTAACTGTAACCCATTAGAACTACTGTGAAATACATAAACATTAATCACTGCATAATGGGTAACGTGAGTGATTAAGAACACGTTTAAGTGCAGGGTTTTTTCGGCTTACAGCCTTAAACACATTGTTTCCCGGCATGCTGGGCACTTTTAAGTCAATACAACATATAAACACTTTAACTATCTGCGTTTCAATGTGCTACCTCAACTACTAATGTACAGTTTTAGCCCATTAACTATCCCACTATTGGCAATGGTACAACTGTACTTTCAATAAAGCAATCATACTATCAAATTCACAAACACTCCTAATTTCCTATGACCTGTATCCCAAACACACACCATGTGAAACTGTACGTGGGCAACTGTGCACTCAATGGGTATGGACTAATTTGTGAAGATTTGACATTACAATTTTGTGTCCTGGATAGATTAGGGTTTACAGTGTATGCAGAATATGCAGAATTGCAGTATGGGAATATGACTGGAACAGCCAGACCACATCTTCAGATGGAACTGGAACTGATTTCAGATCTCAAATTATGAAACATAAACAGTAAGGATGCACTGATATGAAATTTTGGGCAAGCACAGATGTTTTGTTGTTATTCATGCCCCAATTGAACCATCTTTATCTTTTCTGAATCTTTATTATAAAAAAATAATCAAACTGTTAAACTCATTCAGCTCTTCATTATACTATACGCATAAAGTCAATCATACATATTTATAAAAACAATCTTTAATATGACCTTTCACATGAGAAACATCAAATAAGTGCCTCAAAAACATTTTTACTCAGTATAATTTATCATGATTCCCTCTCCTCTCTTGCGTGAAATCATCAATAATTTTTTTCTTGAAACAGCTGTATTTATTCAAGTTTCTCGCCAAAAAGTACAATTTACATTGAAGAAGAATCAAGGTGTGTCCCCTGATGCATCAATAGTGACTAGTGCTTTCAGAGCAAATGTGTCTCGTGGAAGATCGCTGTTTGTCCACACACATTTTCTATTGTCCCCAGGAAGACGGGACACTGTAAGTCTGCTTAAAAGTGATGTGACACAACAGAAAAACACTTTTTTTTTTTTTCAATACTCAAAATTGTGTCATTTCATTGGTTCTCTGATTGTCTGGATAACACACTGTCACTTAAAGAAAAAATTAATAAATGGGAAAATTAATTGGTTACTGGCATTAAGAAAAAAAAAATCCCACCTCTCTACATATTTAATTGTGTAAATGTAACATTTAAAACAAAGAGCACTCATCTGTGTTTCTAAATGTGACATTTTTCCCCAATGCCTGAGCAGATACTCAGCTTTTTGAAGTGGAACCTTTCAAATTCTGGGAAAAATCACTCTAGAAAACAAGCCAAAGCTCCTCAGAAAGACAAGACAGGCGGCTGAGTGACGGACAGATGAGAAGATGCGGAGCAGGTAGGATGGAGGGGGTGGAGGGGGCACAGTGAATGAAGGCTTGAGGATGCAAGACCGAATGAACTGAGAACTGAAAGAAAAGAATGAATGAGTAAAAGAGGAAAAGGTAGGATGGAGGAACCGAGAAAAGGACAGAAGGAAGAAAGACAGAGGGGGGTGGGAGATTTGGGGGAGGAAAAGAAAGGGGGGAGACATATGGGCATGAATAAATTCATACTAATGAAGCCTGACTGATGCACTGCTTCCAACCAGCACCTCATCTAATCCGCTCACTGGGAGAGAGACACAGACGACCACAGAGAAGGAGAGCGAGAGTGAGCGGAGGAGGGCAACTGAGGAAGAGAGAGAGTTGGAATCCCCTCTTGTCTGGCGGCCCAGATTATCTCTGGCAGTGAGGTATGCTGGGAGCCAGGGAGCCACAGCCACGGCAGATTGTGGTCTGGCCAAGGTTACAGTAGCCAGGACCGCGATTGGATTGGACCACGTTTAATGGTCAGTGTTACACAAGGGCGGCCAGGAGCTGTGGTGCTCTTAAAACATATGTGTTCACAGCACATTTCAGCATGTCTGGGTGTCTGCTGCTGTCTGCACATTACCGAGCTGGCAGACTCAGACATGATCCAACAGGACTGAAATCAAAGCACTTCAGGGCCAAGACTTGTCTGTGTGCCATAGACTGTGTGAACCTAATTGGTTGGGGGAGGACAATTTGAACATTTGTTTGCTTGTGATTGAGGTCCGACTCTGATCTCTTCACCATCCACCTGCTAAGCACCAAATAGAAGGGAAATGAATGCAGATTGTGAATTGAAGGGTCTTGTTTGAGACTGGAACATTTTCACACCTAAAGTGGCTCTACCTGAAAATGTCATTTAGGTGTGAAAAAGCAACGTCCAGAGGTTTTCAAATTGTGAGGCATGACTGCAGATTCATTCCCAGCACCATGACAGGGGAGGTGAGGAATGAAATATTTACCATTCAGTAATTCAACTCATTGTCCAGACAGCAATTTATCCATGGGGAAAATAAGAGGATGTGATCTGTAATAGACGTGGACATTTAGCAAGACAAAGACAAGAGTGGAAAACTTAAGTCTCAACCGCGGGAAGTCAGAAAGGTAAAGCAGCAGCAAAGATAAATGAATTGTTAAATTAGAGTAAAAAATCACAACTTCACAACTCAGGACTTCACAGGAGTATCATTATTTGTGATGTTCATCCAGTATAAACGTCCAGAAATCCACGTAGAAATCAAAGAAAAAGTGGCTTCAGAACTTGACTAAGAATCATTGCATTTTTTAGTTTTCTTCAGTATCAAAGTAATCCAGTGATAGTTCTGCAAACATACATGGTAAACATTGCGAACAGGAACAGCTAATGGCTTATTCAGCATTTTTGTAGTGGCACCAAAACTAAAATTACAGCTTCACAGTTATATTGTATGCCTCTGCCAACCTGTCAAGTTCCAGTTTACCTCCGTGTCTGTCCAGACATAATATATGTAGAGACACTATCTAACAAAAAGTAAAAGTGAATTTTGTGGCAAAATGTTCTTGCTTGACAAACATTTTCCCCCAGCACAGAAGATCTATACAGTCAGCACAGTTTTAAAGTGGACACCTAAGATTAGTGTCTTAAATTCAGTATCCTACCAAATGTCTCCCCTTCTGTCCCTGAGTTATGCTGTTAATTAATGGATAGAAAAGTATTTTTGCAGAACATTATGATCATGGTGAAGTTGTCCTTTGACCTTTTGGATTTAAAATCTCATCACTTCATTATTTTATCCTATTACACATTTGTTTGAACTGTGCATATCAGTTCTTAAGTTATGGCCAAAAATAGGCATTGTGAGGTGCCAATGACCTTGACCTTTGACCACTAAATTCATTAAATGATAACATTTTTGATGAGGGTCTCTTTGTGAATAAAGCTAGCCACTGTAGAAGTTGACAGTAGCTTAGTTTACAAAGCTACTGGACTTTTGAGTCAAATTTAAAGATATTTCCTCAAGGCATTTTTGAAGTGTTGCATTCTCAAGAATGAGATGGATGCAAAGTCACAGTGACCTTGACCTTTGACCACAAATATCTAATCACCTTATTGTTGAGTCCAATTGGACATTTGCGCCAAATCTGAGGAAAATCCCACCAGGCATTTTTGAGATACTGAGTTCATGAGAATGGGAGGGATGTAGGGACATGGCTATCGCCAGCATGGAAGTATAACAATTGCCATTTTTTTCTGAACTAGTCAAATCACTACGGCAAAATTTCTATTCATTCTTTTTCCATGGTGTTATGTCCAAATCTGATTCTTTTTGTTTTTCAGGTAATCAAACTCCTCCCCTATAGTTTCCCTCTTAATCTCTGGCACCTGCTGGGAGGTCTTTAAAAGCCCAAACAAGCTCCACCCACTCTCTCTCTCTTCCACCATGCAGCCTGGGCCAGCTGCATTGTCACCAGCCTCCATTTTCAGCTTTTGGTTATCCTTTGTTTCCTTTTGTGCAATAAATATTACTTTAATTGCTACACACGTCATCTGACTCCTCTATGTTGCTTCCCGAGAGCCGGGGTCGTAACACATGGGAATACCCTTACCAACATTTAACCACCATGAAACTAGAGTCCTCACTCTATTATCCGGTCTTCACATGTGACCAGGCTTAAAGGATTTGCACCCTGGTTGAGAGTAAATGTGTTTAGAGCGAAGATCAGTACAGCTCCAGTGTTCTTTTGAGCAGTTTGTTTGGATGATCGGTGGAAGCTGTTTGGTCTCAGCTTGAAATCAAGCTTCTCCCAGCTGTTGTTGAAAGATGGCAAACCATTTTTATATTTCTATATCCAGCATTCCCCAGGTTTACAGGTGAATATTGTACATCTATTTTTAGTAGTGAATAACTTAAGCTGTATTCCTGAGGCCTCTCCCATCATCTGGACCTGAGCAGTCATAAAAACACTGCTCCTGTTGGATCGTACACACACTCTGTAAAATCTTTTGAAGGCTTGCCAAAGTGCTTTGATAACTCCTACCCCACAGCTGCTGCTTTGATCTTCAAATCAAATGCTGACGTACTATTGTGTTCTACTGATGAGAGGTTTGATCTTCTTGTGAGGATGACAACTGTTAATGATATCCTATCTGATCAATCATAATTATTACTGAATGCATAAATACATGTCACTCTTTTACCCCCGTGTCATTTGCACCTTCCCATTTTTCTCATTTTTCATTTGCCTATGAACTAGGTTTTTGAGAAATGTCTGCCTGTGAAGCTGTGTTTCACATCTTCAATATATTAATCTGCTATTTGTGCATACTAATATTCTCGACCCTTCCTGCTACTGCTTCACAGCAGAGGCCTTACAGTTGCGTGGCTGTGTGTACTGTAGTCTTTTTGTGGAGTGTTTCATGAGATAGTGATATATTTTTGAGGTCTTCTTAATAAATTATGAAAGTTAACCAATCATGATATTGAATTTTGCATGTAGACTATTTTCTATTTAAATACACTGCACCTCTTAGCATTTAAAGGTGCCCTGTGGAGTTTAAACAAACAAAAAGATATGTTCATGTTACTTTCATTTACTCACCAAAATGCATGGTGATTCCTTCAACTCAAACAAATGTTTTAAATGCATTCCCTTTCTGACTGTTAAAACATCTGAAGACATTACTTTACTCTACAAAAATGTTATAGGCATCTTTTAGCAATGACAAGTCAGTCAGTCAGTTGATTGGTCTGCCGCCATTTAATGGATTACCATCCATCTATTATCTATAACTGCATGTCCTTAGAGGATCATGGGGAGCTGGAGCAGATCTCAGCTAAGGGCAAGAGATGGAATACACCCTGGACATGTTACCAGTCAATCACAGAGACAGCTACTCACACTCACATTCACTCTTCTAGGCAATTTAGAGTCACCAATTAACATATACTGCATGTTTTTAGACTGTGGGAGGAAGCTGGAGAATACTTGGGCTGGATACTGGTACTTAATATCTTCAAGGTATGGACTGAAATAACCCAGTACCAATTAGTATAGAAACTTCTCCAGCCAAATTATACCTGCATTCAACACTTTTTGTACACAGATCTCGAAAAAAAAGACAGTTTGTATGATTTTGCTTAGAGCCAATCACCACGAGTGTTCTTTGATTTAATGCAACATGTGATTGGCCCTCGATCACAGCAGCTACAACCCATTCAGTCTGTAGTTTGGTGAAGTTGTGCACGGTAATGCAACAGAATGCTTCTTATCATGTGATAGGTGGCAAATGAGGTAGGAAAAAAAGTACTGCATAAAGTACTCTACTGGTATTGGTATCACTCTAAGGGTACTGGTATGGGTACTGGTATTGTAATTTTTTTTACGATACAAAGTCCTAAAAAAACATGCTATCACTGGAGAACATACAAACTCGTCAGGGAAGAGCCAAACCCAGACCTTATGGTTGCTGCGAGGCAACAGTACTGACCCATGCACAACTATGCCATGGTTTACCATTAGATTCATCCAATCATGGTGCTCAGACAATAAATTAGAATAACTGATTATTTGACATTTCATCTGGAGCCACTATCAAGTTATTATTTCAGTTTGATCTATACTGTGGTTCGTGACCAAATACCTGACATTCCATCAGTCTCAGCTGTACTTTGTGTTTAGAGCTAATTAGCAAATGTTAGCTTTTTTGCCTGTTCAACTAAGATGATAAGCTGAATATAGGCATATTAGCATGCTCACATTAGCTTTTAACTCAAACCACCATTGTTGTTTGCAGACTCTGCTGCTAACATGGCTGCAGACACCTTGATTCAATGATTCATCGAAAAATATTTAGTAGTTGTAGCTCCCTCCTTTTCAGAGATAATCTCAAGGTGGTAATGCTTTATGATCTGATTGATTTTTAAGTTTTGAAACTCAGAATTTGTAAAAGTCTGATGTACCTCCAATAGCTTTGTAACTTTCACCAAATTCTAACCTAAAGTGGAGGTTGTAAAGAACTCATAAAGGCTATTAAGCACCCACTTCAAATACTATCATTTGATTTAATGGGCATTATCAGTGATTATCAGCCGCAAAGATAAAGGTTGAATAGTAGGTTCAGAGGACCATTATCAGTCCATTAAATGGCCATGTCTATTGTTAAGCAGCACCTTCTGGTAGCCTTTACTTCCTTTTATTTATTTGACAGGAACAGTTAATTTTAATAACATTTCCGAAAACATGAAAATATGCCAGCGTAAGCTAGACAG
Source organism: Epinephelus awoara (assembly GCA_035609425.1). Classification (NCBI taxonomy): domain Eukaryota; kingdom Metazoa; phylum Chordata; class Actinopteri; order Perciformes; family Serranidae; genus Epinephelus; species Epinephelus awoara. The sequence goes on along the minus strand of CM069299.1, from coordinate 8,229,448 downwards.
GCAGTTTTTCGCCTGTTGTCCCCAGCACTACGTAGTAATTATGACAGTAGTAAGGGAGGAAGTCAGATGATGTAACATTAGTATGAAGAGCGAGAAAGTCAAGTATTGGTGATTGGGTCAAACAAACACAAGACTTTCACTTAGGAAACCCTGTTTGTGTCCCTTGTGAAACCAAAAGTTAACCTTGAGCTATTGTAACTGGTCTATGTAAGTTTATCGCATTACGTTACGCTATGTGACATTACATATGTACTGTTATGTTTTGTTCCATTATGTTACATTAGGTTACATAACAAATACACTTATTTCAACCCAAGCCATGATGTCTTTTTGTAGTTTGTATGGAAACTGGTTTTCTAAATGTTCCCACATATCTAAGGTGAAATGGTGAGATAGAGTAGATGTGGTAGATTATTTGTATCAAATTGAATGAACACAATTTGAAATTTAAAAAATTTGGCAAATATGAAGGAGAATATCTGTAAACACAAAATTCACCTTGTGTTGTCACAAACCAAAAGTTAATAGTAACGGTAGAAAGTGATAAAAAAAAAAAAAGCCAAAGCAATGGAGATAAAACAAATACAATAAATAAAGAACATACTGTGTGACAGCGACAAGATGAGCTCAAACCAAAGATAATAGAAAAAGCCTTGGGATAAAAGTCTGAAAGGTAATTTAAAATGGGAAGGCGATGAGCGTGATGAGCTGAAGTGTACTCACGATGTTGTTGTGTTCAGGCAGGTGGTTGTTGCTCAGCAGCTCATCCTCCTGAACCAGCGGGGAGGGTCTGGGAGCAGGAGGGGGGGTGATGTCTGCAGGCAGGGAGTCGGGGCTCCCCATCCAACTGATAGAGTTACCTGCACGGAGACACAGCCTCATCACTGCCTCTGCGTGTGTGTGTGTGTGTGTGTGTGTGTGTGTGTGTGTGTGTGTGTGTTCGGCTGGCCTGCGTGCTGCGATGCTGCATCTGGGTGGGCGTGAACCTACATATCTATTTGGCAGCTTTATTGTTTGAGCTGTCAGCAGCTTGATAAATCACCAAGCTTTATGGGAAGTGCATTGACGCATCGATCCAGGCTTTAGTGTTTGGACATACAGGCTCAGTCTGTATCGACAGCTTCATTGACAGATGCTGTGATTGAGTGACAGCTGGAGGGCTTTACCCTGAGGCTCCTCTCCTCACACCTCTTGAGCCCCGCAGAAGCCTAAAGCTGCAGATACAGACTGTAAGACTCTTATGAATGCTGAAGCTGGAGCATGTAGCTGACATATGATGAGGTGGAGTTCAGTTCGTGCTGTGAACATTGCTGCAGGTGTGAGCCACCCAGGCAGATTCAGCAGACATTGTGTCAGAGACATGTTTTCATTTATTCCCTTTGAGTTGTTCTTCAGAGCATCTTTGATTGTGGCATATTAATTTCGTTTTCATAATTCTGGTCCTCAGATATATTATTAAAAACAGGCTTGATAAAAACAATATGAATAGCAGTATGTTTGGTAAGTCTTTTAAATGTGACTATCTGTCTCCCGAACAATCCCCAAAGGTCTGAATATTTAAGTGCTTTAAAAAGCATCTGAAACAGCCAACGGAGCATCATAAGACAAATGCCATAAAATCATGAGAAATCATTTCCTTATATTTATTTAGGATATTCCTGATCAGAAAAAAATGGTTGCATAAAATCAGCTTAACCTATGTCCTAAGGAAATTCTCTTAAATAAATAACTTACATGCAGTGATGCTCTAAGAAATTTGTTAAATCCAATTTGCACAAATATCCTTAGCAGCAAAAATAAGTAGAGGCTGATATTTTGGGAAATGTTCTTATTACCCTTCTTCTTTCAAGAGTGAGATGGGATGATTGAAAAAGAACTTGTGTCTTTGTGTTAAATACAGATCCGGGGCCAGATACATAAATCTTTGTATAGATTTTGGATTTTTGATCAGATTTATAAAGCTGCACATACACCTGGTTCTGTTTTATAAATCTCCAACACTGTGGAGCTGGGCGCATGTGCAAGAAGCTCCCACAGTTCGTAAGGAATGGATGTAGAAACACCCTGAAACATCGGTTTTCATATCGATACTTATGCCTGCTACACCACTTCTAAAATCTGTCAATGAGAAATATGCTAAAGAAAGTGTAATTAGCCCCTCCTAATTCCCGCCCCTCTTCGCTCAGCGCTCAAATAACGCTTGAGCAAGCTTGCAGCTTGGCATAGTGGTCAAAAGTGGAATTACAGTGCCTGGGTCTGTCACGATATGCCATAGGGCCGAAAAAAGAATTTTTTCCTATTGACTTACATTGTGAAAGAGACATCTGTAAATTACTGGATAAATGCTTTTTATCATCACGACCCCTGCAAAATAACTAATTTCATCTAGCTTTAATCTGTTTGGTCCAATGACATTTCTGAAGTCTAGAAGGGCTGCACAATGAAATCTTTTTTTCCGCATATAAAGTAGCAGAGCACTAAACCTTAAGTTTGCCACCCAGCCACACTCGACAATGCTCAGCCACCATAAATCTGTAGTGCCTTTGCTCTATGGGCGCCACTATGCTGAACATCTGGGTAATTTCATTTCACTTTCAATTTTTGGCTTAACGCGCCACAGAGCAACTTATATTGGCATGAACTGGAGTCACCTCCAACACTGTATCCAGTTCTCCTTATTGATCCAAACGGTGGAACCGCCGTCAATTTTACCCTTTCCTGTTATACTAGCTATGCTATGTGCTACGCTTGTCTGTTAAAAAGAAACATTTTAAAGGTGGTTGAAAGATGTGGCTGGGGGGCTGGAATGACTGTCATGTACACAATACATTGTATATCATCACTTCTCAAGTTAGCTACTGTTAGCAAAATTCTAGGTAACTAAATAGCTTACATTTTACCACACCAAGAGGAGCTAAATGTCAGATCAACAGCATCACCCAGGTTTGCTTCCTCCTTATTTCTGAGGTAACGTTAATGAGATTTGGAAAAGGACATATCCTTCCATCACATACTGCAGTCCTTGCCGTCGACTTTGTGAAGGTATATTGCCTGACTCCCAGAATATATGTATGCTTGTCCAACCTAGCAACAGTAACTAAGGGGGGCGGGACTTTGGATCTGTCAATTTCACAAACTGAATGACATTGGTAAGGTTCTCCAACAGTGCCAAAACATTTTACATTACAACAGTTTTCATTACGCACGGCTGTGGCTGTTTGTAATGTCGTACCACTAATTCATCACATTTCTGCAAACCATCAACATGGTAAATTCTCACCATTCTCATTAACTTCTCATCAATCATTGTTGTTATCAAACGTCAGAAGGATGATCAATGGTCTATTCTTAGAGCTTATGTCGAAACTGACTTTACAATGTGCATTTTTAACCTGTCACTCCAACTTGCCACAGTCCCAATCTATTTTAAAACCACCACATCATCCCATCCTTAAAACCCAGACAATCTCAAGCCTAAATGATTACCGGCCCATCGCTCTCACCCCGGTGGTCACAGAATGTTTTGAGAGACTGGTGTTGGCATGTATCATGGCATGCACCACCCCCTACCCACGACCAACATCAATTTGCCTACAAAGCCAACAGACCTACAGACGAGGCCATTGCACTAACACACCTGGAAAATCCCAATACCTATGTGAGGAGGCTTTTCATTGACTTCAGCTCAGCCTTCAATTCCATCAGCCCTCACAAACTGGTCAACAAACTGCAAACACTCGGCATACAACCCTCTCTCTGTCTGTGGATCCTGGATTTTTTGACCAACAGGCCCCAGCATGTCAGACTGGGCCATCACATCTCCTCCACTATCACCCTCAGCACCAGTGTCCCCCAGGGCTGCGTTCTCAGTCCAATTCGCTACTCCCTCTTCACTAGTGACTGCACCTCCACCCATAACTCAAAAACCTAGTGGTCAAGTTTGCAGACGACACGACCATTGTGAGTCTTATTAGCAACAACAATGAGGCAGCGTACAGGGAGGAAGTCCAGACACTGTCTGCCTGGTGTAAGGAAAATGACCTCAACCTCAATACCAAGAAAACCAAAGAAATAATCAAAGATTTCAGGAAAAACAAGAACACACTTCATACTGAGCTGCGCATTGACAGGGAGAAAGTGGACAGAGTCTACAGCTTCAAATTTCTAGGAGTCCACATCTCTGAAGACCTCACATGGAGCCTTAACACCTCACACCTGATCAAGAGGGCCCAGAAGCGTCTCTTCCACCTGAGGACGCTGAAGCGCAACAGACTTCCTCGGAAGCTGCTCATCAACTTTTACAGATGCACCATCGTAAGTGTACTAACTTATGGGTGCACAGCCTGGTACTCCAGCTGAACCGCAGTGGAGAGAAAAGACCTTCAGCGGGTGGTTAAAACAGCTCAGTGGATCGTCAGCTCTCCACTCCCGCAGCTGAGCGACATCAACTCAAGCCGCCTCCACAAGCAGGCCACCCCGGACATTCTCTGTTTAGCAACCTCCCATCAGGCAGGCTGAGGAACATCCGAGCCAGAACCAACAGACTAAAAAACAGCTTATTTCCAAGAGCTGTGGATTCTCTCCTCAAACATAAACACACACTATTCACATAAAAACACACATACACTTACCTGACGAACAGTACAAGTACAATATCTGTGCATTATTTTATCTATGCATTGTTTATTTATTTACTACCTTAACTTATGCCCTTTTTATGCTGATTTTTTTGGTGCTGCAAATGAAATTTTGTTGTGTTTCTTATCTGCAATCACAAGAAAAATATCTATCTATCTACATCATTCACATTAAAAAGTCATAAACAGGAAGAAGATGGCTTGAATGTAAATAAAAGGTGATATCACTCAATGCATCTCATATGTAATTTAGAATTTAATTATAAATGAATGTAGCATGCAATAAATAAATAAATAAAAAAGTAAAGCAATCAGTAAAACTGGCAACCAACCTTGTCACCAGTCTCTCCACTTTTATTCAGTCTCATAATATCAACCACAGCCAATTCAGCTAAAACCTTGTGTACATATATGTATGAATATACATATTTTTGCCTGTTCAGTGTTTATACATCTGGCACCTGGAGTTGGGAAGTTGTTAGCCTAGTTGCTAGTTTCAGTATAAAATCTGAAACCTGTGGGAAAACAGCTAGCCTGGCTCTGCGTAGTTAAAAACACACACATACACAAACACCTACCAGCAGCTTTAAAGCTCACTGATTAACATTTATCTCTTTTTCTAGTCTCTTTTTCTAGTGTTTTGGAACATTTCATTGACAAACAACAGTTAATCATCTACCCAGCACTTCTGTGCAGTCTCCAGCTACAGTGTGCGTTGCCAGATACAATAGCTGAGCACAGGTTTTGGTCTTTGTACAGGCACGCTGGTACCAAACCTGGCAACCTCACAATGACAACAAGCCTCTGGTAAGCTGTGCACTATCACAGTGCCTAACTATTGCCACAAAATAGCTCCAGCACATGACTCCCTTTGAAATCACAAATTGGCATTTTTGAATATGATTTTGTGTACAAATGAAATCAACAAGGTAGAAAATGTGTAAGCTTTAAAAGGTGTTCTCTATTTGTGTGTATTATTGAACTTGAGACAGAACCAGGCTAGCTGTTTCCCCCTGCGTCCAGCCTTTATGCTGAGATAGGCTAACCCTTTCCTGATTCAATCTCTGTACTTACTCCACCCACAACGTGATCATTTGTATATCAATTACTCACCACCTGTTAGCTTAGTTTTTTTTTTGGTTTTTTTACATTTTTCTCACATGCCTCCGTGGGGAAAAAAAAAGGTAAAAATTCTTGACAAATTGATTTGATAACAGCAGCAAAACTACTTAAAAACGTCTGTTTACCAACTCGCACACAACTCGTGCAGTATGATCCAAGTCCCATTCATTCAGTCGTGTGCTTAGTACTTCTGAAACACATGCATTTTTGCTAAAACATTACAGTATAAATCATCTCAGCATACAGGGCGTTTGGAAGTACTGAACATACGACTGGATAATTGAGACTTATATTATGAGCTGTGCGAGAGTTTGTTAAAGGATGATATAGTTTTGCTTCTGTTAAATGTGGACTATGACTCTATCAATCCAGTCATGCACTGTCTGTATCTTTTCCTACAAAATGTAATGCACCAAAATTCGTACATATCACATGTAATGATGACCTAATAATTTGTGCATAACACTACTGTATTTCGGAAGGCTGCAATCAAGTGACCAATGTGCTGATGGGGGTAAACAAGGAAGCTGTCCGGAGCGGTCTTGTTCTGAGGTAGGTTGAGGTGGAAGATGGATCACAAAACACAAGACTTACCCACAGGACTTTGCCCAGCAGACCAGAGTTCAGAACCATGCGAACTTTGAGTCATTTTAAGGTACGTTCTCGCTATGTTTCTTTCCTAAACCTAACCACAGTAACTTTACTTACCTCAACTCACTTTACATTAAGAATGTAACTTCATCTGTGGGCTGCTAATTTGTAGGATGTCATATGAACGGTTGTGTGTGCTTGTGAGTAGGATATCATAGGAACCACTGTATAAGGATATGTTGATTTATAGAGAATGCTCGCCTATTTTTGGACTCTCCATTCAATGTGGAGGCATGCAAGAGAAACAAAGTTTTCTTCACAAATTTGAAGTCACATGCGGTGAGTAAACTGATATACAGAAAGAAGTTGAGTTTTCCTTCAAGACACTCTATCAGATGTAGTACATACAGTATTTCGGAAAATACTGAACCATTCATTTTAGGCACCTTGAACAAGCTATCTGAGCTAATTACTGACCAACAGAAGAAAGATGTGCCAGTTACTTCTTGTCCATTACTTCTCACCACACTGGTTGCTTCAGACTAAAAGACATTCTAATCACATTGCCTTGTAGTATCTGTTTGTCTTAAATTAGATTAATCTGCAACATACAAGTTTCACCTCCTCAGGACAGCGTGGCTCCTTTTCATCTGATTTTCACCAGACATTGTAATAACCTCACTATAAAAACAACAACAATAAAAATGAGCGGAGGGCCCTTATTGAATCCCCCATCATCCACTCTATGTGAATTAGTGTACACAGGTATCCATCAAGTGCAGTGCACATAGTACAATCCACATGGCATTTTAATTAGATTTTGCCTATAGAGTCTCAGAGAGTCTCATGAAATACTACCTGGCCCAAGGTCGTGTTGAAATGATTTTGTGGTGATTTGATCAAGTGCAGATTTAGGTGATATTGTGCTACAGTGGCGCATACTCCCAGTTTACAATTAATCAAATTACCACAACCAAACTGACACACTATGAACCAAGGGAGTGGTGGCCCCTGAGGATCAGAGAGGTTTTTGTCAAGCTGGTAACCCAGCCTTGACGATAACAGTCTGGACTGCAATCAGGATTTATTCAGCCTGAGCAAGACAGGTTTCATTTTTCTGCTAGACTTTGAGAGAAAAAAAAATGTATGTAAAGTTTTATGATGTCAACACATCAACTGCAAATATAACTTATATTGCAAACAAAAAAATATCAATCACTCTGAAATCTGATTAAAACATTATTACTAAATAACATACTTTGAAGGACCAATACTCAACAAATAAATAAATCACACTTATCAGATCTGTCTCAGTCCAACTCTTGTAAATGACTGTACAGACCAAAAATAGTGTATGATAAGACCAGTAAATGAAACATGTGTATTTAGTGTATACTCACGCAGGCAGGTGTTGTGGGTGAACATGCGCTGCAGTCTCAGACAGTCCTGCCACTGGTTGCCACTGCCCTCACAGTTGCACCACAGCGACACATCTGCAGAGCTGTTACTGATGTAGTTTGGGGTCATGATGGTACCTACAGGTCAGAAGGGTCAAAGCACATGTTAGCTTTGGAAAATTCAAAGAACCTACGTGCTTCATTTTTATCACAGTAATTCAGAGATGTAAACACAATTGCTAGAAACAAATGAGGCCTGGAAGCCTCTCCTGGCTTCTACACTGTATTTTACTTTGAGCAATTTGGGAGGAAATCAGCTAAATTGCTTTATGGCGGGGCACAGAAAGAGAAAATTGTTCTTTTACTTCAAACAAAGCTGAAACGTAGCCTGTAGAAAAACATGATGTCAACTCTGTGACTTTTCCTCAGGGAGCTGAAGGGACATTTTGAAGCCTGGAGTTGGTGTTTTTTCCGCTCAGTGCCATCTTGGCAATTTTTAGAGGCAGAGAGCCCAAATTTTGACAATAGGCTGATGCCTGGATGAAGCTGAGGTAGCAAACACCTTAGCTGAGTGTGACATACACACACTCACAAACAATTTTACTTTTACACCTTGAGAATACAGTTCAACATTTTGGGAAATACACTGACTGGCTTTCCTTTCCACGGGCAGATGAGAAAATCAACTCCACCCTTTTGTCTGTGTATCAAATTCAGAGCTGGAGCTGAGGGTCAGTTAGCTTAGCTTAGCATAAACACTAAAGCAGGAGGAGACAGTTAGCTTGGCTCTGTCTTAAGCTCAAAAACAGACCTACCAACAACTTTAAAGCTCACTGATTAACATATTGACCATATTTGTTTAGTTCATACACAAACAGACATGTTAAAAGGACAATGTGTGGTTTTAGCAGGAGTTGGGTGCATAAAAACAATTTTTAAAAAACAGCCGGTAATGTGTGCTGAGGTGCTGGTTGGTGATTTTTTGAAACTTCAGACAGAGCCAGGCTAACTGTTTCCCTATGATTTCTGTCTCTGTGCTAAGCTAACCACATCCTGTGCTTCCCAACCAATATTTGTGCATGAGGCCCATGTAGGTACTGTAGTAAATTGCCTGTAAAATGGGCCGTATATGGTATTGTCCATGGGTTCTTTATTAGGCTCATGCCAATTGCCCAAATGGGTGGGTTTACCCAAGTAGGCTCCAGATAAGATGCCCATTTTGGGTCCATGCCCACTTAGTAGTACCCAGATAGCCCTAGCATAACCACTTTAGTAAATTTACCCATGTGGGTAGTTGGCATGGGGCCAATATGAAACCTGTGGACAATCCCTTTTAAAGTCCATTTTTCAGCCCATTATTTCCCACATGGGCCCCACATACAAATGTTATTAGAGGCAATGTGGCATTTACCAAAGCATATCATGGCTTTTTAGATTGAAGAATGCATTTTTCCTACAGGCCAACTTTGTCTCCATGAACACATATCTATACATACTAATTGGTTTTCCCCATTGTGTTATATCAGGAAATGTTATTGCTCATTTTTTTAGTTTTTAGTTTGTTTAGTCAACAAAAGCACAGGGGACGTATTCTATATTAAACCAAAACCTTAACCAAACTTCTGAATACGTAAACGTAACCATAAAGCAGTTACATATTGCTTTATTTGCTATGAACACGTGTTTTTAGTGAATATTCTACAAATACACAAGCAATACTCATAATCCAGACAGCATTACATTTTCTCAAAATGTTTTTGCTGTTGCAAATTAGATGTATACTTAGACTCAATTTAACGATACAAGGTTGTTCACGGAACCACTGATGTCATTTCTACAGCAGTGTGTTGCTGCCACGCCAGAAAAACAGACCAGTATCACATTATAATGTGAAAAGTTTGTTATATTAAAATATTTTTACATCTCATCAAGTTATACAAAAAACTTTTCCTGTGGTAACAATTTACTGTTTGTCCTCTTTAAATGTGGACCTTTTAATGTTAAAACATAATCACTTATTGTTATGACACAAAACTTTTCCCTTCACAACATGATACATTTTGTTTTTATAACATGAAACATTTCAAGTTATAATGAGATAAGTTGATCTTGGGTGGAGGTGGACACCCCGTGAAATGTACTCCAGTGGTGTAGTTTGTGTCCATGGAACCTTCTGTGCCCCTCCAGCTGAGTAATGAGAGATGATGCTACCTCCAGAGGGTCTGACTCATTCTTCCTTCTGTACAGCCCAATGCATTTCAAAATCCCTCTTAGTTTACCCATACTTATTGCAATATCATTCACTGTGCACAATAACAGCAAAATCTCACCATATCTCAACCCAAGCATGATGTAGAACTAATATAAAATGTGTGATAGAGCTATATTCCTACATTTTTCCGTTGTATTCTCATTCAAACATAATTTTCACATAGTAACAATAAAGGCAAAAATGATCACATTATGGTATGGAAAGTTTCATGTTACGACAATATAAGTAATCACATTATAACATGAAGGGTTTTGTGTTATAACAATAAGTGATCATAATTTCACATTGTAACAAGATAAACAGTATATTGTTATCACAACAAAAGTTTGTGATAAGTTGGATGTCATAATAACGTGAAAATTAGGGATGCACCGATTGTGAAGTTCTTGGCCGATACCTATACCTATGTTTAAAATAACAATTTGGCATATACCGATGTTGTTATTTTTGTTGTTGTTGTTTGTTTTTCTTAAATAACCGCTCAAAAGTCTTTTTTACTATAAATAATAAATCATGATTCTATCACTAATGCCTATTTTAAATAGCTGTGAAATCATCAACAAAAAAAAACTCACATCAGGAGAATATTTTAGTTTACCTTTGCCCAATACTAATTTTTTACCAAAGAGAGCTTGAACGTATCATAATGTAACTCAATGCAACCTCCATCAGCTGTTAGTTCCAGCTTCCAGCTGCTAACATCTAAAGTTAACTAGCTCTCATGTTGTTCACAATGTAGCATTATCAGGGAAACAATAGAGTGCGTCCCATGACATATCGATAGTGAGTTTACTGCATCCTTTCTAGGGCTGTAGTCTCCTGGTCGATTATTTGGTCGATATGCTTTCGTCCGACCAAATTGTCATTGGTCGAATAATCGCCATGTTACTTTCATAAGGAGAAAAGTGCTACATCAATAGCTTTTCAGGATTAATCCATTACTTCCTGCAGCAGGGGGGACAGGCTAAGCTACCTGTGAAAATGGGGGTGTTCTCAAATCACCTCCTTTGTTTACACAACGTTAAACTCGCCCACCCTCAGGGTCACTTTGACGCAGACATCCTGTCAGTTTCTATATACTGACACCTTTTCTCTCAGTGGAACCGAAGCCTGCATTTACTTGTATTTGACAGATGAGAAACAATAAATTGTGAAGACAGTAAAGCCTCCACTAAAAAAGCATTTTAAGTCTTATGTGTGATTTATCCTTCAGGGATTTATACTTTGAGATTTATCCAGGTTTCATATAAGCAGAGGAAATCTCCGCTTGTCGCTAGGCTAATTTATACAATGTATTATGCCATAGGCTTGTGCTAATAACGTTAACGTTAGCATGTTTGGAAAACGTGTTTAGTGTGACAGTTGTTTTGTCGGTGAACCTTGTGAGCTGCAATGGAGCCAAATTGAGTGCCCTTTCCTTTGTTAAATGTTGCTGCTGTCCCTGGCTTTATAAGAGACAAGGGAAAGATTGCTAGCTGCTAGGCTAATTTATACAATGTAAAATGTCATAGGCTGGCGCTAATAACGTTAGCATGTTGTATTTGCTTGGAAAATGTGTTTAGTATAAGACAGTTGTTTTGTCGGTGAATCCTGTGAGCTGTAATGGAGCCAAATTATGTACCGTTACCTTTGTTAAGTGTTGCTGTTGTCCCTGGTTTTATATAAGAAGAGGAAAAGATCGCTAGTTGCTAGGCTAATTTATACAATGTAAAATGCCATAGACTTGTGCTAATAACATTAGCATGTTGTATTGGTGGGGAAATGTGTCCAGATAAAGACAAGTGTTTGTCCGTCAGTTCTGCGATTTATAGTGAAGCCAATTTGCGCACCTGTGTTTGAAATTGTTTCTATTAAGCCATATTCAATGTGTGTTTTGAATCAACTAAACTTTACAGCACTTAACAGAAACCTCCACCGCTGACTAGTGTTTTGGAGGTGTAACTGCAGAGTGACACAGACACACCATCGCAGAAGTAAAAATAACGTGCAGATTTTTTTTCCCCACAACCAATCGATTAGTTGAAGATTATGTGCGATTTTAGGCGACCAAGATTTTCTGTGGTTGACTACAGGCCTAATCCTTTGATCTGAATGGTGTACTGGGAGGATCTCCGTCCCTCCCAAACACATTTTCTATTGTCCTTGGGACAACAAGATGGTGGTAGTCTCGAGCCCTGCTTTTTATTCAGCACAAAATTGATGTGACACAACAGTAAAACATCGGCCACTGCCATTAGTGAATGTCATCTCATTTGTCGATAGGCAAATGATAGTCAACAAGGAGAATACTGGCAGATACCAATGTGCAGCTGCTAAATTGGTGCATCCATGCTTAAAGGGAAATTTCGGTTTATTTCAACCTGTCTCCTATCGTCCTAAATTTGATTCAAGTGACTAGTGACATAAAAATAATAGTTAGCATGTTAGCTGTTAGTCTAGATACAGCCGGGGTGCATACCTGTAGTAGCGTCAGACCTGTTGAAACGTAAGTGAACGGGCATACTTCAAGTGCAAAGTTAGTCCACTAAACAAGCTTTTTTTCAGAGAACATATAGAAAACGACATGTAAACGTGTTGTCTTACCGGTGTGGTGCCATGTTTGTTTACCATTTAGCTCTGCTTTCCAAAGCGCAGCCGAAATATCGCGAGAACAAGCAGCGATCTCATACCGTGCCTGAAATGCTAACTATTATTTTTATGTCACTAGTCACTTAAAACAAATTTAGGACGATAGGAGACAGGTTGAAATAAACCGAAATGTGCCTTTAAAATATCTTGTTATAAAGTGAAAAACATCTTGTTCTTACAATAAACAACTGGAGCCTGGTTTGGAGTAGGAAACTGTAGGACAGAAGCCACGGGCCAGCTCATTATTTAAGATACAATACATTTTTCAAGCATATACAGTATGTTTTACATGATTAATCAGCATTCACCTAATAATCAGTGATAGACATGGGTCGCTGTCAATGCCTTCTGCGGTCAAATGTTAAATGTAAATGTTAATTCCAGTAGAGGGCCAAATGAAACAAAATACAACTAATATGTTCTTTTTTATCTTCAGGAAAACAATACACGGCACTCACGTTTGATTATCTCTGGCAGCTGCCCTTTTGTAAATATGTGGATTATGCAAGTTGTGCCTTTAAGAAAGCTATGAGGCTCATAGAAAAGTCATCCATCATTGTCAGAGTGAGCAGAAAGCCACTCAATGTCTCTCTATCCACATTTCTTGTCAGCTGTCATGCCTCCTCACTTTCTATCTTGCCGCTTCTGCTCCTCCACTTCTGCTCTGTCTGATCACCTCGCTCACACACTTTCTGCCTCCCCACCTATTACTCTCCTGTTCCACCCATCTATCCTTCTACCCATCCACTCCACTTCAGTCTGTACAGCCACTTTTATTTGGAGATTTGCACATTATTAGCTCTGTTTTAGAGTCTTAGGACAATATTATATAGATATATAAATTCCCCCATAATCATATAGGCTGGACAAGCTGCCAGGCTTAAGGGAACCCCCAGCAATGCCAAAAATAACACCAAATATCCATTCCATTGTTTGCCCTGTATTCATTCTGCAGCAGAGCACCACTGTGAGTGCATGTTAGTACATGTGAGTCCCTGTGTGTGTGTATCTGAAAGACTAGCACATCGCCTCTGCGTTACACTCATATGGCGGTTTACGCTGATAAAGCTGCACTCACCCAAAACTTACTCTCCTGGAAGTTATGTTCTGGTGGAGGTGAAATGCAGCCTTTTATTTCATGTCATTTCTCATCATACCTCTTTTCCCAACTCCTCCCTCCTCTCCCCCCTTTTCCCCCTCCCTCCCCCCTGCATCCCGTACCAATGAGTCCAGAGTAGGCTCGGAGGCACAGGCCTGCTGAGTCCTTCAGACAGCCGCTGGCCGTCAGAGGAGATGGCTGGCAGTTATTAAGGAAATCAGCCAGTCTGGACCTGGCAACAACACAGACAACAACTCAACATCAAACACAAGAAGTGGGCAGGAAATCTGGATGTGTAGGTTGGGGTGTGTTTGCATGCATGTAAATTTGGGTTCAGCAGGTTTCAGTGCTTTCAGTCCTACTTGTACATTTAGCCTTTTCACTGTCTTTTCATTTTTACAATCTTCATGATACCTTTACTTTGGTCCCACTTTTTATCATTTACATAGGACTCTTGGATTTCTATGCATTTTTTGGGCGAATACCAGTTTGCTATTTATGTCATATCCTCAGTATCACTGTTTTTTCCCACACATTACACTTTGAAGAAGATGGACAGCAATTAAACCATCATGGCACAATAAAATGAATCAGCAATTATCTTCATCATCATAAGACCCGGTCACACCATCATTGAATATAGTGACATTCAGGTGAGATTCATTCATTGCAATGCAACCTAAATTAAAGAATAATATATACAGGGGAAAAAATGGTTAAACTTGGATGAACTTTGACTCATGAATTAGCATCGTGAACCAACAGCAAACCATCTTCACAGTGCTGAGCTCTAAAGGACCAGACACACCAAACCAACATCGAAAATATAGTGGCAACAAAGGCCAACTGTTGCATTGCCTCATGTGGCCTGTGTCTCAACCAAAAAGTTGCACTTCAACACACCGTAAAGATTACAGCCCACAGCCAACTAGCACATATGTTCTGCAACTGTGAGAGAGGAAATAACTGAGCTGAGCTGAACTAATCAGGGGGATCCCTCTTACTGACGAGCTCCGCCGCTGATTCCATGTGCTGAACACACCGCAGGGGCAACTGGGGCAACTGGGGCAACTTGGGCAACTGACGAACACCAACAGCCCGACACTGAGGTACAGACCATTCTCAGCTTGGTGTGTCAGAGTGCCCCGAGGGAACGGGGAGCTGAAGAATCCTAAACAGAGTAAGCTATCATATTAGCTGTCTTGCACCGTCCGATTTGATATAACCCTACTCTGTCAATGAATAAACTGCTCCACAAATAACGATAGAAAATTAACATAGTGATTTATTTATTTAATTACAAGTTTGATTGCTAGGTAGCAGTGTTGGGCAGTAGACTTACTACACGTAGTGATTTTACGAATTTAACAGCATTTCTCAGTAGCATGGTGGTAACGTCACGTCACTACTTTCTGAGTCAAATAGCTTTTCAGTAGCAAAGTTAATTAATTGACTGAGTAGTGCGGTAGTGTCCACAAAAGTTACAAGCTCCTTTTCTTAGGAAAAGCTCTGAAGTGCAGCAGCCTTTTTTTCTGGGGATGTCTGGATGAAGTAAGGATATTAGAAGTATTAGTTAAGTAATGTGACTGACACCAGCGTCACATCGAGGCATGTAGATGAGGGAAACACTTCCACATGACATCACATACTAATCCTTCAGATTATTCTGCTTGTTGCCTCCCTGTTGGCTTTTCTTGGCAAAACCCGCCCTAGTCTGCCTCTGATTGGCTACATTGCACTTCTTGACGTGTCTCTCTCGTGTCTTCCCCATAGACTGTGTATATTTAGGAGATTTGCAGTGGACACAGTGGACATGCTGATGTCACATGTTATTTGCATGTTCATAATGTCCCTAAAAAGAAAAAAAGTTTTATTGTTTTTATCAGTCTATTTTTTTTTCTAAAACATAGATTTTAGAATTCTGACTTTGAAGTAGCAACAGAGCCAGATAGCCTACTGAAAGAGGTCAAAACAGAGAAATGCATTAAGTAGTAAAAGGAGAGAGAAGGAGAAGGGGCAATAGGCCGACTGATGATGGCATGGCATTGGAGGACATGTTCAAATGTCACAAAGTCCTCAAAAAAACAGAAGAAACTTTTATTTTACTTTTACTTTTTTATTATCAAGCTACTATTATCAAGCTGCAATTTTCTCGTAGTTTAGCTTGCTAGCATTTGTCTATGTATATAGCTTCAATGTAGTGAAACTCCATTTTGATGTAGAGTAACTGGTAGCGTGGCTCACTACATTTCCAAATAGCTTTCCCAACACTGCTAGTTAGCTGCTTTGTAGGATTAGCTGCTGCTATTCAAAACTATTTGCTCTTGTGCATCTGGTCTAAAGGTTACTTGCAAAAAGCAACTATGTCAGCAAGTTTCCAGTACCACCTTTTCCCAGACACACGGATATATTTTGCTGTGCTACTTGCTGGTTTGACCAGGGACACGTCTGTGCTGACTCTGATCTAAAGCTGAATCAAATATCTTAATACGTCTGACTCTGACCCAATAACAGGATATCATCAATGTGATCTTGCTGCCAAGTGTTAATTACAAAAAGGCAGCACCTTGGGTGATCAATTAGCCACTTCCACCATCAATAAGAGACAATAGCCCACATTCCCTGATTACATAGCACCCAGTAGCACCCAAATACTCCAGATGTGTGTTTTTAACCTCAATACATTATACAGTTCAATGGGAAGTTGCAAGGAAGCAGATGGGTTTTGTGACACAACTATCATTACAAAAAAGATATTCACACACATAAACATAGACTATCAACTTCACAATTAACGTGTAATCAAACTGGCCCATATAACGCCATTTTACAGCCTTCTTACATTTACAAACAGCATCAGCCCCACACATCTGTTTAGGCTTTGTGTCTAACCTGCAGAGGTCATCTCGGCGACAGAAGCTCTGCTGGTGGAGGCAGTTGGGTTGCAGACCCTCCATCTCTTGGTAGGAGCAGGAGGGCACAATAGTTTTCCTCCTCCTCTCACCACACAGGGTGTTAGTGCAGGGGCAGAACAGGACGCCCAGGCTGTATTCTTCAGGCACCCGCTCCAGGAAGCGCCGCAGGGCCCGGTGACATTTGTGCTGGTTGCACCGGGTGGTCCCAGGCACCCGTTTGGTGCAGGCCAGGACGTACTCTGATCGCAGAGAGCCACACTTCTCATACAGGCCACAGTCCTGCGCTGCCTTCAGGCACTGGTTCTCACCATCCAATTGCATGAAAGATGAGGCTGATGGGGTGAGGAGAAGTTAAATTAGCCAAACACAAAACACCTGGGTGTGCAGAAAGTTGTAAAGAGGGAAATGGAAGTGTCAAGCCTTATATAATAATTGCACAAAAAGTATCTTGTAGCTTTTCAATCTGTGACTTGCAACAAAAGTAGAGGACTTCATACTTTATGTCATGTGTATGCAGTGTTTAAGGAAGAGCAACTGCAAAAGAGAACAGTGGTATGGGTAATCAACCATCAGTTTCAGTAGGAGAGTTATCAAGTCTGACAATGCACTCCCACAGCAGTTAAGGTCCAGAGTTTAAAAAGTATAATTCCTATTGATTAGATTTTACATTCTGATTGTATGGAGGCCAGTGGAAACATTGCAATGTGGCATTTGTGTGCTAAGAGTGACAATAAAGGGACTGAGAGTTGTTTCAACTTTGTTTTTCTTAAATACTATAGCCTCTTACTTCATTGAGGATCATCATCCTTCCTCTGTAGAGTTCCTATTCATTACACTGAACCCAAAGTGATTAAAGGTAATTAACTTGCAAACGTAAACAGTAAATTAAGTAACCCACACAAAAAATAAAGAAGAATAAACTAAATAATAGTATTAAAACAGCATAATTTGGTGTTTTAATAGAGCTAAATTCACTGGGTTACAGTAAGAATCCCAGAAGAATAGTCTCTTAAGTAAACTGAAGTAGTAATTGAGGTAAATTAAAGAAGTCCTAATACCAGTCCCAGGGGCTTGGCAGAGGTCTCAAGTGGCCTGCTATTTTGGGAACCTCACCAGTAATGAGGCAAGAATGTAGAGCTTACTTTGTCCTGACGGTGGTGAAGGAAAGCTCACGTAGTCTCAACAATGGAAATGGGTTTATCCTCTGGGATGCATATGCCTATGCATATGCTCAGTAAACTGTGTGGCTCCCCAAAGAAAGAAAGGTCAAATTTTGACCAAATGATCACCATATGGTCAAAGAAACATTGATTTACAGTGGAGGAGATTGTCAGGAACATGGTGATTCATCCCCGTGAACCTGTAAGCTATGAATATCCACAGTAAAATTTGAACAGTCAATCTACTGTATGAAGCACTTGTCACAGGGAACTGGGAGTGATAGTTGAGTAAAGACCGGGTAGTCATAAAATCAATATGATGAATACACACACACACACACACACACACACACACACACACACACACACACACACATATATATATATATATATATATTATATATAAATGTAATAGGAATGATCCCCTGGTTTCTGTCAGTGTCAGTGGTGATCTGTCCTACAGTAGTTTATATTTGCCCTGAGACTGACAGCAACCTTGTAGTCAAGTGGTCTACAGTGTTCAAATCCAGCCCAGGGCGTATACTAAATTACTGTCCTTAAGAACCTTACAAGTAATCTAATGTTCTATGGCCCCAAAACTCAAGAACAAAGCCAACTAACAACAGCTAATCCACAATTTCCTGACAAAATGAAATCTTGAAACGTCTGTCTAGACTTGCTTATCCAGCCCCTGCTACCCAGCACCAACAATATGAATGTGCAAGGACAAAGTCTGAGGGTGTAAATGGTGGGCCTGCCCATTGAAATTGGGAAATGAGATTCGAATCATCAGTCAAAGACCCCTCATTTGCCTGAGATTGCTTCAAGTTGAGCAGGGTTTTTTTTGTTTGGTTTTTTGCTAGTTTTGCTTCTAGGAATATTTTTGGCAGACGGCTGCAGACACGATACAGTGGCACAGAGGAGGAGAGACTTTGCACCATAAGGCTCTGACATAACATTATCTTCTCTCTTCTGAGAAGTGGTGAATTTACAGCTCACAGGAACATCATACGACACAGTCTCTGGCTTTTGTTTGATATTTAGTGTTAGCAAAAAATGTTGTTGCACACTTCTGTGTGTTGTTAGCCCAGTTAGGTTGTTTAGCATACTATGGCCCCTGTTCAAACTTTTAAACTTTATAAGGAAAAACACAAATCATGAAATATTCGTATTGAATAGCCAAAACTGATTCGACTGACATAATCTAAGTCAGGTACAGCCCTAGCAAATGGATGCTGAGACAGAAATGTCTCAAAAAGAGCAGAGTGTCCTCGGCTTCACTGGCTCACTGGTATGACTCCATGTGTGACAGTGATGGACACTGACTATAACTACCTAATCATAACAAAGACTGCATGAGTGGCTGTGTGTGTGTGTGTGTGTGTGTGTGTGTGTGTGTGTGTGTAGGTGTGTGTTTTACCTGCCACTAAGGAAGCCATGCGAGTATCCATTAGTGTGTCATCGTAGGGAGATATTTCTAGTTCATCCTCCCCTGGAAAAAAGGAACACATCAGCATTGGCAAACAGTTGAGTGATCACTTACAATGTGACCCACAGTGGCTTGGAAGGAACAAATGTAAGACAAACGCTGTGGTAAAGAGAGCAAACAGTAAGTGAGAAACACAAATGAAACTCAATGTGACCTCCCTCAAATGCACTGGAAGGAGGTCATCTGTGTAATCTGGAATGAGGCTATGAAATGAATTGAAAAGATAAATTAAACAAAAGCATATTTTATTTTCATTATATAATCATTTTTGAAAAGTTGTTCAACCAAAATAATTGGAAAACAGCTAAATCTCTGGGGCCTAGGACTGAACCTTGGGATACACCACAAGAACAATTTTTCTCTTTGAACAGAACCTCCCAATGGTAAAAAAGGTAGCTGGTTGAAAATCTAAACTAGTCTAAAACTGTGCCAGAGAACAAGAGCCCCTATTAAAACCCTATAACAAATAAAGGCATTGACTGTATTGAACAACGCAATGGTCTAGAAAAACAACAGATATTTTTCTAACGCACAACGCCTCATGATATGATTCACAACTCAGACCAAGGCTGTTTTTTTGCTTTTTCCAGCACAGAGACTAGAAAAGAGAGAAATAATGAAGATTATTTTGGGATGTAGAATTAGTGCCAATAAATATTCAAGGCAAAGATAAATCAGGCCCTTAAATATTTTGCTCTAAAACATTAAGGACCTGTACCAAGAAAAAACTTTTCTGTTTTATGAATCAGCATCAGCCTCATTAAAACTGGAACGACTGGTTGTTTTGGCAGTATATCTGACCTAATGTACTGTAAGTTGTCTTGTCTCTGAAAAAATAAATATCCATACACAGGCAAGTATTTAGCAAGCATTTAACTGATAAAAATTAAAAGTTTAATGTTTTCTCTTTGAGACTGGAAAGCTTACTCCCAGATTTTTTAATTGCACTGTTTTCCCGTAAGATAACAGTGATTCTGGTTGGTTATGTCATCACACAAAGAGCCAAGATAACACTTTATAGGGATATGAGTAAGCAATGACACATAAAAGAGTAAATAAAATTGCAGTGGACAGAAATACAGGAAAGGGATATGACGGTGGTGAAAAATCTTTCAATGACCCCACAATTATAATGCAGTCATATATGATTGTTAACAGGTCAAACCCAGTAAAACTGGCCCCACCATCATGCTGCTCTGTGTCAGTGATTCAGTGATGTATTCTGTTCTATCTCTAAATTAAGTTGTCAGGGTATTTTCTGAGAGTTGACTGCAGTGAATTGACATACTTTATAAAAGCTAATTAGAAGAACAAAGGCCTCTCCTTGCATCCCCTGCAGTGCAGAGGGGTCTCTGAAGTAAAAGCATCCCTTTACACATTCAGAAATGGTCGCTTCCTTGCCTGCCTCTATGAGTCTCCCTAATTTCTTTGACAAAATATTCTCCTATCTATGTAAATTCCTAGATACACACTGTACAGTTTGGAGTTATAGTTCAGTTCTGGTAGACGTCAACATATTTCACTGCTGGTGAAGCTGGATAAAAAGTCAAGGTCTCAACATAGTGATTCATCCTGTGGGGAACAACTAAACACAATAATAGCACCAAATTGAATAGCAATCCATCCTATATTTGTTGAGATGAAGAGTGAGGGGGTCAGCAAAGACATTTGGATTTATCCTCTGGAGACCATGAATGTCTGGACCACAGCCATCACTAATGTACCTAAAAACAGCCCAGCTGGCTCAGACTCTCCTGACTGGACTGAGCGCTGACATTGATTGGTCGATATCACCATCATTTCAAAGACAGAGCTGTGTAAGTTTGGGTAAAATGAAGCAAAAATATGAAAAGTATTGCCCAGAGCTGATGTAGATAATTAGACCTTGTTGTGTCCAGCCAGTATTCTGCATATCAAGTCTAGCAGCTCTGAGATCAGTCACCCTGCAATGCTTCACATCTGATGAGAGCCACTCTAGTTGTTCAGGTACGCTATGTAATAAATCTCGGATAACATTTCATGCTCATTATATAAATGGAATTTTAGACATAGTGGACAGCTTTTTCTAAGCACAGTGCTGTGTTCTTGCTGTTAAGTCTGTTTGCTAAGTCAGTGTGGGAGGTAATTATTTAAACACTGCCCAGTGCTAATGTAAAGATCTATAATCACTGCAGTGCATGGTAAGAAGGGGCCCTGGATTTTGCACTACACAAGTGACAAAGGCTGTCATCCTTCAGTTTGTTTCTCATTAAAAAAAAAGTAGTTATACATTTTGGGTAAAACACTTAGTCCCTTTTTTCCCGAAGATCAATATCAATCTTAAGTCTCTGTTAAGTATGGAGCTGAAGTTAGGACAAGGTTTGCCGAGCTTAGCATGAACACTGGAAAGGATAGGAAACAGCAACCATGGCTCTGTTCAGAGTTTGAAAATAAAACTACCAACACCTCTAAAGCTTACTGATAAACATGTTACATCTCATTTGTTTGATTAAAACTGTACATGGATCAAATAAGGGACTAGAGCCATAGGAGCCACTGGTTTGTTGACTACCATTCTGAAGCCTTGAGTTTGGCCACAAATGTATAAAGAGAATTGGATACCACGCTGGAGGTGGGGCCCTCATCATTCTTATGAAAGTTGCTCCATAGCACATGAAGCTAAACTAGTTCAACTGCCGAGTATAAAATTACTCAGACGATTGGCACTGCTTCTGCACTGTGTGGTCCAAGGAGCAGGTGCACTAAAGACTTACATCAGCCATGATGGCTACTTGTGGTTAAGAGGTTTGCTCACTTGAATGGGGATAAAATGATTGAATTGTGCAGTTTTTCAATCTTTTCTGTTTTCAAAATATTACCAGACCAAATAGATGAGCAGTGAAACTAATCTTTTCGCAGGGGTTCTGACGCTCAAGAAAATACATCCTCTGATTTACAAATGTCTCTTTTGCCATGTAAGTCTAAGGAAAGAAGGCTTTTTGGGCCACATGGCACCACGTGACGAATGCAATTCCTTTATGTGGCCACTACAAACACTGGCTTCAAATTGTTCTTCCTGGGGGCCTGATTTTAGCATTTTGGACTTTGCCTTCTTGTTTTTTTTTGGAGCCAGAAGTGACCATATTTGGGCAAGAGGGTTGAGCTGTATAGGAATGAGGGGTGTTTCTGACTAAGAATACAAGGACACCCCTGTGTTAGCGACCTGTCAATCACAAGGTAGCCATGCCCTATGCCATAGCCTGCTTCATAATCTATTTCACTCTAAATGGGACCATAATGTACAAAATGAACATTCTGCTGTAATAAAGAAGACTTGAAACTAGTAATCTTGATCATGAACTCATTAGGAAAATGTTAATTGAGCTAATAAATGAAGTTGGACCATTTTCTCTTTGAAATTCTTTTTGTGTGACCCCTGCTAGCCATTGGAAACAATGCAGGTTTAAGGCACTGGTTTCATTCTCAGACACAGAGGTAAGTCCTTAATTAAAACAGACAGACATGAACAAAAATACAGAGTTGTAAATGCAATTTATTTTTCTAGAGGGAGTTACATGAGGGAACCATTTTTGCAGAGTGTGGCTAATAACCCCCCAGGCTGCAGTTATCAATCTTCTCATCTCTTTTTCCATTCTCCACTTTCAATATAATTTTTGTTTATCTTAATATAGAGTGCTTCATGCACCACAACATCAAAAAAACAACCTGTGTCACTCAAACTTCAGTCCTATTGTCATTTAAAACTCATCAACATGGCCAAAATGAGGATATGGAGAGGAAGATAGGTGGGCAAGCCCAAAGTCACCAGACAGTTTTGTCCAGTGGTGAAACCCATTAGCAGAGCCTTGATTGACTAGTGGTTGTTTGTTGCTGCAAATTATTTAAACACACTCAAAAGTTCAAACTCAATCAAGAATGTAATGGCATGTAAAGTGTTTATGTATGTAAATCCTATTCTGGGCTATATATTTATGGTAATGACACGCTAGAGCAGCCTAGCAGCGTTAGGAACTGAAGAGTGTGTAATTACACTAATGCTCCGCTGACTAATAGGCCACAGGGGAGGAGGAGTCCACTGGCTAGTGTTAGCTCACTTACTGATGCACACATCACACCAGCACTCCGGATATGCTTCTCTCACTCTGTGTGTGTGTGTGTGTGTGCGTGTGTGTTGTGTGAGAGAGTGTGTGTGTGTCTGTCTGTCTGTCTGTGTTTTCGCGGTGAGGTCTTTTTGTCTAGACCTCACTTTTACGTGTAACAGGTTTGGGATGATGACACATTTTAGGGTTAAAGTAGAACTAAACCTGGTCTGCATTAAAGTGGTTAGATGAGAGTTGTGGAATAAATGCACATTAGTGTTTCAAAAGTCTCACGTAAATGTGAATGTGTTTTTTAGAGCGAGGCATCACACTACAGTGCCCATTCTGTGCTGCTACTCATGATCACAGATTGGTTTTCTAATCTACTCCAGGATGTGTCTCTATTTGTTTGTCTATACTGTATGTGTAAATTGCAACAAACACTGGTGGGGTCTAATACTCAGTGCACCTGTGCATAGTGTATTCCACATAATCTGCATGAGACGCATGCTACAGCTGACTCATTTCAAATGATGGGACACAAACTTTAAGGCCCAATCTCAATTCTTATTGTTAGCCCTACCCCTCATTTTTGACTGCCCTTTGCACCTTAAAACAGAGTTACAAAGTGTAGTGGCTGAAATCTTTCCCTTTGAAATGGGACAACCTTCAAGACCCTGATATATTATCAGTAGTTGTCAATGGAGCTAACTTAAGATGCCACCATGGCAATAATGGTAAAATCACAATGACAGCCATTAACTGCTGGAGATAAAAAGCATGGACACTCGTGATTAATTCACAACTTCAGTTGGACACTGTCAATTGATCAAACAAGTCATCAGTTAGCCATCATTAGCCCCGTTTACACTGCCTCTTCAAGGCAGGAATTTTACGCCATTATGCTGCCACACCTCACTCGGTATAAAAGGTACAATCACGTGATAGCTGGACAGAGTGCTAAGGTCGGAAGCAGTAACAGTGCCAAACAAGCAGTTAGCAGTTAGCAGCTAACACGAGGAAGAACAACAGCGGCCATATATGTCTGCAAATTGGGAAAATAATGACGTCTGGGAGCTCCTTGACCTCAAGGACAAGATAAGCTACCATATAACAGGGATGGTATACGGTTGTTATTGCCATGTTATGCCATTGTTATTGTTTATAAAGTGCTGCTGACGCATGTTATATGTCACACTAGAGCCTGACACTGTTGTGTTAAATGTCTTGTATTACTTCTTTTCATTCCACGATGCTGGGATGCAGTTTAAAATCACACACTGGAGCAGCGTGATGCTGCCGTCGTTTGGTTCTGTGCAAAAATTCAAAGGTGGCACAAAGAAGGGACTTCATAGCAACCATATTGCACAATTTCTGTGTAAAAACAGAAGCAACTAGTACCCTGCCAGTCTCACTGATATTATAGAAGCAGTAACAAATGCAGTGACTTTGCTGCTGGGCTTTAGTAAAGTTTTGGGTGGGAAGGGGGGAATGCAACATGGAAATTTGTCAAAATGAAAGACTGTCACTCACAAATCGGCAATAACAATATACTGTAACATTAGCTAGCTCACTAGTTAGCTACCAAGACATCAGCATACCAGCACTTTTTTCTGTTATGCCTATTACAAAGAAAAGTACCATTTTAACAACATTAAACTAAGAGAATTCAATGGTTGTCGTCATTTTGATATCTTTTTTAACCAAGAAAATACATTTGTGGGTTTGTTTTGCTGCTTGTGCAACCATCCTGCCGATGATTTCCAATAACACTGGGTTTGGAGTGTGCCTCTAAAAACCTCTGTTTGGAGGGTCATCTTACCCTAAGACATTGTCCTATTCCTCTATCCCCACAAATAGTGAGACTCCCCACCCCTAGACATGAACACACAAAACGTAGGGGTACGGGCTGAATAGTAGGAGCAAGGAATGTATTGGGATTGAGTTTGAAAATCATTTAAAGACAGTTTTGAAGGGTAACGGCTGAGTTTCTTATTGTCAGCAAATCTGATGAAAATAGCAAAACCAAGTACATACTAAATTGATCCAACTAACAAATACTGTCAGTGTTTCCAAAGAGTTCAATAGAGCTCAACTGTTGTAAACAATCACATAAATAAGCTAGACATTGTATGTTTCTTCATTACCATGAACACACACACTGCAAATTAATTTGCCTTAAGTCCACATACACCGTCCTGCTGCCGCAAATACTCACTAAAGCACCAAATGTGGATTAATCCGCTGCTGAAAATAGTCCGAAACATTTTACATTACTATGCTCTTCATTAATATGGTTTGGGGCTGAGAGCCACAAACAGAGTACGGAAGTCAGAAAGGACTGAGAAACATATTGTTGATTTGGGTATTTTATATGGGATTTTTGACAAGTCGAAAAAGAAAAGAATATGTACAGCTTTGTTCTTTAAAGAAACCCAATATATATGTAACTTAAGATGAACAGCAGCCACTGTGGCCATGGGCTGGGCAATTACAGTATGCATGAAGAAAAAATAGGGAGTGCCACACTGGGTCACTAAACTAGATGGTGGTGATAGTAAAAAAATCAGGTGGTCTTCCCGGATAGGGCAAGTAGTTAAATAGGAATAAAAACAGTGACTGTCCATCTTACTTAATGTATAAGTCCATAGTATAGGTTGGCAGTGTGACAAGCATCCAGGGCATTGTGATAAGTGAAAATCCCTTAATAATACATGGATGACCAACAGGTTTCGACTAAACAGTCTTCGACTTGCCCTTTGAGATGCACTAATACTGCTGTTTGCTTTTTTTCCCCATCATGCACGTTTGACATAGTATGTCTTAAAAAGCTGTATGGCTAACTCATTAGCATACAGTTAACTACTTCCCCACTCAGCAGACACATAGCAACATTAGCATTCATTTGAAGTTCTGTTTGTGTCCACCTGATGAATGTAAGTCTAATATTCACTCTTCTTTTAGCTGTTTCTGGGCTCCACCAACTCCTGAGAAAAATTTAGCTCCTAAATGCTGCACTGCTGTATGTTTCCCAGCTAGTCTCTAACTTTGTGTACCTGCTGTTTGAAGCTGAGTAGGTTATGTACAGAGGGGTTATCAGATGATATCAGTTGTTTGCTATAGGCATATGCGTGGGACACTGAACCAACAAAAGTTGCACACTGTTAAACCAAACTGACTGAGCTCTGGGGAACTACAGAGTTGGTAATAAATCTCAATGAGTTCATCACTAGAAGCAACCCCTTTCACAGTCCACACAGTCATTTGAGCCTTTGGTTATAGAAATATTGTTTAGTGCATCTTAAAGCCCTGTCATAAGCTGGCTGCTTGTTCAGAGTGAGCCTCACCTTGTATCAAATCAATACTGGGATTGGCTTTAGCCACCCATGACCTTGAACTGGATGAGCTAGTAGAGATAATGAATGGATAGAGACTCAGCGTTAGACATGCCCCCACATACAGACCCGCATGCATATTGCCCACACCCCAGCCCGAGCAGAGGCCTCACTGACCTGGCAGCAGACGAACACTCCAATATATGCGCAGGCACTGCTCCTCCTTGCGGAAGCCGCGCTGGCACTTGCAGGCCAAGAGAGAGGGGTGTTTAGCCAGCAGAGCGTCCTGTCTCTCCAGACACTCGGCTGCTGCCTGCTCCCCCAGTGGGGTCACTGCTGCATCAGCCGCACACAGCTCTAAGCCCCGGTACAGCGCCTCACACCGGAGGTCGGCGGAGCACACTCGAAGAGCTTCAATACAGTCAGTGGGGGAGGGAGGGAAGGGGAAGACGGGTGCTGAGTATGGCAACACACCTGAGAGGAGACAAAGAAGATGGGGAGAGACATGTTAAAAGAGTAAGAGGGGAGGCAACCATGTGTCAAGGCCTGGTAGAAGCTTGGAGATGTAGTAACTATATTCACAGGGCGAGGTCATACACTGCTATAGCTGGCGAGCTAAGTTCTAACTTGCTTTGTCGGCTAGGCTAGCACTAGTCAGTCATGATATCTCTAGAAAATTACAGAAGTTTTCCCTCTTCCTTGTTGTTTGCTGCCCTTAGTATTTTGTTCACAACTGTACACCACTTGATTAATAAAAAGAAGACAAAGGAGAGGGAAAATAAAGCCTAACAGGCTTGCTAACGGTAGCGACCCCCTGGCCCCCACTAATTCCACTCAGCCTTGCTTCCAATTTTTCCCAGTGGCCACTTACTGTATAGCAATGAAAAAATCCCCTGCGGCCCAAAAAGCATTTTTCTCACGGACCACTATTGTAAAGGAGACGTCTGTGAAACTGTTCAGACACCTTGACGTACAAACAAGGTCAATTATTTATTTTCAATTGTTGATCCATTAAGCTTTGATATTTGTGAAACTTTCCCCAAACCAAGACATACTATTTAAATTTGACTTCATCACAGCGTAAAGTCTGTGAGGCGAGCTGGAACTCATGGGCGGGGCCAGTGGGAGAAACATTACTGCATACAGTCAGTGGCCCGCATACTCCAAAAGTAAACTCG
This sequence comes from Epinephelus awoara, assembly GCA_035609425.1. NCBI lineage: Eukaryota > Metazoa > Chordata > Actinopteri > Perciformes > Serranidae > Epinephelus > Epinephelus awoara. Next base: position 8,201,546 of record CM069299.1, on the reverse strand, counting down.
AGAGTGAGAAACCTTTTTCAGCGTATGTGCCAGCAATGTCATGTCTGTCATTGAACAAACACTGCAGCTCCTCAAGACCTCAGTAAAATTCCCATGCCTGGCTTCCCAACTACAGCGTGAAGTGAACAGGTTGTCCCCAAAGTGAACATCAATCTAGGCCCTGGAGACGAAACATGGTCCCCTCTGTGCTTTTCCACCACGATCTGGAAGCTGAAGCAAAAACTGCTAACATATTTAATATTTCCTGTTGCAGCCATATCACATAGCCCGTTTATTTCTGTTAAAAAAGGTGGCTGTGCAAATTGCATGCAGTAATCAGTAACTAGTTATGTATGCAGGGATATGACTAACCAGATGTCTTTGTATTCTGTGTAAACATCATATCCTGGATATGATCAAAACCAGGCTTATTCTCATAACCAGGATATTCATGTCCATGTCAACACCCCAAAATACAAAGGTGTGTTCAGACAGAGCGTGAAGCAAATATTAGATTGAGCGCAATTCCATACAAAATATATTTATTGGCCAAGTATGTGTGCACATACATGGAATCTGACTCTGGTCTCTTTTTGCTCAATGAAAGTCAGGGGAAAGTTGAGCTTTATGAATCTACTTCATAAACATACAGAGACGGGAGGACATGGAGACAGACTGGAGAAAAATAAATGAAAGAACAGGAGTTTCTAGCTTCAGCTAATGTCTGCATTGGCTGGAGCAAATAAACACAGACTGCAATAGCCTTTTTTAATTTCACTGGAAGATTTAATTTTTGGTTGTTATTTTTTCTCACAGTTGCATTGGATTAAGGAGAGGATTTATCCCAACACCCCTGATTTTCTGATAACCTAGGTGCATTATTTTATTTGTGTTAAACAGCAAATGGGTTTCATGGTGTTGTAGCTGAGAACATTAACAGTAACACAAGTTGAACACTGTGGCAGTGGGCTATGTGGTGATTTGAGTGGATTAGAAATTTTTTTTTTTCTGATGACTTTATGGAGATGAAAAAAGTGTTGATTATAGTTTTCAGCAGAAAGGTTTTATTTGAATTAGTTATATTAACCCTGGAAACAGCTCTGCTCTGTGACTTTTTGGTGTAATGGCTGCAGTCAGTTCTTCTGTGTCCCTCAGTGGCTGTTGGATTCTGATTGTTTGAGTTTTATGAGATTGACATGTTAGAATTTACTGCTAAGTTATGTCACATCAAGGCAGTGGTCTGTGGTTGGTCCTTTAGAACATCAGTAAAAAGATCTTACAGTCAGTGTAAGTGCTTTATGTTCATACTCAACTCTTTACAACCAAAAAGATTAAACATGGACTGACAGGCATCTCATTCATTGGGCAGTTTTGGTGATGTCATCTTGCATCATCAGTTCAACATGGACCCCCGGGTAGAAATCAAATTATAGTGACCCACAGCAGGTTATACTGTACCTCACTACACCTTATGTTTTATTCATTGTTTTGATGTCTTGAAGAACTCAGGAAGAAAAATCTGATTGTGAGCATTATTAGCTCCTCTATTTCAGTGCAGCTGCTCATTCAGCATTTCTTTCATTGGTCTTTTTTGAAACAAGACTAGGATAAAACTATATGACCATGTATGGGGGCTTTTAATTTGAACTAGGAAGTGGTGGCATTCACTCAGTCACGGTCTTTACCCAGCTGTTGTGGTCCAACCAAGGCCCCCAGGAAGTTTGCTGGGGTTTGAGGCCAAATTTCATAGGGGGCAAACAGTGGTGTTTTAATTTACGGGGTCTGTCACAAGATGGATGGGCCCAGAAGTTTCTTCCCCATTGACTTACACTGGGAAAGACATAGCCTACATATCAGTGGAAAAAAAAAATTGTGTTACAACCCCCACAAAATGACTGTCAGGGCACTATCGGGAATCCAATCTTTGTGGTAACATTTGGGAAGTCTACAAGAGCTGCAAGACTGAATCATTTTATCCCAACTGAAGTTAGCAGAGCAGTAAACTGGAAGTAGCCAGCATGGCCAGCATTAATATCTAGTGCGCTTGCTCTATGGGCCCAATAATGTGAACGCAGCACCAATCACCCAGGTAATTTCACACAGCAGAAACAGAGCCTTTTTAGCTACGACACTGAGCAACTTTCATAGGAATGAACTGGGCCCAGTGTCTCAAATCACATACTTCCATTAGTACATCCATTAGTACACTTCCCTGTAGTATACTATGTGCACTATGTACTTATTGGCGTAATGTGCGAATTTCGACAGGGTAGTGTTGTCTCAAACCAAACACAGCCATAGTGCACTCACCAGAAATGACGACTGCAAATTAGCTAGTTGGCAAACTAGCATTAGCATTCTCGTTTTCGTTCACTGCTAAATTAACCCAATAAACATACTGCTGGCTTATACTCTAAACAACAACATAGTGGTGCTTAGTGCAAAAAACACATGTATTTGTACAATGTAGCGACGTTCACAGTTGCCAAGTCCTCTGCTGCTATTTCCAGTTTGAAAAGTGGTCCCTCGCCTTCAGCTACGTAGCCAAGATGGTGACCATTGACCATTTTTTTTACTTCTCAGTGTGACTGCACTTATGCACTCAAAATATTAAGTGTAAGTACAGAAGTACGCGATTTGAGACACAGCACAGGTCTCTTCATACGTCCATGGTCCAGCACAAAAAGACAGTCACATCACAGAAGAAACCATATTGGCCACTATAAAAAAAAACCTGTTTTTGTAAGACATCCTATGGACGCCAATTAATTGACCAAACCAACTGATTTGTTGACCTCTAATAAGTTAATGGGTTGTCACTAAGGCGGTGGCGCTCATGCCAACATTTTATTTTCAATTACTCCTCATAATGGTGGCAGTACCCATTCTCACATTGTAACACAAAATATTCAATAACTTTACTGGTAAATTTTAAGCCTTGTGTGTCACACAGACACATCTGCTCCTCAGACAAATTGATGAGGGTATCCTCTTTGTCCTCCTTCCAAAAATGGCTGGCTAGTTAGCTACCATGCTAATTTCACCATGCTTATGCTAATATTACAGTGGTTACAGACAATGAGCCAAACAAAGTTGCGACTCAACTGATGATAGCGTTGCGCTTAACGTTACCTACGCTGTGCGAGGGTGTGGCTGAAGCATTAAGCTGTTAAATTTCACTCACGTAGCTGCTGGCTAGTTAGCTAGCTAGCATGCTAATTCCATCATGCTCCTATACTAACATTACAGCGGTTACAGGAAATGAGCTGAACAAAGTTGTCACTCAACATGTGCTTACCTGCGCTGTGATGCGAGGGTGTGGCTGAAGCATTAAGTTGTTAAATTTAACTAATGAAGCTGTTGGCTAGTAAGCTAGCTAGCTTGCTAATTCAGCTACGCTATCATGCTGCTTATTTACAGAAAATGAGAAATATAGTAATACAGGACTCTCCACGCCTGTTTTGAAAGAGCAATGGCATCATCACACACTCTGACTAATGGTGTCACTTGTTTATAGTGCTGGCCTAGCAGACTGAGGTCCATCCAAAAATGATGTCTTTAGTGTCCAATCTCAAACGCATAATGGCATTTGCTAGAGCACTTGTTACAAGAAACTGAAACCTTTGTGATTGTAACAAAGTTTAACAATAATTTTGTGAGCACAGAAAAAAAAAAGCCCCCGATCATTTACAATCACGGCATTAAAACTTAGGGACTGTCCTTCACTCATCCAAGGAGGGGGTGGCTGGGGTATGACTTTTTTTTTTCTTCTTCTTCTTCTTTAACCCTGTATCCACCAACACCAGCATGTCCACCATACATTAGTTCTAACTTAGGGGCTGATCGTTATTTAAATAGGACCGGGGTATAGTTGGGACGTGATTATGATTTTATTTTTTCCTTAACCCCCCCCAAGCGTCCAAAAAAAACGTTTTGGCCCCCCCTGAGGGATTGGAGAAACATGTATGACCCCCCCCCCCCCCCAACCATAAACAACATTTTTGTATATAATCACACCAGCAGTAAAGACGCCAATAATAATGACGATTTCCATCAATAAATAGCACCGTATTTGACTTCGCCATTTAAACCTTACTCTGCCAGGTGGGGTCAGTATTGAGTTCACAAAGCTACTGTGGAACTAAATCTGGAAACGTCTTTCATTTGATTCTGACACTGTAAAATAAAGACAGATTGGGAGCTATATTTTTCGTATTTAAAATAAACAGCTGTGAGTATAAAAGCTTTCATTTTCAGCTTTCAAGCGTGAGTTTTTTTCTCTCCTACCTTCCCAGCTGTAAACAGTGTTGTGTTTTAAACCAAATGGACCGGTAGCAGCCGCAAAAATCCATTTTGTGTCCTCTTGTAGTTTTCCAAAGCGGTACTTTAAAGAGCCATTCAGCATTTAACATAAGGAGGAGGAGAACAGTTCATATACAGCGTCCAACTGAAACTGTTTGAGAATTAGCAGTACTGTTATATTTTCTGCCGGACCTGTACAGTATACTACGGAAGCGCATTGCATTCACTGGATAAAAAAAAAATTAGACACCTTATCTCGTAATTATGAGATCAGGAAAGGTGTCACTGTGGCCACTGCTTCGCTCAGAACCACATACTGCACATCCACGAAGGGGGGAACTACTGTAACCAGCTGCCACTCGGGTGGTGCCATCTTGACCATATCCCATATCTTTATTATAATGTGTATATATTGTAAATTACGACGGAGTATTACACTCAGCAAGGACAACAGTGCGCACCGTATATATTTTGATCTATTTTATACTTCAGATTTATATTGTTTGGCATTAATTGGTGACAGAAAATAACGAATTTCATTCTGCAGGGAAACGTGTGTCCTTACTGTGCAAAATTAATCTTGAGTCTATGTTTTATGAAGACCCTGTGTGCGCTCAGAGCTGTGGCACAAGTTACGCACTGAAATCTGGCGGAAGATAAAATATTAATAAGACGATAAATAAGTAGGCTTGTCCGCTTTCATTGTGTTTATATCTTAACAGGAGCTGGCCACTACCGTGGTGCTGAAATCAATCGATCTCAGGCACATAGAGTAAGGACACGCGTTTCCCTGCAGAATGAAAATCGTTCTTTTCTGTCAGCAATTAATGCCAAACAATATAAATCTGAAGTATAAAATAGATCAAAATATATACGGTGCGCACTGTTGTCCTTGCTCAGTGTAATATTAATGTGCCTGCTGCGGCCGGATCTGTGAGCGTTTGGTGGCTAAGAAGTCTGTTAAGAGTGGGTCAGCTCGATCTTACAACTCCTTCTTAATGAAAGATCTTCTTAAGCTAAGAGCGATGTGGGAAACGCGGCCATTATCATGTCAACACACAGGGAAAATGTGTCCAGAGTTGATGACATTTACTGGGAGAGCTAGAGCCATTTGACTAAAGCTGACGTTATTACTGCTGTAGCATGATGTTATTAGGCTAAATATTACATTTCTAACAGTGTCTGAGCTGATTTATTGACACAGCATGCTTGTAGGCTGCTGTAACGTTAGGTTTACAGAGGAAATAACGGGATGTGACTTAATCGTGTGAAAATATCGTTAGTGAAACAGAAACAAGCGTTAGTTAGGGGACAAGAGTCAAGAGTCGCAAAGACTCACATAGGCTCTGTTAAAAGTTACTAAGAACCGGTGTATTTACTGTAGGCTATGTGTCTGGGGTCCTTCGCCGGTGGAACAAGTAACGTGACCACTAACTTGTCCCCAAACGAACGCATGTTTATGTGTTTCACGAACGATATTTTCACACGATTAAGTCACATCCCGTTATTTCCTCTGTAAACCTAACGTTACAGCAGCCTACAAGCATACTGTGTCAATAAATCAGCTCAGACACTGTTAGACATGTATTATTTAGCCGAATAACATCATGCTACAAGAGTTGTGAGCGCGCTTGGCGCGCATCTACATTGAAACTAATGGATTTGTGCGCGTAAAAGACGCTACATGTGAACGGCCCCATATGCAGTTACCTTACGTTACAGTTCCCTCAAACAATATCACGAAGCACAATACAAACCATATAAACAAGCTATCTATTAAGGGTACACTACTGATAAAATCTGAAGGTGCTTAGGTGACATTTACCCACCTGAAAGAATAAATGAAAACATTTTGCTGGTCTTCAGTAGCTTTACTCTAAGTGTAACTGCCAACTCTATACCTATACCCAACTCTGCCTATATGTCACACATACATTTGCAGTTCTACATCATGACACTGAGATCACTAGGATAATAGGGGACCTAACACTGACCGCTGTGGAAATATCATAGTATAAATGTCGTTTATCAGTAGGCCTACTGCTAATTCTCAAACAGTTTCAAGTTCTTATTCTTTGTCGAGTCTGTAATAAAATTATATTTGTCCAGTGTCTCATCCGCTTTAAGGTCTGCAAGGACACTCTCAACTTAGCATGAAGGAAACTTTCCTTTCGATACACTGATTTCCTCACAGCAGCCATTATGCTTGAATTGTTTGTGTTCCGCGGTCGTCTTCTTCTGCTACTCTATTGGGTTTTCCGGTCAGTGACGTGTGCATTGAAAGTGGGAAATACCATTGTGGACCATGCAGGGTAACTTTATATAGCGGAGTATAAACCAAAACCTCTGAGTAAAATACGAATGGAAAACAAACAAAAAATGATAAAAAAAAACCTAACAAATTAAAGTTGCATGACCCCCCCTGAAGCCAAAATAAAAACCATATGCCCCCCCCCCCAGTGCTCAAAAAAAAGTTCGGGAACCCCCCCCCCCTGTTTTGGACCAGCCCCATTTGCATGTAAATATCGATCAGCCCCTTACCCTTTGATGTTTGAAAGTTAAAATTCAAAATCCTGGGGTTGAAAATGAAATTAAATGAAATGTAGAATATAGTGATTTAAATAACATGTTACTATTTTAAGTTCAGATTTGTTTATGTTTTTCTCTGACAGAAGCGCTTGTCACGCACGCTATGTCCAAGAACCATCTGTAATTTGAATTTCGAACAATAATTTCTGTTTTCACAGTTTCTAGCTGTGGTTAATAGGGTCATTTTGACGACTTTTAAAGAAAACATGCCTTCCAAACCTGTGGGTTTTCTTTAAAAACTGAAGGTAAAATCAATACATAATACAACCACTGAGAGTTGTATGCCCCTCCCTTAAGCCAAAAAATATATTAAAAAAAAACATAATTTCCTCCCCAGTGCTCAAAAGATTATTTGACATGCCACCTCCTTTTTGGACCATCCCCTCTCCCCTCATAAATAATGAACTCTTAGTTTCATCCATGTATATAAAATTCACCAACATTCTCTTTTAAAGTCATGTTTTCATCTCCCTACTTGTACTTTCAGCTGTCTAAAAGTCTGCAGCTTCAGTCAATAATCTCACAGGATAGGCCCTAACATAGATCTTAGGACAGCCCTTCCTTTACAGTTCCCATGCTTATTAATAAATAGCAGAAACTGAATATTTTAGGTATGAATCTGTGCTCTTTTCCAGCTTCATCCAACCTCTGAGTCGTATAATTGGTAGTCTTCACACCACAAACAAATCACACCACAGTTTGACTGTAAGCACACCGACACTTTCAAGCATCCTTGCTGTCATTGGAGTTCAGTTTAAAGCTTTCACATCAGGCTAAATGAACTGAAATAAACAGTACCACAGTTTGCTTGAACCACTTGGTATGAAAGCACTTTAACAGATCAGAGAACACTGCGGGCCAGACGTCATGCCAATAGTCACGGACAAAGCGACAAAGCACACAGGTTTCTTCCACTCATCCAACTTTGAATGAGGAACATCCCACTTTTGCTTTTTTGGTCCTTTCTGTCTTTCCTTTTGTAGCAAACTACAGTAGATACTCTTCAGTCTAGATATTCAGGCATGGATGACGTTCTAAGCTAGTTTTGATTCATTAAAAACAGAGATTGGACTGAGTGGAACCCAAAGTTTGAGGAACTGTTGATTTCTGAAGTGTGGCTGCTTCGATTTGCAATAGCAAAAAGGAGAGTCTCCCCTGGTAAAATCCAATAGCTGATACACACAGGGGAAGTGCAGAGAAGTTGTATGAGGACAGTAGAAATGTCATACGGGGAGGAGAAATAGGGGAACGGAAAGATGGTTGGAAAAAAGGAGAGGTGGGAGCTGTGGAGAGGGAGAGAGACACAGAGGCTGAGCCGGAGAGCGAGCGTGCCAGTGTGAACCTTGATGGGTTGGACACGCGCACAGTATGAGGCACAATCAGCATGCACCGCCGAAAATGATGTTCTTAGAATCACACAAAGGTGCACACACACACACAGACACACACAATCACTGAAAACAGCACACATACACACGCGCACATGGCTGCCCTGAGAAGGACCCTTTTATGTGTGTGTCCTGCTGGGAGGGAGACTGGGAGGCACAGAACCCATCATTACTACCAGAACACAATACTGCACAACCACAGGGGAGGGGGGCGGAGGGGGCAAAGCAATCTGTCTAAGACACACACATACATACTCGCATAGACTTGCACACACACATCTCAGTGTCAGAATAAAGTGGCTGAGAGAGCATAAACAGCTTAACATTCAGTGCCGGATCAGTAGACAGTATGTAAATTGAATACTGAGTGTGCTGATGAAAGACTAACCACATACATAAAACATTGTTGGTTGAACAAACAGCCTTTGTGGAGCGCCGCATCCTGACACTCCGCCGCAACTCACTTTGTCCACACATCAGACCAAACGCTCAGCTTGATCCCGTCCACCTCTCTGACCAGAGGCTGTCCTGTCTCATCATCAAACTATTACAAATATTTTCATCTCTGCTGCAGAGGATTCCTTTTATTTCCTTTTAAACCCAGTGTTCCGATGGGGTCGTGACAAGCTCAGGTCACACACATCATGTCTGACAGAAGTACACACACAGTTTGAGTCCCAGTTGAGCCGAGCTCAAAGCAGCATGAAGTCTTATTTTCCTGTGCAGGGTCATCTCAGTCATCCAGGGATACAATGCCAGTTCAAAATAAAGCAATATTCTGCTTCACAATTTTGGACCAACACCAAAAGGTGTTTGATTTCACACACAAAAAAGTCCAATGGAGTCACTTCAGTGGTTTGAATAAAGAAACTCCAATGGAGCCCACCTGGTGTCACATGGGACAAATAAATATTGGCATTGAGATCAGTTGCTAAGCCGAGGCAACAGATTAATTAACTGTGTGAATGGACTGCTAAACTGATTGCAAGGTGTAGGTGGAACTTTGAAATGAGGCTTCCAAAATATGCACCTGGCATTCACAATAAAAGCATGTAATCAAGTTTTGGAAAAAAATAAATAAATAAATAAAAATAACAAAAGCAGCATTTAATCATCATACCAGTTAATTAAAGGAGCAGACTACAGAGGTCTGCAAGATCACTTTCTAACTCCAAACCTCCAGATTTTTTACTTTTAAAACTTTCGGTCTTCAGACCCAACAGACGCTGACTCAAGTGACATCACTTGAGGACATTTATTAGTCTTCACTCAGCTCCCTCTGTAGACACTAAAGATTTACCTCTCTCCAGTGGTGGAGTGGTATTTGACAATGTGGGTGTGCTACTAAATACATGGATAAATTACCGAGGAGGAAGTGGGTAAACTCTCCCATATATTCCTGGCTTTTTGGCTGATAGGTAAGTATACAGTCAACAACTAGAAAAAAGTGTGGGTACACGTCGTGTACCTGTGTATACCCTCCACTACACCACTGCTTCTTTCACATATTAGTACTCTTTAGTCAACAAATTCAGACATGACACATCAACTTTTGGTCATAGACCATGGGTGCGTTGGTTGTTGACATTCTGGGACGCTGTGACTTAATGCTTTGTCTATTTTCAAAACACACTTCCACTTCCACAAAAATGTACAGTGTGCATACAGTCTCTTTCAAAATATACGCACTATGTACATACAACACTGCAAATTCTTCCTTTGACAGCAAACGTACATGGTTGTATTTAGCCAACATGCACACGTGGATGGGTTTAGGCAACAGGTTTAGCCTCCTGGGTGAAAGTCTGTGGCTGTTGGACCCATCTACTAACACTCACCCACCATACTCAGACTTTGGCTCCCTTAACTTGCCCGGCCATGTTTCCCCCTAATGCTATATGTCATGCTGGCGTGAAAGGATGTTTTTTTTTTGTTGGTGTCTGACCCAGGAAGTCACTGACCAACTGCCATACCAGACAATTTCAGAGTGAAACCAGGTTGTTTAGTAGACATTAAACAAGCCAGTGATTGTAAGTGAAACACTTTCCCTTTAATTGTTAAAAGAACAGTTCAACATTTAGTAAATATGCTTGGTCGCTTTATTGCCAGGAGTTAGACAAGCTTCATAACACTATAATATCTCTGCAAACTGAAGAAGCTTCTTGGATGAGAGGGGAAACATCTTCAAGAAACGCAAGCAAGTCCAGTTGCCTACGATATAGCATTTACAATTACCATGACCTGGATGACTGAGAATCTTCACCGACAATATCTGCACAGTAAATGTGAAGCTACCAGCAGCAGCCAGTTAGCTTAGCTTAGCATACAGACTTGAAGTCTGACTCTGCCCAAAAATAACAAAAACCTCCTACCAACACCCCTAAAGCTCACTAATAAAAAAAAGTATAAATAGGTAGCGCAACCGCAAGGGCATAGCAGGCAACTGCCCCAGGGCCCACACTCAGTTGGGGGCCAACTGAGCTACCTACAGCTGGTCTCAAGAAACCTCATCAGTGGTTAAAACTATAAAACCAGTACAAAAATGATGAACACTAACAAAAAACAACATTTGAAACATTTAAGCCTCACAAATAACTTAGTCGAGCAGTAGGCATGATGGGAAATATGGGCCCTCACGACAGTATTTTAGGACGAAGCTCCAATTTGCAGTTTTCTGTTATTCTAATCTAGCTATGCAGTAAAATGGAGAGAAAGTACAAATCAGGTGTATAATAACATGAGGAGCGAGAGTAAGATAAGTCTAATTGCATCCTGTGCTCCTCTTACACGAAGTGAAGATTTTTAAAAAGGAATGTGATAAATTCATTAACTTAAGTGAATTATTTTGTTCTAAGGAGGATGGTGGAAAAGGCTACACAAATGGACCATACTAAACTACACCACTGCTTAACAACTGGTGAGTGAAACATCCATATTAGTTTAACTGACTTAATTAACTTGAAGAAATCAGTCAGAAATCTGTTGCCATGTTTACCACATCTCAGTACCTGTCTGTCAGTGCCTGTGGTGCTGTGGACAATTTATATCTCAATGGGCATTCTACTGTTGTAGATGGCTGTGTGTAGGAAAGACATGGTACTGAGCAACGTAAGGTAGTTACGAAGGGCCCTGGTGCACACTATTAAGAAGGGCCCTAACACATGCTATCAAGCATTTACTGTCTTGACACAAATAGAGACTTGACATTGGACAACATGCACACTACCCAGCATCCATCATTGCATATCTGACAAAAATATCAAATAAAGTAAGAAATTAATCATTTAATTGAACAGATTTCATACTATATTTATAGATTTTATGGCTTATATAGAAAATGCATATAATTTTGTTTTTCTGTAGATAGCTACTCACTATTCAAAAAAAGAAAAAGAAAACCATGATGCAGATGGGTTTGCCTTTTTGAGGACATATACAGCAAATGGCACTGTTTTTAAATTAATATTTTTTTCCTTATATGTGAACACAGGTATATTTCCAAGGTGACAATTTAAATCACTGGCAAGATCCACTCTCTTTACAGGCCCCTTCACCCCAGAGGCCCCAGTGCAATTGCACAGCCTGTTCTGTCTTTATTCACGCTCTTAGTGCTGAGACAGTGCACCTGGTCTCGCTGTTCAGCCAGTTGAAGTACTGTACTCAAGTACAATATTGAGGTACTTGAACTTTACCTGAGTAATTACATTACACTGAGTCTTACTTTATTTGTACTTAGATAATATTCTAATGCTTACATTTTTACTAAATATTTTAAATTCAGGTATAACAGAGTATTTCTTACTACATTTACTGAGAAAAAATACAATTTAGTTCTTCAACCACTGCCTGTTGTTATCTGTCAGAGGTGGCACTGCTGACCCATGACTGACAACCTGTTTCATTTTATTCTATTTTATTTTTTTTATTTTTTTCTTCTTCAGATAAAGCTCGTCTAACAAAGTTTTCTTAGGCATAGGTGTGCTTGGCTAAATGTGTGCCAATATGTGTTTATGGATAAGCATATATAAGCTATATCACAGTTGTGAATTTCAAAATAATCCATCAGAAGGGACCGCTGAGAATACGCCACCTTCTCTGTGCTGAGAGTCTAGCTTTGCCCCTGACGTTATACAGTGACATGCAAAAGTTTGGGCACCCTGATCAAAATTTAATTGACTGTGAATAGTTAAGATGAGGTACAAGATAAACTGATCTCCAAAAGGCATGACGTTAAAGATGAAACATGTTTTTCACCATTGTAAGCAAGATCAGTGTATTCTAATTGTTTTGTACAATTTTAGAGTGAAAAAAAATGAAAGGAGCACAATGCACAAGTTTGGGCACCTCAAGATATTTGAGCCCTCAGACTTTTACCAGAGTCTCAGACATTAATTATCTTGTTAGGACTATGGCTTGTTCACAATCATGGTTAGGAAAGGCACATTTCAAAGCTTTATAAATACTCTGACTCCTGAAACCTTGTCCCAACAATCAGCAGCCATGTCCTCCTCTAAAACAGCTGCCTAACGCTCTTAAAACTTAATTAACTGATGCCCACAAAGCAGGACAAGACTATACGACGATAGCAAAATGTTTTCAGGTAGCTGTTTCCTCAGTTCATAGTGTAATTAAGAAATGGCAGTTAACAGGAACTGTAGAGGTCAAGTTGAGGTCTGGAAGATCAAGAATGTTTTCAAGAGTGCTGCTTGTAGGATTGATAGAAAGGCAAAGCAAAGCCCTGTTTGAATGTAAAAGACGTGCAGGAAGATTTATCAGACTCTGGAGTTGCGGTGCACTGTTCTACTGTGCAGTGACACCTGTACATATATGACCTTCATGGAAGAGTCATCAGAAGAAAACCTTTCCTGCGTCCTCACCACACAATTCAGCATCAGAAGTTTGCAAAGGAACATCTAAACGAGCTTGATGCTTTTTGGAAACAAGTCCCTGTAGACTAAAAATAGAACTTTCTGAATGCAATGAGCAAAGGTATGTCATGAACAGGACACCTGTCCAACTGTTAAACACAGGGGTGGATCCATCATGCTTTGGGCTTGTGTTGCAGCCAGTGGCACCGGGAACATTTCAAAGGTAGAGGGAAGAATGAATTTAGTTAATTTCCAGCAAATTCTAAAACCAAACATCACACCATCTGTAAAAAAGCTTAAGATGAAGAGAGGATGGCTTCTACAACAGGACAATGATCCTAAACACACCTCGAAATCCACAATGGACTACCTCAGGAGGTGCAAGCTGAAGGTTTCACCAGATAGACCTCGCAAGAGCAGTGCATGCAAGACAGCCCAATAATCTTTTTGCACCTTTTGTAGAAAGAATGGGTTAAATTCCCCCAAACAAGAACTGAAAGACTCTTAGCTGGTTACAAAAAGTGTTTAGAGGATGTGATACTTGGGCGGGCGCTACCAAGAACTGGCCATGCAGGGTGCCCAAACTTTTGCTTCAGGCCTTTTTTTCTTTTTTTGTTATTTTGAAACTGTAAAAGATTGATTAAAAAAAGGAATTTGCTTAAAATATTGGAGAAATGTGTCATTTTTAGCCTCATGCCTTTTGGAAATCAGGTCATCTTTAATGGGACATTGTGTAACATTTCCAGCTGTTTACTGACAAAAATCAATGTCTGCATTCATAAATATGTCTTCATTGGTATATTATTACCTCCACCAATAATCTGACTAATTCTCGTAAAAGGAGAATTATGGATTTGTTTGTGCATTGTGAGGGTAAGTCGTCTGGGGGGTTCCATAACGTTTGACCATCTGAAAATACATCCGCCAGCAAGGGACATACAGCACCGCCTTCGGCGTTTTCATTGAGAGCCACGGCAGTGATGCTAGGAGAGGGATGAGGTGTGTGAGGTTTGTTTCGATTTACACCTGCACCAACAGTCCTACGTTGTAAACACAGCCAGCATGGTGAGGAGGGGGTTTGTCAACTCGTGTCGCGTGTGTGTCTGTGTAGCAGCCTGAATGAATACTCCATGTAGTATCGGATGACATGGTTTCATCAGTGTTATCATAGCTTTTTAGTCCACAGCGGCTACGGTTGTTGCAATACGTGTTTGAAACAGTGAGGCGCTAGAGTGCACTATCCGTTTGAATTCAATATTCGATTTCAACGTTAGATGGGAGAAATCCCTACACACTGTTGCTTTAACTTAATTAACTAGTCACAGTAAATGAATTTTTGACCAGGGGTGCCCAAACCTTTGCATGCCACTGCATATCTTGTTTTGCAACACTGTAGGACAATCTAAAAAATATTAATTTCAAACAACAGATGACAAGATAAGAAACAAGGTTACAGAGAAATCTAATTCAGAAAAAAAAGAAAAGCAAAACTGACATACTGTTATTCATTCATGGATATTTTTCTGAAATAGACCATGTAATACTTTTACGTTTATATTTCTATATTGTGATGCTAATCAAAACAGCTTTATTCCACACTTCACAGATGAGTGAATCCAGCAACAGCAGAAGACTCCGGCTCTGTGTCACTGCTCCAGACGGCCTAATACCACATCAAAAACACAGTCTGCTGGCCTTTAACTGAGCATTCTGTTGGAATAGACAGAGGAAAGTACAAGAAATGTAAGGACACCATCTACAGTACATCCACTGCAAAAAGTATATTTTTTAAACAATATCTTTTTAATGCACCCTTCTTATGTCGACAAATGGGGTGAATCATACAATTTTCCACAGAGTAAGGTCAGTAATTTGCATTATTACAAATGTCAATGTAATTTTGAATGAGGTTTTACATTCTATGATTGTCCTCTCCATCTCTATGCTGGTGGAGTAAAAAGTAAGTGAATGCCACAGTGGCAAGCACAGAGCACAGTGCCAGTTAGAGCCAGAACCAAGTTTTTTGCTGTGCTCCTGTGCCTTTTTGGCCACAGTGCTCTGTGACAGGACCCCACACTGAACCAAAGTAAGTCCCACTGAACAAAATGAGGTAGCCAGCGCTTATGTTGCCTAGTGATTGTAGTCATAGGCTCCTTTAGGAGTTTCTCAAGAGGTGTTCCCACAGGAAGTCCAAGCCACAGTGCGTTGCCAAGCCAGAGGACCAGGCCGACTCAAAACAGGGCCAAGCATGGAAGTGAAATTGTTTAGTTAAACTTAACTTTGGCAGTAAGCCTTTTTCCTCTCAGACTCTAAAATGGTCAGTCAGAGGAAGAGGGTCTTCACTAATTTATCTTCAATAGAAAAGAAGTGGGCGTACATGTTGATAAATAAATGTACGTGCCTTTTTTCCCAAACCTGTTTGTCATCAGTAGACGGCAGAAGGGAAGATAAAACTTTTGTTGCCACGCTGCGTCTGCAGGCTGCAAGCAGCCCTCTCCATCAGTGCTGGTGGAGTTTATCATTGTTTTCCCATTGAAAACAATGAGCATACAGTACGCCATCTGCTGCACACCAGCACTGTGTGAATACACAGAAGAGTCTGGAGAGCTGCTTTGAGGAAGGCAAGCTTTCAGTCCGAGCACGTTTGTTTAACATTCATTCGATCCAGCAACCCCAGGTCACGTTTCTTACCAAGTATTCCAGGTTTAGAGCAGAACGTGACGCTTTATTTGGCCTCACACTCTGACAACTAACATCTGTACAGCTCATACATTAGAGAAATAAAACATACTGCAAAATTACACTCTAAGAGTCCAATTATGGCAAATAATACAAAGTCAGAACTTGTGTAGTGTTCAGTCTGAACACACCTTGAGAATGTCACTAAAATACCTGATAGTAGCGTCATCTTTTCGATCCAGTGATTGAAGCACCGTCTTTGCTTCAGTGCAATTCTTAAAACAGG
Organism: Epinephelus awoara; assembly: GCA_035609425.1. Classification (NCBI taxonomy): domain Eukaryota; kingdom Metazoa; phylum Chordata; class Actinopteri; order Perciformes; family Serranidae; genus Epinephelus; species Epinephelus awoara. The sequence goes on along the minus strand of CM069299.1, from coordinate 8,185,455 downwards.
ACATTATATAGAATTTCCCGTGTGCCACCAGGATTCTCTTAGCAGTCTGGTATATTATGTGTAAAGGACAGATGGACAGATAAACATATAAACAGATGTATCTAGACAGACACAAGGCAATAAAGTGTGATACAAAGGTCAATACAACATCACCTGAGGCAACTTCAACCATCATCAGTGGCCCCTTATATATTTGCACTGCCCCAAAGACCCATGTTGTGCCAGGGAAGTCACAGAGGTTTCCCATGAATGGCTACAATGATCAGCACACTGTAGCATAGAACAAAATATATCCTTGTTTTGAAATTCCTCAAAACACAAACCAGGTAGCTGTAGCATTGTGACTGGGCTGTGTGTTGAAAAGAGAGAGGAGAACTGGAGGGTGCAGCTGAAGGGCAGAACGCACTCATAAGAGCCCTCTCTGCTGCTGAGGAGGAGGAGGGCAGAGGACTATGTGCTCAGGTAGAGTGAAGAACATTTGTGTTGCTGCTGTACACACAGGCCTACTTAGTTAAGTACAATTTTGAGGTACTTGTGCTTTACTTGAATATTTCCATGTTATGCTATATAGTACATTTTACTTGGTAATGTTTATCTGGCAGTTTAGTTGGAAGTTATTTTACAGATTCAGATTATTAATGGAAGATATAAATTAAAAAATAAAATATGCTGTATTATTATTAGGGCTGTGTATCGGTACTTGATACCTTTAAGGTATCAACCAAAATAACCCTGTATCAGGTAGCACTGAAACTTCTCTGGGTAAACAGTACCTGCATTTGATCTGTTTCTACCGAGATCTGCAAAAAAATTACAATTTGTATGGTTTTGCTTGCAGCCAAAGAATGCAAGTATTCTTGCATTGATTGGCCCACTACCATGGCAGCGACCATCAGCCTGTTCTCACTCCCAACTTGTCAAATACTGCCACTTTGTCAGTAATATAGTGTCAGACACAGATGCACAAAAGCACCTTTCATTCCGGTATGATACACACCAGGCGGCTGCAGTTGTTTATGAAGCAGGCAACAATCCATTTCTTCAAAGACTACCAATTTGTCGGGGACGTCGGCACACTTCAGGGTGGTATTACACACAGCCAGCGGCAGCACTTTCTAGCACCACCAGCAATTACTATGGTATAAAGAGTAAGATGGGGCAGGGGAAAGCTGAGGTGAATGGGTCAGACAAAGCCCGAACTTTCCAACGACAACCCAAGTCATCAAATATTGCCACTTTGCCATTGTCCTTTTGCATCTACATATTACACACCAGGTGTCCTCCTATGTATGTTGTTGTGTGTTCCAGGACACTGTAAACAGCGCCAGGACGTCAACAAAAACACTTGTAGGTTTAGGCAACAAAAACACATGGCTACTAATGCCAGGATGTTATCAACAGCATATATTTAGGTTGAGAAAAATACATCATGGTTTGGCTCTACATTCATAAGGGAAGAGAACACCATGCTCCCGGGTGAAAGTCCAAGGTATAATTGACCCATCCACCTACACTCCTGCCTGCCCTTTAGGGACTTTCCTGCTCCTTATATTACCTTGTTACAGACAGCGTTTCAACCTGACGCCCTCCAGCAGTGTATCATACCACCACCATCCAGCCATGTTATTAACTGATCCCACCTGTTTTTGTGTCATACAGCCATGACAGGTGCCATCTGGCCCACCAGCAGCACATCATAACAACACAAAAGCCACCCGCCGGTGTACCATACCGCTGTGAAAGGTGGCCTTTGGCGTCAGGTGTCTGATGATGAAATCACTGACAAAGCATTGGTATCTGATAACTTTAGAGTGAGAATGTGCTGGACTTTCACCAGGGAGCCCATTGTTCATTTCCAATGTGAGATCAAAAGTCAGTGAAGTTATTTTAATATCAATGTAGCGTGTTATGTTAGTAAGAAGCCTACTTATTTTAAACCAAGCCATGATTTCTTCTTTTCTACTACAACTAAACAACTTATTTTCAGCGTTTCAGGTGAAAAAGTTCCGCCATTGCTATTTCTTCTTCGTGTCTCACTAGAGCTACGTATCGGGTAGTGACAGCAACACTACCCCCATGGTTTCCAGTGGTACTGCTCTGTTTGGCCCGTATCCGTAAGCTTTATGGAAACGCAGAAATACGGACGAAATGAACGTGGAGCACAGACAGAAGGCTCTGTCCATATCCAGATCCGTATTTAAAGTTGAGCATAAATGGGCCTTAAGACGTTAAAGTATTGCTACATGCCTGTGCCATCCACTGGCAACTGAATGCTTCCATTTACACTGAATGAAGCAGAAAAAGATACTTATTGTAGACGTTATGTCTTATGCTGATGAGTTTCATATTCTGTTTACTGATTAGAAGGGCACTCTAATTATAGCTGACCACTGACTTGGGGTTGTTAATTAATGTAGATGTGGCATATTGTGAAGAAAAGCCTCCATAATGTCCGCAGCCCCAGTGCCTAGAGTAATATTACGGTGCCTCTGCCCATCACAGGTAGCAGCTCCAACACCAGCTCATCATCTAATAATGATTCACTTCAGCATCAATAAATCATTTCCACATAAATTCTGAGGTGGTAATATAATTACTACAAACACACAGCACCAGCTCCTCCCAGCCTTTACAGTGTATATTACACTGTGTGCCACAGGGTTGGATTTAATGTGAAACCTGCTGGATTAGTTTACAGCACAAAGCGCTACTGCAGCTAATCCACAGTGTGATTCCCTTTCAATTATTACAGCTGCACAGTCTCACTGACTTACCTGCTCAGAATATCAGGCTGTTATCAGCGCTGATCCGTCTCTCTGTACAAATATCTCCCTCTTATATTTGCCACAGACAGACTCAGAGCTAACTGTGGTGAAGAAACAGGGCAAAAAAGTGTTTCCCTGGGTGAAAGTATTCCCACTACTGTGATGAAGTGGAAGTGATGCGTTTCACATTTCGGGTTCGTTTGGAACAAAGAGAGGAGTTACAGGATGGGTTGAATGAGAAGTGATGGCAACCACAGCCAAAGGAACAGACAAAGAGAAAAACACACACTTACATTGAACATCCAAGAAAAACAAAACTCAAGGGTAAAACAGTGACCACAGTGTTTGATGGGAAACAGAACTCTATGGGCTGCTAAGAATCGAAGAGACAAACTAGGCATTTGTTAAAATAACCCTTTTTCCAGAGCTTTTAATCCTATCGTACCTTTTCATCAACAGAGGGTGTCATTAGTTGTCTGCTTAACTTTCACACATGCCGTCTTTCGTGATCTTTGAAATAGCCTGGAACTCAAGGTCTCTTTCTGTAGCTTTAATATTTAAGTTTCCAAGATATTTTTTACCTGAATTACAAGTTCTGAATGTGCAAATGATCATTACGTATTACAACCAATTTAAAGTCACCTTGCTTGTCACTCAAGTTAGCAGATGATGGGGATACAGAAAGGCTAGTAAGTGGACCCTAAGTTGGGACTGCCTTATTGAATAATACCCCTTTTTCCAACCAAATTAGAGCATGTTTGAGGGTTTTAGTCTTAGTCTCTCTTTTAATCTCTAATCAGACTAATTCGGATTGATGTTTGAGTGCTGCTGAGGTGGAGATGGTTGGTGTTTTGTGGTGGCGTGTCATTGCATCTCACCAGTTGAGGGGCTAAAATTGGCATGCTCATCTGCGTGTTGTGTTTTTATCAATGATGATTTGAGCTGCAGCTGATAAATGCCTGTGACTACTGCAGAGTCATTTGACCTGTACGTGAATGCCAATTTAAACCTTTACCATTACCTTAAATATCCAGATGTTAGCGGATGTTTTGTGTAGTGGAAAAGGGGCTAAAATAACTTTTTGCAAAGACAAAACAGAGGAAACAACAAGCCATCCAAACAGGTGATCATGACACCAAACTATCTCAAAGGTAAGTGTGAGTGAGGCAGCAAAGGTGTTGCAAGTGGAATGGAATGATGTATGTGGACACGACATTTTTCAATTATTATAGTTGATCAAGCCACAAGCCATAATACTGTCATATTCAAAACAAAATGTCCTTTTTATTCTTTTTATTAAAGTGCCTAACAGCCAATCAGCGCATCGTTGGCATGGAGATGACAGCCCATTTACATGTGCGTTTTCAGAAGAGCTGGAGTTTTCAGGTGGGAAAAATGCTTAGGGTGGACATTCGGCATTATGACAGTAACACCAGCCACTGTCTGGCTAATGAGGATTTGGTCGGAAAAGAGCATATTGACCAATTAATTAACCAACCAACCAACTACAGAACAAGCAATATCAACCTTTTGTATTGCATTACGGGTGTTTGACAACCATAGAGATTTTAAAATTATCTTGGATGCAACCTAAATGGGAGACCAAAGTCATTCAGCAGTGGTGCAGATTTCATTAATGCCACAAGAAGGGTCCGCTCGTGTGTGATAGCTGAGGTCTGAGGGGCTCATACTGAAGACAGACTGAGACAGAGTGAAGACAGACTGGGTGTTTTCAGCCTGTTATTGGAGGACATCTGAGGGTCGCCGCATGGACTTTGGCTTCCTATTCTGTGCTTCCTTAGTAAAAGCTTAAGTTGAGAGCCAATAATTGGAGTCTGGGTGACCTTTTAACAGAGCAAAAACTTCATCATATTGGTAAAATTAGTTCTGCAGCACCAGGGTAGGTCAACCAATCAAATAAAAAATAAATGTGGGTGCAAGAGCATGTGGAGCAGTTTGCAGAAAATCAACGATATGAGCTGAGCTTTGGTTCCCCTCTCTGCCAGAAACCCAGCACTCTTCCCCCTCTAAAATGAGCCAGAATAATTTGTACAAAAGTCAGTGTGTCACCTGCAAAATTCTAATCACATTTCACAGACACTCAGAGGCTCTAACTCACTAAGCCTCTACATTCCAATTTCCTTCACTTCCTTGTTTATGAGAAAGTGAGGTAATAGAGGAGCTATAATTAGTGTAATTGTGATCAGAGAGCAAAATAATGAATAATGTCTGAATGGTTGCAAAGGTCTCAGACAATGATGAATGCCTCCCATTTTTATTTGCATTATGCAAAGGAACTCCTGCCGTGTCCTCGTGTACTGAAGGAGCTAATACATCCAGACCTTATGTTTCAGCAAAGTGGGACTTTGCTCTGTTTGTGGTTTTCACAAGAATATGTCTGGAAAAGAGTCAGCTGAGGCCTACCGGATAACTGTTGGGGAACTGTGATGTCAGGCTTTAAGACAGACTGTAACGCTCCGTTCACACATACGAACCCATACACTGGAGACACAACAGGATGCCAACTGTCGTGAATTGAACCTCGAAAAGCATGCTGGCAAAGCCCGCTGCTGCTCAAAGGCTCAGCAACTAAGAGAAAAGAAAAGGGTCAGATGTTTTTCAACTCAATGTAAATGTACTGAAAGAAAAATAAAAAAGCTGAGAGAAAGCTGAGAGGCAGTTAACAGCTTCTGTTCATTTTGTGCAAGAAGACTTTAACACACATTTCTGATTCCCAGAGGATGAACTCTTTGTATTGTGTACACTATATGAGCTTCCTGTTGGTGACATCCAAGGACAAATTTTACACTTTCCCCTTATCTCATAAATTTATATGCAGGTTGGTTTGTTAATCAATGACGTCCATGATACCCAGAGGATCCCCCATCCTCCTTAAGGCCCATTTATGCTCCCTTTATGTACGAAAATGTAATGCTCTAAAGAGAGGGTGACCCGAGCTTCGGGAGTAGGACCGGGAGTGCGGGCTCCGCGGAGAGGGAGGCCTCCGTGTTTGAGACAGGAGCGGGCGGTGGGAGGTCGGGCGGTGGGAGGTCAGACGGAGACAAGCGGCGGGAGGCGGGAGGCGGGAGGTCGGACAATCCCAGAGAGGGGAGAGAGAGAAATATAACAACATAAGATAAAATAGGAAAAACCTGTCTCCCTATTTTATTTTATTTTCAGCGTTTCAGGCGAAAAAGTTCCGCCATTGTTATTTCTTCTTCATGTCTCACTAGAGCTACGTATCGAGTAGTGACAGCAACACTGCCCCCACGGTTTCCGGTAGTACTGCTCCGTTTGGCTTGTATCCATAAGCTTTATGGAAACATGCAGAAATACGGATGAAATGAACGCAGAGCACAGACAGAAGGCTCCGTTCATATCCAGATCTGTATTTAACGTTGGGCATAAATGGGCCTTTATAGTTAAAGAAACTAAACTATTATTTAAACAGTTCTACAACACTGAGCTTGAATATTAACAGCTTGAAATCACAGCTTGACACAGAATTCTTAAAGGAAATGGCCACTTTAGAATGAAAATACAGACAGTACTTACTGACCCTCATGCCGACAAGAAGTCCAGTGTAGTTTTTTAATCTACAAAACTTGTTCGGGGTATCGGAGGATAACAGCTAGCCGGAATAACAGCTACATTTGAAGTGCATGAAACACACATTTTGAAAATGTAATAAAACTCTGCTAATGCATTTCAAAAACGTCAGAACGGCTCGTCTGTCGTAATCCAAGTGCCTTGAAGCGGCGGCATGCAAAATTGACTTGAAAAGTGTAGCTGTTATCCTCCGATACCCCAAACAAGTTTTGTGGATTCAAAAACTACACTGGACTTCTTGTCGGCATGAGGGTCAAATTTAAAGTTTTCTTAAAGTTTCCTATAAAATTCACTTTCGTAGTTTTTCTGGAGCTTTTAGCATTTTGTGATAAAATTATATTGTAAAAATAGAAAACAACAATAAATCAAGGGCTGTACTCAACTCAGAATCATGTCAGTCAAATCCAATTTGGCTCTTCAACACAAACATTCAAATATTTATTTTTTTCCCATATAAAGTTTGACAGTTTGAACAAGGTTCAACTGGATGTTAGAAGTTCACGTAATATAGTTACCAAGCTAACTGCGCTTATCCAATTAAGTTGCTTTGAGTTGTAAATTCATCACATCTAAGCAAAGGTCCGAAGATAAGATTATTTCTATTTCGGAGCCTTACAGGTCAAAGCTTTTTCTCTCCTTTATATAACCTGTCACCTTGATTCTAATTTCTGATACAGGAATGAGCCTTGCTGGATTAGTTTCAAGATAAAAAAAATAACAATAAAAAAAACATACAGCAAACATGATGACTAAAAGTTCACTAAAACTAATGAGCATTATCATCTCAAGACTAAATCTTAAAGAGTTGTCAAAATTACCACTGCTGTCAAAAACAACAGTGGGTCTCTGAGCTCTCTTCCTCCCTCTGTTTGTGTGTGAGTGCTGGGCGGGAGGTGGTCTGATGGTTCGCACTGAGTCAAAGAAATTACAGCAGGAAGAGTAGATGAGAAGCAGCAGCGCAAAATAACTCCTTTTGTTTTTCCAAAAGGGAATGAGTTATCTTATGTAGTACGATTGATAATATGATGTAGCCCTATAGGCTACATTTCTCTTAAGTGTGACTCTAAAACAACTTAAAACAATAAACCACCAGTTTATTCTACTATAACCCAGGTAAACTTCTTTAATCACAAGTGAAGACAGACAGACTGGTAGACAGCAGTGAACATACTGTTCCTGCTATGCATGGCGAGAGAGGAGAAACGGCTGACAGAGTTTACTCAAAAATGATCTGAAGCTCAATACTGAGATTATTCCGTAAAAAAAATTTCTCATAAGTATTCTGATCAAGCAATCTCAATATTAGGTTTAAAATAACAACTACTGGCTTCTGTCACACCATGTGGTCAAGCCCCACCTGCTTCTGTTCAAACTGTACAGTTTGTGTACAGTCTCTTTCAAAATAAACACACTCTGTCAGTGCATCACTGCAAATTGTCAATTTTTTCTTTCAACAACAAGCACATGTGGTTATGTTTAGCTAACACACACATGTGGTTAGGATTAGGCAACAAAAGCACTTGGTTGGTTTCAGGAAAAAAAGATTAGTTTTTCTTTACAGTCTTACAGGAAGTGGACATCAGCCTCCCGGGAGTAGGTTGGTGGTTGTTGGACCCACCAACCCTGCTTGGACTTTCGCCCCCTTATCTTAGTTGTCACGCCGTGTTTCCCCAGACACCGCTGGGCGCCGTTACACAATAACGGCACCCAGCCACGTTTCATGCTGACGTGAAAGGACGGCTTTTTTGTCAGTGTCTGAAGCCAGAAGTCACTGCCTAAGTGCCGGTATTCAACAACTTCAGAATGAGATGTCACCTGACCTCCTCCTTTGATCTTGTCAGTGCAAAGGTCACATGATAACAGCCTTGTGGTTCATGATAATGTAGGTTATACATGAATTATAGTGCATTACATCTCTGTTTTTTCAAAGATTGGTTTTTGGGCATTTTGCTTTCAATAGATAGTACAGCTGAATACAGACAGGAAAGGTGGGAGAGAGAAGAGAGATGACACACAGCAAAGGGCCACAGGTGGAATTGAGCTTGAGCTGCTGCAAAGGACTCAGCTTATATGGGATGCACTCTCTACCAGGATAACTAGGGTCGCCCCAGTGCATTACATCTCTAAGGTGGGTAAAATAGTGAATGAGAACAGCTTGCATGGACACACACACACACACACACACACACACACACACACACACACACACACACACAGACACACACACACACACACACACACACACACACACACACACACACACACACACACACACACACACACAAAGCTTGTAGGACAGCTTTGCCAGGCCAGATTCAATCATCAGAAAACTTCTGATTTAGTCCCACCAATTCTATGTTAAAATGTGTTTGTAAATGATTATTCACATCCTGTGGAGGATGCCTCGTATCCCTCTATATCACATGGTTTGGTACTTCCTACTCGTACTGTCAGACAAAAAGTAGAGATGAGAAAACACACTTAATTCAGTGTTGAATTAAGTTTCCAAACATATTTAGGGGTTTGAGGAACCAAACTAAATGTCTGGCAGAGGTCCTCCTGCCAACAGGGAGGGCAGTCTGTCGGAGAGACTAACTGGGGATTGTGGGCGCAGCCACAGATCTGAAGCCAGTCTCTGACACATCTGTCATCATGATAGCAGATGGGCCTGAGGTCAGGCCGCGGCTGACCTGGGATCAGCCCTGGCTCTGACCACAGAGAGCAGCGGTACCTTCAGGGACCACTGACTCGTGTCTGACGCTGAGTTTGAGTAAGGACACACCAACACACACGCATGCAGCCGCACTCAATCTAACTCCTTCACACACTTGACACACACACACATATAGGCCTACACACACACAGCTACGGAAGCAGGAGCCAACACACCATCTGCCGCCCCTGTGTTTGAGTTCCAAATCCCAGTTATCAACAAAACACACAGAAGACCTCCAAACTCCCCCCTTGGATACACCATTTCCTTTGAGAAGAACGCTATCACACACACACACACTCACATATGCACACACCGCATACACACACACCTCTGCGCCCAGATCAGATGGAACCAGGTGGATGGAGGCCAGGTAAGTTACTCATTTTTCATTAAATGTGACAGAAGAAGGGAGATGGATTTCCTCACTTCTTTCACCAAGTTCATGCACCTCACACACTTCTAATCCTCTTCATCTTTCCCTCCCTCTCTAGGCACACTCACTCTCTCTCTCTCTCTCTCTCTCTCTCTCTCTCTCTCTCTCTCTCTTTCTCTCTAGTGGGGTTTCCATCCAAACATAGCGCAAAGTTTGATTGAATTTTCAGAAAATCCGCAAAAGAAAATGCAAACTGCTTCTCTGTCCACGACTGTTGTGCAAATTTGTTAGTTGGTTTATCAAGATGAGCAGTAGGTGGCGCTAATTCTCCAGTGAGGTGCCACTAAAGAAGAGGGCAATTGTTCAGCAGGATTCGAGTAGCCTCCTTGAACTTTAACTTGGTAGAATGTTGAATTTCATCTTTTGGTTAAGAGAACTTGCCAATTCATTTAAGTAGGACGAGAATAATTGCATAGAGGACACAGATGTGATTCTTTATTAGTTTCAACAGTCTAGTTAGAGCATGAGTAATGTTCAAATATGAATGTCAAAATGGAGAATTTGGATTTAAATGTGCAGGAATATGAAGGCTTCTCTTTAAAGGATTTGGAAATTACTTTTTAAGAACTGCTGCTTAGTTAAATGTATTTATTTTTAGTTTCATATTGTAGTCTGTGATTGCCATTGTTGGAAACTACTGGAAATGTAGAATCATTTTTATCTGAATAAATGATTTTTTTACAAACTCAACTCTCTCTCTCTTATTCTCTCTCTTTCTCTGCCCCTCTCTCTCCTCTAACCTGTGATCATCGCCTCTCCTTTTCCGAGCAGCTTTTTCCACTTATCATCAAAGCAGGTTTATGATGCTCATTTTTCTGGCCTCATTGCTCTTCATAGACGTCATCGTCTGTCACTGGAGATCAATACAGATAAGACATTCTCTCTCTCTCTGCTGACTGGAGGAACTCTTGTTGTTCAAAGCACACACCCCTGCAGTGCTGTGAAATCATCAGTAATAGGTATGTTAGCACAGTGAGATAGCCTACAGCCTACACTTACCTGACACCAGTGTGTGTGTGTGTGTGTGTGTGTGTGTGTGTGTGTGTGTGTGTGTGTGTGTGTGTGTGTGTGTGTGTGTGTGTGTGTGTGCTATAGATGGAGGTAGTGTGTTTAGATGAAGTAAAGCCAATATTATTTATGTATCAAAATATCAGCTGATATTTTCCTTTTATTCAAAGAGGCATTCCTTTCATGTTTTAACATGCAGCTTACTGTAGTTTACTGGTCATGTTGAGTGCAACTCATCCTGTGAAAATGGTTGTATTATATTGTATTATTAAATCTCATGTCTGAAGGCCTGGCCACACCAGCACTTAAAAGTAGAAAATTTCGTGGCAAATTAAATTAGTTTAGTTAAAGTTTTGTGTCAACTTGGAGAAACTTTCACCTGGTTTATTTTCCTTCTTCAGTCATGTTTAATTGAATAAAACTGTGTGCACTAGTGAACAAAATGCCAGGGCAGAGTAAACTGAACAGAAAAGAGAAAGGAAATAAAGCTCTGAGAACTGTTTTGACAGATTAATGCTAACCCACCTGGCTAGCATGTTAGCAGTTGGCTTGCCAGCTCTATGGCTGTGTTCGAAACCGCATACTACATACTACATACTACATACTGCCATACTACATACTACATACTTAATCAACAGACAGTATGCAGACCGTTTACACTATAGCATACTAAATGATAACCCACAATGCATTTCGCTCCTGTCCGAGCCGAAATCAGCCGGCCTGAGGCTGATTTCACTTAAGCTCTAAACTCTGTAAATATATAACTTTAGCAACATTTGAAACATTTTTAGGCAAGAAAGTAGCCGTTTAGATCCACAACGTGTTGAAAATCTGACCAAATACCAGCTATTTACAATTTTGTTCAGACGATTTCAGAGATTTCGGCGCTACTCAAGCTAGCCGTAGTGAGCAACGCACAAAATAAAACACCCGATGCCCTTCTTTATACAGAAAACCATAACGATAAAATTTGTGCTTTTATTTTGAAAACGGGAGGCGAACCTACCCTTGATGTAGCTAGCTTGAAAACGCCGTTTTGACCAATCTCGTCCCGTTAACGGAATTTGACCGTTCAGAATGAGATGATCGGCCCGCCGTCTTTGGTACAGAATGATGGCGTGTCCATTTTCCGGCCAACTTCTTTCTCTTTTGTCCTGTTTGCGGCAAGGAAGTGATCGATGATGTCACGTTACGTTGCATCTTGGGTAATTTGAGTGTGAGTAGTAGGGTCATGATGTATACTCAACATTTCTGGCGAATCTAGTATGCATCCGGGAACTTCTCGCATACTCAAAACCGCATACTGTGCAGTGTAAACACACTACATACTCAAAGAGTTAGTATGAGTAGTAGGTAAGTATGCGGTTTCAAACAGACCCTATTTGTTCACCAATTGACCTATGGCTAAGTCCCGCCCTCAAACGCAATGAGCCAATCACAGTGCATATAGCCATTCCCATACACTCAGACATTCTCTGCCTGGACGTTCATTGAAATGCATTACAGAAAGTCAGTTTTGTTTGGTTTTATGAGCTTTTTCTGAACGGTGTGCATGGGGTACATGCAACTCCAACACAAGGTATCCTGAGAGGCTGGGCGACCAGGTGTATTTTTTACCCTTTAAACCACATCTAAACCGAGAGAAGTGACTCCTTTGGATAAAGTTGTGTGCTAACGTCAGACCACAACATCAACTCAACGTGAATAAGATTAACAATGATGTCTACATCTGTTCTAAGGTAAGTCAACATTGTGTTTGAGGCAACATATTGTCACTTTGCTGGAAAGAAATATAAAGTTATCTTTAACATCTCTAGCTAACGTTAGCTAAAGTTAGCCTAACGTTAGCTCCTAGCTGTGTTGTTCATCATGTCACCTTGTTTGCTGGGAGTTCATTAGCCTATTTTGTTCTAGTTTTGTACTTTGGTGATCGTACATCATTGTTAGCTGTTGTCCAAAGGGCTCTAGTTAAGCTAACGTTAACTTCTGGAGCTTAGCTTCATTAACTTCTCTGTAATGGCAGAGATAACAAAGGTTGGCAAACGTTATGCTGAATGATTCAGTGTAAATACTGTAGCACCAAACTAACGGAGAGACACTCTTGGTAAAGATGGTAAAAAGGCCGTTATACTTTTCTTATATTCTGAGCCAAAAACCTTAACTTCAGTGGCACTTTAACTTGTTGTCTTTGATGGCGACGGCAACGAGATGCAGTTCACAAGCGTACACTGTGACCTGTAAATTTTGGCTTGTAATTTAAGCTTTTCATCGACCTTCTCAACAATAAAATGATGAATATATCTCTCCAATGTGTAGTTTAGGCCCTTTGGTTACTTCTCAATGACATCTAATCGTTATGTCCCCAAATATCATCCCTCCTGTGAAATGCCGTGTACTGTGACACCTGCCATAGCACCGGTCACTTAATGTTGATAGTTTGTCCAGGTGAGTGGAGGGGGCGTGGCTTAGCCATAGGTCAATTATCCCAGCCAGTAGAGACTATGTCACAAATCTTCCAAAATCCAATCGTAAAGGTTTGCAGAATAATTTTACCCATAGATTGAATAAAAGTGGACGTGGCCATTGTGACATCACACTTTGGTTTGTGAAATACCATTCTTAAGCTTCCAGTTTGGCATTTTGACCATTATATATCGTAGCTTGTTCCATAGCGATTTATAAAATGACTATATCGCTAACCTTGAGTAAATTGTCACTTAATTTTTTTTTTCACTGGCATGTGACTCACTATGGCACTTTCTTGCTCTCTGCTATGGCTCTCCTCCTTTAACAGACACATACAAGGAAAGACTCACAAACAACATCCACATCCACATCACTTCTCCTAAACGATGATATATAAGCAGGCAAGGCTTGTGTTTTTGTATCTGCAGGGCTCCAGACACTGACTATTTAGTGGTATTTAGCAACCATGGAACCCTAGTGTGACTTGCAAATTTTACTAATATATGAACTGAAGAGCTGTTGGTGTGTTTCCAGCTCACAGAGAATCAATCCTCACAATTAAAGGCACCACGGTAACAGTTCTGCGAACATCTAACGTTCAAGCAGAAGCTTCAAGTTCACAACCAACACATCAACACTTTGGCCTGAGATGAGGCAGATGCTTCATAATAAAAGCACCAGTGGTTGTGCTTTGATTTTTTTCAATTATAACATTACTCCATTTAACTTCATTTTAACAGTATTTTATTTAATCATATTAAAGCAACACAATGGAAGATTGCGCTTTTTACCTCACAGGTCCCCCAACAGACAAAATTGTCTGTTACAACTGTCGCAAAAATCTTTCTGCACGTGCATTTGTTGACAAGCCGACGATACCAGTGAAGTTCCTGAAGCTGGCCGTGTAATGTATCATCATGTCTTCAACAGGTAAAGTAGCCTTATAGCGCTTTGTACATACATGATAAACTCAGAAATGAGTTGCTCTCTGCATGTCAGGGCTGACCCCCTCCTCACAGCACGCGCGCGCACACACACACACACACAAACTCAACAGAGTGAAGTCAGACAACAGCAGAGAGGCCGTGGTGCAGATGAATATAGGAATATAACTTCAAAATTACTCTAGTTGACGACAACTATGCTTGTTACTGTGAGTAAGTGCGATAAAACCTCTGCCAGCCAAGCCAATACTTTATCAATACATGTGATCAGCATGTAGACAGCCATATTTCATCTGCTCTGTCTGCAGTCTCTCATTCACCGCTATTATGATTTACGATCGCAGTCAACACAAGCACATCACGCTCGCGGTGCGAACAGCAAAGTGTTAAAGACAAACTAAAATGAAAGTTGTCTGTATGTAGGCAAACACTTTATCTTAAAATGTACCTGAGGCAGCCGACCTGCAGACAGTGAGTCTCCTAAGTAGAGGGTGACAGCAGTAACAGCAACAGGTCACCATCGGTCGAGCATCCCTCCTCCTCTTTCAGCTCTCACCAGCGTGTGAAAGCCAGGCCAATATTAATGCTTGTTCGAGCTCTTGAATTATTGCTCTCCCGTTTTCTTTTCTTTGTCTCCTCAGACAACACCTTCACCTTCTTCCTTTTCTTTGTCGCTTCAGCCATGACAACGACGTCTAACTTTGTTCACCTCAGTTCGGCTATGCTACTCCAAAGAGAGGAGGGGGATATGACGTATGCCGTAAAGCACCCAAATTTTGTAGTCCTTTTTGTGTCAGTTCCTACCCGAACCCTGAAACTGCATAGTGCCAGTGCAAGTGAAACAGATGCTCTCAAGCAATGACGGAGGTGTACCATCACAAGGATCTTGGATATACTGTATATTTTGAGGGCTCAAAAACTCCATTGTTTTGCTTTAAAGGGGAAGTTCCATTTTTTTACAACCTGGACCTTATTTCTGGCATTAAATACGGTTGTTTACTCACCCAGATAAGTTTAGTCAGTATGAATGACCTGGATGATGATGACGATCAACTCTAGTGATTCATAAAAACACATTGGTGAAATGAACGAGTTTCGCGGCAGATAATGTGTTAATTAGAGCCTCATTGTCGGTGCCCTGATCATTCCCACTATATGGATGTACGCGGCTCTCACGGATCTAAATATCTTCCAAATGACTCCAAATGACACCAAACTTATCTGGGTGAGTAAACAACCATATTTAATGCCAGAAATAAGGTCCAGGTTGTAAAAACGGAACTTCCCCTTTAAAACTGTACTTAACTTAATTATTTGACAGTAACAACTTTATTTATTTAATAATTTTGTATTTTAGTAGTCTACAGTATTCTAGAGGAAATGTCAAAATATTATATATATCGTGTATTGCAATAGAAGAAGAATATTTTAATATTATTTTTGAGCCACATCGCTCAGCCATGATCATGCTGTACTGAGGAGAAGACGACTTGAAACTGGTGATTGAGACTATGAACTCATTAGAAAGTTCAGGTTTAAGGCACTTCAGTACTGGCTTTAATTTTCAGATGTAGAGATAAACTCTTGGCTGTGCCACCTCTAGTGTGACTAGACCTTCAAAAAATAACTCTGACGATGCCCTTGTGTTGTCATCGGGGTTATCTCACTTTGTTCTCAGAGACTGAAAATGTTAACAGAAAGCTTGCATTACAAACTGGAGAAAAACAGAACTCATGTATTTCTAAATTCACTACTTTATTAAAACTGTTTCAAACTTCAACTTTAACTCTAAGGCCTCATTTACACCGCAAGCGATCCACAAGCATTGCGGCAGCACACATGTATTCACACCAAAACCAAACAGACGCGTTGTGCAGCATCCGCTGCTGTTCCGTCAAAATACAAACCACACCCCAACAGTTGGTGGCGGTAGTGCACCAGACATGAGTTCTGTTTTTCTCTAGTTTGTAATGCAAGCTTTCTGTTAACATTTTCAGTCTCTGAGAACAAAGTGTGATAACCCCGACTGGTGGCGGTAGTGCACCGTGTTTGCAAATCTCCAATAAACCCCAAATAAGAAGTGAGATGGACCCAAAGCCCAGGGTGGGCAGGTCCGCGTGCCAGTGATTATTCCAACGCTTGGAGAATTAATATTTATATACAGAGTACATGAAACATGTGCCTGTCAGGTCTCGCTTGGTCAAGGGGGAGATGTCTACGGTGGCTGAGAGAGGTCACAACACACGCAAACTCATGTTTTTTGTTGTCGTGTTTTTGACTCGAGCAGTACGTTGAACTGATGCAATGTGAATGCTCTAACCTGTTAACATGCTTGCCAAAATGAAAACGCGAGTAAACAGCGACAGTTTGCTTGTGGTGTAAATGAGACCCTCTTCACCAACGACTCCTATTACCTGACTATTTGACAAGCGGAGGTGTTGTGGCTTGTAAAAGCCATTGTTTCTAGCAAAGACGATGGAGAACAGGCGTTCTTCTTCGGCACTCGTTCTTGGCACCAACTGACAGGCATATACTGCCCCTGTCAGATCCGACAGGAATCGAGACAGCCCGCTGAGGGCAAAGTTGTGTCTAGTACCATAAGAACCGGGAAATTTTTTAATTTTTTTTGTATTTTTTGCATGTTGGCATCGACTTGGTACCAAAGTATCGGTTCTCATGACAACCCTACTATAGACTCATACAAAAGTAACCCATCTCAATCATCATTTATGACGCGCTGTATTTATCCCGAGAGTCCTTTGCGGCCCACAGCCAAACAGTGACCAAATGAGGTCGGGACTTTTTAAAAAGGTATCGACCAGGTAGTAGCAGCACACATCAAAGAGAAAGCTACAAAAATCGTAGGCACAGTGCCGAAAAGAAAGCACAAAGCAAATGTAGCATGGCAAAACATCAAATGGACAATGTAAGTTGCAAAACAAGTGAATCTGGGGTTTGCTTTCACCTCACTTTTGCTGGCAAGCTCTGAAGGAGCAACAAAGAGTTCCTGTGGTTAGCTTAGTTAGCATGTTTAAGTACTGGCTTTTCCATTAAAACAAATGTAATGTAATTACAATATAACAGCAAATTACAGTGTGCGTACAAGGGCAGGCAGGGCCAAGTTTGAAAGTTGTGTTTACAAACAGTAACAGCCACAGTAATTCCTGTATAGTGTGCCTGTAAATTGCTAAAAGGCTAGAATAAAATCTTATTTCTTTAAATATAGTCATGCATAAAGTAAAGATCTAATTTTAAGTTGAAAGGAAAACATCTTTATGTATTCACAGTTTAACATTCAAAAACTCAACTAATCTTCTTGCATTGGTGCATCTTGATTTACCTGAGATGATTCAGATGTTGCTAAATTCTGATTGGTGAATGGGAATATGTGACATAGCACATAGAGCCCCGTCCACTTCACACCAGTGAAAAGAGCCTGAACAAAACGCCAGTCATAAATGTCTCAATTTAAAAAAACAAACCTGTTCAAACTTCAGCCGAAAATATCACTTTATGTAGGACCCTATCACTGTGAGTCAGAGGCTTATTCCCATTACAGAGAACCAAACTGGGAAAAATGTATGTTAAGGGGTTATGATCTGAAGGAGAAGGTAAAAATTCCCTGTGGGCAGCTTCACTCCAAAGGATCAGTATCAGTATAAGTCTTCAAAAAGCCACTAGTGGTGTCTAGGCAGAATGAGCCCTGTCACGCACCCTCCCACCCCTAAAAATACACACAAACATGCACACCTGCCTGCGCACCGATAAGACGTCAACCACCGCCGTTCCAAATGTGTTTGCACACCGGCGTCGGTTGACTGCACTTCCTCATTGAACGACTTGAACAATTTATTCTGACGCGCCACTGAATCCGAGGGGGAATTTAGATTGAGATTGAAAAAAAAAAGGAAAATCAGACACGACCTGAAAGCCTTGAGGGAGAGAGAGGAGGGGGGACGGGGAGGGGGGGTTAAACCTGAGGCGCAGAGACAGGGAGATATATGAGCCTGTCACTCAACATTACAGTGTCACTACAAGCTGGACAATCATTAACACGGCTAATGAACACAGCGGGGCCGTGCTGCAGTACAGGCCGCGCTCACATAAAGCCACTGTGGGGGAATTTCATTAGTCCTGCTACAGCAGTGATATAATCCACTGATTCCCAACCACTGGGTACATCTGTTGTTACCAGGGGTACCTGAGGGGATGTGGAGTGGCTGAATGAATATGAAAAATTGAAAAAGTAGAAATTATGATTTGATAATACATATCCACGTGTGTTTCCAGGGAGGGAAATAAACACACAAAAATGCTTTGAATGTGGTGTGATCCTCAGTATATTCATTGTCTCAATAACCTACCAACTGCATTAGCAGCCCAGCCACCACAAGAAAATGTTGGCATAATATGTTTCTGCAATTCATGAATTCATTACATTGGCACAATAATATCAACATTTAGCACAGAAAAACGCTGATTTTATTGAGACATTGCTGCCTTTCCTTTGAGACATGAAAAGCCATTGCCTTTGACCGAGACGCTGCTGGGATTGTGCTCTCAAACAACCACCCCTGTCTCCTAGGACTTCGTTCATATGTTAAAAAACTGCTTCCTTAATTTCATCGTTGTGGCAACATAATCACTGCGTGGATTATGTTCAGAGACAACATTTCGTCAGCATCAGAATGAGGTGGTTGGCAAGGAAGGCAGGTGTGCAAAGTGTAGGATCTTGACATCTGAACCTCCGAATGACATTCAGACTCCTGACCTAGGTTGAGTCAACAGAAACACTTTAGTTAAGGTCAGGCCAGCTGTTATAAAATATGGGCTAGGGGACAACATTTTCAAAAGTGTGCCTCTCATCCACACCTGTGGGGTAGGGGACAACTGACAATATAAACATCACCAAGAAAATTTGATATGTCCTGTGAATATAATCCAATTGATCATATTTCCATGTGTATTTTGTCTTTTCTCCGTGTTTAGACCTTATTTTCTTATTCTGAAAAGCAGAGGAAGTCACATGTCTGTCCTGGGCTGAGAAAAATGCCCTCCAATGAATGATGATTTATGATTAGAGAAGAACAAATCAAATAATGATTGACGAAGTTATTGCATGGTATTAAATCACAAGATCAAATCATGAGTGAACCAATAATTTCTTTCTTCATTTATTAATTCAGTCTTAAGGCTACTTTAATCATGTAATGGTTAAAGTATGTGCAGAACTTTCCAGTCATCCCCAACTTATGTAATACCAAGACTGTCCAGGGACCCCGGTATGCAGAAATATCTCAGTGGCACTTCTGAGTTTTGCGCATTGCGTACCTGACCCATGTCAGATGGACCACACCAGCATCTGATGGATGTTGAAATGTGTTTCAGTGCTAAAAAAGACATTTATTTATCAGGTAAAAACATTTAAAGGCGCTGTATGTAAGAATGTCAGTCGTGTCCACCCCCCCTCCCCTACAGATTCGAGGTTGCTGGACAGCGGCACGCTGGAGGCTGATTTGTTTGCCCACGGGCAGCTGCCGTGGCAGGGCTGCGTCACCACGTCATTGATCTTCGGTTTTCCAGCGGACCCTTTGAGCAAGTCCGGCTTCTCTGCTGCTAACACTGCTGCCGGGATACAGCAGAGGAGGAGCCAGCTGCTAATGCTATGTACCGGGACACTGCTAATGCTGCTTGCCGTGCTGCTGTTGCTCAGTCATAACTGTAACTGATGCTGAGACTCTACTGACTGCGTGACTGGTAGACGGCGGTGGGTGGTGCAACAGGCCAAAACACAAATTCAAAACATAAACATGATTTGCCGACTGTAGAAATGTTTTTTAAATGCGAATATTCTGGCTGTACTATCGTTGTGAACATTATTCCTTAGTCTCTGTGACGTATTAGGATGATTTTACGACTACTTGCTTTAGATTTCTTACATATAGCTCCTTTAACTTGTATTGTTAATGATATAAGTCAGTAAGTAAATTGCTGTACTTGATCCCATTTAAGGGTCAACCATAGAACTTTTATATGGGCCCTCCCCTTGGCCTTTGGCTGGGCTCATCTGAACCCTTTGACCCCCAAACAATGCCAGCATTTTTTTGCCTTGACTGTCAAGGCATGTCTCAATTGTCCAACTGACCTGAATCAGTTTTAACACTTACTTAATTGTCAAAGTATAATTGCCAAGAATACCCAGATCACTGCAAATAAGTGTGCTCTGAACCCACAGAAAGTGAAAGACTGACAACCAATCCTACAAAGGAATTTTTCCATATCCCACATTACAGCTTTAATTCTATGTATAGACATTCATTAATACAACTAAAGACACTGAGTAAAGTATTGTAAATAAAGTCCACATCTGAGAAGGAGTGAAGGCAGTTTTGGAATATAAAGTCATCTGAAACTGAAACTCATTGGTCATCCTGTTGGACTCCACCTTTTTAGTAACGTCACGTGACTTCCCCCTGTGCTCCGTCAGCTCTTGTCCTGTTTTTGTCTTAATGCCAGACTTAAAGAAATAAAAACAACAGCAGCCAGACATGGGCGTGCCCTGTTGAAGCACTGTTAGTGAGCACTCGGAATCTGATTTTAAAAAACAACCTGAAAAGAGGAAGACTGAACTCTGAACATAGCACCAGATTTTAAATTTGCACTTAAATTTTGTTTTATGCTTATAAATTTCTCCCTGTTTAACCTGGACATTGATTGCAAATTAAATCAGTTTCATACGTGTGTCTCCAACAAACCTCCAATGGTTTCTACCCACAATGTGCAGAATATGTTGACCAATCTGCTGCTGTTATCTGATCTTCAGGCGTTAGAATGATTTGCATAAGTTCTTTGCATGTTCATTTGCAAATTCTTTATTGTCGATGACAAGAAAGCTTTTCGGCCCACTGACCTGGGACTGACAGACTTAGGTTCCCTCTACATTTTATGATCTTCAGTAACGAGTATCAAGCAGTTTGTTTTCGTGCTGTTCAGTCAGGATCACTCTCAACGCCAAAGAGGTATGCATCACTCTCTATCTCTTTGTCCAGCTTTGATCTGTTCACCGACCCATACTTACTATCTATAGGCCTACTGTATGTAATAAAATACGGAATAAAGAGCCATGCACTCTTGCTAAAATGTCCTTTTAGTTTTTTAGCTAAAACTGCCTTCACACTTGTCCATGACAGCACGTACTCCACCGTATCGCACCACAAAATGGTCGTTTTAGGATTTGACCACAGCCCACCATTGTGCCACAAACAATAGGGAAGTTCTGTTTGAGTAAGTTTATGGTGCTGTAAAAAAAAAGCCCCCCTTTTTCACTCTGTTTTCTTCTCATTCACAAGCTTTGAGTGGCCACACACAGGCTCCTGCACACACTAACCCTATACAAAGCACACACACAGACAATGGAATAAACTGAACAAGGTCGTCGTCAGGACAGTACCACGCTCACAGCCAGCAGCAGCTCCGTTCCTTACAAAGTCGTCAACACAAAGCAGCATTAACATCAATACCAGATGGTATATTCAAAAATGTAAAGAAAGTCCAATTTTGCATTTGGTTTAAGATTTTGAACTTTCTGAGAATAGCGTTCCTGTGTGTGTTTAAGAAACCATTTAATGCAACGATCAAGGTATTTTCAGTCTTCCTTTTTAAAAAATCCTTTTCAACCATGCCCATTAATAATACTGTTCCTACAAATGAAGGAAGAATTGAAGCGTTCTCTCCACATTATAAAGCAGTCACGACTCTATCAGGGAGGATAGTCCTCATTAAAAAACAATCGATGGAATAAAATGAAACATTTTGCAAACTGTACTGTAGGTTCAAAACAAGGCCTAGTGGTTCAGTTGCATATAAAACATTTACTGTAAACAGATATAAAGAAACTTGATAAAAAATAATGCCCTATAAAGGTTCTCTAATAAACAAGAAAAATACCTCTGGAGCTGTGAAGAGATCCATAAGGGCGTATAAACTGCGCTACTACTGTAGGTCCGAAACAAGGTTTAATGGTTCTAGAACATCTGAATAGATAGCCTATGAGAAACTTGATAGAAATGTTCTTTACTGACAACAACCAAGAAAAAAACATCTCTGGAACTGTAAAGATCTCCGTAAGGGCACATAATCTGTAAGCACAACGGGAAAAACATCCCTTCATAAAGACGTCACTGTCTCTTTGTCCTTGTATACACACATCCAAACTATGGGCCCCTAAAATAAATGTCATGCACCAGTATTTTCCAAAGTTAGCCAAGATAAAGTCTTTCAACATCTTAAAATCTCTTTGGGGATCACATTTTTGGAACTCTTACAGCCTACTTATATCTATACAGGCATATGTAGAAAGACAGCTATGTATATGTATATATATATGCATACATACATACATACATACACGCACACATATATACATATAGCCTACATATAGTACTTTGTATGCATTTTTGGGCGTCTGCAAATGGGACAAAATACAACATCTGGCCCATGCAGGATAAAATTCTGTTCATTGGCCCTTATAGCCTCGTCATATCTATACATACATATACTTATATCCTATAGGCTATATTAACTGTTTTTGTACTTTTCATGCCTTTTTTCATCTGAAAATTTCATAATTTTGTTCTAACAATAGAGAGAAATCAAATAAAATGGGACAAATATGGCTTTAAAAATGCATTATTTCAGAACTGTCATATATTTGTAAGCTCATTTTGTGTTTAAAATGTTGTAAAATGTCATTTTTGTAGGCTGTTTTATTGTGACAAATCAGAGGAATTCTTTAAGCTTCCATAAATCTATGACACAAACACCCCAAACAATAAAAAACAGCTGTCTTTCTGAGGCTCTGACAGTCTTTCAGTCAGCGTGTTTCTGTCATCATTTGAAAGTTTCCGTGCAGGGCTCGGAGCTGGAAGGGCGTAGCCTAGTGGCGCTTTGGATAAAGAAATAGCTGAGATTTAATATCTTGCTTGAACTCAGAGCACAGGACCGCAGCCAAACACTGAAATATTGGGACAATATTATACTTGGGGATTTAAATGGTCATAAGATTTCTTTTCACTGTGCTTAAAAGTTAGGAGGTAATTAAACACTCTTTCCATCCCCGTGGCACCAAGGGCGTGAAATTGACCAAAGGAGCCACAAAAAAGGCAACTGGGAGTAATGGGAGTAGATAACAACAAGAGGCAGACACATCTCTCTTTACTTTGGAGCAAAATGTGAGGTTACAAATGAAGTGCGACTCTCCATCCTCATCTTATCTAACTTGCAGGTCAAGGAGACAAAGACTGTGATTTTTGCGCGTCGCCAAGAACATTAAATCCTTTCTTCTGTTTATTGAAATAGTGAAATTAGTGAACGTACCTGAGAAGAAAAGAGCAAGCACAGTCCCGAGGAGAATCATGTTTGCTGTGTTCGGGACACCGGGGGGTAAAACGGGGATGTGGGACGGGACTTGGTGCGTTCTCGGCTGGTCCAGCAGCACCGCTGTGCGCCCCGCAGACAGACACCCAGCCTGCCTGCCGCTACATTCACCGCACCGACACTATCCGTCCGACCTTTTGTTTCTCTGCCTGCGACGGTAAAAGTCGCTCAAGTTTCAAATCCCCAGATACAAGGAAGGAGAAGCCTCGGAGGAATGTGTCGGAGCAAAGTACGCGCCGGAGAGGCAGCCTCTGAGTGGTGAGAGTGTGCCAAGGCTCCAGATTCACACCGCGCGGCTTGGAGGAACCAACTACTGGATGGAAGAGATGTCAAGCGTCACCGGGCTGCAGCTCTGCCCGCGGACGGTCATCACGGCGCGGCTCCGCTGTTGAGGGGGTCCCGGTACATTCTGCGATCATGATGCTGACAGGCAGAGGAGGCTGAGGTTATTAACTGGTGATATCCCTCCTCCTCCTCCTCCTCCTCCTCCCCCTCCTACTTCCCTCCTCCTCCTCCTCCTCCTCCTTCTCCTCAGATCATCATCATCACCATCATCACCTTTAGGGACAGTGGGGATGCAAATAGGGCTGTAGCTACTCAGGTCATTAAGTAGTCAGATATTTTATTTACTTTTTTTTTTTTTACATTCCTGTAATCTGAAAAACTTTCCAGTTGATGCAAGTAGCATTTGAAATCTGCACCCGAGAGCAAAAAAAATATTCGAACCCTAAAACCCCAAATATTTTGAGTTGTTATAGACTGTAGCCACTAACCCAAAGATTAGATCGGTCTTTCTCAAGGATTTGGTTACAAATTGGAGTAATATATTTAATATTTTGCTCACTTTAACATGCTTCTACACCACAACAACATCAGTGAAGTCTAAATCTCTTACAAAGATAAACAGTGTAGTGAAAAGCACCATAGTTCTTATTTTCCATCTGAATTATAAAAGCTGAACAATGAAACACACAAAGAAGTGTGTGCGTTTTTAACAACTGATTTATGGTCATTAGTTGCACAAAGTTGTTATTTTGGAAGCAACAAAGTAACGTTTCAACAAATGAGCATTATCTTCATATATTGTAAATTAATATATCAAACGTTTCTTGTGATAAACACCTCACGCCAACATCACTCAGTCTTGTCATTCAGATCTTATTTTTTACACTTTCAAATCTTATTTTTTTCACTTTCAGATCTTTTTTTTTCCCAGTTTCAAATCTGTTGTTTGAGTTTCAGACATTTGACCCTGATGTGGCGTGGGGGGCGTGGCATCAACTGAGAGGGGTGTGGAATCATGAGTGTCAGTGCCTTCAGGGAACGTAGGAACTAAAAAAACTCAGCAGTTATATACGCCATATTCATGTACTTGGCAGTGTAAAAATTGATGCCAGTGACAAACTTCCATTTAGAAATCTGTTTTAAACAGTACTGAGCACCAATTGTGGTATAAGAGCGATAAATTATGCCAGATATTGCAGTTCAACAGCCACATTTTAAGTGCTGATATGTCCGATTTCCACAAAGTACTGTGCAGCATAGAGAGATTTGAAACTGTAAAAAATAAGATCTGAATCTGAAAAGATAAAACATGCAACTGAAAAAAATAAGACCTCAAATGTTAAAATATATATGGAAGTGAAAAGTGAAAATAAATTATTAATTCAAAAGAATTACCAAAGTGAATCAAAATGATATTTAACCTGAAAAAAAACGTTTCATACACTTGTTTTTATTTTGAATACATTGTTGTATTATTCAAAATTCAAGATCAACACATGAATTTTCAGCTTCAAATTTTATTTTTTCAAGTCCAAAACTTTTGACCCTAATGTAGCTCCATAGCAGTGAGAATGTGTTGCACATATCAACGTTTGGTCATGGACTTTCCACGTTCTGGGACATCGTGTCAACTTCAGCCTGTTACATGCATTGTCTGTTTTAAAAATACACTTCCATTTTCACAGAAAATGTACAGCTCTACACTGCAAATTGACGATTTTTGCTTCAACAACAAATGCACATGGTTACATTTATGTTCATATGATATCCTACGAAAATGCACACACAAGGGTTCATACAATATGGTACGAATTAGTGCCCCACGACTGATGTAAAGTTATGTAATTAATATAAAGTTAAGGAGGTTAGGTCTAGGCAAGTAAAGTTACTGTGGTTAGATGTAGGAAAAGAAGTAAGGTGAGGACATAACATAAAATGACTCAGAGCTCACAGGATTCCAAATGCCAGTCTCCAGGAAAAGTCCTGTGTTTTGTGACCCTTCCACTACCCCAGCCTGCCTCTTAACTTGATCGCTTGGGACTGCTTCTGCTTCCCTCTTTACTCCTGTCAGCGCCTTGTTCATGTGATCACAGCCTTCCAAAATAAGTGGGTTAATGCAGATTAATGCAACAAGAGCTCATCATTACGTAGGAAATGTGTGAATTTTGGTGCAGTACTTTTCATAGTAAAACATGTGAATGATGCAGGACAACAGCTTGCATGAATTGACTTACCACCGACCCTTTTCCGTTAATCATAAATTATTGTCATTATTACAGTGCTGGTGGTTCCTGCCCAAGTGTAAAAATACGAAGAGTATAGTGATCAGATTATGTTTGTTTTTAGCATCTTTCAGCACACTGTTTTGGTTGCACAGCTAGACTTCACTGTTTTGGTTCACTCTCTCATCTCTCTCATCAACCCCATCTCCAGCAGCAGCAGCTGTTTCACTGAAAGAGCTCTGATAAAATCACTGTACACTACCTGCTCAACAGCAGCAGACACAGTTAGAGACTAGCTGGTGAACATAGTAGAGCATTTAGCAGCTAAAGAGACAGATTTTTCGAAAGAGTTGGTGGAGACCAAAAACAGAGGTGAAAGATGAGTGAATATTGGACATAGATTGTGCTTACTGTGTTCTGTATCTGTTGGGTGTGTGAAGAGTGCTCCAGGAATGAGTCCTGAAACCCAGACATGAGCAAGCATTTTTGCACTCCCAGTTCCCTCATCTCAAAGTGAGTGGGTTTTTGGTTAGATACCTAAAATAAAGTCTGTGGTTAACACAAGCTGAAGAGACGTTTTGTCCTATGGCATAAAATATGTCACTTAATACCCCACGCATTGATTTTTATGTATCTTTAAAAAAGCGGTTGCAATCAAGTGGTTAAATGAGACTATAGAACATCATCACGCGGAACACGGGTTTACAGCCTCGTTGTGGGAGGGCTGTTGAGTCATTTGACAATGTGTTGTTCATTTATAACCTTAATGTTAGCTTTTTACTTCTGGTGATTGCATTTGGGCTTCAAAAATCATAAAAGTGCTGTTCATTTGTGAAGATTATCTTGCTGAATAAAACATGTAACTATTATAAAAGTTTTTTTGCCACAGAGCTTATTTTCTGCAATCCAAGGGAAAAATCCCACAGGTTTTTCAACGAGGGAACCAAGGTGACGCCAACTTCTGCATCAGCCTACAGAAAAAACATCATCCCCAGAGCACTCTGTAAAAGCAACTGTTTACATTAGCCATATCAACATTTATGGTAATGTGTCAACATTGTGCAATACAATGCAATTGCTTTGTTGCTACCAAGTGGACAAAGGAGAAAAGAAAGACATTCACAGCATTAATTGAAAAAAGAGAACCGCTATAAGCCTAGTCCTCAATGCAGATGACATTAAACATTGTTGAATTTGATAGTTACAGAAGCTTTGTGTCAAAAACAACAAATAACTACCAAAAGCTATCACACTGACACAAAATAATACTAACTTACTCCATCACTAACTCAAAACATAATGAAAATGAAAGCACTAGGCGCTATTTGTGGAACGAAAATATAGATATTGCTTGAGTACACAAGCTGTGATTGCTACTGTTTGATAATGTAGCTAGAGTTTCACTATTAACTTTGTTGAAAAAAATTCACGATTTGGACATCTATTATCAGTTAGTTTATGTGGAGAGTTGACATTTGTTTTTGTTAAAATCTAAAGGATGGATGCAAATTTTCTCTGCTGTGATGCCTTCCTTCTGCAGCTTTAGGAGACAAGCCATCCTCCCAAAATGCCTTTCTGCTGTCTTCTTCTGTCACACATCCTGCAGTTAAAGCTTATTTCAGGCAGAACACCAAATTACAACATAATCAAATAACTTTCTTGCTGTTGTGCAAAGGTTCACTTTATCTCTATGCAACATAATCATGTTTCAGTATTGTGGCGACTGGATGTGATTTAGCTTAGAGTATTCAACTGATGCTTCATTTTTCACTGACTGCAGACACATATTAATTCCCCAGATGAATATCTTAGAAATACACACTGAATGCACATACAGGAATATGAGGACCAATTTGAATGGCCTCAGGTGACAAGAATATGGTAGAAACCATTAAAGGAAGCAAATTTAGGAGGATTATGCAATAATACAATATTTCGCCTCGTGTAGCCTTCAGAGTTATTTTGTCGGTCTGAAGCACTGGAGTACAAAGTGGGGTCATTTAGAGGGCTGCAGGGGCTCCACCTGTTAAACCACTGTAGCGTCGCTTTCATTTCATTTGCACATAAGGCCACAGAATAACAAACGAATGACACTCTCACTGCCTGCAGTATGAAAACGTCTCTACATAGTAAAACCAATTCATGTGTCTATCTCTTGTGAAGTTCCTGCACTTTAAACAGACTAGGATCAGCTCCAGACTCTTAAAAAGAAAGATAAGTTATTTAATTGAAGTAATATCTTTTGTTCTTTTAATTATTCATACTAATCTTTATTTGAGGTTCTGTATTTTTATCTGTACCGCTGCTGAAATTTTCCATATCTTTATCAGCACCGGTGCAGTCTGCTGGGGTGAACTGATTACTTTGCATTTTACAGACATTCAAAATGGATATAACTGAATTTGTTAACATGTGGCCCAAATTCATTGTGGTATCCTGATCTCAAGTCAAATATATGCTTATATACAGTTATAGTACTTCAGTTCTTTATCTCTGCATATGATAAAATAAAAAGAAAAAAAAATAAGAAAATGCACACACAGGTGGGATGGAAAAAAAACCCTGTGGGGTTGTAACAAGGAGCTGAAAAAAAGCTGTAGATGTTTATCACCAATTTACAAACAGACACTTTTTTTTAAAATGTCTAAAAAAAGAAAAAGGATATATAAAATATGATTTCCAAAAAAAGAAATACCAGAGGTAAAAAATAAATAAATAAATGAATAATAAAGATAGAAATAAGAATTACAATAACATATACATGCACTGCTTTTTTGTATAACTTACATTGCTATAGCAAAGGACAACCTCCGGGGCTGAAAAATTAAGCCAACGTGGAAGTGCCAAAAACTGCAGTTCCTCAAAAAGCCATTTGAGGCCGGCTCCAGAAGCCAGTCAAGCCTTATTGACCTCTACGTTAAAATGCAAAAAACGATTTTGGTCTGTTTGGCTAATTTCAACATTCATGACAACTGTACAAGGGATGATTTTTTTTCTATATAACTCACCCATTTAAATTTTGCCAAGACTTATAGTTAAACATATTTAAGGGCGGGGCTGCTTGAGTGACAGGCTGTCTGCAAGGCGTTGCTACAGATTCAGTCCGCTCTCCATTTCTCCACAGCTCCAACCGCTTGTTAGAATATGATCACTTCTGACTCACTGGCGACTGTCGAAATGCTGAACTTAAGGCTGCGAAACAGGAGTTCACAAGCAATGAGTGACGCTGTAGTAGCTACTTGTATTATTTTTACAGTCTGTGTGCTAGAGCCTATGTCTGAAAGTAAGTAAAAAACCTCAAATGAAAAGTTCAAATTTTCAGAAAGTATTGTTATTTCACTTTCTGCAAGTGAGGTGATGAGTTCGATATCATTCTGCAATCTGTTCTTATTCCCAGGCTGTCTTATACTGATGCTTACGTTACATGACGTCACACATGTCATGTGAGTGACATAAGTGTACGTAAATTACATGACATTATGTCGTGTACGTATGTTTTGAGCAACATCAACTACTGGTTTCAAACAGGACACGAACTGAGGTCTCCTGGGTGTTAGGGGGCGATCACACCTACAAGGAGTGCTAGAAACAAGACGCCAGTAAAACAATTGATTCCGTATGATACGGCGCGTCTGACTGGTTTTCAAGCATTTTTTATGACGAGAGTCTTTCTGGGGTCTTTTTAGACGCGCATTCTTTTTCTGGTGTTTTTTTAGACGTGCGTTTGTAGACGCTGAAAGTTGAAATAATCTCAACTTTTGGGCGTCAGGCGCCAGTAGCACCATAGCTCCATCTTGGGGCCATTTTCAATGTTTTGATCGCCCGGTTGCGCCCGCACCCCCCACTCTACAGGCGCTCCTCATAAGGAGCGCTCATTGAAAAGGCGTTTCAGGCATTTCAAGCGTCTTTGAAGCGTCCGCGTTTCTACCGCCACCTGTAGGTGTGATCGGCCCCTTACTCTCTGTCTGACTCGCCCACTTCCCCTCCCCTCCTGCCCGATGTGGACTTACTTAGTCTTCATACTATGTTGGTTGCTTCAACACATTCTCATCCCAACTCTTCAAATACCACTGCTTTGTCAGAGGGACCTATATATGACACTATCCATCTTTCCTCCTGCACCTCCCTGGTCAAAGTTCGAAGTTTGTTTGACCATCTACCTCCCCTCCCGCCCTCCCTATATGGACTTTCTTACTCTTTGTCCATATTCCCACTGGCAAACAGACAAACAAACCCAACCAAAAACATAATATCCTTGGCAGAGGTAATAAACACATTGGCAACAAACATCAGTCTACAACACTGTGTAAGCTTTGAAAAGTACTGTAAGATAAAGGGTAAAGGAAAATTTGATGGAATACAATTTTTTAGTTGCAATGCTGATCAAATTCAGGAAATGGAAAGCAAGTGCTGCTGTGCTCCCCATCCACAGCGCTGTGGTGTGAGCCGTTAAGGTGAACTGCTAGACTGGATGATTGTATAAACGGAGGAGAGAAAGCTGGAGGAGACACTTTTATAGCTGGTCAACCATAAATAGCAGTAACACATAGGCAAAGAGCAAGTAGCTACACATGCATATGTGCAACACTCACACAATTACACACGGTCTAACACCATGTGTGCTTGATTTCTCTCACATGCAATTTCTGTAATTGGTGGTGGAAGCAGCAGAGATGGCACACAGTTTTATGGGTGAGCATCTGCAAAATGCTAATGCCTGGGTGTCGCAGATTAGTCTCACTGACAACAGGAGAAACAAGATAATAGAATTAGAATTTCAACCCAACTATCTGTTTTTGTTTTGCACAGAAGCACAAGCATGAGATCAGCCCACGCTGTAGACAGCAGAGCATCAGGGAGGCCACAGAGACAAAGACGGGCAGGATGCTTTTGTTCATGTATTAACAGCTTTTTCAGCTCCACTTACAAATCACAACTGTGATCAGTGAGTCCATTTTAATGATGACATGCACACGCACGCATATATACGTACTGTCACACACACACACACACACACACACACACACACACACACACACACACACACACACACACACACACACACACACACACACACCAACAGTGTTACATCCTTGTCCCATCAAGCAAATTACATGGCTCTCTGTTCACCCCCAGAGGTCATTCAACCTCATGGCCTGTTGGGCAACAAGCTGTTCTGCTAATCAGTGGAGAGCCGCCTCTCTCCAGGGAGAGACATATGGTGAACAACACGGTGACATCACAACAAATAACAACCACTGTGACATGGCAATAGAGGCTTTGTGACCACATCTGGCTCCACTGTTGAGGTCTGCTGCCACACTGGCTATAAGGTCTTAATATACAGCTAAGGCAAGAAGGATTCAGACATTTAGTGCAGACATTGATGTTCTGCACAGAATGATTTGTAAAAACTTTAATGATCCTGTGATTTTTCATCTTGCACCATCATCAAGTAAAATTTTGAACCACGAGCTCCACCTCTCCACCCTCTAAGAACTGGGTATATCAGGCTCTGCGCTCTCCCTGTTCACATCATAACTCAAAGAACGCACTTACAAGGAACTCAGAGAGAATCTGTGTCTGAATTCAGTTCAATTCAAAACACTTTATTTGTCCCGAGGGAGCAATTTGCAGAGGCAAGGATAAGCTGTACACACACACACACACACGTGCACACATGCACGTACACACACAGAAAAAGACAGAAGGAGAGAGTAGTATTGGTGCAAAAATGAGCTGTACACATTATGATAATAATGATTATGAAATAAAAATCAGCCATTTATTTATTTTGAATCATACAAGGCAAAACTCCAGAGAGATACAGTCTAATCAGCTCCTTTAACTTGTGCACTGTAATTTAGTCCTTTTTTCCTTTTTTTTAACATCATTGGCTGCTGCTTTATAATTCCTCATGTTGCCAAATGACTCTGGTAATCCATAATTTCTGGTTGTGGAATGATCTAAAAATCCAGTGTGTAGGATTTAGGGCCATCTATTGGCTGAAATGGTTCATAATGTTCCTAAACTGAGCATAGTGTTAGTTCAGGCAGGCCATGTTGACAAGCTCAGCTCATGTCCCAGCTACATCAGCTGATCACAAGCAGCCCAATCAGCTGATTGATAGCAAGGAGTCAGCTGATGGATCACATGATTCCTTTCTACGCATCCAATTGGCAAATCTCATTTAGGGGACCTTGTTTAAACTGCTTGAGCATGACATCTGTTGCTGCTTGCTCTGGAAGCCTCTTTGCAACCTGCCTCAACCCCAGCTCCTCCTTTTCAGGCTGTGTCAGACTTATCAATGTCATTTCTGTTTGTCATTGATGCTGGCTCTGTTTTGTTCCTGGGGGGTCTTCTTCTATCTCTCCCTGCCTTAGGGGCCATACGCCTGCCGCACCTGTTAACCGCCTGGAAATCACAAGGTCTAGGTGCTACTTTTGTGCCTTTTTGAGCTAGCTTTCAAGACCACAGTGGTAGGTTGTGTCTGAGGTTGCTAAGCAACCTTAACCAGCACTGTATAGACTATATACCTGAAATCCTGAGTGCAGAGTTGATCTTCTTCCAGGTTCTGTTTGTGTGCAGGCATATTGTCCGTGGTAGAGATGAAAAGCTCTGGTAGCTCTGCCATAAAACGACCAACCTTTCCATATTTAATACAGACTGATATTTATAGAAGAAGGGAAAGATATCTGTCAGCTGTGATTGGCTGTTCCTTGTAACATGACATGCACTGCTGCTTTCCAAAAGTTGAACTTGGAATTCAAAAAAGGTTTGAGTGTGCCTGCCACGTGTCTACATTGAAAACAATGAATTTGAGTGTGCAAAAATTGCAGCATGTGTACAGCCCCTAGGGCCTCCGTGTAGGCGCATGAAAGGGCAGGGAGGTTTGCTCTGTCTGCCTCAGACTTTCCTCACATGCGTGTAAAGTCGTATGGCCAAATATCAAATAGAGATACTTTTCTTTGACTAAAGTGGTCCTGACTGAATTATATTGTCATTAGGTTTTAATCGTCTGATTAGAAATTAGATTCATTGTGTTTTCGCTTCCTTAGAATGAACTGTTTATATCTACATCCAGAGCGGGTCCTCTTCCAAGGAGTCCGCCATGTTTTTTCTACAGTAGCCCAGAACGGACAAACTAAACTCTAGTTAAAGCCATTCGCATTTTCATGTTTTAACATCGGCCACTGTCATTCTCCTATTGCTTGACAAACGGGAGTTTTAGTTCTGTAACCTCACCACTAGATGCCACGAAATGTTACACACTGGACCTTTAACCATAGTTTTGGGTACAGTAGCTTCATTTGTTTTACAATTTAATTTCACTATAGACTCCCTAAATTAATTGATGTCATCGGTGACATCTACAGTGGTGTCCTGAAACATCCTCCTCAGTCTTATTTGCTCCATCTCTTGCATCACTGGGAAATGCATTGTAGTCTGTAAACACATACAGACCCCACTGAGATCGCAGCATGGCCGCTCGTCCTAAATAGGGGCTGTCACACCAGTCCTTATTCACGGTAAAACCCATGCCTCCTTTCCTTTTCACACCAAAGTCCTCTGCTCTGTCAGATCCACATGAAGAAAAAGAGTCATCTGGTTGAGTTTCACTGAATCAAAAGCTATTACAGTTCCTGATATCCCAAACCCGAAACTGATGCAGCACAGAGGTCAACCAGTTTACAGTGGCCTTCTGTACAATGGTTAGCAGGATGCTAGTACATTACTCATCTTCTCCATCTTTTCCTCAATGCTTACTGATGTTTATGTTTGATAACCTCGACCTGGCTAGCCAGCAGATATCAGCAGGAGGAGCCCACAGACTGGTGAGTTGATTACCTTATACCAGTGAGTGACTCACCACCACCGTCCAACGCCATCCACAAAAAAGCACCACCAACACTTGCAAAATAGACACAAGAGCAAATATTTAGCCCACACTTCATGGAGCTGATGGAGAGGCAACTGGAAACATAGGCGCCTGCACCATGGTTGATTTGTGCAATAAAAGTGTGATGTAGTACACACAATATAAGTATAAGGGTAGTTCTATAATATATATAGTTGTATGGTGATTCAATGAAGATTGATAGATGGCCGGAAGTTGAGGAACTGAGCAGCCTTGGCGACAAAGCTTGCCCTTCTCCTATCTGTGCTACAGGTATCGTCTAGGCAGCAAAGCCAGCATCCTGAGGAGAGCCACTCAGACACAGGGAACTGGACGTGTGGGGTACAGGATCTGTGAGAGGTCCTGTAGAATTTTGCGAACCGACTTTAGCATCTGCTGCTCACATAGGGTGAAGAAGTCTCTGACAGGAAGTCTGTTTTTGAGGCTGATGGAGTGGAGCCTCTAAAGATCTCAATGAAGGTGTAGTCAGATGTTGCAAGGATGTCCTTGCTGACCCCCGAGGAGTTGAGCTTCCTTGGGAGATACTAACGCTCCTGGCAGGGTTTATTTATTCATTCACATTTATTTATTTGTGGTGTAATGAACAACATAGTCATAGAACAAACACTACAAATCACAGCAGACGTTACGAAAAGTGGATGCAGTGCAACATTTACTCATGACGTATTACAGTCAGTGTGTAACCCAGGCTACCTGCTTTAGTAAGTTGACAAACTCCAGGACAAATGAGCTCCTCGACCTGTTCAATCGAGCCTGTGGGACTCTAAATCTTCTTTGTGATGGCAAAGGCTAATATTCCTCAAATAACATGAGAGAGATAAGACATATCAGGCAGACAACATTCTTTTAGTATGCACAGTCTGGAAACTTGACTCAAGCACTTGGCCCACAATCTTTGAGCAAATACTCAGCAGTCTAGCCAGTCTAGCTTTAAGCTTAACAAAGAGACATCTGTATCATGCACTCTGTATTAGAGATTGGAAAAACAATAACATGATCTGTTTGTTTGCTCCAAAAGACCTCCGTTTCTGAAGAAAGTAAATGTGTTGTTGTACCTAACTACAGATGTGATCTACATGTGCACTGCAGCACAAAACAGCTTCCACACCGATGCCAAGATATTTATAGGAGGAAATTTGTTCAATCTGTGTGTCACTGACAGCAACTAGCAGAGGATATGAATTCACTGGAAGACTAAAAATGACCTCTTGGGTCTGCTTTGGATTAATAATGAGTGAATTCCTCTCATACCACTCCACTAGTCTGTCACAATATTGTTGAATACTAGGAGCAGTAAAGCGCCAAGTGCAATGAAAGTTAAACTTCATCATTCCTTGATCATATAGTTTTAGTGTTGTCTGTGGTTTTCCAACCTACTTTTGACAAAAGTGGGAAAGCGGCTGCATTCCCCTGGAAACTACACACTCCACAGTCCAGTGAGATCCACCACACATAAAATTTGGAGGCAGATTTCAGCAGGTTATCAAAGATTGTGTCCAGGTACTTCTACTCCTCAGCAATCTGTACAGGCTTCCTGTGATAGCGGTGATGAGTAGTTCCGGCTGCTAGCTGGTGGTCACTACTTTCTCCTTGACCTTGTTCTGACATTAAATCAAGGCACCACTCCACAAACTCATGAAGAGTTGAGCTGTGTAGCTGTGGGCGTCCTGAAAACAGAGACAGAACTGTTCCATTAGCATACTTGACTAATCCACTTATTTCAGTTGAAAATATCTATGGGTATTCAGTAGTGTTGTTGATGTTGATGACTGTTGATGATTAAGATTTAAATCTTGACATTTGAGTGCAAATATTTGAACTTTTCATATTGTGTTATAAGTATACATAATGACTGCCCTCTACAGGTTCAAACCTGGCTATTGCAATAACATTTTGCTATTGGCTGATCTGGAACCAGTGAAGGCAGGTTTTATCACCAACTAACCCCCGGTGTCAAACCTTGCTCTTCAAGTGCAGATGGGCGCATGTTTTATATTATGTCTGTTCCTCTGTTGTTGCTTGTAATGAAAAATTGTTAAAATTATATCGTGACTGCTATTTCAGAGAGCTTTTCAATTATTTCTATCTATCAGCAGTGACAGTTGAAAGAGTTTCATGAAGGACCTGACTAAAGTCAAATTTAGTCCAAGATATATTGTCACCAGCCAAAGCCATGCTCACCATCTGCTAGACAGCTAAATTTAACATTTGTTGAAGACAACAACATCATCACCATTTATAAATATGGACAAATCCATTAAAATAATTGCATTAAAATGATTGCAGATGATTGCATCCTTTGTGACAGCGGTTACTTTGTTACACTGTGAGTATTAGCTGAGCAACGTACATGCCAAGGTTGTTGTTTCAGAGCGTTCACTACACAACAAAGGCCATTAACATGAGTCAGTCGAGGCACATCTACACTGATTATGATGATTGGACTTCAGCAGAGACTTAAGCTAAAGACAAGACAGCTCACTGTGTGTCAGGAAATTAAAATCAAATTAGCAATTTAGAAATGTGTCCACTTTTTCACTCATGCCAAGCAGTGTAGGCACAACTAAATTCACCCAACCTGTGCGCAATGTTGTTGTTCCTGAAAACAGTCTCAAGAACACTTTTTGAAGGTCTTGGTTTTGTCCAGGACTTAGACAAGGGGACTCAGGATTTTATTTTAAGACTGGTCAAGACCACAACTGCTGCAAATCACCAAGTTCCTCTTCACAACTTGCACTGAAATGTGTTTTGGGTGATTGGATTGCAGTTGTGTAGTGTTTGATCACTTGAAATAACATGTGTAAATGCACCCAAAACACATTAAGGATGGAATTGACCGAATTAGCCAAACCACCTCCAGAAGGGGTCAGGATCAGGTATGGGTAAAGTGAAATTGATTTGTTGCCAAATACTGTAACATTATGCTAAAATTTGCTATAATAATTATAAAGCACATTAATTTAACTAACAATGAAAGAATGAAATTAAGCAATAAAAGATAATTGCAAATGGCGTTAGCAAAAATTAGCTGCTGGGTCCCCCTTGACCCCCCTGCTCCCCCTACCATTTTAGCACTGTACTGTACAAAATCTTTATTTGTATATTACTTGGCCCCAGATAATAACAAAGTAACTCGAGGGAAACAAGATTCCTACGGTCATGAAAAACCTAGAAAAGTCAATGAAATGTCACAATCTGTTTTTCCAGGCCTGGGAAAGTCATAGAATTAGTATTATAACTGAAAGTTTTGGAAAAGTCATGGAATTTTGTTGTGTGAAATTGAATTGTTACGGTAATCTTCTATGGATAACCTTTCATGTAATGTAACATAACTAAAATTAAATGTTTTCTGTAGCTGTTGACGTAGCTGTAATATGTGCGTGGCGTTTGGTTTACCATCACGTTCGGTTCTTCTTTTTCTCCCATGTTTTGTCTCTCCACCCATGTATGCTAGCTGGAATTATGTTTGAATAAAAATTGAATCTGATATTCTCAAATAAAAGAAAAATAATGTGATAGAATAATTTACCATCTAGGATCATGACACCCAAAGTTACCATACCTATGCTTCGCCCCACTACTACTTTTGAATTGAACTGAATTCTAAAGATAGAGCAATGTTTGTGTTATACATTGTGAATGGTAATAGAGATGTATTTTGGGTCCTTGAAAAGTCATGGAAAAGCTTTGACATTTTTCACATGGAAATATGCGGGAACCTGGGGGGATAATTCACCACCTGTTATGTGGATGACCACTCAGTGTTACTGGTAAAGGTATGCAATTGAAGCAATACATTTCTGCGTGTGCTACATTGACCAATAAGCGCCTACATGTACCAGGATGCATTGCACACAAGCTTCTGATGCTCAGCCAAAAGGTGGCAAAAACGTCTGCCCTCTCAATCCTGCTGGTCTTGGCTGTCTATTCTAATTTGTCTTTTTTTTAACTTAAGTTCAAGAACGTGAATCAGAACTAACGTAACAGTCCCAACAAAAGAACTTGTCATTAGGCGGCATGTTGGTGTAGAGATTAGCATTGCATTGCATGGCATTGTCTCACAGCAGGAGGGTTCTGGTTTTGAAGCTGCTGGCTGGCCGGGGCCCATCTGTGTGGAGTTTGCATGTCCTCCCTGTGTCACTGTGGGTTATCTGATTTCCTCCCACAGTCCAAAGTGACTCTAAAGCCCCTTTTACACCAAGCAGTACAGTGCGGTACTGTTCCATACCATTCTCATTTTTGGTCACCCCTCTGCCGGGGTACCTAGCACATTGATTTGGTACTAAAAGGTGGAGCTGTGATAACTGCAGTGTGTTGATTGGCCATGTAACCACTGTTCATACCTTGGAGAGTTTAATTAGTAAACTGTAACTACAAATATAATGGATATTTTGCTGCCTCTTGCAGTAGCTATAGTTGAAATAATAAAATAACTTAATTCACCGGGCCAACTTCTGGTGACTTTTAAGGTGGAACGTTAAGTTGTAATGTTACTCCATGCATGGGGTGAAGACGTGAATCAATCAACACACTTGAAATGTGCCAACTTTGACTGTTGTTATATGTCATACACTTTCAATAATGAGTAGATTGTTAAGCATTAATATATCTATCAATTCGGCTGGGTTATGTGAGGGGCATATATTTTAATCCTCACTCCGAGAGAAAAAAGAGCGTCGGCAGCACTAAACCCCTGAGCTTGCCTGAGAAGGACTAATTGCACAAACCCGCTATTTTCAAGTATCTCATCTGGAGAGATTCTCACTCCAGACTGTTTTATTTTGTTCTGAAAATGTCGGCATGCAACCTCGTTCTGTGGACGTAAACAAGGTGCAGACTTTGCTCTGTGTCCCCTGTGAAGAGCTAGTAGAATGAGTGCTGGACGGAGTAGTGAGTGACAACAACCCCGCCCACGGTTTGTGGTGGAAACTCTAGGGTCTAGGTACATGTCTGAAGGGTTACTTTTGGTTGCCAAGGTATCATACTGAAAGTGTTTGGTGGAAATGGGGATTAAATTGCCCGTGTAGGTGTGAATGGTTGTCTGTTACTTATGTGTCAGCCCTGTGATAGTCTGGCAACCTGTCCAGGGTGTACCCAGCCTCCCACCTAATGCCATCTATCAGCTGTATAACTCACACACACCCTGCAACCCTGAATAAGATAAGCATTTATGGATAATGAATGTACTGCAGAACTTCTTTGAGTCACATCATTTTTGTTGAGCCAGTGAATCATGATGCCTATAAATGCCTTGTTCACAGCAGACCAGCCATCTGCTGTTGTGCATACAGCATCCACTTAAGAAAGTTCAGCCTTTAGGTCACAAATATTTTCCTTGATTACCTTGTCTCATAGTGTCTGTAGTCGGATGCTTCAAGTCACTGTGTCTTTACAAATTTGTTGCAGGTGTGGCTGTCGTTGGGACTCTGGTGGGCACAATTTGCATAAAAATGTGTTTTTTTCTGCTGGAATCTGTACTAATTTGTTCATAAAACTCCTTCAAATATTCATATCTTCTTCAGGCATATTTCAAGATGCATTGTTGGAAATGTGGCTGGGGTGCAACACAAGCCAAGAGAACTCTAGTGAAATTTGTTTCTGAGCTGCATCTACAGTAGAACACACCCCCTGGTTCTTCCTGCCTCCAGCTACCTCATTGTCACATCAAATAGTGACTGTGGCTCAAAGGGTCGTCAACGGGTTGTCCACTATTCTGAAGATCAGCGGTTTGATCCCTGTATCAAAGAGTCCTTGGGCAAGATACTCAACCCAAAGGCTGTTCCATTGGTGTGTGAGAGCGTGTGAATGCTTATAGCAGATTGCATCATGTAAGGTAGCTTCAGCCACCAGTGTGTGTGAATGTGTGTGTGAATGGGTGAATGTGACATGTAGTGTAAAAGCACTTTGAGTGGTCAGAAGACTAGAGAGGCACCATATATGTGCAGTCCATTTACCATCAAATGATGCTGCTGGATGCAGGACAAACAACAGATTTTCCACCTGCGATCTCGGCTTTCCCTGTCAGTGTAGCACCCACTGAGGAATTTATTTTTTGCTCCATACACAGGGACCCTCTTCAAGACAGAGCCTAAGATCCAGTAATAAAGATAAGATAAAACTCTATTAATCCAGAGGGAGATTGCTTTGCAGCAGGTACCATACAAAATAGAAAGAGTGCAAACATACAAACTGTATATTATGTACAATGCCAAAATCAGGTTAAATATAGTTTAGATTTGATAAAGGTTAGGTTAGATAAACAGTACATGTACAGTATCAAATCTGAGGTGTTTGTAGTGTAAGACAAAGAGTGCGTTATTAATATAGAATGTGTATAATTATGTCCATGATATTGCACTTTTGTCCCCTGAGAGAGAGAGAGAGAAACAGTGAAGGGGGGAGGGAGCGAGGTAGAGCGGGGGAGATAACAATCAAACAGAGCAGAACAGATCTAAAATAGAGGCTGGAGCCACGTCAGCACTCCATGTCTCTGCTGTCCATCTCTCTGCATGAGGTAGATGAGTCCGAAAGTTTGAACAGGAGGAAAGGATTTCCTGTGGCAGCAGTGTGTTGCTGAAGGTGCTCCTGTGTGTGACCAGCACATGGTGGAGAGGGTGAAAGTCATTGTCCATGATGCTCTGCCGTTTGTGCAGCATCCTCCTCTCACAAGACACCACCACCAAAGAATCAAGTTCTATGCCCTGGACAGAAAAACCCTGCCTGATTTTCATGTTGATTCAGTTGGCATTGACTGCCCCAGCACACCACAGCGAAGAAGATGACACTGGCCACCACACACTGTTAGGACAACTTCAGCATAGTACTGCAAACATTGAATGACCGGAGCCTCTGAAGGACGTAGTGGGCTCTGGTCCTTCTTGTACTAAGTTTGCTGTTCACATGCATTCCCAGGTACTTGTATTCCTGTGCAGTGTCCACATCCACCCCCTGGATAGAAATAAATGTAGAGGATGTTTTCCACCTACTTCAGAACACCACCAACTTCTTTGTCTTACTAGCCTTGGGACCCACAGCCTTACTTCGGTGGAGTCTGCACAGTTCACCTGGAAATATGGTGCTGCTGTAGGAGAGAACAATTTAGAATTGAAGGGGGAAGATTGTAGCTTGTGAGGCTTCTCATGCCACTCAGTACATCCTTTGTGTGGTTCTGCTGGGGCCTCATTTATTAAACTTGCATACGCACAAATGAGGATGTACGCTATCAACGATATGACTGTGTGATGTTGAGTCAGCACTCATGAAATATTGAGCTGAATTTGATTTGAGATTTGTTGGCTCATATCTTTAACAATTGCATATGGAATAGTTATGGCTTTCTAGCACAGGCACAAATAACACTGCTACATTTAAAGGTTTATGATAAAGTGGATCTAAAAGTAATGTGTAATAGTGGTGTGTGTGTGTGTGTG
Organism: Epinephelus awoara; assembly: GCA_035609425.1. Classification (NCBI taxonomy): domain Eukaryota; kingdom Metazoa; phylum Chordata; class Actinopteri; order Perciformes; family Serranidae; genus Epinephelus; species Epinephelus awoara. The sequence goes on along the minus strand of CM069299.1, from coordinate 8,144,221 downwards.
TGTGTGTGTGTGATAGGAAGTGTAAGAGGCATCATTATACGTATACTGATTCCTCTCACATTAGGCTTCAATTCACCACCTCAACATCTGTGTTGCCAATTTTCCCTTATCTCCAAAATGTGCATGCACATGAATCAAAGTTTCTGTTAATTTATGCACATTTCCTTGTCAAGTTATTTTAAATCCCAATGCTTAGAAAGAGGTGTGCAGACATTTCAAGCCCTTTATTGTGCGTATGCAGTGGTTATAAATGACAGTTTTTACTTCCTTCCATAGCTTTCCTTTCCTTTGAACTCTTTTTTACCTCCTCCTTGCCCCCGTCTCTGAAAGCCTTCTTCTTCTCATTCAAAAGGACCTTGATGTCTCTGGTGAACCAGGGTTTGTTGTTGGGTAATTAGCATTCTCTGATGGAACATTATCCACACAGAAGTTGAGGTGCCCTGTTAGATGTGAGATCATCAGTGTCCTCACCATGTAAGCTATGAAGCACATCCCAGTCTGTAATTCTAAAGCAGCCCTGCAGAGCCTGATTGGACTCTTGTAACCATCTCCTTACAGTCTTAGGCTTGGACTAAAGGCTTATATAGGGGTAGAAGGTGGATGAGGTTGTGGTCTGATCTTCTGAGGGGAGGGAGGGCCATGGAGTTGTATGCATCTTTAACAAAAGCATACAGCAGATCCAGTGTCTTATTTACCTTTGTTGGACAGTCCACACAATGCTTGAATGTGTGCGGAGCTGCAGCCAAAGTTACATCATTGAAGTCCTTGGATAACTCACAACACTGCAGCGTGAACAAGCAACACCGCAGAGTTTTGGCTTAAGTGCGGCCTGGGCGGGGCTTGGAGGGGAGGGGGGGCACTAAGACACTACCAGTCACTCCTTCATGCCACCTCCAGACCCGCAGCACCTGATCCCGATCAGTTTAAAAAAGCCTTTGTGCTGGCAGCAGACAACTGCTGTGACTGTGGTCCAGCGTAGACGGGGTGCTCAGCAGCAGCACTGGTTTGAGTCCAACACGGAGCCCTTTGCTGCAAGTTGTCCTCACTCTTACTCTTCCCTTTTATATCTACCTGTCCTAATCAGTAAAGGTAATAAGACAAAAAAAAATCTCTACAAAAGACTTTTGGACTTTTTTAAAAAAAAAAAAAAATCTTTAAAATTTACAACATTTTTATTACAGCAGGAGACTGGGGGAAAGCCTTCCAATTGCTTTCTCTTCACCACAGAATATAACAGAGAGGCTCTGAGGGGCTAAATTCCTTCCAACACCGCTGTGCAAACCTCATAATGGCCATCACTAAGTTTTAAGTTTCATTGTTACTATTGTTAGTATGGAAGACGTTCATAGTGTTGAATGGAAAAGAGAATTAGCGCAAGAGAGGCTCCTCTCTTATCTCTCCACACTTGGCCAATCCCAGCCTGAAGTGGGTGTGACCAATGTCAGATCACCCCATCTGAAGACACAATAAAGGCCAATTGAGTTTGTGCATCCGCAAGGGTCTCCATTACTATTTTGTTATCCCCCCATGTCCACACAGACTGTATGCTTCCACACTGCAGCAAAGTTATTCTGAAAATGAACATTGGACAGACAATCACTATGGACCCAGCGGTGACTTCTTAGTTTCAGTTTCACCTGATTTTGGCAGCAGAAGGACAATAAGCTCACCTCCCAGCTCCCTGTTTAACTGCTGGGGGCTGACACTAGGGCTGTCGCCTCCTGCTGGTTGTTGATTGATTGGTCGACATACTCTTATTGGACCAAATTCTCATTGGTCAGACAGTAGTTAGTTTTACTTTCATAATGCAGAGTGTCCACCAAAGAATTTTTTTCCAGCTGCAAAGTTGTTGTTGTTCAGCACTTGTATTTGTCCTGTGTGACAACTGGTCTTGGGGTACTTGTCCCGCCCCTTCTTCGCTGTGATTGGACAGCTGCTCACAGTAACAAGCGCAGCATTTTACCCAAAGATAAACATTTTTCAACTCTCATTTTTAATCGGAAAATGGATAAATCATCATAGAAAAGATTCAGTGTTGGATTTATCACTACTGATTCATTTCACTAAGTTTTGAAAAGGGCACTGCACTCAGGGTTGACCTTTCTAGCATCCAGTCTATCAGATTTTTCTCATTAATCCTTTTCATTGCTTAGTTGTGAGACGGACTCGAACACACAGCTCAGGTGGAAAAGCATTATAGTGCTCAGTTTAGTTTCATGTAATATTACCGATCACATTTATTTAACACTGGAGACATTCCACTTGCCTGAACACAGTTAACTTGCCATGGGAAAAGGTTAATGTTGAGCCCCATGACAGAAAAAAAAGAACATTCAGAGATAATGTGCAGATTTTTCAATGATCAAACAATTGATTGGTTGAAGAGTAGGTAGAATTTTAGTTGACCAAGATTTTCCTTGGTTGACCGCAGCCCTGGCTGAAGCAGACCCATAGCAGATCATATCGACATTTCTAAAATGACATGAGCTGACTTTGTCATTTGAAGTGGAGGGGATGATGGATGGTGTGTCACCTACAGGCTTTTTAATCACCAAACGGGGGGTTTCTCAGTGACCTGTTGCTGTTTTTCCTGCTGGGCTAGTGCCACGAAAAATGGTAGTCTTTTGCCAAGACATTGATGGTTTCCACAGCCATGACTGTGTCATCAAAAGCAAGTATTTTAAGCCCAAACCTAAGCAAATGTTTACCCCAGTGATGTTGAAACATAACGTTTCAAGGCATCTGCTGCATAATAACATACAGATGTAACATATCTATGGTTTGCAGTGCAATGCCAACAATTTGTTTTGCTGATTGGGTTGCATGTGCAGGTAGGAGGTTTAGTTCTGAGTGAAGTAAATAAAAATGATACAGCCTCTTTGTCGTCATGGGTGTCACTGCCACAAGTTTGCTACCGTTTCTCACTTGTGTTTACCTATGTTTCCCAGTCCTCTTGTGTCCTCCATGTCCCTGGTTTGCCCCTTTATATGTGTGTGTGTATTTGTGTGTGTCGTCCATCTTGCCACTCACCTGGATCCTGCATACCAGTATACCTGCCCTCAATCAGCTCATCAAGCCTACATTATATCAACTCTGGCTTCCCTCCCACTCTTCATCAGATCATTGTTCTAGTCCCAGTGGCAGTCACGCTCAGACCAAGCTCTTGTGCCTTTGAGAATAGTTTCCTTGTGTGGTTGTTACCAACATTAATGCTTGTTTGTTCTCTGTGCTCTAGTATTCCTGTTTGCCTATCGACCTGCTTGCCCACCTGCCATGCTTTTCTGCTTTTCTTCATATCACCTGTTCTGTCTGCCATCTCCAGACGTGCCCTCTCTCCCACCCGTCTCCATCTATAGTTTTGTTCTTCAGCTGATCGAATGCCCTTTCCCTTTTTAATCTTCATTTCATGTGTTCTTTCAACAGTTTTATTCTTTTATTCTCCGTCATCTTTCTTTTATCTGCTCACTTGTAGAGCACTTTGAATTGTCAGTGTGTATGAATTGTGCTATAAAAATAGCCTTGCCTTGCCTTAAGGCTCTTTTATGCTCAACATTAGATAAACAGAGACAGACGGAGCCTTCTGTCCATACTCTGCATTCATGTTGTCCATATTTGTGCACATTTTCTAAAAGCTTACGGATACGGCCAAAATGGAGCAGTACCATTGGAAATTGTGGGGGCAGTGTGGCATAGATACAACCATAGGACACGAACAAGACATTTAAAAAATGGTGGAAAGGAACAAATCAACAATATAGCAAAAAATAAATAAATAAATAAATTAAGACGGAAAGAGTTCCTCCATCAAAAGAGAAATACATGTCATTTGAATGGTTTGACTGATCAAGTGTGTCTGACTGCACAGCTGTAGCCTCATTCAAGCTTCATTAGTCATTCATTACCTGTTCCACATGTATACATGTTAACACTGAGGTAATCTGACTGTCCAATCCATCACTGTTCATCGCTCAGGCTGTTGTTGACAAACCATTGGTTTCACCACAAGATAAAGCCTAATTACAGATTTGTAGCATTAACTGCCTGCTGAATGGAAACCTCTGGCCATGTATAGTTAAGTCATCCAATTTCCAACTGATAAGCAAACAAATATGCCTTGGATGGGAGGAGAGCAGTTCATTGGGTTGGATCCAGGCTATGGCAGCTTGTTCCGGTGATTGCTGCTGCAGTGACTGCAACTCAATAAGCCTGAATGGGAAAATCTGACATCAAAGTGAAAATTCTCCACATCTGTGAGCTATCAGCCGGGTCACTAAAAGACAAGTTATGTAACGTGTGTGCTAATATTCAGTTATTTCATGTGGTTTATCTATAAAACATGCCGCCCCCTCAAAACTTCTAAACAAATGTAAATTCCCAGCAGGAATCCCCCTCCTCTGCTGTGACATTGCTTCATGCCTGCTTGTTTTCTGCTCCTTGTCAAGCCTTGTGTTTGATGATACTGATCAAATGGAGAGTGCTTCTGGTGCAGGGAATCGGCCTAATAAAGTTATTAATATCAGATACACTGTGTTGTTTTCCTTTGTTTCGCATTCATTTTATAAGCTTTGCCTGTTTGCTTTTGTCTGAAAAGAAGTCTATGACAGGCCCTGGAAAACAATGCTGAAGTTCCATTTAAAAAAAAATAAAAATAGTACTTTGATGGAGTTGAGTCAAAAAAATATGCTGAGACTTTTTGGGTTCAGAACCACCAACATCAGTCCGAACTTCTACCCTCACATCTGCAATAAGATGTTCTGTACTCCAGGTTCCATCCATGGCTTTCAGCAAATGCGACCTACCCAAGGGTCATGAGTGCCATTTATCCACACTCATGTGCTGACCTGGCTTGGTTTGACTCAGCACGTTAACCTGGTACAGCAGGGATTAACTTCTTTAACTGACAGCTTCTCTCTTCTCTTCTCGAGTTGATGGTGTTTAAAAGTAGCGGGCTGATACACAGTTTAAGCATGTTTTTTTCCATCACACAGCACAGCAGGTAAAATTAGTTTACCGCTTTTACTTACGAAAAGCCACTATTAAAGTCCCCAAATAAGCTTCTTCTATGAAGCAGCAAAATAAGGAAATGTTGAGTTTCCATCAGCAGTAACTTAACACTATTCCTATTCATGAAACAGTAAAATAAAGCAGATGTCTACAGTAAAACAGGACATGGGAGAGAAACTAAACTCTAAACCACAGAGAGTCAGTTAGAAGCTACAAAAGTACTGAGAGCTGAACGCACAGACTTTTAAAGACATCTTTTTCTCTGGTCTCCTGCACAGACATGAGTCGAGTGTTGCAAGACATGCTTGTGTTAGGGGGAGAAGGGGGGTCATCAGGGTTGGCTGCAGTCAGTGACATGTCACCGCTACCCGCTTGGAGGCAGGTGGGTGGGCATGTTTTTGGCCCTACTCCAGGGATGGTCCATCTGGGGCGCTGGTCAGCATGTTTAAACTGACAAAGTACAAATACAAATCGTTGCAGCATGGTTTGACCTGGCACGACCAAATGTGCTGATAGAAAAGTCCAAAAAGTGACCTTAGCACGTAACCTGATTTGAAGTTATTGATCATATTATGATCATATTTAAAATATGATGTTTACATTGAACAGAGAGAAAGAAGGTTGTTCATATCCATATATATGAATACTGTACTGTCCTGGTTACTGATTGCTGTTGTCTATTTGCAGAGGTGCCGTGAAGTTAAAAGAACAACCTGAAACCTACAGCACACTGCACATTTACCACATGACAATTTTACTTCTAATGTCGTCTCTGCTCCAGCAGACCACTCCTGAAAGAAGCTACACTTAAAACACTATCCTTCACTGTGAGCGGCCTGTCACTGTCACTACCATTGCACAGGACAGGGGAGCAGTGGAGCAGTATGCAGCCTCCTGGAGTAGAAATAGAATAAAATAGAAAGCTTTATTGTCAATTTATATAGAATGAGATCACTCCATTAGTGCTTTTAAAAACAGATAAAACAAGACAACCAGCTAAAACATGACATATACACAGCTATATATTAGCTATATTAGCAAATGATAAAATATCCATTATAGCAAATGATAAAATAAATAAAAACAATAAAAGACAGTTGTTATAAATATAGCACTGTGCAGATATTGTATATGATTATTGTTTATTTAGTGTTCTTACAGCCCAGAAAAAGTACCTGTTTGTTGTTCTGAAGGTACGGGCTTTCAATGACCTGTAGTGCCTGCCTGAGGACATCAGGTCAAAGAGATGATGAGCTGGGTGGGAGGAGTCATTGAGGATGGACATTCTGAGGCAGCAGGAGCTAAAATCTCTTCCAAGGAGGGCAGAATGCTTTATGACCCTCTGCGTAGCCTTCCTGTCTGTAGCTGAGCTCGGGAGTGATAAAAGGTCACCAGCAACTTCTGATCTAGTTTATTTTTCCTAAGAATTTCAGAAAGTGTAGTCACTGCTGGGCCTTCTTCATCACTGCCTTGGTGTTCATAGACCAGGGGAGCTCCTCTGAGAAGTGGATTCCCAAGAATCAGAAGGATGCCACTCTGCCTACATGCCTCATTGATGGAGAGAGGGGCATGGTCAGCTCTGATCCTTTGGAAGTCTATGATGACCTTCCTGGTTTTTGTGGTGGTCAGCAGCAGATTGTTAGCTAAACACCATGCTGCCAGTTGCTGGACCTTCTCTCTGTAGGCCTTGTCGGCCCCACCTGTAATGAGCCCGACCACAGTGGTGTCATCCGCAAACTCAATGATACTGTCCTCATCAAAAGTCAAAACTGTGCTTCTTCATCACTCCAGAAGTGAGACACTTTTGCTGCTGCCATTGTGTGTGTTTCTGTATCAGTATCCTGGTTTCTTTGTGAGTACTCCAGCAAACAGGATAAGGGCTTTTCAGACTTCTAAATTCAGAATATGATGTTGAAATGCTCAAACACATAAATTGGATACTCATGTCCATGTAAACACACTCATTATGATATATTGTGCACTGGAATGAGGACTTTAAATGAGCCTGCCTCGAATAGAGAAACAGCTGTGGTCTGCTCAGTTTTAAGCAATGCCTTTAGCAGTAAGTAGTGTTTCTGTCCTTCTAAAGAATTTAAGTGTAGTTTAGCTCAGGTTTGGTCTCCACTAACACACACCACTGTGGTGTACACCCTGGACGGGTCGCCAGACTATTGCAGGGCTAACGTGTAGAGACAGACAACCATTCACACCTATGGAAAATTTAGAGTCACCAATCAACCAATCCCAGCCTGCATACATTTGGACTGTGGGAGGAAGCTGGAGTACCCAGAGAAAACCCATGCACCCATGCTGACACGGGGAGAAGTTGAGATTGAACCAGGAATCCTCTTGCTGTGAGGCGACAGTGCTAACCACTACACAACCGTGCGGCCCAAGCTTTAACATGATCATGATGATCATAATTGTCTAGTAGATAAATGTCTTCATTTAAATTTATTCAAAGTTTCTATGCCACAGCTGCTTTTTTAGCCTAAAACTGTTTACCAGTTGTCAAACCAAGGCCTAGTAAATCTCAGACAAAAATGTTCATCATCAGATTAAGTCTTGCCAAAAACTGATTTTTAAGTCTTTTTCAGTCTAATATGAAAGGAAGTGTGTTTGGGAACTCCACAGTACTTTGCCTTTCAAAGCTTCATGACAGTTGGATAAAAACAAAGAAATGCTTGACATAATTTACAGTCCACCTTATCCTGTTTGTGAGTTTAAAAGCTACACACCGCAGCGACCACATGTTTTTGTGATTTGTAGACAACGGGACCCATTCAGATTTCAATTAAAAGTCATAGGTGAGCAGGAAATATTCAGCTACCAGCATGCAATCTGAATGCATTAATTACAATAATTGGCTTGCTCTTGACTTTCATAAGACAGCTTGATGACAGCATCATATTGCAGTAAATACTTTGAACATTCCTGCAGTTCAGTCACCTCAGGTCAATTTTTAGCAGCATTTTGGCTGTGACAAAGTTGGCAGCAAAGACACAAACAGGAAGTGAGTTCTTTCTCATAATTGCTCAGTGGGTAGGCAAGTTCTAATTGTACCCATCTGAGGCATACATGGTTTGACACATTGTTGCTGGAGCAGCTGCTTGCAGTTATGTTTTTGCTTTATTCTTTATCTAAATCATTCACATTGTTTGACAAATTTTCATTTGTCTTTTGCCTTTGGTTTTTCCTGGTGTTAGTTCAGCTTGTGGGAGATTGTAGATATTGTCACACACAGTAAAATTATCCACACAGTAAAATGATGACATCCAACCTAGGACTAATGTGTTCCAGCCGACAGACCATTTCTCTGACATTTTCAACATTTTACTTGGACTTGTCTTGTTCTTGCCCACCACTGCATGTTGTTGACCTTTTCTAACCTTTTGGAAACTTTTTAAAGTTGCATTTTTCTCCTTTTTGTTCCCATTTGTGTAAATCATTTTATTAGTCATTAGTCATTTTTATGTCATGTTATACAATCCCAGATGACATTAGGTGAGAGTTGGGGTACACCCTGAACAAGTCGCCAGTCTAAAAGAGGGTGTATTCATAGAGACAGACAACCATTCACACCCATGCAGGCAATTTAGAGTCAGCAATTAACCTGCATGTCTTTGGACTGTGGGATGAAGCCAGAGAAGACCCAAAGAAAACCAACACTGACACTCTTCTTGGTTTTCAGAAATTAATTTTCAAATGTTCTTAAAGAGTCTTGCCAGAGGTTCAAGGATCCAACAGGAGTTGTAGCAAATTCAAGAGCTGTAGCCTCTATCCTCTAGACCCAACAGCCATTGTCACAGGGTCATGTCGCCTGGGCTGCTGTGTGGGACCTTCATAACCATCTCAACTAATCCCATCGGAATCTTCCTGGGATGCACCTGATACTACCCACCCCCTTTTGCCAGTTTTTCTCATACTGAGTCCACCTACCATAACACCCTATCCCCAGAATCAACCTAAGCCCACCTGCTGCATCCAATCCTCAGACTCCACCTGCCCTTCTACATCCCAATCCCTACCCCACACATCCTGTGGTAGCAACGGGCTGGATAACAGCAGAATTGGCCCACCTCCTGACCAAGATCGACAATGGCAAGGTCAGGAGGAACACCACCAAGGCCCAGGCACTGCTGGTCCAGGAAATTTCCAATGTCATTGAGGGTCAATTTGGCCAGATGAGACAGTGAGCAGCAGTGGGCCAAACACACCAGCCTGGCAGCCAATTGCTCGACCCTGTCTGGCAGCTTTCACTCCAGCCACATAAGGAAGAGTACACCTGCTCTCTGCTCCAGTCACAAAATCATTTCCATTCACCGCACATGAGCCTAAGTGTACAGTTTGCTATAGAAAACTACAAAAACAAAGCACCATGTTTTGGCCACAGAATGGCCACTGTGCCTTAGCGTGCTACCAATTTTTTTTCAAGGTCTTCAGTTCCAACCTTGAGAAGAATGTCTTGTGCATCCCGGGGGAGTTTAGGGACATTGAATCCTAGTGGGCCATTTTCAAAACGTCCATTGTAGAGGCAGCTGCTAGGAAATGTGGTCGGAAAGTCATCAGTGCCTGTTGCAGCAGCAACCTAGAACCCATTAAGAAGGCCATCAAGCTGAAAAAGGAGGCCTTTTGGGCCTGGGTGGCACATGGGTCTCCTGAAGCTGGGTGGCTAGAAGGGCTGTGGCTATGTGGCTGTGGGTAGAGTACTGGGAAGACTATGGAGAAGGATCTTCTTCGCCCGTATCGTTTTGAGCCAGAATACACCGACGAGGAGCTATTTGAAAGGAGGATGCAGAGGGAAAGAGCCGAACAGCTGGCCAGAGAACAAGCGACCACTGCACGTCCACGAATGGGGGCTAACTGGTGGTGTTGTTGTGGACACTGCATGCCACAGACAACAGAAGAGGAGAGCCTTTGCTGCTCAGAATGGGACTTGAGACCAGAGGAAACACGTATTGATGCCCCCCAAAATACGTGTCTCACTACACTGGAAGATTTTTCTGCCATGACAAACCGGGCTGTGGTAGAGACTTTTTTCATGTCCCGAGAGTCAACTGGCAGACGCAGCCGAAGCCAGCAGGACCGAACGGACAACTTTCGATAGAGTAAGTAGCCCATACAAATGCAAAAAGGGTATATTTTCTATGAGTGTTTGCTTTATAAATAAATAACTTGGGTATGATGTCTTTACTTTGTAGTTATGTATGATCTGGAATGCAGACAGCAGACTCAGGCTATTACACAGAAAAAATAATGTAGAAACACGGTTGACAGTTTCATAGATATGAGTTTGGCATTTAGGAAATTCAGTTCAGTGTGGTTTCTGGAGCGAAGTGAGCGCTGCAGACCCGGTGACTGACCCTCCTCAGTTCTTCCATAGGAATATTCGGGTCCATTTTCAGGACAAGTCAGAGCTTTAGTAACTCCGGGTTTTTCAAAGGAAGCCTGTGGAATGTGAACTTTGTCATTTTGTTTGGACAAAGTGGAAAAACGCAATAACGAACCATGTTTGTACCCGTGTAGCTCCTAGCCTAGCGCCGGCGAGACTCAGCTGCGCTCCTGCGGCGCACGTCTATGACGTCATCAAAAGTTACCCATCCTTGTAAAGCCCCGGATGACCATAACAAGGAAGTTGAGCTGACATGGTGATAACACTGGCCATTCATTTATAAAATATCGGTGAAATGAGCGAGTTTTGCAGCAGATAATGTCTAATTTAGGGGCTTCGATGTCTGGCCCCGTCCACTTCTATGGCATGAGAGAAAGCGCCGTCGGATGGATCTAAATTGCTCGAAAACGGCTCCGAGCTCCACCAAAATTGTCTGGGTGAGTCTACGAGCGTATTTATTCCTAAAAATAAGGCCCAGCTGTCAAAAAACCGAACTTGGCCTTTAATGATTAAATCTTACACTACATATCTCATCTGGCAACAGAGGAATACTACCCCTGCGGTCTGCTTAAGCTGCTAGCTCCTTTCCATTGCCAACCCCCTCTTGTGCCTCCCATGGTCCCGATGCCTGCCCTAGTGACACACCATCCCCAACGACCCTGCCTGCTCAGGGATATGACTATCTTCCCCAGGCAGATAATTAAGATATTTTATGATAAATGGCGCTTTTCTAGTCTTCCGACCACTCAAAGCACTTTTTACACTAAAAAGTCACTTTCATCCATGCACACAGTGGTAACTAAGGCTACCATACAAGGTACCACCTGCTACTCAGTTTGAACACACTCATACGCTGATGGCACAGCCATCAGGAGCAACTTGGAGTTCAGTATCTTGTACAAGGATACTTTGACATGCTGAATGGAGGAGCTGGGAATCGACTGCTGATTTTCTGATTAGTGGGCTGCTCTACCTCCTGAGCCACAGCCACCCTCCTGACACAGCTTCCTGAGCCACGGCTGCCCCCCAACAGGTTACAATGTGGTGCCAACACAGACTGTAGTGCAGTTTCTTAAGTTTTTATAAATATTAATAGTAATTGTATTAAGCTCTGGTGCTGCCAAAATTAGGGTGACATGCAGTCAATAATGTGCCTGAACACATCCTGTGTAGTCACAGAGGGCTGAAGCTGCTGCTGCTGTTTCGCAACATGCTGTTCAAGCTGTGCCTCCTGCGTCGACATAGTGTCAGAGCCGCTACTATGGTTGTAAACTGTCAGTTTTGTTGAATTTACAAATATTGGACTTGGTCTTGGACTTTCCTTGGGCTTGGCACAGCTATGGTCCACGCAGTTCTCTCTCGTTGCTGTTGTTTTTTGCTTCATGGAAGGTGTTTGTTTCACTGTGAAACTCCACTGGCTTTTTCAGCGTCGCCAACTGCATCCTGTCACTGCTGCTCGGGTGTAAAAAGGAAAAAAAATCAGAAAGGAGGGGTTGCAGATCCACACAAGCATGAAATAACCAGATATTGTTACCAAATCTCACAAACAATTTCACAAGAAATTTCTCCCACTCAACCTCTTCCAATTTCTGGTACCTACACCTCTCATTTTCTCTCATAGCCTTTGTCTCTACCCATCCATCTCTTGTTCCTCTCCCCACCTCTTCCCTCCTTTCGCTCTCGCTCTTTCTCATCCTCCCCCCTCCTCTGAATTCTCTCTCTCCTCTCCAGGTTGTCCTCCGCCTCCTCCCGTCTTTCTCTCGTTACCGTTTTATAGGCTTGTTAGTTCCACTTGAGATGCCAAATGACAAACAATCTAAACCCAGTGAGCCGCTACCTTGCTGCCCTCATAGAGCTGCAGAGTCTAAACAAACAGGATATGAGCTGAAACACTCACACAGCCCGCCCCCGCCTGCCCACCATAAATCCTCATATAGGATTTGGACACTTAAACACACACATGAGCTGTAACGGCAAACACAAAGTCATTTTTAACCTTTGAATTGACAGTGTGAAGAAGTAGTGAGCAGTGTTAGATCAGCTACTGTTGCTGCGGTGTACTGTACCTTTCATTTTCAAGTTAGATTGATTCCTTATTGCTGAAATAATTTTGAAACGATTTATATTTATTATTTTTCTATCATTTATATTTCCATTAATAAGTATATTTTCTTATTAAGCCAAAGCAACATGGTTTTTCCAGTACTCCATTGTCCACTTTGATTAGGCATTTTCCTCCAAGGTCCAATACTGTTCAGTGGAAACATTTAAGTGCACTTGAGTCTAAGAGTCCAGCATGCTATGTAAAACTACAGAAAAACAGTACAATAATTTGAAGTGTACCACTTACATGCTACCAATTTTCAATCCTGTGTCCTTAGACCTCAAGAACCTTGTGAAATCTTCAACTCCCACTTTGGGAGGAATTGAAGTAGCCAATTGAGTACTTTTAATCACAAATATCTTACTTAACTACATTTCAAGCTGCATTTGTTGCTGAGTAAAAACAAAAGTCATATGAATCAGTACTGATAAAATGTAAGAATGGAACACAAGAAAGAAACAAATCAGCAGCTGCAACAGAGAACAAACTGCAGATGTGTCTGTGGCCACAAGAGGGCAGAGCTCACAGAGGTGACACTGCACTCAGCTGTCACTGTAGTACAGTGATAAATGTATTGTAAATGTTTACACTCAGTGGCCGAGTGTCAAGGGGTGGGAGGGGTGCAAAATGGCAGTTGCATCCGGGCATAGTGTAGTATTTAGTGAACGGTACAAATCTACAACAATGCAATCAAATGAAGTTTATGTCCTTATGGGTTATGATTAGCATTACTGTGCTCCTCAACATAACTTAAAAAGGTTGTATCTACCTTTATTACGGACACATATAATGCTCCACCAGGCAAGCATGCTAAATAACCAAAACTGAACACACCTATGATGTTGCGCGACGTCGGTGCAGACTAGCCTGACTCAGGCTAACATGCTAAAATGCTCACAGGATTGGCCAGCGATGACATCCGTGTTCAGTGAGGAGCTTTTGTCTTCAGTGAGGTGTATAAGGAGTTTCTGCTGTTTTTGACAACATTCTCTGATGGGACTGCATCCAGCTCAACATGCAGGAAAACTTTGAGGAGTGTTATGGAACAGAGAGGCTGAGTTGACAGGTTATATGCTTTGACAATGAAGAAGCAGAGACGTTAAATGTAGAGCACACTCAGGAGGAGGACTTTGCAGTACACAAGGCTCACAAAGTAACAATCAGACAAGTGAGTACAACTAAAAACTCTCTGAATCACTTTGGTTGTTGGTAACGTCAACAACCACTGCTTTGCCAGGATACACTGGGTGTTTGTGCTACATTGTGTATAAAAACTGAGCAGTCTCTCCTTCTCTGTAATGTGTAAGTGGCTGCAGCTGCTGTACAGTTTAATGTTAAGACAGCTCTGTTATCCATCTTGGTAATGATTTTATTCTGCTGTTGATCTCACAAGAAGTGTCAGATTATTTAATTTGTGTGGCTTAATATTGCTTTTTGCAACCGGCAAAAGCCACAGGTATCCATAGACCTTTAATATATTGTCAGTCATTTTTGTCGGTTAATTCTAGTGAGACTGACATGAATGATAATCAGTTGTATGTACAGACTGCAAAGTGCCATCTATAGGAATGGAATTTACTGTTGGTTTGGACTTTATTTTGTTCCACTAGTATATATGTTGACATTTATGCAATTTATTTTGTAGCTAAAAGACCCTCCTAGGCCTTATGTACTTGGGTGGCACAGGGGTCTCCTGAAGCAGCAGATGGGTGCCAGGTGGTTAGAAGGGCTTTGGTTACAATGGTGGCCAAAGCTCAAACCCAAATGTGGGAGGAGTTCTTGAAGGCTATTGAGAAGGACTTTCAGTTGGACTCAAGTTTTGGCAAACCATAAGACGACTCAGAAAAGGGAAAGCAGGGCTTGGCTCAGGCTGTGTTCAGTAAGGGAGAACTGCAGACCCTCCTTCAAAGGGGGTTAGTTAAGGTGGTTTGGGCACCTCATCAGGATGCCTCCTGGAGGCCTTAAGGTTTTCCAGGCATGTCTAGATGGTCGGTAGACCCAGAACAAGCTGTAGGTATTACACTGTATACACAGCTCAAAAACAGCAGGGATATCAATATGTCTATTTAGAAAGAACAAGTGATTGTGATTCAGTTTCACCTGCTTTGGTGCAAATGGAAACGACGACAGGAGCAATGGAGAGGCAAAAGCAAGACAAACCCCAAAAGGAAATGGTTTTATATGTGGTGGCCACAGACAGTTGCTCTCTTCTTATCCTTCCTGACTGATTCTTCTCTAGTTTTGTGTTCTGCTTGTGTCCTTGTCACTACTGGTAGCATGAGGCAGTACCTGCAGCCCAATCAGGTTGCACAGGTAGTCCAGCTCCTCCAGGATGGCACATCCATACATGCAGTCACAAGAAGGTTTGCTGTGTCTCCCAGCACAGTCTCAGGAGCATGGAGGAGACACCAGGAGACTGGCTGTTACACCAGGAGATATGGACAGGGCTGTAGAAAGGCATCAGTCCAGCAATATCTGCTCCTCTGTGTGAGGAGGAACAGGAAGAGCACTGCCAGAGCTCTACAAAATGACCTCCAGCAGACTGGTGTGCATGTTTCTGACCAAACTGTCAGAAGCAGACTCTGTGAGGGTGGCACAGGGACCCAATACCATCTAGTAGGACCTGTGCTCACAGCCCAGCACTGTGCAGCTCGACTGGCATTCGCCACAAGAATTGACAGATCTGCCATTGGCACCCTGTTCTCTTCACAGATGAGAGCAGGTTCACACTGATCACCTGTGACAGGCATAAAAGGGTCTGGAGACGCCGTGGTGAACGTTATGCTGCCTGTAACATCATCCAGCACAACCATTTTGGCAGTGGGTCAGTGATGGTCTGGGGAGGCATATCCATGGAGAGTCACACAGACCTCCATGTCACAGCCAGCGATACCCTGACTGCTGTTAGGTACTGCGATGACATCCTCAGAGCGAATGTCAGACCTTCGCTTACGCTTGTTTCCATTGACTGTTATGTCATTTTATTCTCAACAAATTATACAACGTACATCAATAAAGATTTTTAACTAACATGATTTGTTCATCAAGATCTTGTGTGTGATTTAAGTGTTTCTTGATTTTTTGGGCAGTGTATATCTCATCTTGCCTTTAGTGCCTTGAAATCCCCCACGTGGACTGAAAAAGGTTGCTGGGGATGAAAGAAAGAATGTCCTTTAGCCTTAAATCATTTGGGTGTTTAAGATACATATATATAAGATTTCTTGTTTTAAGTGATTATTTTTGTTTGATGGATGCAATTTATGATGGAGCAATAAGAGTCCAGCCCTCAGCCGGGCATGGTGTAACATGTTTAATATGAAGTATTATAAAAACAAAAAATCTAATCTAAAAACATAAGCACCCATGTGAGCCATAAAAAACCTAGCTCCAACATACAGAGTAGTTCTCCTTTATCAAACATCTGCTGTGACTGTGTTTTTCTGTTGGCTCTGGGCCCTGGTGAGCCACTGTTCCACTGCTATCTGAGCCATCACCACTCGGTGTGTGTGCCTGTGTGTAAGTGTGTGTTGGAAGTGTGTTTGAACAAACATGTCCTTTTGTCAGTGGTTGCCGAGCTAATATTGACCAGCACGCCTGGCGACATGCAGCAGGTCAAATTAAGCACAGTAGCGTCAGTTGCAGAGCACAAAGAGTCAATGACACACCTTATCAGCTGGATGAATTAGCCTCCGTCTGTCAGACTGATCACAACACAAAACACATTGGGTGTCTGGGGGGGTGAACACAAGGTTCACTTCACATATACAAGCTGCAGCATATATATTTGGATCTGCCGTTTGTATTGTATTTTAAAGAATACTCATTTCCCTTTCAGGCGTTTATTTTCTTCCATGATGTACAGATAAGAAGACCTAGAAAAGAGGACCTGACCAAGGACATGTTCTAAGCACTCACTTTTTTCTTGTAGTAACTTGTGAAACAAGAGTACCTGAAAAACTAGGAAATCATCCTAAATTTACCTTTAACATCACACCCAACACCTTCCTACATTAGGGTGTAGATTTACACATCTATTTGCAATACTTGTGAAGTGGCCAGTCTGAGCTCGACCTTGCAGGTGTCACCTGCAATTCAGCTGGTCAAATTTCCGGTTTCTGGTTTTAGAACATTAAGCATGTCACCTGTTTCTGCAGCCAATCGGCTTGTAGTAAATTCCGCTGGTCAAGTCAAAATGACATGTTTGTTTGCTGTGGCATATGCTAAGTCTCCACAGAGCCCTCTGTGTCAGTCCTCACGGTGTGCTGTGTCAGACAGTGGGTTGTTATTATTGTGGTGTATTTCTTATGAATATAGTCCATCTGATGCTTGTTTTGTTTTTGTTATTTTTCATTTCATCACTACTACAAATGCAACTGTAGCCAGTATCTCATTATGACCACCCTCACTCATATTTTAAGAAGCTACAAAATATATTCAGCCACAAAATGAGTCGGGAAATCAGAACAGAAGTACAGAGAGTTGTTGCATAGAGATAATACCCCATCTCATCAAGTTGCATTGGTGTGAACCCGCAGGTCTTTAGAATGTAGCAGAATGGCACATTGCGAGTAGTTGCCTGCTTCAGCTTGTCTCTTTGTGAATCTTTGGTCTGAACTTGGCTTTAATTTGCTGTTAAGAAAATTTAAAAAAAAAAAAAGGTCAATTCTAGGGGCCATATTCTGAGAACACTCTCAGAATACGGCCCCTAACAAAAAATTTAAGTACAGAGTCCTAACTGGCCTGATTAGGAATGATTTAGGAAAGTTCTCGGAGCAGCTCTGAGCAATGGAGGGACAGAAACGTTTACCTTAGTGTGGAGTGGTTGACCCTGTTGATGCGTTCTTTTAACAGATGTGATGTGAGCCAAGGTAAAAATTAATTAATTAATTAATTAATTAATTAATTTAAAAAGAAAATAAAGAGAAGCCAAACACAAATAGCAAGGATTCCAATTTTAGTTTGACTTTGAGGTATTTCATTTGCTGAACCCATTATACCTTTATAATGCATATATTTGCTGTAGAGTGCAAATGAAATAACAAATGGTGATACAGTATCTACAAAATACATCAACAGTCTGGGATATTTTCATTGCAAGAGTATACTTATTACAACAAAATTGTAGTCTACGATTGTTTAGGTGTGCTGTCATGCAGTAACCTCAAAATACTCCAGAAATGTTCTAAACCAATCAAAATGAAACATCTTACCCATGCAGCTCACAATAACCACACAGAGACAAGTGTATTTGCCACTCAGTCATCAGCAGTTTAAACTCCACATGCACGCTCCAAACAACACAAAAGGCTCACAGTTAAAATGTGAGGAAATGATCACAGTGATGAGTCAGTGTTTTTTTATTTACAGTAACTCAAGATGATGTATTGTTTTTAATGTTTTGTAAATGATGCTGACAGACAGTGAGCAGGTGTTTATGGCTATAAGTGTGCAACAGACAGAAGGCAATGAACAGTTCGCAAATATGGTAACTATAATAAAAAGTTATTTTTGAAAGTTTGTGTTGTGACACATAAAGAAAGGTGGTTAAATGTTTGACACAGATAGAGGGAGTAAAATATGAGTAACTCAAATAGTCTGTCTTATTATTATTATTATTATTATTATTATTATTATTGTTATTATAAGACTACAGCTTATTTTACTCTTCATGACAACAATACAGGGGTGAATTTTTATATAACTCACCTGTTAACATGTTATTACGGCTTAAATTTACACATAATTAAAGGTGGGCTGCTTTGAGTGACAAACTGCCAGCAGTGTCAACTGCTTCTCAGTCAGATCCACCCCTTGCTCCTCCATAGCACCAACCTCTCAACAAAATACTGTCACTTCTGGCTCCTCAAAATCCAAGATGGCAATACCTGAATTGCCAGGACTACCCAGGTGCCACAAGCTTCCAGGACCAGCGCTGGGCTTTGAGGCTAGTGGCCAGATGTGGAATTACAACTTCCATGTCCATTACGTGATGCCATGGGGCCCAAAAAGACCTTTTCATCTAGACTGACATTGTGAAGGAGACATCTGTCATTCCGTGGATAACCTTTTTCAAGCGTCACAACCAAAGTTAGAAATTAGCTTCAGCAGCTAGCCAAATGGTGGTAAAAAATGCAAAATGGCTGCAAGATTTGATTCACCCACTGCTCAAAAACACAAAGATAATCTATCAAGTAGCTGGTAGATTTTGGAGTTCACCAACCACAGTGGCAGGTGGACCAAAAAGTTAATTTCCACCCCGTACAACAAAATGACAAATTTCATTATCAAATTTTGATCCTTTCAATCTCATAACATCTTGAAAGACTTGAAGAGCCTCATAATTTTAGATGATTTTTATCCCCATTCAAGTTTGAGAGCTCAACTGGAGCTTAGCTGTCTGGCCGGCGGAGGTTACCTAATCAATCAATCAATCAATCAATCGAACTTTATTTATATAGCGCTTTTCATACATTAAAAATGCAACATAAAGTGCTTCACAAAATTAAAACATACAACAAAAATACTACAAAAACTGAAAACCCGCCCCTCCCGCCCCCACATATAAACACACACTTGGTGCAGAGCCTCCCAGTCCTCCGGACCTGAGGGATCTCCAACACGACACTCCCATGGGCAGACTAGACACACCTCCCAGTGCGGAGGCCCCCCATGAGGAAACACTGGAGCTAAAAGCTAAAAACTAAAAGACTAAAAGGCAATATGATAAGATAAAACAAGTATGAGATAAAATAATGATAAAATGCATAAAAACTAAAGGATTAAAAAAAAAAATTAAGATTTAAACATTAAAATAATATTAATAATAAATAAATAAATAAATGAATGAAGATTTAGAAATAAATCATTTAAAAGCATTAGAGATTACAATAACATATAATAGAAGAATTAAAAGAGTGAGTCTTGAGCCTCCTTTTACAAACATCAACAGTCTCTGCAGTCCTGATGCTCTCCGGCAGGCTGTTCCATAAGTGAGGGCCATAATGGCTGAATGCAGCCTATCCGTAATAGGTTGCTGTAGTGCTGTGTCTCAAATTGCGTACTTCTGTAGACTTAATATTTTGAGTGCATAAGTGCGTTGACACTGAGAAGTATAGAAAAATGCAGTGCACTATGAGTACCTGGATGTTGCACTGAAAACGGTCAAGAAGTTGAGTGTGGAACTATGGACACTTCTCGCCCTCAATGATCGCCATCTTGGCTACGTAGCGGAAGGGGAGGGACGTGTTTTTTGCACCCTGCACCACTATACTGTTGTCAGATATAAGCCAGCAGTATGTTTATTGGGTTAATTTAGCAGTCTAATGATTTGGTACCGCCAACGATAACACGAATGCTAATGCTAGTTTGCTAACTAGCTAATTTGCAGTGGTCATTTCCGGTAAGTACATAACGGCCGTGTTTGGTTTGAGACAATACTACCCTGTCAAAATTCACGCACTACTCCAATGAGTACTGTACATAGTGCACATAGTATACTACATGGAAGTGTACTTAGTCTGTAGTGCCCAAGAAGCAGTCAGCAAGGACTGCAGTATGTGATGGAAGGAATTTGGCATAAACACCATGACTGCATGGAGCCTTGAATCAACAGTTCAGGCTGCTGTTAATAGGTAATTGGTATCTGGGATGTTTTTCAGCACACTTAATTGGCCTAAAAGGTTCTGCACTAAGCTGGTTTAAATCTTATTTATCTGATCGTTTTCAATTTGTTCACGTTCATAATGAATCATCCTTACGTACTAAAGTTTGTTTTGGAGTTCCGCAAGGTTCTGTGCTTGGACCAATCCTATTTATTCTATATATGCTTCCTTTAGGTAACATCATTAGAAATCACTCTATAAATTTCCATTGTTATGCGGATGATACACAGTTGTATTTATCGATGAAGCCAGAAGAAAGGGATCAATTAACTAAACTTCATAATTGTCTTAAAGACATAAAAACCTGGATGAGCACCAATTTCCTGATGTTAAATTCAAACACAACTGAAGTAATTGTTCTTGTCCCCAAACAACTCAGAGACTCTTTATCTGATGACATAGTTTCTCTCGATGGCATTGCTCTGGCCTCTACCACTACCGTAAGAAACCTCGGAGTAACATTTGATCAAGATCTGTCTTTCAATTCTCATTTAAAACAAACCTCACGGACTGCATTTTTTCATCTGCGTAATATTGCGAAAATTAGGCCTATCTTGACCCAAAGAGATGCAGAAAAATTGGTCCACGCTTTTGTTACCTCGAGGCTGGATTACTGTAACTCTACTATCAGGTAGCTCTAGTAAATCATTAAAAACTCTTCAGCTAATTCAGAATGCAGCAGCACGTGTACTAACAGGAACTATGAAACGAGATCATATTTCTCCTGTTTTAGCTTCTCTGCACTGGCTCCCTGTAAAATCCAGAATTGAATTTAAAATCCTACTGTTAACTTATAAAGCTCTAAATGGTCAAGCTCCATCATATCTTAGAGAGCTCATAGTGCCTTATTATCCCACCAGAACTCTGCGCTCTGAGAACGCAGGGTTACTCGTGGTCCCTAAAGTCTCCAAAAGTAGATCAGGAGCCAGAGCCTTCAGCTATCAGGCTCCTCTCCTGTGGAATCATCTTCCTGCTACGGTCCGGGAGGCAGACACTGTCTCCACATTTAAGACTAGACTTAAGACCTTCCTCTTTGATAAAGCTTATAGTTAGGGCTGGCTCAGGCTTGCCTTGTACCAGCCCCTAGTTAGGCTGACTTAGGCCTAGTCTGCCGGAGGACCACCTATAATACACCGGGCACCTTCTCTCTCTCTCTCTCTCTCTCTCTCTCGTATCCTATTACTGTATCTTTTTTTACTCGGCCATTCTGGATGTCACTAACTCGGTTTCTTCTCCGGAGCCTTTGTGCTCCACTGTCTCTCAGGTTAACTCATATTGCAGCGGTGCCTGGATAGCGTGACGTGTGTGGTTGTGCTGCTGCCGTGGTCCTGCCAGATGCCTCCTGCTGCTGCTGCTGCCATCATTAATCATTAGTCATACTTCTACTGCTATTATAGACATATGATATTATCATACATGTATACTGCCTGATACTAATATATACTTTCAACATATTGTACCACAGTAGCCAGAACTATAACGACAGTATTATTACTTTCATGAATGTGGTTGTAAGCTACTGTCATTACCGAGGATGTCATACAGATTACTGTATTGTGTCATACAGATTACTGTTAATTTGTTATGCTGATCTGTTCTGTACGACATCTACTGCACGTCTGTCCGTCCTGGAAGAGGGATCCCTCCTCAGTTGCTCTTCCTGAGGTTTCTACCATTTTTTTTTCCCCCGTTAAAGGGGTTTTTTTGGGGAGTTTTTTCCTTATCCGCTGTGAGGGTCTTAAGGACAGAGGGATGTCGTATGCTGTAAAGCCCTGTGAGGCAAATTGTATTTGTGATATTGGGCTTTATAAATAAAATTGATTGATTGATTGATTGACTTTGGGCCCTTTAGCACCAACTGAGCATGGCTTAATTGCCACAGCCTACGTAGATATTGTTACTGACTACGTCCATCCCTTTATGACCACAGTGTACCTATCTTACAATGGCTAGTTCCAGCAGGATAACACACCATGTCACAAAGCTCAACTAATCTCCAGCTGGTTTCTTGAATATGACAATGTGTTCTCAATACTCAGATGGCATCCTTAGTCCAGGATTAGGGCAGATGTAAGAGGCAAAAGGAGGGCCCGTCCATGTGCTAGCAAGGTGTGCCTGGTAATATGATGGGTGATCATCATCAAATGTAGTGCATCCCAGCCAACACAGAAGTCTAACCAGCATCAGTGTATTTATGATTTATAAAGATAATATATCAGCCTTTATAGGAAAACAAAGATTATGTGTGAGACAATAGCTGCTTCCTGTGATGTTTGCTGGATCTCCTCAAATTAGCCCCTAAATTAGCTGTAAAATGAACCATAACAGGATGATGTGAAAAAATTAGAAACTAGCTGGGATGTCATGTGGTGCTAACATTTAAAAAAACAACAACAAACTCCCTTGACATCAAAATGCACACTGCGCTGTAGGCTTAGTATGCATATTCACAACAAGTCCCTTGAGTGGATTTATTGAGCTTATTATTGTTGCTAATTGAACAGAACAGTTTCAGCAAGACGTGTCTGGATACAGAGAGGCAAACAAATGTGAGGCGGGTGGCTGAAGGTAGAAGGATCTTTGAAAATCAAAGCAGCAAAGGGAAGTGGAAATACAATTAAGGTGCTGTGGGAAATTCACACTGTGAAGTACAAAATAAATACTCTTTGTTATATTGATTAGTGAGATAACGAAAATAGGAGACAATATGTTTTGTTATTTTCTAAGTAGACTTTGATTTATGCACTGGCCGAGTATTCCTGACATCAGTAATAAAAGGAAAACTAAAATACCCAGGTTGTGTTAATGTGCACAACCTTATAACTGCTGCTGCTGTAGCCTAATTGTATTTTAAAAGATTTAATTAATTACATTACAAAGGAAACAAAAGCCAATTTACCTTTTCCTGAAACCAACTGGAGGGTTCCTAATTAGATCAGTGAAACCGAGGAATTCACTGGAATGTCTCTGTTCTGTGTATTTAAAGCTGAGGGTCACTATGTATAACACTTTAAAGACAAGACGGCTGAGTTTCTAAAGCAGCAGGAATAAACAACGTGTTCCAAATGCTTCTCACAGCAAAGCATGCTGTGTTACTGCATAAACACAGCTGCATATTTGCTGGAGAAGTATTTTAAAGTGCTATCTGAAAATCCTGTGGGCACCATCTGTACCTTCTGCTCAGTGAGCTAAATGAGACCTGGTAATGTAAATGCTTTATAAACACAGTGACCATCTCCTTCATATTATGACAGAATTGTCAGACATTTCTCTTCTTCATTTCTCATTTTAATAAACATGCAAAAGCAATTAAAGCTGTTAGAGCATGTAAATAACTTGAGAATAAGAAAATATTGTGTCTGCTTATTCCAACTCTTGTATAATGCATTCTGTATTGTCAGGCAGCAACATAGTCTCTGCACATAACACCATATTTTCAATGGCTGCACCCTTCTGTCAAGTGGCACTCTCCTATATCTCGTAATTGACTAGAAAAAAAGACCAAGTCCTTTTATCTTTTTCATTTGTTTGAATAATACTTGGCCGTCAACCATGGGGTTGTAAGGTGGTGGCTTCTGGGACTTTAGCCCTGAAAGTTTTCCTCAAACAACCCGGTCTCATGCCGAAGTCGTCAAATACCGGCTCTTCTGGCATCAGACGCCAACAAAAAAAAGTCGTCTTTTCACATCGCCATGAAACACGGCTGGTCACCGTTAATGCGTAACAGCACCCGGCGGCATCAGGGGACACGCGGCCTGACAACAATTTAAATTAAGAGGGGTATTAAAAACTCAAAGTACATGTCAAATAAAATTTCTCCAAACATGGGTTCTGTCATTTTAGGTAGTTCTTATCATGCTTGTGTATGTTTAAGTGTCAATTTTCTCCGATTAGTTTGTTTTTAATTTGCTATTTGATGCTATAAACATATTTTGGTACTTCCATTCAACGACAGTGTGCATTTGTATATTTGCTAAATATTTAGTTTCACCAAGCACATTTAGATTTAAAATTTAACATTTAGATGTAGATTTAACATTTAACAGTTAGATTAAGATTTAACATTTGGATTTAGGTTTAACATTTAGATGGAACATTTAACAGTTAGATTAAGATTTGACATTTAGATTTAACATTTAACGTTTAGATTAAGATTTAACATTTAGGTTTAACATTTAATATTTTGATTTCAAATATTGCTGTAAATGTGGTATAAAAAAAAATCACACCACTTTTTTAAATGTTGTTTGAAGCTAAATGTGGCAGTATGTTGCTGTTAATTTCAGTGCGAGCCACTTTACAAACGGCACCCCATATGCTATATTTAGAATATTTTCAGTGCTTTACCTTGCTGTCAGACAGCCCTCTCTGAAGGGGAATTGAAGCCATAATCTCAAAGCTACCAGACCCTATTGACAAAAACAGTGATTTGCTAGTCTACCACCGCCTCAGTTGGTTAATGTGTAAAGCAGAGAAACAGCACAGCAGTACATTGTTTAGCTTCCATGCTAGTAGATTTGGTCCATCAATAATAACAAAGCAACACAGCACATGAAAAAAGCACAGCAGAAATGTCAGATAGGTCAGACCCCCGTGTTTAAATTAATATATCAGCAACAGCTGAAAATGACCATGAGGTGTGCTGTTTTTTCCACTCTGTAATTTAAATTAGTTGACAGTTGTCTAGTGACTGTTGTTGTTAGCGTAACGTTGCAGGTGATTCAGCCTACTCCCTTAAAATACTTATTATAATTGAGTAAATTTTGCTAGCTAACTAAAGAGATGACTTTATACAATGTAATGTGTCTGTAAAGATTGTGAAAGTCCCCCAGATGCATCTTTTAACCAGAACCAGATTGATCCTGCCTTGTATCAACAGTTCAGGCTGCTGGTGATGGTTTAATGGTGTCTGGGACATTTTCTTGGCACACTTTGGGCCCTTTAGCACCAACTGAGCATCGTTTGAACACCACAGCTTACATGGGTATTGTTACTGGCCACATCCATCCCTTTATGACCACAGTTATATCTTATAATGGCCAGTCCCAGCAGGATAACACACCATGTCACAAAGCTCAAATAATCTCCGGCTGGTTTCTTGAATATGACAATGAGTTCTGATTATCGCAGACCACATTTACTTGTTGGAGTCCTTTGATTTGCAATTACAGCCACCCAGATTTTTATAGCACGGCTAATAATGTAGCAGGTTTGTCAGCTCAGCATTCATTCTGTGATCTCTACTCCAGCATAGTTTCACAAAAAAAGGTGTCATGATTAGTAATGTTGTTCATGCCAAATCCCAACTCTACCTATGTTATATAACTTAAAAATAGTAACATCAGAGAGTTTTTGCCTCTTTTTAGTTGGCAGGGGTGAAAATGAGTCATCCTTAACATTTGTTGAGTTCTGGTTTCAGAATGATGAAGACAGTTGGAGAACAATTAGATACAGAAATAGGATGTAGGCCCTACAGGATGGTTTCTTTCCTTGGCAACCTTTGATAGTTGTTGTTTCTTTTTCATGAAGTACACATTTTTAGGCATTCTATTTTTTCAAATAGCTTGAAAACTGCTGCAAATGGGAAAAAAAGTCTCCCTGGGGGAGCATGCCCCTAGAGCCCCTTAGGTTTGACCAGAGACACAAGTGTTTACAATGTCTGGCTCCGGCCCTGCTCTGACTTAAAGACTTTTTTTAAAAGCAGCAATGAAACAAAGAGAAATATGTGTCATTTCTGGTGATCTTTAGACCACAACTCCGGTTACCTTTAAACTAAGGTGAGTTCTAAACCTTAAAATCATCCAAAACAAAGTTATAGTTAAGTGCAATGTGTAGGCTTTAGGGGCATATATGGAATATAATGTAACAACTATGTTTTCTTCAGTGTTCAATCACCTGAAAATAAGAATTGTTGTGTTTCACTACCTTTGAATGGGCAGGTTATATATCTACTATATATCTACTTTTTTATGGAGATTGCCATATTGCACCATCATGTTTCTACAGTAGCCCAGAACAGACAAACCAAACACTGGCTGTAGACAGGGTCTTTCACCTTTTTGCGTTTTCACATCAGCCACCACAGTTAGAGGCCAAACTGTGACAAGCAGAGTAAGAAAAACACTGATTTGTAATGTGAAACTGCTTTATTTGGTGTTTTTATAGGTTTGTTTTTGTTTTGTTTTTTTTTTATTAGAGGGAGAGACCCCTGGGGGAAATTTGGTTCATGGTTAAAACCTCCTAAATGTCTGGATGGAAAATAAGGTGACTCCACATTAAACTATCAGAGAAAACAAAAAGGTGAGCACGCAATGGCATGTGGTGGGCAAGCCACCCTCCTCCAACATGCTATACTGCATCGGAGAAACACAGATTTGTAACGTGAAACTGTTTCATTCAGTGTTTTCACTAGTTTAAATCATCCAGTGCCTTTGTTTTGAAGAGGGGACCTCTGTGGAGGACTCAGCTCCCAGTAAAAACCTCCTGGACAATAAACACTGATTCTAACCTAGAGAAGTTTCAGCTGGTAGCAGTCGGCAGTCCTCACTGCTAGACGCCACTAAATCCCCCTAAATCGTACTACACACTGGACCTTTAAAAAGAACGAGAGAAGAACCAATTCATACACATCACATAAGCGTTACAGCAAAAAAGTTACATGGGAGAAAATGTCTTAATTTCTTAGACGACTTTGAAGGCGCACATATCAATTTTTGTACATAAACAATGGGTCAAATGACTTTGGGTAATGTGGAAATGGTTACTTGTAATGCCTAGTTGCTCAGTTACATATCCAGCACTCCAGCAACATTATCATTCGCTTGGAGTCTAATATTCTCTCTTTTATCTGTTCTTGGACTCTAATGACTCCTGCTGTTTGCTGCTGAGCAGTAACAGTGGGTTTGTAGAGCTTTTCTACTCAAACCAGCTGCTGCTGGAAACCAGGATGATGACAGTGAACCAGAACAGTAAAGTTGCAGCTGGACAGATAAAAAATAAACTGAAAACCTGAGGAAAGCTGCGGATTCAGCTGATGGTTCTCTGTAGGTTCCTCACTGAGAACGCAATTTACATTGTCTTCACATTGTCATGATACATTGTTATTATAAAAATAACAATTAAAGCTACTTCAAAGTCAGGTCTACCTTTTATATCAACTGAAAAACACAGTTTAAGAGGTTCTCGTAGTGATAGCCGGCTCACATGTTCAGCTTCACTCAGAAATATGTTACATTATAGAAGCTGTTTCACTGCCTGCTAGTGAACCCAGTCAAACCCATTCAGACACCCACAATTCCTCACAGCACAAAGCTTTCTTTCATTAACAAATGCTTTAAAGACAGATAACAGAGTTTAGCTGGGAAAAAAAGATGGAAGGCATGCAGGGCTGGGCCTCCTGACATCAAGGTCCCTTCATTAGCGAGCAGCTGCTGAACTGCAGTCAGATGACTCAAGTTGATTTCAAAGTCTTTAAAGAGTTGTCGCAGCCGGGCTCTGGCGCGTGTGTATCGGAGGGGAATGAGGATTGAAAAGTGATGGAGAGTGACAGCCGACAGATTGCCGGCGCTCGCAGCTTGCCCTCAGGTGAGACTGGGGAAGACAGATCACCCCTGCTGATGTTTAGGCGAGAGAGACGGAGAGCACAGCTGTGTGTGTGTGTAGGGGGGGGGTTAGAGAAAGAGAGGGAGAGAGGGAGAGAGAGAGAGAGCAAGAGAATGAGCGTACAGTATAAGCATGTACACACACACACACACACACACACACACACACACACACACACACACACACACACACACACACACCCTATCTTAAGTGCATACATGGCGGATCGTGTGTTTGTGATGGTTTTGGCCTGTGTGTGTGTGTGTGTTTGCACAAGGGTGTGTGTGTCAGAGAGGGCCCCGCGGCTGATGATCTGCTGTCGCTAAGCAGCTGACACTTCTTAGCGACAGACTGACAGATTTTCACAAACTAATTTGACTCTGAGGAAGACGACACGAGACGCTCATGAAACTTTTCACTTCCTGCCAGTGGAGAATATACTGCAGTGCTCATGAAGATGATGAAGAGCTAATTCCAAGAACTCAAACAAAGAAACACAAAGAAAGAGAGTGACAGTGGAGGAGTTGTTCTTTGCAGACAGAGGAGGTGACAGGGTGAGAGAAGGTTAGATCACCTGCAGACATGGCCGCTCTGTCTGTCATGAATAACCTGATCAAAACCTTTGTGACTAACAACACAGCTTCCTGTCTCTTTCAATGGATGTGATACAACTTTTTCAAAGGTTCACACTTAAACTACTATTAACTCCATGTCCTTATTATGGGAAAATAAAGTATAAAAAATAAAGTTAGTGATCTTCTGCGTTTCAGCAGCAGGAAAGTGCTTGACCCCGTTGTTTGTGTCTCAAATTATGTTATGAAAAAATGTCATTATGAGTATCTGGATGGTGTATTCATTATGGTAAAAAGTCGAGTGTGGAATGCTGGACACCTCTCACCCTCAATGGCTGCCATCTTGGCCATGTAGCTGAAGGGAAGAGACTACCAAATTTGTGAAAATGCTGTCCTGGGAAGCTGCAACAGTGGTGATCAACTTTGTGACTAAACAACGGCTACATAAATTGTCCACCATACCTACAAATCAGTCCATGATCAGCACCCTTTACCCCTTGGTCCAAAACATAGACTGTACAGAAAGATGACTGACATCACATGAACATCTCAATCACCCTCTGGTAGCTTGCTGCAGTACAGGTAACAAACCCCGCCCCCTCTATGTTAGTGGATGGGACAGTTTACAAGGTCAAAGTACACATCAAATAAATTTCTCCTAAAGATGCTATCTGTGTTTTTGGGTTGTTCTAATCAAGCTGCTGTTTGTTTAAGGTTTTTTTCTGCTAAGTTTGGTTTTAATTAAAGGGGACCGAATTTCATGGTTGACAGCTGTGTGTACCAATCAGTGTGTTTGCGATCAGTGGCGCTGCTCACGATTGGTTGGATGGATGTTTGGGCAAGAACTTGATACCACGGAGAAGGCTAACAGTAAGTAAACATCAAGGAGAAGAATGAGAACCAGCTCAACTAGCGTCCTGTTAGCCATTGTACAATTTGGCTAAATCCTGGACCTGATTTGACGGAGCAGAGGACTCTGGTGAGGACGGAGAGGAGGCGTATACTTACTTACAGTACACAAGTTAAAGAGCTGATGGGATCACATTTCACTGGAGTTGTACGTTGAGTTATTCCCAGGTGACAAATAAATGATTGATTGATTGATTGATCCAAATGACGTCACCAGCACAAGATGGCAGGGGCTGTATCCAGGATATTTTAGCTTCATTTTTGTAAAGTGGGTTCAACTTCCTGTCTACACAGGAAGTGGTAGTGTGTTCTGTTTTTAAGCTTGACATCTGCTGCTTTTGATCACCTTCACCGACATTTTATCAAATATCTGAGCAGTTCTTTAACGTAACCACAGCTGGTGGCTGATCACTGTTTATGTCAGAGCTAATTAGTATGTCATTTCTTTCGCACAGGTCCGGGATCAGCTGGTCATGTTACTGTTACAATTTGTGTTTTATTATACGTTTATAGCACTGTGATATCAGAATTAATCTGAGCTGAGTTTAAAATGTGTGCTTATATTTCTACATCCAAACCATGAAAACTATTTTTTGTTACACTGTTACACAGAATCCAGTTTTCCATTACATAGCCTTATTAGAATAAACATTCTGTTACATAGTTGGGTGAAAAGATGTGTTATCATTCATTTGAATCAGATTGAAAGTTCAATTCAATTCAATTCAATTTTATTTATAAAGCTCAATATCACAAATAATAATTTGCCTCAGAGGGCTTTAAAGGTCAGGGTACCTTCAGGCAGGCGGAAGTAACTTCAAAATAAAAGACAGGAAGGTAAGATTGCCTATAAAGCTTATAAATATCCTATGAAACTTTCCCATGTATCTTTTATATCTACTTACACCTGATGTTTTGCGCATTTTGAAAAGCTGCCTGCCATTGGTGTGAGGAACTTTTTATTCATAAAAACAGAAATAAAATGTTATGACAGCAAATTTTATGGCTACAGTAAAACTTGTTGTTCAACTATAATGTTGCTGTTCAGAGACTAATAAGGGAAATCATAATGCATATTGTTCCCATGAAGGACGTAGAGGGATTCCCTCAAAGTTTGTGTTTTGATATTCATTCGCCGAATTGTTTGCAATGAAGTGCAATAAAGTAATTGAGGATATAATAAATTATTGTGTGTGCTGCGTTGTTACTGTTAATAACACGGGGTTTCTCCATAAAGCCTGATTTATGGTCTTGCTTTGAATCAACAACGTTGCTACGTCGTAGGGTACGTGGCTTACGCATGTAATAGAAACATCATGAATTGTTCATGTAGGCCTACCAATATGAAAATATATTCATATATCCATATACATACATACATCAGCTCAACATAACTCACACCACATCTTTTTCATCCCTACATGACAATTATTGCTTTACAACCTTTTCTAAACTGAATCATGTTTGAATAATGTTTTTGTTCACGGAGAATAACATCCAATGCACAATGTAAGAGCCATTGTCAAGTCCCAATTTCGTTTAAATATCCCCGCGTACTTGGACACTTAATACATGCTTGAATACTATAGGCAAATGTACGTTCTGCGTGGCAAAACGTCACCAAAGTGTGTGCGTAACCAAGCGCACTCAGCCAAGTGTGGAAAAATGGGACAGCCCCTTCATCATGCACTTGACAAGAGAATCTGGCAATCTGATGTTTCACAGCAAGAGAATACACATCTACCCGGACCTTACAGCTGATTTGGTCACACCTGCGGGATGCAAATGTGAGGTATGGGTTAGCCTACTATTTCCTTGCAAGCTGATTGTAACATTTGCCAACAAAACTATGTCCCTCACGGACCACAAGGAGGCGATGGTGTACTACAACCAGGTGGTCAAACCAACTCTACGTCCTGGGCACAGCAAATGACTAACACCTTCATCTGAACAATAGTCTACTATGTGGGAAATGTAATAACTATACAACCAACCTTTGATTAAATCGGCGGGGGGCGTTCTCACAAGAAAGACATCTTCTATTCTCAATGCATGAACAGCTCAAATCTGGATGGGTAGGAAAAGTGTTTCATTCCGCTTTTACTTCCAATTCTAGAGGTGTTGCAATTCTCATCAGGCAGAATGTACCATTTGTCCCTGAAGAAGTAAAGTCTGACATAAATGGTAGATTTATTTTTGTCAGGGGTCTCCTTGATCAGATTGAAATCATTTTACTAAATTGTTATTGCCCTAATTATGATGACCCAAAAGTAATTAATGATCTCACATTGATGGTCATACAATTGAAGATCCCCATCTTTAGGGGGGGCGATTTCAATTGTATTTTGGATGCAAATTTGGGCAGATCCTCTATTACTAATTATTCGCTGTCTAATATGTCTATTGCTTTGGCTTATAATACTCAGGAATTGAGCCTTCATGAGATTTGGAGAACTATTCACCCTAATGACAGGAACTTTCCATTTTACTCCCCTGTGCACAATTCTTACTCAAGAATTGATTTTTTCTTTGTCTCATTAGCGTTTGTTTTCAAAATATCAAAAAGTGTTTACTTGGCAAGAATACTATCAGATCATTCTGCACTATTGTTTTTAATTGATTTTGATGGACCTCCTGCATCATTTAAAGCAGCTGTGCGGAACTTTTCGTTTTCATTGATTATAGCGCCCCTTTGGTCGAAGCAGTATGACACCCACAGCCTGGTGTCGTAAAGCCGGCAGTTATTGCATGCTTTTGTTTTGGAGAGCGAGAGGATTAACTAACGTCAGGTCAGTCCAAGTAAATAGTGGAAACAGCAAAATTACTCAGCAAATTCTCCTGTCATGTTTCTGTTCTGATCTAATCTAATCTGTTGTGTATTTTGAGCTACTAAGGCTACCGTAGAGTGTGAGCCTCAAGTTATTCTGGGTAATGTAGTAACGAACTAGGGACAGTTTTATTAGACATTAGACAACATTGTTGGCCAACCAGCAGTTCATTGAATTTGTAAATGCCCATTTAGATACTTAAGCTGCTGTGCATCAGGGCTCAACAGTATGCCCTTTCATAGTATGGGACATGTTGAAAGCCTACATTAGAGGGATCATTATATCATTTTCTTCTTCCCTTAAATCTAAATTCAAAGATGAATTACAGCATATTGAACAAGAAAATAGAAAATTGGAGAAACTTCACTATCTATCCAAAGATCCTGCTATACTTTGCCAGCTTGATAATCTAAAAATGAAATATAATAATATAAACACACGTTCTATCGAACTGACTATTTTAAAAACAAAACAAAAGTTTGTAGAACAAGGCAAAATGGCAGGGAAATTATTGGCATGGCAAATAAAGAAAGAATCGGAAGATGGGGCTGTTTTGCAGATTGAGGGGGCTGATGGTGGTGTAACAATGGATTCAGCTCAAATTAATGAGACATTAGTGGTTTATATAAATCTAATTGTTATTGTAGTGAGGAAACTCTTAGCTCCTTTTTGAAAGATATCTCTTTACCTTCCCTGACACATGAGAATAGATCAAATTTAAGGTAAAAAGGTATAACTTACACACTTTTTACACTTTTTACAATATAAGACCAGTTTGGAGACCTATCTGGTTACAAAATCAATTGGTCAAAAACTGAGATCATGCCTATTTATAAATTTGTTGATTTCATTCTTAAACATGCAAGATTAATTTGAAATGGTCCCCAGACTATATGAAATATTTGGGTATATACATTTCCAGCAATATAGAAAATGTTTATCAACTTAATTACTTCCCACTCATTGATAAGGTTACAAATGACTTGAAAAGAATGAACTTACTTCCTATCTCCTCTATGGGTAGAATTAATATAATTAATATAATTAAGATGTCTATATTACCCAAATTTCTATTTTTATGTCAAAACCTTCCATATGCCCCGCCATTGTTTTTTTTGTTTGTTTGTTTGTTTGTTTGTTTTAATGCAGAGCATCTTTTCCTTTTTTGTTTGGGAGAACAAATGATCAAGGATTAGCTGACTGGTTTTACAGCTCCCATATAATGCTGGTGGTTTAAATTTACCAAATCTTAAATTTTACTTTCTTTCAGCTCAGCTTGCCCAGATTAAACAATGGTTCCTTAGTCCAGTAAGTGCAGGGGCAAGAGTGGAGTCCTATGATGTTCGCCCTTATGAACTGAAATACTTGCCTTACATAGGTTTACAAGAGGTTAAGAAAATTACTAAGAACCCGAAATACATTAATAGTTTACAAATATGGAAGAGCACCCATAAACTTATTAGTTATAATGAGCATCTCTCCCCCTGTACTCCCATATGGAGAAACCCAAATTTTGCACCCTGTTTTGATGATACATTTAGGTCATGGTACGACAAAGGGATAAGGGAAATAACAAATCTTTTTGATAATGGTATATTTGTCTGTTTTTCTCAGTTACAATCAAAATATAATTTACCTTGTACTCATTTATTTAGGTTTTTCCAAATTCATAATATAATACAGACAAGTCAAGACACTCAAGGAACCTACACCCTTCAAAATAGAAGACATCATTTATAAGGACGGAAGAACTCTTAAATGTACCTCTAAAGTATACAAATCTCTATTAGAAAGCTCGTCTACAAGCACAGAGGTTACTAGATGTATATGGGAGAAGGATTTAGAGATCAGTGTAAGTAAAGAGGACTGGTCTTTCACTATACTCTTCTTCACTCCACTCTACTATACTCTGCTCCACTATACTCTTCTTCACTCTACTCTACTATACTCTGCTCCACTTTACTCTTCTTCACTCTACTATGCTCTGCTCTACTATACTCTGCTCTACTTTACTCTTCTTCACTCTACTATGCTCTGCTCTACTATACTCTGCTCTACTTTACTCTTCTTTACTCTACTATGCTCTGCTCTACTCTACTATACTCTGCTCCACTATACACTTCTTCACTCTACTCTACTATACTCTGCTCTACTTTGCTCTACTCTGCTCTACTCTACTATAGTCCGCTCCACTATACTCTTCTTCACTCTACTATGCTCTGCTCTACTTTGCTCTACTCTGCTCTACTCTATGATACTCTGCTCCACTGACTTAAAAGGACACAATATTTCCACAGAGAGACACTAAATGACCTCAGAAAGACAAAATATTGCCTGAAAGAGACATAAAATTACTAAAATAACATCAAATAGCTCTAAAATACACAAAATTACTTTTGAGACACACAAAATTACATCAGAGAGACAAAATTGACCTCATAGAGACACAACATGACCTCTGAGAGACACAAAATGACTATAATGATGTAAATTGACAGACTCAAGATTGCCTCAAAGTCACAAAAAATAACTACAATGACACAAATTGACCTCAAAGAGACACAAAATGGCCTAAAAAAAAAAGCCAAAATGGCAAAAAAAATTAGAAAATGATCCGAAAGAGAAAATTTCCTCAGCCAGACTTAAAAATACACAACATGACCTCAAAGAGACACAGATGACCTTAAGGGACACACAACGGCCAACAGATATAAAACAACCAAAAACGACACAAAATGACCTGAGAGACACACAAGATGACCTCAGATAGACGCAAACTACAAAAGAGGCAAAACCAGCACAAACTCTGTGTGTCTGACCCTGTGTAGGAGAGCTGGTGGGGCCTTTTGCATATCTGTGCCCAGGGGCCCATTGTCTCATAATCTGCCCATGCATACAGAGGACATAGCTGTCTTTTACAGAGGGACATTTTTGCCACATTTTCAACAACATGCCAATTTTAAGCTCTCTTGCTGAATGAGGAAAAGCCAGTGCCATATCAACATTTTTTTTCTAGAAAAATCTCCTTGATACACACCTCTCTGTTACGCTCACGGTATCATAAAATAATATTTAAAAGACGTTTTGTGTAAAATACTGAAAAACATCCTTAATATTGAGAAAAGGGTTGAATTATGAGCATATTCAAATCATAAGGCTTCAATGCTTGTGTCACTGCTTGCAGCACTGATGGCCTGTATCACCAAGAAGTTCAAAAATACACAAGACATATTTTTATTAGCATGTTTATGCTGGGCTGTTTGTTGGACAGATAAAAAAGATAGTTGGTAAACCAAAGACAGTAGCTTTTACTTATTTAAACTTGGTAACAGTCAAACGTCAGTCCACTTTGATTCATTTACACTAAAATAATACTGATGTAGGCAAAATATGGCCAATATTGCTCATACTTTGCCTAGATCAACACATTGTTTGTAAGGTCTCAGCGGTAAATTACACAGAAAACAACATGGGCTTTTAAAAAGTGTCAAAATCTCTCGTCTACCTTGAAAGAGTCCGTTTGTGAGTCACAGCAGGTCTTAAGAAGAGGTCCAGGAGCAAAAGGTCTCAGTTTGTGGGCTGGTTTTCAGAAAAATTGTCGAGGACAAGTTGAGTTGCTGCTTCTCTCTCTGATGCAAAGTTTGTTCTGATTGAAATGTTTAAATGTGTGAAAAGATGCACTGAGAGTCAACATAGCAACCATGGAACCATCAGGTCCATAACAACACGTCTGACCTCAGAGTTGTCATTACGTCACCGGCCAGTCCTCTACTGCAGGAACAACAGCATCTGTTAGTGTGTGGCCGTTTATTAAACCGGCCTACATGATATGGCTGCATTGCGATATAAATTGCATTTGCTTTAAATTTTTATGGATCTGTTTTGTGTGTGTTTTGTTTTCCTCTCTTCTCTGCATTCACGTGGATATTTATTTTCTTCCAGTCAGCAGTCTCACTGAGACTCGGTTAACTCAGCCGACTTCTGGTTCTTCTTGATGTGGATATCATCGTGTGAATTAATTAAAGTGTATTCATTAAACACTTTAGTCAGCTCGAGGCTGTCATCGTCTGAAACTCATGTCACACTGTATGTGGTGTATAGACACTGTTAGAAAAGATGGTAAAAATGGGATAAATACAGTTGAGTGAAAATAGCAATGTTGCAAAATCATCATATAGAAATAAAATGATTAGTTTTGGGTTCCGCTGGGCGCTCCCTCCCTCTTTCAGCATTGTTCAATAAAGGCGCACTGCGCTTTTACGCGCGACTAGTGACACTGTGGAGGAGATCAGAGAGCCATGAAGACCGTCAGTGTGCGAGCGTTTTGCTGCCACCACCGCGACAAGATGATCCTGGTGCCTGGTCTGTTGCTATCTCTCCCTGAGGAGGAGAAGCGGGCCGGTGCCTGGAGGAAGATGGTGGCTTCACTTTTAATAGGGACCTTCGCCGCTTTGTCGTGGCCACCATCACGGTTGGCATCGCTACAGAGGAGAGGCTGTACCAGCTGAGCCACCACTTGACTCTGGTCCAGAGTCGGACCCAGAGAGGAATCTTGAAGGGTGGGCATCAGATGAACAATGCGCAGTTTTACCGGGTTACTGCATCTTTCAGCGTCAACATATTATTGCCCTTTGTTGTGAATGAAACTCTGACCAGCTAAAAATAGACACAAAATGACTAAAATTACATCAACTGACCCTTAAAAAGACACAGAATTACTTTAAAGAGACACAAAATGTCCTCAGAACCACAGCAACACAAATTCACATCTGAGACACAAAATTATTAAAACGGCACAAATATACCTCAGAGACACACAGCATGACTTCAAAGAGACTCAAAACTGCCTCAGAGTCACAAGAAAATAACTACAATGATACAAATTGACCTCAAAGAGACACAAAATGGCCTCAAAATAGACAAAATGGTGGGAAAAAATTACAAAATGATCCTAAAGAGAAAAGTTCCTCAGCCAGACTTAAAAAGACACAACATGACCTCAAAGAGACATAAAATGTCCTTTAGAGAAAAACACAACTGCCAGAAAAGATGCAAAACGACCTCAAAGACACACAAGATGACCTGAGAGAGACGCAACATGACTTAAGAATACACAACATGACCTCAAAGAGACACAGATGACCTTAAGGGACACACAACGGCCAACAGATATAAAACAACCAAAAACGACACAAAATGACCTGAGAGACACACAAGATGACCTCAGAGAGACGCAAACTACAAAAGAGGCAAAACCAGCACAAACTCTGTGTGTCTGACCCTGTGTAGGAGAGCTGGTGGGGCCTTTTGCATATCTGTGCCCAGGGGCCCATTGTCTCATAATCTGCCCATGCATACAGAGGACATAGCTGTCTTTTACAGAGGGACATTTTTGCCACATTTTCAACAACATGCCAATTTTAAGCTCTCTTGCTGAATGAGGAAAAGCCAGTGCCATATCAACATTTTTTTTCTAGAAAAATCTCCTTGATACACACCTCTCTGTTACGCTCACGGTATCATAACATATTTAAAAGACGTTTTGTGTAAAATACTGAAAAACATCCTTAATATTGAGAAAAGGGTTGAATTATGAGCATATTCAAATCATAAGGCTTCAATGCTTGTGTCACTGCTTGCAGCACTGATGGTCTGTATCACCAAGAAGTTCAAAAATACACAAGACATATTTTTATTAGCATGTTGATGCTGGGCTGTTTGTTGGACAGATAAAACAGATAGTTGGTAAACCAAAGACAGTAGCTTTGGATTTACCTATTTAAACTTGGTAACAGTCAAACGTCAGTCCACTTTGATTCATTTACACTAAAATAATACTGATGTAGGCAAAATATGGCCAATATTGCTCATACTTTGCCTACATCAACACATTGTTTGTAAGGTCTCAACAGTAAAGCACACAGAAAACAACATGGGCTTTAACAAAGTGTCAAAATCTCTCGTCTACCTTGAAAGAGTCCGTTTGTGAGTCACAGCAGGTCTTAAGAAGAGGTCCAGAGGCATAAGGTCTCAGTTTGTGGGCTGGTTTTCAGAAAAATCGTCGTGTGGAAGTTGAGCTGCTGCTTCTCTCTCTGATGCAAAGTTTGTTGTGATTGAAATGTTTAAATGTGTGAAAAGATGCACTGAGAGTCAACATAGCAACCATGGAACCATCAGGTGCATAACAACACGTCTGACCTCAGAGTTGTCATTACGTCACCGGCCAGTCCTCTACTGCAGGAACAACAGCATCTGTTAGTGTGTGGCCGTTTATTAAACCGGCCTACATGATATGGCTGCATTGCGATATAAATTGCATTTGCTTTAATTATTCAAATTATAATTATTATTATTATCAACTTTTGTGTGTGTGTGTGTGTGTGTGTGTGTGTGTGTGTGTGTGTGTGTGTGTGTTTTGTTGTGTGTGTGTGTGTTTTGTTTTCCTCTTCTCTCAATCAGCAGCCTTACTGAGAACCGGTTAACTCAGCCGGCTTTTGGTTCTTCTTGATGTGGATATCATCGCTCCCTCCCTCTTCCAGTAGTTTTCAATAGAGGCGCACTGCGCTTTTACGCACGACTAGTGACACTGTGGAGGAGATCAGAGAGCTGCAGTATGAATGCGGGCCGGTGCCTGGAGGAGGACGGTAGCTTTACTTTTAATGGAGACCTCCGCCAAATGGTCCAGATTCTGACCCAGAGTGGAATCTGGGCACAAAGTGTTGGCATCAGAAGATGAATGCGTGAAATGCAACTTTCAGCGCCAACATATTATTGCCGTTTGTTGCGAATGAAACGCTGGCCAGCCGCGCTGTGATGCAGGGCCGTAATACTTATTTAACACTGGGGGGCCGTTGTAAATCACCACTAACCCCCTCAGGTGAAATTTTAATTTTACAGCTAAACTGAACATTTTACAGCAATTTTAAGGAGCCAGCATATGATTAAGGGTCACACAGGAGAAGTGAACACTGCTTTTTTTATGTTATTTTTAGGCATGCCATAGGCCTACTGAACTATGTTTGTTTTTTTTAAATAAATTGTTTTACTTTTTCTGACTTTTTTTAATGACATACCTACAATTTACAAGAACAACCACAACGGACAGTGATATACTGTACAAAACACTCATATTATTTATTTATTTATTTATTTTCATTTCAACATTTTAAAGTATTGAAATACATAGCATAATAGCATACACATGACCTCAAACTGGAATGTGTACAAAAGTAATGAGTGTGTTGTTACAGTCGCCCCTGCATGTGGGGGCAGATGTAACGTTTGACTTCTACTGTTTCAATTATGTGACTCTGACACAGCTTATAAAAACAACTGATGACTATCAACAAAGAGAGCATAGATACAGAGTCTTTTGTACTGAAGCTTCTGATTGACAATATTTTGCACAATGTTTAATATGATAACAATGACCACATATAAGTATTCATTGTATTTCAGAGAACTGTGTTCAAGATCAGGGTACCTTCAGGCAGTTCATTTGAAGGTACCCTGATCGATCCCTCTTCCAGGATGGACAGATGCATCACCATAACCACAAGGCTTACCATAGTAATAGCTGCTGCACCAGACAGTCAGCTAATTGTCGTAATTTTGCTGTCAGTGTTAATCTCATATCTGTAGTGGATGTGCGTAACGTGTGTAATGGAAGGCAGTCTGTGTGAACCAATCAGATCTGTGATCTGTGACTTGTATTTATTATAGTCACCTATAACAACTGGAAGTTAAAGGAATACCTCACCCAAAAACATTTTAAAACATATGTAGTTCTCGCCTCTCAGTCACAGAAAGGTTCTTAATCGAGTGACGGTAAGGAGAGCGGAGCCCAAAAAATGAAAGCATCAATCAGAGAACAAACAACAGCAAAAGTAGGATTATAAAACGACAAAATAAACTTTCTGAACATTTCTGTGCAGCATTAATCAAGTATGTTGGATCGATTCTTGGGCTCAAATTCAAACTACTATTTTTACTAAACTCTTGCTAAACAAGCATTCTCTGTGAAGGAACAACAAATTCCCTCAGTGAAATCAACAATGAGTCATTTAGCAAGACTTTAGCTTTATTATTGTGTTTCTGTTCTGTAATGTTTAGCAGATAGCTGCTTATCAATACATCTGGCAGACAGAGCAACGTTCATATGAAGAGCTGTTTCTGACCGTCCTGATTAATGTAAGTCCAACCTAATCTAATCTTTTAGCTCTGTTTTTGGTCTCTTTAGCTCTTGAGAAAAATATCTGTCTCTTTAACTGCTAATGCTCCACTATGTTCACCGGCTAGTCTTTAACTGTGTGTGTCTGCTGTTTGCTGTGAGCTGCTAGTGTACAGAGGCTTTATCAGAGCTCTGTCAGTGAAAACAGCTGCTGCTGCTGGAACCAGGTTGATGAGAGTGATGAACCAAACAGTAAATGTGCCATTAAACTGGCTAAAAATCTCTGTAGAGCTGCAGATTTGGTGATAATTCTTTGTGGGTTCATCAATACCAGACCCCTTTCACATTACATTCCCTTAAACACAGTCACTCTGCTGCTGCCAGACTATGTACAGTAAATTCTAAAGCACTATTTACTCTAGTTTAGATTTAGTAGAAGGTTAGAGAATCCCACTGAACCTCTGGATTTCCGTTTTAATGCAGAAGAAGTGGTATCATTATATTTATCAATTTACTGATATGACATTTGTGACACACACACCGGACGAAGACATACTGAAA
This sequence comes from Epinephelus awoara, assembly GCA_035609425.1. Taxonomy (NCBI): domain Eukaryota; kingdom Metazoa; phylum Chordata; class Actinopteri; order Perciformes; family Serranidae; genus Epinephelus; species Epinephelus awoara. The sequence continues at coordinate 8,103,418 of CM069299.1, read as the reverse complement.
AAGACAGCCATGGATGAGCACCAGCTTTGTTTACTACTGCTGTCTTTCTTTGACTAAGCTAACATTCCTCTAAGGAAGAAAAACAGGTAATACCACAAAAAAGTGGTCACACAATAGCAGAAACAAACTAAGCGAATGAGCAGCTGTAGACCACCAACTCCTGTGTCCTGTGAGGTAAAATTACTGGTTTTGTCAATGTGTCTGAGTCTGGTGGCTTTGAAGAGAGCATAAAAAACGGCCTGAGTTCCCTGTGTGAAAGGGCTGTCTGATGGCAAGGTAAATCTAAGAAAATATTCTAAAAGTAGCATACACTTTGAAGCTGTTGTAGCTGCTTTCCTCAAAGCCTCCAGACTCATTGAAACAGTAATTTTACCTGCAAAACATGGGAGCTGCTGGTCTACTGCTGCCTTGCTTGCTTAGTTTGTTTGTGACTGTTTTTGATCACGGATAACAGCACTTGGCTACCCTATGATTGCATTTCCCATATAACATTAGCTACAGTAGCTGTAGCCTACAGGGTATGGGTAGACCCTTATCTAAGGCTCATGGTAAGTTAGCAATTTAGCTTGCAGCTATTTTATAACAAAGAACTGACTAAACATGACTAAATGTGGCAGCATGGCAGTGCAGTAGTTAGCACCATCACCTCCCAGAAAGAGGGTTCCTGGTTCGAACCTGGGGTGGGGGGTTTGAGCCCTGGGGTAGGGAAGCCCCTTGCATGTTCTCTCCATGTCAGTGTGGCATTTCTCCAGCTTCCTCCCACAGTCCAAAGACATGCAAGCTAGATAAATTATTGATTACATCTATATATACCATAAGTGAGAATGTGAGCGTGAGTGGTTGTTTGTCTCTATGTGTCAGCCCTGTGATAGTCTGGCGACCTCTCCAGGGTGTACCCTGCCTCTTGCCCAGTGTCAGCTGGGATAGGCTCCAGCCCCCCTGCGACCCCTAACAGGATAAGCCATTGAAAGAATGACTTCACGTAACATGAATAAACATTGAATTCATCAACATGATGACAGATAGATTTTCACAGATTTTGCAGAGCAGCTATAAGTATATATATATATATATATATATATATATATATATGAACTATTAACTCCTGTCTTAGTTATTGTTTTGATTGAGAGACCCCAAGTGGCAGAAAGTACATACTTTAGCAAGACCTACAGGTTTCCAGCTGTGTAGGTTGTTTCAATCATCCAGTTAGTGAGATGCTGTATATGACCATGTGATTTGTTTCCTAGAGGTGGGTGGAATTTCATTTGTGGTGATCAAAGAATAAAAAGAATACATAAACAACCAGAAAAGTATACCCAGTAGAGTGCAGATCTCTGCGTCTGCCCAAGCTGATCACGACCACGCTTGTGATTTCAGGAGACACCCTGCAGCATGTTTTATTTTTGACAGCACTGTGTCGCATTGCACAGCGCAGATCGATTTTCCCTGCTAACATGTCCTGTATGTGAAATATAGAGACAGTATAATTATGAAGATTAATGTATTTTTAATTACTAAAACTTAGCCTCCGATCTTTGATCCATGTCATTCACAACTAGACTTTAAACAGTAGTAACAGTTACAGTTACAGCTGGCTTTAGGCTACAGCACAACAAAATAGGAAATAACAGAAATAAACACAATGAAAACAATCAGACAAAGAAACCGTTTAACTACATAGCTTGCTTACTTCCTTTGGGTAGAAGCACAAATATCAAAGAATCGTTCATATTGTTTTTAATTAATGCAAAGTGTCTTTCAGTAAATAAATGCTCTATGAAATAAATAAAATAATACTATTATTAATATTAATAATAAAGAAATCCCTCTTCCAGGACAGACAGACGTGCAATAGATGTCGTACAGAACAGATCAACATGGTAAATTAACAGTAATGCGTATGACACAATGAGACAGAAAGAGAGACAGAGACAGAGACAGAGACAGAGAGGTGCAGGACAGATGGCAACAGTAATAGCTTATAACAACATAAATGAAAGTAAGTAATTTTATGAAATCCTATTGTACTGAGGTGGAGTTAGAAGTCTCAGAGGATATCTTTAAACCTGCAATAAATATAATCAGAGGTATTTGCACAATAGGTGATTTATTTAAACCATGCCTGTCAAAGATATGTAACTCTAGGAATAACCTCCATATGTTCAACTGAATGTGCGCATGAGATAAAAGCATCTCCAGCTGATATGATGTGATCTCTGAGCACTGTGCTACAAAACACCACAGCCAAGAGTGCTTCACACTAAACATCAAGACACTTTAAAGAAAAATAACAGCCTCTGAGAGAAAGATCACCACTTTAACACCAAGTCATAAGTAAACGCTCGACACACTCAAAATCATTTGTATCACTTTGCAGAGCAGCTATAAGTTTCAGTCTCCGCTGCTTTGTGAGGCACCAAGGCCAGTAAAAAGAGGCTGATTCAAAGGCCAGACACACATCGGCACAAAGATGCCACATCCCCTCATCAACTATCCAACTCTCACCCAGCTCTTGTGGGAAATTACAAGGCCAATACACAATGGACTCGTGTCTGTGTGTGTCCGCGTGTGGCAATAAAAAAGTGTTGATGTGAACCTGTGGCAGAGCAACTTAGCAACGACCTGAAAAGAGCAGGAATTAAATGCTACACACACACAGAGCCACATGAATCCAACCTCTATATTAACTCCATGGGGACCCTCTGATGGTCAATAAAAATGCCCCGAGACCTTGATGCAGATCTGATTGTCCTGAAAGCGGCCCGGGCTGCTTATCTGCTGCGTGGAGATAGGCTACAGTAATTCACTTAGATCCCAGATACTTCAGATAAACTCCTCTGCTGGGAACACAACAACAACAAGAGAGACATGGCGGGAGGAAACACCGTATTCCCAACTCAATATTCTCCCCCACAAACCTCCCCACCTCTTCCACCCTCCTTTCTTCTTCTTCTTCTCGTCTATCTTCCCATCGAAGTTCCTCTCCGTCGCCTTTCTAAAATACTGTTCCCTGTCTCATGGATGAACTCCCCCACTCTCTCTTCTTTCCCCTCCTCCTCTTCTTCCCTCTCATCTGCAACTTTCCATCTCCCTTTTTGGCACAACGAACCAAGCAGACCACATCCTGCAGCAAAGGCATTATCTAAAAAAAAATCCATAAAAGTCATCAGTGTTTTTGTTGTTTTTCATTTCTGAACTCGCTGCTTCAGCGAGCTGTGCCCCTCCAACGAAGGCAGGGAGAGAGAAAAGGGGTCAGTTGATCAGTAAACCTTCAGAGCAATGCCAGTGCTACGTCCTCACAAACACACACACACACACACACACACATATAGGCGGCTGGCAGGCAGTTCCTGGATCTCAGTACAGTCAGTGGCTCAGGTCTCACACAGCTTGTTTTTCATTCTGTCCTTCAAAAAAAAAACACCCTAATTAACAACAGTTTGGTTATGCTGTTCCAAAGTACCAATACAACTATGTAAAAAGATACTTTGCTCTCAGTAAATACCCATCATTTAAAATCCAGCTTATGCAGAAGTGTGGTAACATCAACAAAATGCATCAGTACTTGTTCTGGAAAGAAATTGGCCTCTGTGACTGATGTATGATTCTATCTGCCGTTATAAGATGGTTTGCATAAACAGCATTTCAGTGTTGTAACGGGTCATGATGGAGCTACTTTTGAAGAGAGTAAATACAGTGAAAACATGGTTTCAAGGATTTCCCTTTAACAGTAAATATTTACGAATAAATCAGCCACAATCAAGTTCAAATTTGGAAGGAAAAAAAATCATTATATATAATCATTAGACATCTTTATCACTTAATAAGAGCTTTACGTTCAACCGACCTGCTTCATCAGGACTCTATGGATATGGTTTGATTAGATTTGAATGACGAGTCGTCGAAAACTGGTGCTTGGTCAGTGACTTCCGGTGTCAGACACTGACACTGACTTTTATTGTTTAACAGCGCACAGCGGCATCAGGTGGAAACGCGGCAGGACAACTATGAGAGTGAAGGTGGCAAAAGTGTGAGTGGGGCGGGTGGGAGGGCTGGTTGATACCACTGACTTTAATCTGGTAGGGCGGTGTTTGCTTCCTGTGTGACTGTAAAGCCAAACCCTGTTCTTTTTTCTAAACCCAACCATGTGAATGTGTTGGCAAAACGCACCCACATGCATTTGTAGTTGAAGGAAAAAAAAACCTTGATAATGTTATACTAACATAGTGTGTTTATTTTGAGAGTGTATGCAAATGGCATTGGAATAAGAGTTTTGACAAGGCAAAATTATGTTGTAGATATCAGTAATGAATATCCAGTCTCGCTACTAAATGTTAAAACGGCTTGCCATACACGGCGTCCCACATCATCAACAACCACTGCACTCAGGGTACCTTGCGTGTCATTTCTGGACATGGAAAGTCCACGACCAAATGTCGATATGTGATGAGGTTGGAGTGAGAATGATATGGAATGACACTGGCCTGGCAACATGAGCAAAAGACCCAACTCACAATTTAGTCTCACATAGCTAGACCTTTGTGCCAGTGCTGGAGAAAGGTCTGCTGAGCCCGTCATAATACTGTCCTAAAGGGAACAAACACTCTTGGTCATTTGTCTTTAAATCAATCACAATCATCTTGGGTGGCGTTAAACCCAGGATTCAGCTCTTTCAAAATATTGTCAGGATGGAACTTGCTTCGGTGGAACACTTGTACATGGGAACCTGAGCCCTGGCATTAAAATGGTTAAATCCCTGCCACATAGAACATTGAAGAGGATCCATTGTTTTACCTAGTTTTGCTTTTTGGGGTTTTCCCTTTTCTTTGGTGTGTTATGTAGCATTTTTCTGCCTCTATAAGGTCTGCTAAGTTAAAGAAAAAAAAAAGAAAAAGTGAGCTCTGTCTCCTCGGACACACAGCTCCTGAGCTGCCGGAATGCATTGTTTGAATTTCCGGCCTTTATTTCCGCGACTTTATTTGCTAACAATGTAACAAATTAGTAACGCACACAGTGCCCACCTGCTGGCCATTGAGCCGCACCCCCAAACACACCTGCTCCAAGCAGAGGTGGAGGAGAGAGTCTGCAGAGTTTGAACCATTGAGGAGACGCCATGTCTGGGAGACACTGCTTTCTTCATTGTGACCAAAACTTACCCTTGTTTGGACTGCCAAAGGACGAAGGAACAAAGAAGTGGTTGGAATTTATTTTTGATACAATTCCTCAGCAATACAACCCGGACATTTAATTGTGTTCCCTCTATAGCCACCATTATCCTGACAACTGCTTCACACACTGGCAACAGATTACTACTGGAGTTTCACAGTTACTCCTGAAAGACAGAGCGGTTCCTTTTGTTGGACAAATCTGGAGATTCAGGATCACAACCTGTAAGTGTGCTTTATGATTTGTCATTTGTTGTGTAAAAACAAAATAGGAAGGTGCTACCAAGTGTTGAAGTGTGGAGTAGATGGCTGTAGGAGCTAACGTTAGGCTGTACACCCAGTGCTTAGCTGTAGGCCTCGGCTAACTGGCTAACCTAAGCTACTGTTTTAAAATGCTTTTGCTACTCAGTGTACAGTAAGTTAAACTACTAGCTGAGTGGTCTCAGGAAGATGAATATAACAATTGTGCAGAGTCTAACAGAACTAACAACGTGCAGCATGTCCATATTGACAAAAGTTTCAACATTTAGGCCTATATGTTAGGGTGACCATATTTTGATTTCCAAAAAAGAGGACACTCGCTCTGGCCATGAGATAGCCTACTTAAATGATACTTGCAATTTACTCAAAGATGCCTTATAATGTTAATATATTTAAAGTGTGTATGTAGGCCTATGGATAGAAAATTCAGTTATATTACAAAATAATATCTCTCAAAGACAGAAATTTAGATACGCTTCCCAGAGATTACTCAACTTGCTTTTATTATGCCTAAAATAATAATCTTTTTACAAGTTTCAATTGTACAAAAATAGCCTAAATATAAATGTAAAGTAAATGTAAAATCTCTGGAATGAAATAATGATAGAAATAATGTCTCTTCTGTATTAGAAAAATCAACTTGTAAAATAATAGTTATCTTTTCAAGTCTTGGGCAAATTAATAAATAATATGAAATAATTTTCTAAATAATACCTCTTCTGTGTTAGAAAATCCAACTTTGAGCTCCCCGGTACCTTTATTAGGCACAGAATCTTATGTGCCAGCTTTGCACACGGTGCACTCAGCCTCCCATATATCCCGACCGGGTCGGGATGGCAAGTTGGGAATTTTTTCTGCAGTTCATCTGTGAAGCTGCACTTGCGCTTTGGCATCTTGGAAGCTTAGAATAATGCTGCTTTCTGCTGCTTCCTCGTTGTGAGTGTTGGAGATCCACTGATAAGGCAGTCTCTCGGGGATTACACACACACACACACACACACACACACACACACACACACACACACACACACACACACACACACACACAAACACACACACACACACACACACACACACACACATACACACAAACAAAGGAAAACCGGACATTATCATCAATTTATAAACACCCCCCCGGACACCCCCCGGCATTACAAAACACTAGCTTTGGTTAGCCAGTTAGCTGAGGCCTACAGCATTGTAGCTGTAGGCCTCAGCTAACCGGTACCGAAGCCCGCTACTAAATTAGCCCTGGGGCTAAATTATGTAAGAGCGTAGTATTGATAAGCTCTGACAGTATTGGTTCTTTTATCGGTACTTTTACACATTTTGGTTCAATTCATTACCATCCTGCAGCCTCTCATCTGCGCTCTGTGCCAGAGCGTACCACACACAGACACACACACATACACACATACACACATACACACACACACACCTACAAAATACGGTAATTGGTCAACAGCCGTGTTTCAGACAGAGGTGCTGTGTGTGTGTGTGTGTTTTTTTTAACATTAAAACACATTACTCTATTCCATTAGACCCCAATATTACATATTAATATATAATATAATATGACCCCGAAAATAAGCATAATAGGTCCACTTTAAAATATGTAGTGTGTAGAGTGGAGGTTGTTGTAAATGAAGTGTGGGGGTAGGTCTGGTTATGCAAGGCTAGTTTTATGCAGCAACCTGGATTTTGTAAACAGTAACACACAGATTACAAAAGGGGAGGAGAATTAAATCTAAAACAGACGGCCAATGGCAGGCTTGTAACAGCAGTGTGTGCATCCTCTGAGCCAGACTGACGCCGTGTTCACACTGGATGCATAAGCACCCCAATATGTCTGCTGTCACGCAGCTGCTGGTCAGCAATCGCCTGGCGTTCACACTAGAAGCTCATTTCTCTGCGCCGGTCAGCAAGTGATTCTGCTCCTCTGCTCTTTTCTATCACACGTAGAGCTCTGTCACTGAAGGCTGTGTGTGTGTGTGTGTGTGTGTGTGTGTGTCTGCTTGTTTCTCTCGCTCTCTGTTTCGACACTACCGACATATACGTGAAAGCACAGGGTGCATACTTTTATTACTTAACATAATATGATTATTTATGCTATATATTGTATCTCCTCTATATTTTCATTAAAGATTATCAGCGTGTTTCCTTGCCACATTTACTCACAGAAAAAACAGACCAGATGCCAAAGTTGTCGCTGCAGATCGCGAGCTAGCCCCGGCGCATCCTGTGTGAACAGCCCAACTGGTTAACATGGGCGCCGAAAGGAAGTGGGCAGCAGTCCATCTGATACACTTCACAGCATTTTCATGTCCAGTGTGAAACTGGTGTTGGGGGCACTAAATGCACACAGCTGGGACATGCAGCACTTGTTGTTTGTGGGCAAAAAGTAATTGAAGTAGCTTTCTGTCTGTTATTGCCTGATTCAGAAATATTATTATAGGCAAAGGGCTAATTTTACGTTAACAGCAGATATCTGCATTCTTATCTGAAGCATGCCATCATGATATTAAAATAAGCCACTGAAAATCAAGTCCCAGCCATGTGCATCACTTTAAAGTGTCCCCTGTCAACAGTTTCCATTGTGTCATGAGCTTCTTGCAGCCCTTTCTTTAAATGCTGCGCATGTGTTGTCAAATTGATGTCTTTGTGTGTAGTTAAGTTGGTGTAGATATTTCCTCATTTGTTTATGTTGTGTCTCTTCGCACTTTTTTTTTTTTTTAAATTTGCAGTGCACTGAGCTATTTGAGCTACTGTAGTAAAATGCAGTATATCCTCACGTTACACTTCACGGTGGCATCTCAACATAATTATGTTTATATACAAATTAATATTAATTTGTCAGGCACACTGAGCTAGACATCCTGCATCATTTGTCTCATCAACTGGCCAAGTCGCGAGCAAATACTGGCATAGCAATAATGACACATGTACATGAAAAACCTAGATCAGGACCCCAGAAGGAGGAACAGTGGAACGACATCTGTCATGTGATGCCAAAAAAGACCCAAAAAGACTTTTTCCTAAAGACTTGCACTGTGAAAGTAGCATCTCTAAATCAGTTGAAAGCCTACATTTTTGGAAAGTCTGTAGAGCCGCAGGATTCAATGATTTTATCCCCATTCAAGTTAGTAGTGCGCTAAACTGGAAGTAGCCAGCTCAGCCAGCAGAGGTCTCTCCTGAGCTTGCTCTACAGGCCAGATAGTTCAGAAGACCTATCATCTAGGTTATTTCATACACAGCCGTTGAACTATTTGGCTTCTTTCATAGGGATAGGTGGGGCCTTGCCTCCAATGCTGTATCCAGTTCTCTGCATAAATCCATGGTTCGAGTGCAGCACAATAGATAGGCGTTTATATAGGGGTTTTTGATGTAATGTTTCTGCCAAACTGTACAAATCATATTACATAAACAATTGATAGTCTAATTGTTCCTGCTTCTAAGGGTCACAAGATAAATTGAAGGAGGTGTGGGGTGATTAAAGGGCAAGAAAAGAAGAGGAAAAAGTTTGTATTCATAGTTTGGACTTTTCTTTTTGCTTTGTTTATGAAATATTGGATAAGTTAAAACTCTTTGGGTCCCAAACACCAGCCATGTGAGAATTTTAGAGGGGAAGTTTTTTCTGGTTGAACATCTGAAACATAAAAAAGCCCCAACTAGATGCTTATTTTGTGTTGTCACAGTGTTAAAAGGTTGGAAACCACTGGTTCAGCCTTTATTGAAACTGAACATAGTGTTAGTTCAGGCAGGACACGGTGTCAAGCTCAGCTCACATACCAGCTACATCACTTGATCTCAAACAGCCAATCAACCGATGGAGCAGCTGACTGATGGAGGGGAGTCAGCTGATAGATCACATGATTCCTATCTATCCAACCAATTGGCAAATCGCATTCAGGATGCCCTGTTTAAACTGCTCTGGCCTGCCTACTGTTGCTGCTTCCTCTGCAAGTCACTTTGCAACCCACCTCCACCCCAGCTCCTCCTTGTCATGCTGTGTCTGACTTATCAGTGTCATTTCTGTTTGTCATTGATGCTGCTCTGTTCTGTTCCTGGGGGTCTTTGCTGCTGCTCTCCCTGCCTTATGGCTTTCCATGTAGGCATGTGGAAGGGCAGACTGGTGTGCTCTCTGCCTAATGGCTTTCCATGTAGGCACGTGGAAGGGCAGACAGGTGTGCTCTCTGCCTTATGGCTTTCCATGTAGGCACATGGAAGGGCAGACAGGTGTGTTCTCTCTGCCTTATGGCTTTCCACGTAGGCACGTGGAAGAGGCTTTCTGTGTAGGCCCGAGGAAAGGCAGAGGGGCCCCAGAACAGAGCCATACCACCAAATGGATTTAAGTTTTATTTGACTAAAATGTTCCTGACTAAATAGTATTTTTTTAAATGCATCATACCGGACTGTTAAACAATAAGCTGACAGTTTCACATTGTCATATTGTTTAGAATTATTTTTTGGTATGTTGTTATGATAAAAATAAACTAAAGCTGCTTTAAGTACAGCACTTGAGTAAATGTACTTTGTTACTTTCCAGCAATAGAGCACTTTCTACTCTATACAGTTATTCATTATTCCTATCTGGCAAACATTTTTTTAATTAATGTTGAGAGAATACACTTGAGATTTCTCCGACACATAAACAAACAGAAAAGCCAACAGCTACACACAAACACACATACAGTATCTAAACACTCACTATCACTGATCACCTGAGGAGCTACAAGCTGCATGGAAGTGGTCCCACAGGGGCTGTTTTGTTACAGTATATTCACACTGCAGGCTCTTGAAGGCCACATGAATGTGTTCATGCTCTTCATAAAATCAGAGGACACTTACCTCCTTCTCAGGGCAGAAACGATCTGCTGCGACTGCTAATGAAAAAGAAAAAAGCTTAACTGTGAAAAATGCAGAACAGCGCCAAGAGGCAACTATCAGGGTAGCACTATTTAAAACCTGTCTATATCTGCTTCGCTTAATATAAACAGTGTGTCGGTCTTAAGTGGTTTTTAGTGCAGTTTCAATACAAAAACAATATCCATTAAAGAAAGGAAGTGATTCTCTAGGAATACAACCACTGGAGTGTAGATTTTTTTCTTGTTCTGACAAAGGGAATACTGCAGGAGCCTAATAACTGTGATGATGCCATCAGGGTTATATGAGCTTGGGTTTAAAGAGTGAAAATGTTTCACATATTCACACATTACAATCTGAGGGTGATGTTTGAACAGACGTGGGAATTTACCAGGAGATTTTAATGGAAGAGGCCATTGAGTTGCATTGTGGGAGCTGTAGAATCCAGTGTTTTTGGAGCTTGACTCATAGGGTCAGGCAAGTTTGCAGTGGCCTGTAGGTCAGGGAGGTCTGCTGCTTCAGTTTTGACCGTTCTTTTGTTAATCCTTCTCCTGCAAGTCCTTCAGCTTTAAGGCACATCTGTAAATAGCTAAACTGCTGGTCTCTAAGGTCCTCATCTTGTCAGTTGTGCTTTAGTGGGCATAAACAATTTTGAAATTAAGATTTTCAAATATCGCCTGGCAAGATGCCTGTCAAGTTGCAGACTACTGCAGACCCCTGTTCGAGACCAACAAACAACAAAACCAGTTTTTTAGTGAGTCATTACTGTGTTTCTTGGGACTTTTTAGCCCCAAACACTGATGATTTTTTTTGGGATCCATGTCTGTCTTTCCAGTGTCTTTTTTAGCCCCCAACTTGGGATGTCATAGGGAACCTATAACTGTTAATAGAGACTTGTCTCAGTAATTATTGTGACGTTTTAGCCCACAGACATGGATAATTTTAAGGGACCCGTCGCTGTTTTATCAGCGGTTTTTCAGTCCCCAAATGTGTGAGTTTAAGGGACATCTTGCTGTGAATTCTGCAGCTTTTTAGCGCCCAAACATGGGTGTTTTTCAGGGAGTTGTTGCTGGTTTTCATGTGGCTTTTTAGCCCCAAATGTGGGTTTTTTAGGGACCTATGACTGTTTTTCGTGTGGATTTTTAGTCCTCAAACATGGGTGACTTTAAGGGACCCATCACTGTTTTCCCACGCATTTTCAGACCTTAAACTTGGGTATTTTTAGGATATTGTCACTGTTTTTCCTGCCACTTTTTGGTCCCCAAACATGGGTGATTTTTAGGGACCAATCAATGTTTTTCCTGTGGATTTTTAGATCTTAAACATGGGTGTTTTTCAGGAAACTGTTGTTTTTCCTGTGGCTTTTTAGACCTCAAACATGGGTGCTTCTCAGGGACCCACTGCCATTTTTCCAGGGAGGGTAATGTCATGAAAAGCATTTGTTTTTTAACAAGACATTGCTGCGTTTCCAGCAGGATTTGTGAGCCCAAAATCTGGTACTTTAGGCTAAGACATGATCTTTTCCTAACCATATCCAAGTGTTTTTTTTTGTGCCACAACCTAACCACATTGACCAATATATCTGCTAAATAATACCATGCAAATGTAACGTATTTTTGGTTTACAGAAACGTACAATGCTAACATCTTTTCTGGCAATTGCTCTTGCAGAACAAAATTTGCCCTGTTACAAAGTTCTGCACTGGCTGGACACACCACCATCTGCAGTAGTGTTGAAGGACCATGCTGGTGCTTTTCCATATTTTTTGCCCATAAAGTATAAATGGCCTATTTACTGCCAACCATTTTCCAAACTACACCATATGTTTGTAGATTAATTTCCTACCTTCCAGGCAGCCAGTGAACTGTGCTGAGTTTTCAGAACATCAACGGTGAGCTCAGAGGAAATGTTGGGATCTGGAGGCTCTGCTGGGCACTAAAACAGAATCATTATACTTGATTGTTTTTGAAATTCTTCTCAAATGGAGAAGGACCTTGTATCGGCCCCCAAAGCTTCCTTATTGCCTCGCACATATTCAGCTAGTTTTTTATTGTGTGCTTCTTGCTATGTTTTTAATTGTTCAGCACTTAAGCAAGTGTAATCAAGGAGTATGTGTTGATTGGATCTTTTGTATTTGGGGAAATTAAGTATTTAATACCTAGGTTCTTTCCTCTCTCTCTGTCTCTCTTGTTATTCCTCTCTGTCTGTGTTCTTTTTTTTCACCATTCTAGTGAAATAATGATAATTTGAGCCAACGCTTCCTCAGTCTTACTTCACCCTAAACTCTAATTCTAATGCGAAACTAATTTCACTTATATCCCCTAATCTTAACTCCAAATCCAATACCTAACGTAAACTACACCCTTTAAAAGTGAGGAGAGCTTTCAGACTGGTTGTCGCAAGAATGGAAAAACAAGAACACACACATACACAAACTGTCAGGCACAGACGGTTGTTACTGAATAAAACATTTGAAACATGAGTAAACTGACTTTTTTTACCAGCTGAGCCCGGGCTGCGGGAGCGGCATGAGCCTTGATGTGCAGATGTGACGGGGAGCTAAATGAACAGCAGGAGACCTTCCTCTCTCAGTTCACACGCTCAGATAGCACTGCCTGTCTCACCACAAATGCTACCTGCAAGACAAAAGTGGCAGAGACAGACAGCTCCGCCCATGTGTCCGTCAAGTCAGACATTTGATTTAATGTGTGTGTGTGTGTGTGTGTGTGTGTGTGTGTGTGTGTGTGTGTGTGTGTGTGTGTGTGTGTGTGTGTGTGGGTGTTTATCTGTGTCTGTGTGTCTGTGGCCATGACCGTAAGTATGGTGTCAATTCTTTTTGCGAAGGGGTTTTAAGAGGTAGCTGGTAGAGGACTGCGAGTGACTAACTCAAAGCAGAAGAATTTGAGTCGAAAATGTCCACAAATTGTTAAAACAATGAGGTCCAGGAGCTCCTTACCCTCTGAGCTGAGGACAAGATCAGCCACCATATAACTGAGACGGTAAATGATTGATATTGCTATGTTATGCCATTGTTATTGTTTATAAAGCACTACTGACATTTTATGTCACACTGTTGTGTTAATGTCAGGCCCGTCACACCTCTTTTTATTCTGTGAAACCGACATGCTGTCTAAAATCACACACTGGAGGTGAATGATGCTGCTGTGTAAAAATGCAAAGGAGGTATTAAGAGGGGACTGGCATAAAAAGGGCTATATACCTCTCAGACTGACCCCCAAGCCCATTACAAACACCACACACTCACACACACACACACACACACACACACACACACACACACACACACACACACACACACACACACACACACACACACACACACACACACACACACAAACACAAACAAACATTATTCCGTTCCCAGCAATGCTGGCCTTGTCTTTATTTTTTTTTTATAATTGTTTTGTTTGGTTTTTTTTAAGTTTTTTAGGGCCTCATAAATGTCCTTCCATACCTCATTAAATTGCTTCATTTTATTGTTGTCTTCAAGGACAATGTATCTTCTATGGTCAAATTGTATCTCATCAGTTCTTTCCAAATCTGACAAGTGGAAGCTTCTGTTTTTTCCAGTGCACTAAAATGAGCTCTTTATAAACAAGGAAAGAAAGAAAACTAATGTTTTTTTGGCATTCTGAAAAACACACAGCTCAGCTGAGAGCTGATGTTTTGTTTTACAAGTCATAAATATCCATTCTTGGGTTTCAGTCCACACTCTGTTCACTTTTGTGCAAAGCAATTGGGATTGCAAAAGAGAATCTTGAGAGCAACACTTCGCACACCTATCAGAGGAATCTGGATGACACTTATGAATTTTATCTCTCGTGTAATACATTCTCATCATCAGTTTGTTATCCGTAGATTTTCATAGATTTAATAGATTCATACAACTTTTGCAGTGAGTTTCCCTCAGCAGCGTGTTGTATATTCTGCTAATTACTTGTTTCTTTCTTCCTTCTTTAAACAGGATGTCTTCAAAGGATCCTGCCTCCAAATCATAGTGTAAATCAAAATTTTCAATAATCCAATTTTTCAGCTTTAAAAAAAGTCTCAATTTCTTTCTTTAAATCTGTTAATGATTGGACCCTGTTGTTTTATATATGAAAAATATTCAAAATTAAATTAGATACTTGTTTTTGTTAAACAGAGATGTTAAGAGGTTGTTTAGCTGTAGCTGTGTGCTTTGAATATTTAATTAATTTCTTCAGCTGTGTTATTAATTATGAGATCTATGTAAAATACCTGTGAGGCATAATAATAATAAAGTGCTAAATTCTCTGTCTGTAAGGCATTAATTTGAAGAAAGAAAAGTTATGGGGGGATAAAAAACAATGGTATTGTTTGAAAAATAAAAAGAAATTTACTCACAGATGTATCCTTCCAATTAAGTTAATGGTCAAGTCTAACCATTTATTAATGCTACTTTTTAATTCATTAATTAGAGAGAGAAATTTATCATTGTGTAGTTGTGTTTTTACAGGGCCATTGCAACCAGTGTGTATTATCTTTTTTTTCCATTTAAAATTCTTAAAGTCTTCTGGCATACTGCGAGGTCCTTTATTAATTTGCATCAATTGAATATGCATCTCATAGCATGGTATTTAAAATAAATCCTTTGTGATCTCATTGCCTTTTAATATTAGTTAAATACAACATCAAATCATCGGCAAATAAACAGAATTTATATATTTCTTCATCTGTATTTATGCCACTCCCTTCTTTTGTTCGTCTAATTTGCTGAGCCAAAGGTTCGATCGCTAACACAAGTAAGGAGGGAGATAGTGGGCATCCTTGTCTAGTGCTGCTTTTTAATCTAAATATCTCAGATAAAACTCCATTAACATAACCCTGTGCTGCTGCTGACTTACAGATTGTTACTTGACCAAAAAACAGGTCCATCAGTCAAAAGCTTTCTCTGGGTCAACCGCCATATACTGGAGTATTGATGTCCTGTCCTGGTTTTGATACATATTGATCACGTTGGGAACTGCTTGGTAAATTGTTTATGGGAGAACTTTGTGCTGCCATACATTATTAATAACATTTTGAAATAATGTACTAATGTGTGTACAGGATATAGGATAAGATTCAGTAATCCATCCATACCTGGTGCCTTTTTTGGAAGAAAGCTCTAAATTGTGCTTTTAACTTCTGATATTGTTATTTCCTTTCTTAGACTTCAACTTAAAGGTCTTTGGATCAAAATTCTTTGTTGTTGTGTCAGCTTTATATTAATGTTTGTAGCATGCTGAAAACTTTTGATGTATCTGAAGTACCACAAGTAAAAGTACTCAATATGCAGCAGATCGGCCTTGGGTTTTGTTATACATGCATTGCAGTATTGACTTACTGTGGCTGATTTGAATTGAAGTGTAACCAGTATTTAATGTGCTTGTTGGAAGTGATTATTTAAATAATTTAACTTCCTATCGGGTAGTTGAATGTATAATAATACTTATTATATTTTATAGGTAGGTCATACATTTTCATGTCAAAGAAGTAACAAAGAAGTACCTTTAAATTTTACTTATGTAGATACGGAGAAATTCACCACTGATATAAAGTAGTCCCAACATCCCTTAAAAGAATATTTTGTGTTCTTTTGCATACTTTAGAAAAACATTTTTAGTGTTAACTGTGTGGTTTAGAAGTTTCTGAAAAATGACGGGTGCTGAGTGAGTAAGGAGAGAATAGGAGAATACTCTCTTTATACGACCATGGTTCAAACTAGCTGGCTGACAGGTCTATAACTATACAATACAGTATTTACACAACATGTAGAATAAATTAGAAAAGCTTTGGAGTTTTTTAATGCTGTATTTTTTACCCTTTTGACAGAGCTGGACAAGCATATACCCCCTGCTCTAGGTCTTTGTGCTAAGCTAGGCTTAAAGGGATAGTTCAGGTTTTTGGACATGAAGTTGTGTGAAACGCTGACCATCTGTAGCTCTGATGTGACGGTGTCACTACTGTCAACAAGCCTCCTGCTCTGAGAAATGGCCGGTAGCTTACCATTATCCCTTTAAGTTGTATTGAAATGGAGTGCTTCAGGGATGACCTTTTTCTGTAGGTGGACTGGGAAGTTAGCATTACACTGGTTTCCTTGTTAAAAAGCCAATGAGATTTTGCCATCACATTTTGTATTATTGCAGAAAATAAAATGGCAAACAAAGGTTTATGATACTTACATTTTGTTCAGCAAGATAATCTTAACAAATGAACACCATATGCTTTTTGAAGCCTAAATAGAATAGCCAGAAGTAAAAAGCCAATGAATGGCAGGAACGAACTACACTGCGGTCACATGACGTAACGTTACAACCACATAAATGCTGTAATGTTCTGTAGCCTCATTTTGCCACTTGTGAGTGACAGCCTTTTTAAGACACATATAGGCTTCAAAATTTATGAGTAGGGTATTTACTGACATATTACATGTCATAGATCAAAAACGTGAAGGTCTCTTCAGCTTGTGTTAATGGTTAAAACAATGGTTAATGGTGTAGTTAATAACCACAGACAACAAACCAAAAACCCATTCAAAAAACCTTTTGACTTTGAGACAAGGGAACCTAGCGTGGTAAAATGCTAACTCTGTTCTGGGTTTTAAGATTCATTCCTGGGTATTCATCTTCTGATCTGACTGTGTTGCCTGGATTCAGACCTTTGAATCCGCCCACTTAACCAAGTTGGCGGATTTGTCTGGCGTCAAACAGCTGTTCCATGATTGACAATCCAATGATCCATTCAACACTGTTGGGAGACTAACAATTAGTCAATCAGTACCACTGGCGGAACTAATGCCGTTGTCAAGCTGTTGTCAAGCGTTGTTCAGCAGTGCAGCATAACCATTGGGTAGTAATAACAACAATGGCGACCACTATTGACAAGATAGACTTTGCTATCCAGGCTGATCTAAATGAACATGTCATCTCAATATCGCCTGACATTGTTTTGCTTTGCTCCGCTCCACTCTTTAAACCCAGGCAAAACAGGTATGTTGGGATGACTATGCATGAGTGTGGACTTAAAATGATGTTAGAAGATATGTTGATCTCTAGTGATTGGTCAGGGAAAATCAACTCCCCTTCCCCCACAGAAATCAGTTAGAGCAGATGCAGTGTCAGACTGATGATTTAAATTGAGTGTAATGAGTTGACAATTCTGTCTGGTATCAGGCAACTGGCTGGGAGCAGTACAACAAACATGGGGATTTTACCAGATTGTATGACTCAACCTTTATGCATCTACAGCCTCACCCTCATGAGTGATGTATGTTTTGGATACAAGAATGAAAATATTCAAAATGATCCACTCAACATGTTTGTATTGTTAGCACTTTTATACTGAAACTAAAGGTTAAACCATCGCTCTCGCTGTCTTTCTCAATCCCAGCCTCTATCACATGAGCATGAATGTGTGTGTGTTTTTGTGTGTCTAGCAGGAGTGTGCGGAAGCCAGGCCAGACACACACACACACACACACACACACACACACACACACACACACACACACACGGAGGACAGAGACTGCCTGTAACTAAAACAAATAGCTCAGCTGAAAATAAAAGTCAGCGGTATGGCAGTATTTTGCTTTCCGTATAAGCTTCTGTATAATGCAGCATTTTGCTGTGTGAAAATAATGTTTGTGGCGCTGACAAAGCAGCAGTCCTCCATCCATGCCAGACACCTGTACTTTATCCTGTGACAGGCAGCATAATACCCATGGCAGACACACACATGGAGAGAAAAGTGAGGTAAGGTGATGTCCTCAACCTTCAGCCCTCTGCTGTTCACACTAACCATATTGCAGTGCAAATGTTTTATTAAGATACATTCTTTAACTCAATTATTTTAGTTTCTGGTTCAGTATATGATACTGTAATATGAAACAAGTCTAAACTTAGGATTTCTGAGGGTGAACTAACCCTCCATGTGAACAAAATGCTGGTTACATGACAAAAAAATGACAGCTCCATGTGCTGTTGGCACAAGAAAGAGGTGGGGTTTGTAATTAAGGGCACTCAAATGCCACATTGACTTATTCAGAGCGGCATACATCAAACCTGCAATATGTCATGTAGAGTAGGCTCTCCTCACCATGCTCCTTTTCGGGAGAAAACAATCCTCCAGTGTCGACAACAAGAACAGAGGAAGTTGAAGCAAGTGTCCAGATTTCTACTTAAAAAAACAACAAATTAATGGAAGCATGCCAAAGAGTTGCTATGTAGTTGGTTGCGCCAACAAAAAAGTTGAAAATGCTGATCCCTGATTTGTTCTTGTGCCATTTCTTAATAAAAGATATAAGACAGAAGAGATTTCAAGGTATAGACCAAACATCAGCATCATGCCTCTTTTTCAGTGGACATACACATTTTCCTGCATCTGTTTCGGACATTCACAGACAGCTTGTCAGTTTTTGCTTGTCACATGCACTGTGTCTTTTCAAAATATACTTACAACCTAGGTAAAATACAGTTTTAGATTGATTTCTTTAGCTTTAGGCAACATGCATGTGGTGATGTTTAGAAAAAACATCATGGTTTGGTCTTCAGTTTGTTTGATCCATCTATCTTACCTCGTGTATACGGACTTTCTTTTTCTTTGTGTTACAGTAGTTGCCAGTGGTGTTACAAACTCTCATCCATAGGTATTTATCATCATCAAGAAGGGTGCCTCTCTGCATCTATGTCTGACGCAGACGACCCCTGATACAGTGGTAGTATTTATTCTTGGATTGTTGCCCACAGTTTGCCTCTAAAACTGATGCACCAGGTGCATATCATACCTCCAAGAAAGGTGTCTCTGTGTGTCAGTGTCTGACGCTGAAATCACAGACAAAACAGCAGTATTTGACGATGTTGGAGTGAAAACGGGCTGCATCTCCAACTAAATCTCAACCGAGATCAAACAGTTGGCCATTGCCAGGTCACTTATTTAAAGACAACACTTAGCCAAATGACACCTGGTGTAACAAACCAGGCTCATTCTGAAGTCTTTCAATAAATGGGCAGTAACTTTGGCGTCAGACACCAACGAAAAAAGCTGTCCTTTCATGTTGGTATGATATGCAGCCGAACGCTGTCAGTGTATAACGGTACCTGATGGTGTCAGGGGGAACAACGGGGACAACAACGTGAGTTAAGGAGATGAAAATAGTACGTTTATTGTATGTTGAAGACACAATACATGTAACAGGCTGAACTTAACATGGCGTCGCAGAACGTCAACAACAGACGCACCCAGGCTACTTTGCGTGTCATATGTAGACATGGAAAGTCCATAACCAAGTGGTGATATGATAGATGTCTGGATAAGCAATATTCGGTCCCTGTGCTGGCTCATTCATCCACTTGGTCCAGGGAAAACTGAGGGGACATGACGCGATCAACCTTAATTTGTTAACATGTCACAAATGCTCAGATTAAGGCAGGGCTGCAAAATATATATTTGACATGTCTGTAAAAGGGGCATAGCCTTGATGTTCTGTGCATTCACTGGTCTGCTGGGAAACCAAACATATTTTGTCTCCATCCAGGATTTTAAATCATCAACCACTCCAAGGATCGACTCTAGGACCAGTGTTATTACGCCTCTAGCTAGAGGCATTATGTTTTTGGTTGTCCATCTGTCGGTCCCATTCCCATGAACGTGATATGTCACTGAGGGAACTTTTCCAAATTAAATACAAACGTCCACTTCAATTCAAAAATCAACTGATTTGACTTTGGTGGTCAAAGTCACTGTGACCTTGCGTCCAGCTTAATCTAAATAACCTGATATCTCAAAAACATCGTAAACAGGATAAACATCCTGTTTATCCAATCTCAGCAAGTGGAAGACAGCTACCTTCCTACAGTTCATAAAGCAGTTAAACAGCAGTTTTGTTCATTGGTCCAGAACATCACACACTACAGACACACTCCTACCTTGGTTCACTTACAGCCAGTGTTAAGTCTGTGGCAAAGAACTTGGGTTAACTTTGATAGCCACCTTTCCTTTGAGCAGCACACCAGAAAGATTGTCATGGCTCTTTTTTATCAATAAACAAGACATAAAGTGGCAAACGTTTGGGCACCCCTGGTCACAATTTCATTTACTGTGAATAGTTAAGTGAGTAGAAAATGAACTGCTCTCCACAAGGCATGAGGTTGAAGATGAAGATTTCAACATCTTAGGCAAGATTTGTGTATTATTTTTGTTTTGTACAATTTTATTGTGGAAAAAAGGAAAGGGGCACCATGTGTATGTTTTGGCACCTCAAGACATTTGAGTTCTCAAACAAGTTTACCATGGTGTCAGACCATAAGTAGCTTGTTGGGGCTCTGGCCTGTTAACAGTCATCATTAAGTCCAGGTGACGCATATTTCAAAGCTTTATGAATATTCTGACTCCTGAAACCTTGTCCCAACAATCAGCAGCCATGGGCTCCTCTAAACAGCCGCCTAAAATAACTGATGCCCACAAAGCAGGAGAAAACTATAAGAAGATAACGAAGTGTTTTCAAGTAGCTGTTTCCTCAGTTGGTTATGGAGTTAAAAAAATGGCAGTTAAAAGGAACTGTGGAGGTCAAGTTGAGGTCTGGAAGATCAAGAAAACTTTCCCAGAGAGCTGCTCGTAGGATTGTTAGAAAGGCAAATCAAAACCTTCTTTTGACTGCAAAAGACCTGCAGGAAGATTTATCAGACTCTGGAGTGGCGGTGCACTGTTTTACTGTGCGAGAGTGAGAGGATGGCTTCTACAGGACAACAGGACAATGATCCTAAACACACCTCGAAATCCACAATGGACTACCTCAAGAGAAGCAAGCTGAAGGTTTTGCCATGGCCCTCACAGTCCCCTGACTTAAACATCATTAAACATCTTCAGATAGACCTCAAAAGAGCAGTGCTTTCAAGATGGCCCAAGAATCTCACAGAGCTAGCAGCCTTTTGCAGGAAGAATGGGTAAAAATCTCTCAAACAAGAACTGACAGGCTCGTAGCTGGTTACAAAAAGTGTTTACAATCTGTGATACTTGCCAAAGGAAGCGCTACCAAGTACTGACCATGCAGGGTGCCCAAACCTTGCTTCAGGCCCTTTTCCTTTTTTGTCATTTTGAAACTGGAAAAGACTTTTAACCCCTTACAGCCCAGCAAGGCCTCTAAAATCAGCTGATCAAAATATTTTAGCTGTTCCACTGACCGGGCTGAAAACCAGGGGTAATTGTGCATTTTCAGTAACAGCCCCTCGGCTTTGGAGCAGCCTTCCCCACAGTGTGAGATCGGCAGACTCCACTGCAGCAACTAAGTACCTCCTGAGATCTCATTTTAACAAGATGGCCACACTTTACAATGTTTTCCTTTTCCACCTCAGATTTCTTCTTAATATTAATATTTTATGGTGTTTTATTTTGACTTTAGAGTCACTACATATTTAAAGTGTGCTTTTTTTAGTGTCATCATGTTAGTATTTATATATGCACTTCCATCTATTTTGGACATTATCCATTTAAATTTCAAAAGGTTTTTATTTTCGTTGCATTTTATTTACTTTATATGAGATCATTATCTGTGTGCAATGAGATCATCTCTTATTTTTGCATCTTATTTGTTTATATATGTGATTATTTCTTTTACTCAGACTTCACCTGCTTTAAATGAGTTTAATTTAATTCTCTTATATTTAACCTTTTTTATATGAACTTTATTCTTACTTCATTTATTTTGCACTTGCACCTCCATCTATTTATGTATGGGCCCAGTACTGCTTAATGTCCTGTATATACTCTCATGTTCTTTATTTTTGTATGTCATTCTGTAAATATTTTTATCTGGCAAGCACTTTGTGCTTAAAATTAAAAAGAAATGAAATTACTATTACTATGCTTTGAGAACCAGGCCCATGATTTCCATTTTTGCCTGGTGCATGCTGAGATATTTTTAGAAAATAATATTAATTAAAGGTCCACTTTATAGCTTTTTTCCATGCTTTATACCATGTCACAATCATTATCGGTAGAGAGAGCAATAAAGTCCAGTCTAAATTATGATGGGTCTAATATTACTGAATTTTAGTTGTTGTCCTTCATTGGTCAACCCTTGCATATACCATAAAACACCGAATTCATTTAAATATGTACTATCTTTAAATGCTACTGTAACAGTTTTTCTTTTCCTGTCACTCATTCAATTCAGTCAATGAATCAATGTTATTTATAAAACCCAATATCACAAATCACAATTTGCCTCACAGGGCTTTACAGCATTCGACATCCCTCTGTTCTCATTCTGTTCATCTTTGGTCTCCAATCAGTTCCTCCCATATCAACAACACGTTTCTTGTTTTAGTTGTTATTTCCTAATGTGGTTATTGTTTAGTCCTTTTAGACACATAACTTTATATAACTTTATTAAGGCAGACAGACTATCAACAAACAACTGTTACATTCAGACAGGAAGTGAGCACAGCATTAATTTGACTCCCATTTAAAATTTACTTGTAAAATACTTCCTTGTTTGATGATACAGGTGATTTTTATTCAACACATACAACAGGTAGTAAGTAAATGACGGTTGATGTTTTGCTGATGTCATTACAATCATTAGTGTTATATTTGGGCAAAGCTTTTCAAATACTACCAAGAATTACACTATTGAAAAGTGTAAGTGAGATCATCTCTTAGTCTCAGCATTTGTTCTGTGTATGTCTACTGTATGTCTGTCTGTCTATGATCCAACACTGACACCTTGTGGAAATTTACCTAAATTGCATTTGATGGTTTAAAGTTGCAGGGGGGTTTTAGTGTGTGTGTGTGTGTGTGTGTGTGTGTGTGTGTGTGTGTGTGTGTGTGTGTGTGTGAGTTTCGTATCTAACGATGGTTTTGTATGAAAGGTGCTATATGAATAAAAGTGTTTGGTGTCATTTTATTAAAGATCAAACCATAGGTAGACTGTGTCTTCAGGGAGGGCAGGAAGTGGAATCTGATGGGCTACAGGTCTGAGATAGGATTTGTCTTTGATTCTGAATGTTTATGCAGAAAAGGCGAGCCAGTTGTCCTCTGTTTGAGCTGAGGAAGTCGGGTAAGGATTTATCTCTTGTGACATTGTCAGCAGGGTTATTGGCAGAATGGACGCACTAAGCAGGTCACACAGGCGTGCATCAGTCAGTGCTGCACATAAGTCCAGTCTTATAACTGTTGTTTTGGGGAGACATGTGAATGAGCTAGTATTAAACTAAGCTCTACTTGTTCTTTGTCATCTTCTGATCTCAGGTATGCAACACCACCATAGGTGTGTTCAGAAGCATCACAAAAGATATGAATGTCTCCAACTGTGGTGGGGGCGTCCATCTCTTTGGAAGTATAGCAGCGATATTGTGGAAGATAATAGAGGTCATCTTCCCAGATTTTCCAGGCTCCTAGAAGGTCATATGAAAGAAAATGATCATCTCATTCTTGCTCCTTTCTTCATAGTTGCTGTGCAAGGATTTTTAGGATGTGCCTAATGGATCATACAGATGAGCAAGGACTCGGTAGATGTGACACATTGTTATGGTATAGGCTTCCAAGGTTCTGTATTTGTATTTGAGTGGGTCAGGTTTGCAGCCCCACAGCAGTCCTAGTGTGCACTCTTGAGGATCAGCCCGGTATTCAGAGAGCCAAAGTTCGCTGCTCTCAGATCTTGCTTCAGATGGTAGATGGCTGATAACAAGGGGGTCGTTGCTTGCCCATTGATGGAGGTCAGCCCCCTTCTACAAGGGTAGTTTTCAGTTTGTCAGGGAGTGTTTTAGCTGCTGATGATGAGAGGAAGCCTTGCAAGCAGTTTTCAACATAGAAACACTGAGTTACTGAGTACTGTACGTCTTCATCAGGTCGGTTGTCCTTCGCATGTATGAGATGGAAGCCTCTTTTCTTGGTTGGCATCTAGCTTCAGTTTGCAACCAAGCTGAGAACACAAGCAAGTCATACTTTATTTCACCTTCTCTCTTGTAGACATGTCGTTAAAAGTGACTTTTCAAGAAGGCAATCCACATGAGAGCCACAGAGAAGTTCAGCCCCTTGAGCTTCCATGATACCAAGCAGGCCAAAATTGGGCAAAACTGTCAAGGGCTTGACCATCACCTGCTCTGATGGGAGGGAGATCCATGAAGTTCCTGAGCTCCTTCAATGGCAGCTGTCTCGGTTGCCCATAATGTTTGTCAAGCGCCTTGATGGCTTGGGTATAAGGGTCAGAAGCATAGGAGAAAGCAAGACCTAGTTGCTTAGACTGGTCCACTTTCAGGTGATCAAAGAGCACATGATATTGAAATGCTCTGACTCAAGAAGTCAGAATGTTAAAGGCCACACAATGTGAAATTCTAATGTCATCAGACATTTAAAATTTAGTCAACCTGATTTTCATTCCAACCAAAATTTAATGAAGGTCCAGCGCAAGAGTCCAATGTATCTCTGATGTCATATTGACATATTTGTAGTGATTAATTTAGAGAAAAAAACAGTGAGGACACATTAGTATGTTGTGGGCAAACAGCCTAGATGATACACTCATTTGTAACATGAAACTGCTTTATTTGGTGTTTTCACAGCATCAAATCACCTGGTCTGTTTGTTCTGGAGAAGAAAATACCTCTATAGATAATTTGGCACCTAGTATAAACCTCCTGAACAATGAACACCGAGGGAATTCTAGCTGGGAGAAGTTTAGCTGTTAGCAATTTGCAGTCCTCACTGCTAGACGCCACTAAAACCCCCTAAAGCGCACACACTGAACCTTCCCAGCTACTATTCAAAATGTTGGTGATGACAAAAAAAAAAGGTTAAATCCAAGTATATTTTTTGGTAAAAAAGTTTATATGTAGAGCATGAGTCTTCAACAGGGGGTCCATAACCCCTAGGGGGCCCTGAGTTACTGCAGGAGGGGCACCAAACTGTTGTTTGATAATTTTTTGAATTTTAATTTTATATTAAAAAAAATACACATGAACATTAATCCAACAAAGCAAATACACACTGGCTTATTGGTAAAATAAATAAAAAAATAATTTACAGTCACAATGTTAATAATAGGCAGAGTGTTACCCATAAATTCATGTCAAATGAATTAGTTCATAAATTTAGGCTACAAATCTGTTGATAATATTATTTTAATAGCTTAGTACCATATGTACCATATAAAAGTGTCTTTATTCATGGCCCTTCAGGCTGCTTTACACGTTAAAGTAGGCACAGTTTAATATGCCAACATATTCTCTCTCAGACCTCATCACATATTGATGTTTGGTCATGGACTTTCCATGACCACGACATGCAAGGCACCCTGGGTGTGCTGATTGTTGACATTCTGGGACACCGTGTCAAGGTCAACCTGTTACATGCATTGTCTTCTTTCAAAGTAAATGTAACATTTACGTACAGTCTCTTTCAAAGTAAACACATTGTCAGTACAACACTGCGAATTGATGTTTTTTTTCCTTAAACAACAAAAACACATGGTTGGGTATTAGAAAAAAGAACAGTGTTTAGCTTTAGAATCTCACGGGACGTAAATACCGCTCACTTGGGTGAACACTGGTGTTTGCTGGACCCATCCCAATCCAACCCCAGTTGGAATTTGCTGCCTTAACTTTTGTCCTTGTCCTGCCACGTTTCTCCCGGACGCTGCCAGGCGCCATTAAACTATAATGGCAACTGGCTGTGTATGATGCCGACATTAAAGGGCACTTTTTTTCATTGGTTCATGACGCTGCGAATCACTGCCCAAGTACTGGATCAGAGACTGGGCTCAAAATGGAACACAGCTACCCAGCTGGCACACGACTGACCTTCAGTGTTGAAACGTGGTTGAAATTATGTCAGTTGTTGTTTCAGCATTAACCCTTTTTAACCTGAGCAAATTGGCTTGATTTGTTTCAAAAACTTAGGAAGTACGTGATGTGCAATGAAAAAGAAATGACCAAGAAAAATAAGTGTGAAATTAGTAAAAACAGAAAATTTAAAAACAAGAAAATGAGTTAAAAAAACAAAACACCTGGAAAGAGTGCTTAAAATTTTTCAGATTGTTTTTTTTTTCTTTTTTCCCTATTTTTTAAAAGTAATTTTCCAAACTTTCTTTTTTTTATAATTTGTGGGACATTTCTTACCAAGTTGCTCATTGCTTTTTTCCCCTATGTTTTTGAGTGTTGTTCAGGGTTCAAAGGTTTAAATACTTGCGAAAGCACAATAAAAGTGATGTCACTTTGTTGTTTCAAAGGGTTAAAACAACATTGAAACAACATTTAATTGTGATGGTTGTAAAAAGGTTTACAAAACTCTCATTAATCAACACTATAATTTCAGAAAGATCTGTTCAATGTTTAAACAATTGCAAATTCATGTTTAAAGTGCAAGAATGCCTTCTTGTGGCATATATCTGGCAACACAGGTCAGCAAAACCATTGGACCTGTTTTCAGGACCTTTCAGCTTTATTGCCCATTTTAAAACTTTTGTTAGAAAAGTAATCACATCTAACATCACTGTGATTAAGACAATGAAACAGTTACATTAGGCTACACGTTACATTTTAAATAGAATAATTAGACATCTGTAACCTATTACATTTCAAAAGTAACTTTTCCAACACACTGTACTGATTTTTAACTAGCCCTCCACACATCATCCAAGGCCCACTAATGGGTCCCCATAAGGCTGCTTCGTTACAGACTCAATCCTTGTGAGTTTATCTTTCCTCCAATTCGACCTGCATTCGCTGCAAACCATGATCCCCAGAGTCCCGGCGCTGCAGCTGAACGAGCGCACGGCGTGCTGTGACAGTGAAGGCAGCGTGGCGTCGGCTCTAATTTACTGGCCAATAGCGGCCTCCAGGTGCGGCCACAGGCGACAGAGAGGCGACACTGCTCGCGCGAACACAACAACGGAGGAGACGATGGAAGAGAAGCAGAGCCAGGTAAGTTCCTCACTTTACTTTGTTTGTTTTAAAATGTGGTTGTTAATGAGGTAAACGGACATCAAAAAAGGTCAAACACAGGACAGGCCATTTAAACGGCAGCTGCAGTGACAGCGCGAGGCAGCTTTGATCTGACCGGTTGTTTATTTAAGACTTAATGTGTGTTTGCTACATTGTTCAAAGTCCCTGCGGCCCCGTGCTGCACAAGGTTACTTTGTTTGTCATGTTTACTTGTTTTAATGAATGATTTCCTGTTGTTTTTCTCCTTTCTGTTTTGGTGCTGTCCTGCCTCTTGGCTGAGCCCCACCTGCCGCTCATTAGGCTACATGTTTGTTTGGGATTGTTGATGTTTGTCCAGTGTTTTTTAGAAACACAAAGGATATGTTTGGATGTTACTCCTGACAATTTTAAAGTAAATCATAGTGTCTTAGAATTTTACAATATTTTCTAACTTCGAAGTAGCCATGTTTTTCCATCCATTCTGGTGCTGTGTGGCTATTTGTTTAAACTTTTTTTTCTTTATCTCACAGCAAAATGATTTTATCTGTGCTCAGATGCTGGAGAACACTGAAGTCAATTTAGGAGATTTTTTTGTTCTGAGAAATAAATAAATAAATAGATGCCCCTGTAAATACTATTCACAAACTTGAACACCACAGGCATGTCCTGCTTTGGAAAAAGGATCAGTTCTAGAGTGATTTTGACAAAATTGAATGTGACAGCCTTTGATCATGTAAAAGCCAATATACAACACCAATTAAAACAAACAAACAAAAAAACTGAGATGCTGTGTAAAACTTAAAGAATAGCAGAATGCAATGATTTGCAAATCCTTTTTGATCTATATTTAATAAAGGCCAAAGACTAGATAGCCTATTTAATGTTTGAACTAATTAGCTACATTGTTGTTGTTTTTTTGTTGCTTTGGTTTTTTAAATAAACACTCATTCTGAACTTGATGCCTGCAAAAAAGAAGCAGGCATGTTAACAGTAAGTGTTTGGGAAGTAAGAACACTAATTGCTTAAGTTTTGAAAGTGAAATTAAATCACGTTCTTACTTGATATATAACTTCACCTGTATTTTGCGCTTCATAATGCACCACACATTTTCAGTGGGAGTCAGGTGTGGACTGTTAGCAGGTCAGTCTAGTACCTGCACTCTTTTACTTCTGAGGGGGCAGTGGAAAAAGGTTAGACAAGATTCCTGCATTTACATTTCTGTCACAACAGAAACTATCGTGCCCTAATTTAATGCTGCCATCAGTCTGTGGCTGGCCCGAGTTGGACCTCTGTCAAAAAAAAACACTTAGCCGGGGCTAAAAGACTTTTCCGGGGGTAGACTTTTACAAGAGTGCTCTTTAAATATTCAGGTATTTGGACAGACCCCAGGGTCACTGTGGAGGTCTGTGATTGATGTTCTCAACACTGTTACAGTTCAGACAATGAACAGCAACAGTTGGGTCTTGTCCTTATCATTTGTCGTGATGTCTGCCTGCTGCAGTCGCCTAATGTTCCCCTGAAAATGATGCAAAGCAATAATCTGCACAATATAAAGGGGTTTCTTTGTGGTCACCAGATTTCTAATGGCATCAATTGCTCAGTTCACTCAATGAGAACAGTGTAATGAGTGTGGAAAATGAAATTACTTTGCTGCCCTGAAGACCTGGAAAAGGCCACATTTAAGATCTATTACAATATAATGACCAAAAACCAGTGTGATGTCTAGTTCTATATATATATTCCTGTACTGATATTATATATGAGCAGGCTGTTAGCTATACCTGAAGTATACTTGAATTGGAATAAATGTGCTGCAGCACAGGGACAGACACTGATCCTGTTCATGAGGGGTTGTACCCACTTTGTTTTCCCCCTCAGGTGCTGAACATTGAGCGGGTGAAGGCTCTGGAAGCCTGGCTGAAAGTGACAAATATAAAGCTGACACAAGTCAACGGCCAGAGGAAGTATGGAGGACCACCTGAGGGTGAGAAAGGCTGCTCAGCTCAAACACACAGCCCTTATACAAGACTACAACAAAACTAGCTCCTCAGAGAAACTCAAAGATACATACATGTGGAACTAAGTCAGTCGTGTTATTTTCTATTAATTCATTGTTTAATCTAAAAAAAAAAAAAAAAGGATTACTTATTTTGTTCAAGCAACAGTCCAGACACACAATGCATTAACACGTGAATGTGTGTGTGCTTATGTGGTCACAGTTGTAGAAAATCCATAGGTTTTTCCCTTTTTTTTAATAGTATATATCACAGTTTACATAAAACCTGTACACATGCTGGTGCTGTTGCTGCAGTGGATATTCAAGTGAAAATCTTGTGATATCTTATGATAACAATAAGGCAAAAAAAGGATGCATAAGCACTTACCCAGTCGATAGGACACTGTGCAATGAGTCATTTGAAGTGATGTACAATTGTGTTACCACATTGCTTGTGTTTAAGCCATGCAAGACTAAGTAGCCTGCATAACCTAAACTAATCCTACTTATAGTTGCTGCAGTTAAAATGTATTGTCAGAAATGCTTGCATCTCCATGATTGGGGCTGTTGCATTCACTTGTTGCCTTCATCCCCCTAAAATTCATAATCTGGACTGCCTGGTTCAGTGCACAGGCCTGTCAGTCCGTCTACCTCCTGTCTTGAAGAAGGAATTTGCGGCAGATTGGATATGGCACATGGCTATAGTGAGAGCACATGTTGGAAACCGCAGGATTGCTGGTTTGAATCCCGACTTGGGAAAGCCAGTGTTGTTGTCGACAGAAAATTGTGAGTTGGTCGGCTCGTTTAAGCCCAGTTGGGCTAAAAGAGATCCTAATAAAACCCATGTCAAAGGACCCTCAATGTGGGAAAAGCTATGATGGGTGATATTTAGGGCTGCAACGAGTGGCAACACATACAGTGTTATATTTTTCCTCATAGATCCTTCCTCAAATCACTCGCAATTAAAAGAGCCAAAAAAAAAAAAGAAAGTTGTCCCATTAATAGGCTGGGCCGTCCACACCAAGAACTATAACTATAAATATAACTATAAATATACAGTTTTAAAAATCGTTCTAAACTCAAGTGTTCAGCAGCGTCCACACTACAACTATAACGACAACGATAGTGGTGGACAATATCGTTTGGATCACTTTCAGAGCGATTTGATGGACGATAGAAACACTGACAGTCAATCAAAATCCATCCGAAATGACAGGTCGAGACGTTCATCACGTCACGTATACCCACTAAGAAAGCTCCAGGATTTCCATACACCCACTTAAACATGTGCAAAGATCCGTAACAATATAGTTTTGTGACAGAACCTTAACTTCAGTGATTTTGTTTTGCAAATACCGGGAAAATAACTGCAACAAAATACATTTTGCAGGGGAAGACGTCTCCTCTTATCCCCTCCATTCATAAAATTCAGGAGCCAGGATGACGTTACTGAGGGGGGCAAATCTTTATTCTGCAACATAGGTTCACACAGTGAGTTATAAAGAGCGCGCAGCCGTGCGTAATTGTCGCGCGTAATGACAGCTCGTCGCCGGTGAAACACAATAAACTGCACGTCTTCATTCATGTTTGTCTCATGACAGATGGAGCTGACAGACACAGACAGACAGACAGACAGGTGGAGCAAGCGGCAAATTGGTTTTCTTTTTCTGTCTCGCAACATACAGCAATAACAGGTCATCAATATCCATTTTATCCATCACTCTGCTCACCTGCCGACCGCACCGAGCAGTGTGTGTTTGGCGTAACCTAGCAACACGACGATATCGTTCATTGGTGTGGAGGCTGCCATTGTTGTCGTTATAGTTAACCTTACAGTTATCTTTCTTGGTGTGGACGGCCCTTAAGTTGGCTAGTATGGCCGCATTTTTTAACATCGTTGAACAGCCTATATCGAATATACTACTTACAAGATTAAGGTGATTTCTGAGGTTTGTTGTGCCCCCACAGTAGGCAAGGTGTGCGTCACAAATCTGGCACACTGCCTTGGTTTTATCATCACTGAGTTTAAAGTGTTCCCACACTGCTGAGGTCAGCTTTCTCTTGGCCGACGCCATCGCTCCGTCTGAAAACACGACCAACCGCTGCAGTGTACGAGGGTACGAGGTGCTAGCGGGGGAGGGCGGGGGGAGCGGTGTGTGTGTGTGTGTGTGTGTGTGTGTGTGTCGGCTGGGGGGGATGGTGTTATCCGAGTAGGTGAAATGGCACTCGGATGCCGGCCAAGCCGAGCGAGTACTCGAGTACTCGGATATCGGCTACAGCCCTAGTGATATTGTATCTTGACAATTGTACTTTAGCATAGCTATACTGGTTTTAAGCAAGCAGCAACATCCAGGGCTGAAAAGTAAGGCCAACACAAAGTGCCCAAGGCTGCAGGTCCTCTAACGGCCACTTGATGCTGGCTCCAAAAGTGCGTCAGTCCCCATCATAGACTGTATAACAGTATGGACCTATTCACCGTGATGTCACCCATTGGTTTCTGAGGAGCGAGTTTGAAGCTCAAAGTAGGCGTCGCTCTGGCCGTCGCCATCTTGGCAGTGCCTGACTTCGCCCAACTCCCGGACAATCAAAAATGGGCAAAGAGGCGGGCCAAATGAAGCCTGGTTGCTTAAACACGCCCACCTCGCTCGAAGCTGCTAAGTTAGCTAACGCTAACAAGCTAGGCTAACAAGCTATGCTACTTTGGCTAGCCCTGTGGTGTTGGCTCATGCTCCCGCTTGGTGCCAGCTCCCTCACGAAATAAAATATCCAAAAGGCACAAACACGGCTGACAGGTCAGGTTCAATGACTTACAGTTGTCATGAAAGGGGAAATTAGCTATAGAGACCAAAACCGTTTTTTGTACCAGGCTGTAAACATGTTTATTTCTGCTCCAAAGTTGAGCATTTTACATGGGGGTCTATGGGGATTGACTCGCTTCTGGAGCCAGCCTCAAGTGGCCATTCAAAGAATTGCAGTTTTTGGCACTTCTACACTGGCTTCACTCGTCATCACTGGAGGTTGCCCCCATACACCCCCGTGTTAAAATGTCTCACTTTACAACGAAATAAACATGTTTACAGCCTGGTCCAAAAGGGAAAAAAACAAACGGTTTTGGTCTCTATAGCTAACTCACCAATTTAAATGTTATCAAGGCTTAAAGACATGCATGTTTAAGGATGGGGCTGCTTGAGTGACAGGCTGCCTGCAAGGCGTCGCTACAGTCTGTGAGTCACAACCCCCCACTCCACCAAAGCTCCACCCCTCATCCAAACGTGGTCATTTCTGGCTCCAAAAACCAAGATGGGGACGGCCGAGAAGCTGAACTGGAGGCTCAAAATGTCAGTCATGGTTTATGAATGGGTGACGTAACAGCATTACATTATTTGTATAGTTAACGACCCCTCAGTATATAGCCTTACAACGGCACTAGCATTGTCTTAAGGTGGACTGTTAAGGCGGACCAGCTATTCTCATTGTGGTGACAATCTCAGCCACTCATAAACAGATAGTGGAGATATGTCTGGCTAGTGAGTCTCTCTTATTGAGTGTTAACATTTATTGTAGTTGGGTCAGGATTTATTAAGATGTGAATTTCTCAATACTGTTTTGTATTTCATATTTATATATTTAAGTATACTTACCTACCTTCACAGGACACATATTTGTGCGTTTTTTTTTTTTTTTTAAAGTATCATCTTCTCCTGGTTGTTTACGAAGCCCTTAATGGTCTGGCCCCATCCTACATCGCAGACCTCCTAACCCCTTATTCTACTCCGGGTCCATCAGGTCAGCTGACCAGGGGCTCCTGGCTCAGGGGTTCAAGGGATTCAAGCTGTGGGGTGATCGTGCCATTTGCTATGTCTGCCCCCAAACTGTAGAACAGCATCCCTCCCAATCAGCTCGGCCCCTACACCTCGTTTAAGTCCAGGCTCAAAACCTACTTTTATTTATCATTTTCCTGACATGTGCCTGTGCATATTATGTCTCTGAATGTTTGAGGACAGTTATGTTGCCTCTCCTGTATGTGTTTTTAGTGACTTCCTTTTGTACAGCCCTTTGGTCAGTGTGAGTTCTTTTCAAATCATCCTTATAAATAAATTTGAGTTGAGAATTTTAGCATCAGTATCAGAAAAACCCCCAAATGATACTCAACTCTTCCTGTAGATCAGTAAAAGAATGCAAAAGCATTGGCAGGAATGTATATCATGTCACCTGTGTGCACATACATTGTGCGTCCTCGAGCCTGAGCATGAGACAAACAAAATAGAGATCCACTCCTAAAAAAAAAACCAACTGCTCCACAGAGGACCCTGCCAGAAATCAAACACCTGACAGGGCACATTTTGGCCTTTCCCTACACTTCTCACAGTGTCCCAGCAGGACAAACCCAGCTGCCTCCAACAGCACTGATGAGGAGCTCTGATTAAGGTGCGGTCAGGTAGAGAGGCCTTTTTCTCAGCAGACACACGGACTTGTCATGGTAGGAAACCCAACAGTGTTACTAATGACTGTGACGAAGAGCCCTTCATCACCTGACTATTAACTTTTCACTTGCACATTAGATGGGATGTCTGGTATTTTTGCACATAAATAATTGCACAAACACTTTAAGAGGCAACAGCACTTTATTTGAATATTTGCACATTACATTTTTAATCACATTGTAGTTTTGCACATTTGTATGGCGTTGTTTGCACAGTTGATTGATTCAAATATTTGTCTCCATTAGGTTGTCCTGTTTAAATGTGATTGGCAGGCAGGTGCTGTGTTGGCCACACAGTTTTACCTGGGAAGAGAGCAACCATGGAATAAATATACAGCCATGTTTTACTTCATAAAGCAAAGCTAAGCTAAGATGTGATTGATTAAATGTGTAACCTGTTGGCCTTAAGAGTGTGTGTGGTGCAACATGAGAAAAGTGTACTTACCAGTCCTTTGTTCCAGGGTGTTCGGGCAAAAGGCTTCCCCAGGCAACAGAGTCCATCTTTTATGGTTCCGGGGGTAACCAAGTGGAAATTGGTGTGGGGTGATTTGGGAATATGTGTTTTATTTTTATCAGTGCAATAAGGTTTAGTGAGGGTTTGTATTTCATGGGTTTAAATAAGTTTATTCTGTGTTATATAGCGTGGTGATAATTTGTATTGGAAAATATTGGGGGAAAAAGTGTGTATTATTCTGCGCAGACAGTGGATCCCTGTCGTTGAGATCACCCGCAGCCATGAGCAGGAGCACAGCATAAAAGGCGCCATTTTAACAGCTTTCTGGGTTGTTGCTGGTCGGACTGTGGGAGGATGTGTCTGTGTGCCGCTGAGATGGGGGGAATAAAAACCTTATCTGATACACGCCAGAATGCCTGAGAAGTCAGTCATTTTGTTGTATTCCAGCCGTAATTGTGGTCCATCTTACAAGTGGTGTCAGAAGTGGGATCCACGTTACAACAATGATGACAAGGCATGGTAAGAAGAATGACCAGGAAGAACCAGACGAGGGGCTAAGCAGAGCATGTGCTACAGACACCATGACGGATGCTAAACAGGACGATAAGCTGGATGAACTAGCAGGTCTGGTGAAGTCATTAATGCAAGCCCAAGCGGAGAGAGATCAGCAAAGAGACAAGGAGTCCTCTCGTCAAGAGCAGCGATGGAGACGCATGCAGCATCATGTCTCCCAAATTCAGATGCAGGTAAACATGATGAGAGGAGAACAAAGAACAGAGCCTGACACTATGGATGAAAATCGTCGTCCTCAGAGGGATGAGGATGATGATGGTGGTGATGAAAGTGGTGACTTTGATGACGTAGATGACATGATGAGCCAGAACAGTTGGTATTTTAGACAGCAGAGGAAACCCCTTGCCCACAGGGAACCCAAACTGCTGCCACTATCTCCAGGAGATGACATTGAACATTTCCTCACAACATTTGAGAGAATGGCCCAGGTTTGTCACTGGCCTAAAGAGGGCTGGGCTGTGCGTCTGGTTCCTCTACTCACTGGCAAAGCACGCAGTGCTTATGTTTTGATGGACATGGAAGACTCAGAACAGTATGAAAAAGTCAAAGCTGCAATTCTGGCAAAGTATGAAATTACAGCTGATACCTACCGCAGAAGATTTCGGTCTCTCAAGATTGAGCATGGTGAAACTCCGCGAGAGCTGTATGTGCGTCTGAAAGACCTGTTCGGGAAATGGGTCAAACCAGAGAAAGCAACAGTAAAAGAAATAACAGAGACTATGATACTAGAACAGTTCCTGAGGATGGTCCATCCAGAACTGGAGATCTGGATCCGGGAGCACGACCCCAAGACAGCCGAGGAAGCAGCACGCCTAGCAGAAGTCTTTACATCAGCCAGAAAAGGAAGTCGAACTGCCTCCTTTGGTTGGGAGAACCACCAAACCCACTCCAGTAAGTCCACTGGGGGTGAACAGGGGTCTGGTCAGCCACAAGGTAGAGGGTTTCCAAGTGATAGGCAGTTTACTCCCCAGGCCTCAAGTTATGCTAAAAAGCCTCCTTCCCGAGCCTCTAAACAGGATGTCAGGTGCTACAATTGTAATGCTCTAGGTCACACAAAACCATTTTGCCCAGCCTTAGGCCACACCAAGCCATCACTCCTGTGTTCTGCTCCAAGGCCAACCACAGTAGGTGCAGTGAGGGAGGCAGGTCGTACAGCTCCAGTTCTGGTCAATGGTCAACGTGAGATAGCATTGCTTGACTCTGCATGTTATCAGACGGTAGTTTTGTCCAGTCTGGTCCCCAGAGGAAAATGGAGTGAGGACAATTCACAGCTAAGCTGTATTCATGGGGATAAGCATGTTTATCCGACAGCTGAGGTCTATCTGACTGTAGGGGGGCAGACTTTCCTGTTGCCAGTGGCATTAGCTCCAACATTACCATATGCTGTAATTCTAGGCAATGATTTACCCACACTCTACGACCTTATGGCCCAGCCAACATGCAAACCTGACATAAGCAGTGATGAGGGTCAGAATTCAGTAGCCGATTTTGGTGAGCCACAGAGTGAGGCAGTCACATTGCCTGTAAAACCATGTCATGTAACCACCAGAGCACAAAGTGCAGAGGGAGGCCTTAGAGAGTTGCCTTTCTTTGGGGTAGACTGGAAAGCAGGGCCAGTTAAACCTCACAAATCAAAGTCACAGAGAAGGCAGGAGAAGCTAAAGGGTTCTCTTAGACAAGGAGCACAGAGCTCTCCCAAACCACCTGAGTTGCTTGAGGTTGAGTTTCCCCTAGATCTGAGCACGCTTCAAAAACAAGATGCTACACTGAAGCAATGGTTTGAGAAGGTGACAGAGGTGGAGGGTGTTCAGATAAATAACCCAAGCTGCTTAGATGAATCCACCTACATAATCAAAGAGAGCCTTCTCTACCAGAAAAAGGGAAAAACTGAGGCCTTAGCACTTCCACAACAGTTCAGACAGAGAGTTATGGAGATGGGTCATTCAATCCCATGGGCAGGTCACATGGCATTCCAGAAAACTCTGAACAGGATTGGAAGCCGTTTTGTTTGGCCAGGGATGTACATTCAAGTCTCTCAGTTCTGTGCTTCCTGTGAAATCTGCCAGCTAACCTCTGCTAAGGGAGTGACACGTGCCCAGTTACAGTCTTTGCCCATCATTGACACGCCTTTTGAGAGGATAGGCATGGACATTGTAGGCCCACTCGAGAAAAGTTCCTCAGGCTATCGGTACATATTAGTGATATGTGATTATGCCACACGCTACCCAGAAGCCTTTCCTCTCAGATCTTTCAAAGCTAGACAGGTAGCAGATTGTCTGTTGCAGCTTTTTTCGAGGGTAGGCGTACCTAGGGAGGTGTTAACAGATTGTGGGACAAACTTTTTGTCCAAACTGTTGCAGCAAGTTTATCAAGTGTTGGGAGTTAAGGGCATTAAGACCACCCCTTACCACCCCCAGACGGACGGGTTGGTGGAGCGCTACAACCAGACATTAAAAAACATGCTGCGCAAGTTTGTGTCTCATACAGGTTCTGACTGGGACCGCTGGCTGCCATATCTGCTGTTCGCGTATAGAGAGGTCCCACAAGCATCAACTGGATTCTCTCCATTTGAACTGTTGTACGGCCGC
The DNA here is from genome assembly GCA_035609425.1 of Epinephelus awoara. Classification (NCBI taxonomy): domain Eukaryota; kingdom Metazoa; phylum Chordata; class Actinopteri; order Perciformes; family Serranidae; genus Epinephelus; species Epinephelus awoara. The sequence goes on along the minus strand of CM069299.1, from coordinate 8,066,092 downwards.
CAGGTGAGAGGACCACTGGACCTGCTGAGAGATTACTGGGAGAATTCACAGTCGGAAGGAGAAAATGTTGTGGAATATGTGGTGAAAATGAGGGAGAGACTGGAGGAGATGACGGCGCTCGCACATGATCACATGGAGTCAGCTCAACGAAACCAGAAGGTGTGGTATGACCGGAAGGCCAGAGACAGAGTCTTTCATCCAGGCCAAAAGGTGCTGTTGCTACTGCCAACCAGTGAAACCAAGTTGCTGACTAAGTGGAACGGACCATATGACATCAGCAAACGTGTGGGTAAGGTCACATATGAACTGTTCATGCCTGACAAGCTTAAAAAACATCAGACTTTTCATGTTAACCTGCTGAAGGAGTTCCAGGTGCGGTCAGAGCCGGTGCACCAGCAGCTGTTGGTCCGTGCTGTGAAGGAGGAGGACAGCATGGACGAGTTCTTCCCAGCCACCACCACGACAGCAGAGACCCCAGAGATAGACCTATCACATCTGTCTCCCAACCAGCAGGCAGAGGTGAAACCCCTGCTTGATCCAGAGCTCTTCAGAGAGACACCAGGTTTCACCTCGCTTGTGCAACACAAAATTCGGCTGAAAGGAGATGCCCCAGTGCGTCAGAAGAGCTACCGGATTCCTGAGCGGTTGATTCCTCTGCTGCAAAAGGAAATCAAGCTGATGTTGGAGCTGGGAATCATAGAGGTCTCCTGCAGTGAGTGGTGCAGTCCCATTGTGTTGGTTCCAAAGAAAGATGGTACGCTCCGTTTTTGTATCGATTTCAGGTACCTGAATGCCGTGTCTAACTTCGACCCATATCCGATGCCTCGGATTGATGATCTGGTGGAGAGAGTTGGAAGAGCTCGGTACATCACCACACTGGATCTCAGCAAGGGCTACTGGCAGGTAGCATTAGCACAAGAGGCCAGGGAGATGACAGCTTTCAAAACGCCTTTTGGTATGTATCAATTCAGGGTCATGCCGTTTGGTCTCCAGGGGGCACCTGCCACATTTCAGAGACTGATGGACCATGTTCTGAGAGATTTTTCTGACCGTGTAGCTGCATATTTGGATGATGTGGTTATTTTCAGCCAGTCATGGGAGGAACATATGGTTCACCTGCAACAGGTGCTGCAGAAACTGATGGCAGCTGGCCTTACCATTAACCCTCATAAGTGTTCTGTTGCCCAAAAAGAGGTGGAATACTTGGGTTATGTCATCGGATTTGGACAGATCAAACCACAGCTGGGGAAAGTGGAGGCCATCCGATCCTTTCCTGTTCCCACCACCAAGAAGAAGCTGAGGGGATTCCTGGGTCTGGTGGGCTGGTATCGTAGGTTTGTGCCTCGTTTTGCGGATAGAGCTGTGCTGCTCAATAACCTAACCAAAGCCTCTGCCCCAAGTAAGGTTCCATGGACGGATGAGTGTGACAGAGCCTTCAGGGACCTCAAGGAAGCCATCTGCACTCACCCGGTTCTCCACAGTCCTGACTTTGAGAAGCCTTTCATCCTGCAGACAGATGCGTCAGGAGTGGGCCTGGGAGCAGTGTTGCTGCAGGAGGTGGAAGGAGAGAGGAGACCTGTGGTGTTTCTAAGTCGGAAGCTGCTGGACAGAGAGACAAGGTACTCAACAGTGGAAAAGGAGTGTTTGGCGATGAAGTGGGCCATCGATACCCTCCGATACTATCTGTTGGGACGCCACTTCTACCTGGAAACTGACCATCGGGCTCTACAGTGGTTGCACCGCATGAGGGATGCCAACATGCGCATCGCAGGCTGGTACCTGGCTCTGCAGCCATATGACTTCACAGTACATTACAGGTCGGGGAAGTCAAATGTGGTGGCAGACTGTCTGTCCCGAATGTTGGAGAACTGAGGTACCTTTCTCTTTGGGGAGAGGGAGGAGGAAATGTGACGAAGAGCCCTTCATCACCTGACTATTAACTTTTCACTTGCACATTAGATGGGATGTCTGGTATTTTTGCACATAAATAATTGCACAAACACTTTAAGAGGCAACAGCACTTTATTTGAATATTTGCACATTACATTTTTAATCACATTGTAGTTTTGCACATTTGTATGGCGTTGTTTGCACAGTTGATTGATTCAAATATTTGTCTCCATTAGGTTGTCCTGTTTAAATGTGATTGGCAGGCAGGTGCTGTGTTGGCCACACAGTTTTACCTGGGAAGAGAGCAACCATGGAATAAATATACAGCCATGTTTTACTTCATAAAGCAAAGCTAAGCTAAGATGTGATTGATTAAATGTGTAACCTGTTGGCCTTAAGAGTGTGTGTGGTGCAACATGAGAAAAGTGTACTTACCAGTCCTTTGTTCCAGGGTGTTCGGGCAAAAGGCTTCCCCAGGCAACAGAGTCCATCTTTTATGGTTCCGGGGGTAACCAAGTGGAAATTGGTGTGGGGTGATTTGGGAATATGTGTTTTATTTTTATCAGTGCAATAAGGTTTAGTGAGGGTTTGTATTTCATGGGTTTAAATAAGTTTATTCTGTGTTATATAGCGTGGTGATAATTTGTATTGGAAAATATTGGGGGAAAAAGTGTGTATTATTCTGCGCAGACAGTGGATCCCTGTCGTTGAGATCACCCGCAGCCATGAGCAGGAGCACAGCATAAAAGGCGCCATTTTAACAGCTTTCTGGGTTGTTGCTGGTCGGACTGTGGGAGGATGTGTCTGTGTGCCGCTGAGATGGGGGGAATAAAAACCTTATCTGATACACGCCAGAATGCCTGAGAAGTCAGTCATTTTGTTGTATTCCAGCCGTAATTGTGGTCCATCTTACAATGACATTATCACTGAATCGCTTCCATTCAAGTATCCCAGTAAGCCACCGCTGAGCCAGCATGAAAAATAACCAGCATCCTGAAACTGAAGCGGCTAATTGGAATTCAGCCATCATGCCTTGCCATTATTTACACCTGTGCTTCTCTTACTGTGACACGTCACTGATTACTCAATTGAGTTATCTGTAGCTAATTAAGTGATTTATCTAATTGACTGCAGCTGTGTGAACAGCAAAATCTGCAAATCTCTAAAAATGCTGGAGTTGATTTAAATTAAATTACACAGGCTGTGTTTGTAAACACAGCAAATGGACTCACTAAATTCTTATCTTATATGACAAAGTGCTGTCATCAGAATAAAAGCGGCTCATTTTAACACGTGTTAACGTAAGGTTTCATGTCTTGAGAAAAACAAACTAGTTGAAACAGTGAACTTATGGAACAAAGTCACAATGATCATTTTGTCTTCTGTCTGTCTTGCAGATTTACTATGAACTCAGACTCTAGACTTATTTAAAGCATATTGAAAATATAAAATGGAAGGTTTTTTACTCCATAATTTCAAATCTTTTACTCAGTAATATTTATGTGATCTTGAGGAAATTATCGCTGCATACTTGGACTGAATTGGTTGCTGTTTGCTGAAGAACATTTCATCATAAAATGCAACAATGATTTATATTCAGGGATGATCAGACACAATGTTCTGATGCTCTGATAAAAACTTGATAAAGGTTTTTTTTTAATTTAAAATCAGGAGTTTAATGAGAATTGGGCCAAAGCAGCTGAATCAAACACATTACTTTTACTACTGGAAGGCTGAGGCATGTAGGCTGAAGCTATACCAGGCTGTGGTTGCACAGACTGTACTTGTTAGTAAGATTGGTTAATTGTTTTTTGTCTCTTCAGGGGGATTGTTGACAAGAATAAAAAGACCAGACAGCTTGAGCCTTATTCTTTAAAGTTGAGGTTGGCAGCTTTTTTTTCACATCAGTGGGCAAAAATCCCATAACAGACTTTGAGCATATTGTCATTCAGGTAATCTGAAAGAAAACTAAATTTCTGCGCTTCCTCCTGGCGTTGTTTTTCAGGCTTTGGAAAATCTAGCCTGCAACAGGAGACTTTAGGCAATCACAGTTCATTTCAGAGAGAAAGGGCATTCCTTTTGGCTCATCCACAAATGCCGATGTGCGTGCACATCCCTTCAGTGAAAGCCTGATTCAATGCAATCCTGCAGAGAAAGATGCTATTCCAGCACGGTCAACATTGCAAAGCAACACAAGACAAAGCCGCTGGCCACCAGCCTATAAGTTGCTACAGTGGCTGCCTGAAGCTCCGTCTCCCACACTGCTGCTTGCTTTTCCCTGATGAAGTAGTCCACAGCAGCAGGCGGCAAGGCAGAGGGACCGTGGAGTGGCTGGCTAGCTAGTTATTGTCTCACTTGTGGTCTGATAAACAGAGAGAGAGACAGCAGGAAATGGAGGGACAAATGAGCTGTGTGCAACTTAGAGTGAAATAAATAAAACACTTGGTTACTACATGAAGAACATGCATATATGCCCATGGTCATCCATTGGGAGGGGCGTAGGACAGGGAGCTGAGAGCTGCAGTAGGAGGATATACTTTCAATTTCTGAAGGGGATTTTTTGCCTCTGCAGATTTCTGCCTGCCCCAGCTTTAAGGGAGGTCTAAGCAGAGTAGCAAGTAATTGTGAATTGGTAGATTTTTCACTTGACCGGATGTGAAGTGATAAATACAGCAGATAATCAGGCATCATCATCATCATCTTCCATCTCCTCTCCATTCTGCTGTCAGTGTGGGACGGGCCCACCCCAGGGGCCCGCTGTGAGGTCTTCATCAGCCAGATCCCACGGGACACATATGAGGATCGGTTGATCCCCCTCTTCAGCTCTGTGGGGCCCCTCTGGGAGTTTCGACTCATGATGAACTTCAGCGGCCAGAACCGCGGCTTCGCCTATGGGAAATACGGCTCTCCAGCTGTAGCCACCGAAGCCATCCGCGTGCTGCATGGTCACGTGCTGGAGCCAGGTTTGAGCCTCAGCGTCCGCCGCAGTACAGAGAAGAGACACCTCTGTATCGGAGACCTGCCAGCCTCTACCAGGCAAGAGGATCTACTGCAGGTACAACAGCTCACAGAAACATTATGTATTCATTTATGTATTCATTTATTTAAATTTTAATATCACTTAATTATCAAAATATTTTCTGCGTCTTTCTGTGGTTTTGCGTCCCAGGAAATTGTGTATCTTTGCAGCCACTGTATGCAAACTTTGAAGGCCTAGTGACACTCGTTACACAATGAAATATGAAACCTTTTAGAGTACTGTTACTACTGTGTGAACGAATATTGATTACTGTCTCTGTGACAAATTTTTTCTCCCAGGCTCTGCGAGCGCTGACAGAGGGGGTGGAGAGAGTGTCTCTGAAGGCCGGGCCTGGTATACAGGGGGTGTCTGCCATAATCGCCTTCACATCCCACTATGCTGCTTCAATGGCCAAGAAGATGCTGGTGGAAGGTAAGTGAGCTCCTGTTGATGGAGATGGACTGATACATGGGATCAGTGTATTGCTGGAACTGTGGTCCCATTTATGTTGTCAGCCTTTGGTATAATGCAGAATTTTTATGCCCTGAGCCAGCGATAGTCATGGCTGGAGGCAGCATGTTTTCAGGTTGTAAGTCTCATTCTTGTGAAGGCAATATCTCAAGAACACCTTGAGAACATGTCTTCAAATTTGGCACAAATGCACACAAAGCTCTACATTTATCTCGTGAGCGGAGGCTGCAGTCAAAGCTAATGTCAGGTCTCAGCTTGTGAGCGCAAGTTTGAATCCGCATGGACCTGCAGTGCAGCAGAGTAAATCTGGCTGAGATGGAGAATTGTCATTAAATGGCAGTCAGGACTATTTGAAGCCACATATTGATCACTTAAAATATAATCTTTTCTCATAAGCCATAGCCTATGAGAAACGATTATATTTTGCAAAGGCCTATATCATGTGCTCTCTATCACAGCTGGAGGTTGGCTGGCTCAGCTGGACTGGCTCCAAACTGACTGAAGGCTGAACACCAGTGTTGTCTGGCTCTAATTTATCTGGATTCTATTTATTTATTTTTTTATTTTTTTTACATTATTATTAATTATTAAGACATTATTAAAAAGATATTAACAGACCCTGCCACAGTGTTATTATTAAAATCCTAGTGGTCTAAGTGACATTTTTACTGGTGTCCGGCTTGGACACAGGTGGTGCATCTGTGTGCATCTGCAACGGTTCAGAAGCAATTCAGAACGAATTAAAAGCAATTAATAAACTGACAAAGTGGTGTTTAAAACTGCATATATTGCTAGCAGATCTATTTTCTGGCCTAAAGTGCGGCCTTGACTGGTTTTGAATGTGGGCCTTAGCAGGCAGCAGGCATTGGAAGTATTTCCTCCCTTGGTCTGAATACCATGGTGGCATCGTTTGCATAATAGCATATGTGGATCAATAACCATGCCATGGTCATCTTCCTCAAATGCAAAGTGTTCAGACACGACTTTTGGTGCCTTTTTTTTTTCCAGATAAGATGGGCTGGAGCGCTTGCTTCGGCCATCCTTTCGCGTTTAGGTATGCCATGTGTAGTTCTACTTCCTCGTCACCCCCTCGCTCTGAATGTAGGCATGGACTGTAACGCTATATGCCGTATACTGCCCCCATCAGTTCTGTAAGAGTCATAGCACCGATTCTTATGCTGATATCGGTTCTTCCGGTTTTTGAAAAAAATGAGTACCTCCGTGTTTTTTTTCCATCATGGAAGTGAAAGGTATCGCAAGTATTGGATTTCATGACATCACTAATATCACAGTGATAAATTCCAGTTCAGCTGGTTTGCATAAAATCACAACGGTTTCAGCTTTCACATCGGACCAGTCCAGCAAAACCAGACAATGACCTACCTCTAGTGGCACTTTGACATGTGGACTGGAAGAGTCAGGGACCGTGGACGACCCGCTCTACCCCCTTTGTCAAAGAGTGAAGTAGTTCTTGCAAAGTGTTTAGAAACCTTTAGTCTTGCCATGATTTGATGCTGAGAAGCCCCTCTTTGTTAAGATTAACAGTCTGACTCCTGACACTCAGCTCTGCTGCCATGTTTCCCCTCTATCACAATGCTACTTAGTGAGCAAGGATTTGCTGGAATGTTGAGGCTCAGCCTTATTTATCACAGGTAAACACTGGCCGCAAGTTGAGTTACTTGAATGAGCCTCAGATGAGTCAATCAAACCCACCTGAGTGTCACCTGAGTGCATGCTTTAATGGAGGAGATACAGCTCATGGAAATCTGACCTTTTGTCCAGAGTTGGTCAGTGCCACACATTTGCTGAAATTAGTTTGCTGATCTTAAAAAATTGTGTAGGATCTGAAATGTTTCCACTTCATTTTACATGTCATAACTTTTTTTTTGGACCATTTTTTGATCATCTACAGGTTTATGTGAAAATATTAGAGATGTTAAATGTGGTCTCAGACTTTTATGCCCACTGTATATCATCTGTCTATTTCTGGGTAACAAGAAAACAACTTTTTTCGGTTTAAAATGAGAAGATTGCTTTGTATCCTTGACATAAAAAGTGATGAGTCATTATCAGCTTCTGTAGTAAACAGCTGAGGTTCTTACATTATTTAACTTCCTCTTTTCTTTGCCTCCAGCATTCAGGAAGCAGTTTGCATTGGACATCTCAATCGAATGGAAGACTACAGTGAAGCCGATCCACGAGGACCCACTGTCTTCAAACAAACCTTTGAAGAGCCCCCTGCCAACACCCCTGCAACCTCCGCGCCACACCCTAAACTCTCGACAGCCCTCAGCTCCGCCTCCTCGCCAGGCCTGCCCTCCACCTGCCCCCCAGGGTTTCTGCAGAGCAGTGGGAGGACCCACTACCCCCCAGCAGCCCCCCCATTCTACCTCCTCCACCTCCTCCTCTTCCCACCAGGGGCATCTAGCATCTACGGCCTCCTTATTATCCTCCCCTGTGATGCTCCTCCGTAGGCTATGCGAGGCGACTGGTTTTGGCCAGCCACTCTATGAGTTACAGCCCAGCCATGCTGGGCCTGATGGATTCCTCTACTTTACCTACAAGGTGCATATCCCTGGGAGAACCTCGGCCTTCAAAGGGGTGGTTATGATCTTGCCGGGAAACGGTGCCAATAACATTCTGGATGACGCCCAGCGAGCTGCAGCCCAGCAGATTCTGCAGAAGGTGTACAATAACCAGCTCACCCACTGACAAGCTCATCAGTTAGCAAAACAGTACACCAACATCTGCAGCACTGTTTATTTTGTAAATGATGTTATATCCAAAAAAAGATGTTTAATCTTGTATGCAGTTTTGGTGATTTGTGCATGCTTTTATTATAGTAGCAGACTTGTTTGTCTTGTTTGAACTTCTGTGGTTTGTTTTATGCATGTTTTTTAGTGTGTGGTACTGTTGGATTGGTTCCTCATTTTAATTAAATGAGATTTGGAAATTCAATGTGATGGTGGTGTTACTTTATGGAAATGTATGGATGAATGGAAACTTGTAGTAATAATTAGTGACAATTTATGCCAGAGATAATACTTGTTTTAACTTTGCGTTTGTGTGCACATGATGGCTGATCCTGCCTCCATTTGGAGCATTGGTGGTGCACGTCCTTAGAATTTAATGCTACATGTAAGCAAGATGTAGTAAGCGCATGAATGGTAGGGGGATTTAAACATACTCACTACTGTGACAACATGCTTGACTTAGGGGCCTCATCTCATTTGAGATGGTGCCACTATCTTTTTCTGCTGTGATCTCAGAATTAACAATACTAGTCCATACCCATTGAGTACAGCATACCATACCATGACTTAGTCATACCAAAAATTAGAAAAAAACCCTCCAAACATTCGGCCACAGGGGGAGCCACAGCAATTGGTTGGTTCACCGAGTTTCATGCAGATCGGTCATACTTCCTAGGAAGAGATCGATTGTAAGTGTTTTTCAAAAATCTTGTGGATGTTGCAGCTCTGCAATATAGCTGAATCAAATGAAATCATCATCATTGGATTGCTAACTGCCAACCTGAGCTAACATTAGTTAGCTGTTTAGATCATGCAAAACACAAATGTCTGTCAATATGGGGATGCTACACATTGTTAGCTTGTTATAATTAGAAGTATGCAAATTTAAAAAAAAAAAAAAGAATAGGAATACAAACGGGAATAGAAACTATACACAAGCATTTGAGCTTAAAATGACGAGGCAAGAGTGACAGTGGTTTGATAGAAGCAGCACAGTCAGCAAGGTAGAGTATATCAATCAATCAATCAATTTTATTTATAAAGCCCAATATCACAAATACAATTTGCCTCACAGGGCTTTACAGCATACGACATCCCTCTGTCCTTTAGACATATATATATGTAAACAGTGTGGACCAGAATAATGTTTATGATGAGGTAATAACACTTAGTGTTTGTATTAATATAGAATATGCTGCAGTATAACATACTTCATAATATAGTACAGCAATATAGCATAGAATATGAGACATAACATAATACTGCATGTGATAAATTCTAAAAATAGTATATCACAAAATATATAAATCAGTCCAACATAGAGGCGGTGAAGAGGGAAAGTGGGGAAAATCTGTGGAAACTATGTGTATGTGTTGCTCTTTCCCTTCCTGACGAGAGTGTGAGTGTTGTGTGGTACTTGCATGAGTCCACCCTCTGCACTTCCTGTCCTCAGATGATAACCAGGACAGGCAGCAAAGCTGTACCTTCAGAAGGCAGGGCTGGAGATGGGATAGGAGGCTGGATGGTGCTGAGAGCACTGGAGAAGTCAAGGTCATGACTCTCACAGTGCTTCCCTGCCTCTCTGGGTGTGAGAGGGCGCTGTGCGTCAGAAAGATGACGGTATCCTCCACTCTGAGGTTTCTGCATCTGAGCCATTTGTATCTGAAAATAACTGATAATAATCATCTGGGTCCTGATCCAGCTGACTGTCAGTAAGCAGCAGTTTTGCAGCTTTGGGCTGAAGAACGTGTTGATCCTCCAGTTCAACAGTTTCAGAAGAATTTTAAAATCCTGACTTGCGTCAAATCGTCATCACTCTGATCTGAATAACTCAATTATAGGCGTATGAAGAATGAGGGCCTGATAACTCATGTAAAAACATTACTGGAGAAAATAATTTATATCATGTATGAATGCTCCCAATGTGGCTGCAGGAGCCCCATTTCATCAACTGTTCAGCATCTCAAAGGGCAGCTATCCCATTTTTTCCACAAGAGGGGGTAAGTGTTTCCATGCATTAAACAGGCTACATCACAGAATTAAACTGACTGCATGCAGTTAATTGGTATGTGTTGTTAAACACACATTAGTGTCTATGATCCACATGCCCCATGTAATGAAGTCAGTTATTGTTTCATTTCAAGTCTGAATCTTACAAGTGGACAGGGCTGTTTCAGTTTAACAGGCCTGATGCCATGATCCCATTACAGCTTGTCCATTTCATTCACCTGACAAGAAAGAAAAATGGCTGTTCAAATTACCCTCATTTCACAGTGATGTCTTCAACTGTCTTGTTTACCAATCAAGAGTAGTCCACAACATCATCATAATGTTCCTGATATTTCACCCAGCCGTATTTGCGTAGGTATGATTTGGAGTTTTTGGCAGGATTCTCCATCCGTTAAGATATCCCCTAGATTTAAGTTCAGTTTAAATTATATTGTAGATTATGTGACTGATTTTGAACGTGTGTGGCAATACAGGTTTTGTGGACGTGAAAAATCAGCTCTACTTTATTTGGAAAAAAAAAAAAAAAAAAAGCCCTTTCTAACAAAAGTCATTCATTTTAACCCAAACCACAACTTTTATCCCAAGATAAGAGGATAAAAGCCCTCAAGGAGGATTTCTCCCAATTGCTTTCCCATCCTGAGCACTGTCAGTTACCCACAGTGCAGCAGGGACATAGCACGCAGGTAAAACGTTACCTACACCTCTCTGCTGCACACCAGCCATAGTCATGTTACATGCCCCCTGCTGACTAGCAGAAAAGTTTTGTGATATCATACCAAAAGTAATTTTAATTCAGGCTATTAATGAAACCCAGTCATGGAGCATAAACTATTACTGTATTATCAGAACTAGAAACCAGACCCCTAGATGATGCTTGTTCAGTCCAGTGGACCTGTTCGCCTGGCGCACCAAAAAGTTTCTAGCTTCTGGGTTTACATCCACTGTATGCAACCCAGAAGTTCCTTAACGTAGTGCTGTGATGACATCAGATTTTTATATCGCTTTTTTCTGGGCTCGAGTAAAGTTTTACACAAAAACCCTCCATGGATCAAAAAGAAAGAAAGAAAGAAACAGAAAGAGTCATAATTGATCTTGTTTGCATTTTAAGGTGTCCCGTCAACTGTTTTACAGACTGCTCTTTTATAACTGGGGTCTATGGGGAAAATGCATTTTAGGCCAGACTTTTTCATTGCTGTACCGTGAGTGGCCACTGAGAAAAGCTGGATGCGAGGCTGAGAGGCGACACAGTATCTAACACGATCATCCTTATTCATCAATCTACCCACTTAAAAACATAAATTAAAAAAAAAAACATTTTAAAGGTTGGGCGGCACAGTGGTGTGGTGGTTAGCACTGTCGCGTCATAGCAAGAGGGTTCCCGGTTCGATCCCAGGTGGGAGCCCTTCTGTGTGGAGTTTGCATGTTCTCCCCGTGTCAGCGTGGGTTTTCTCTGAGTACTCCGGCTTCCTCCCACAGTCCAAAGACATGCAGGTTGGGGATTAGGTTGATACCTCTAAATTGTCCGTAGGTGTGAATGTGTGAATGGTTGTTTGTCTCTGTGTCGGCCCTGTGGCTGACACATAGGCAACCTACCCAGGGTGTACCCTGCCTCTCGCCCAATGTCAGCTGGGATAGGCTCCAGCCCCCCCCCGCGACCCCCAAAAGGATAAGTGGTTAGAGGATGGATGGATTTTAAAGGTTGCATCTCTGAGGTAAAATAAAACCAAACCAATAAACAGACCTACAGCAGTAGCTTCATGTAAGAAACACAGTGTCCTCACACAACGCTGAGCATGGACACAACTTGTCTGACAACAGCAGCACTTTGTTTGTATTGAGCAGAATGATGAATGTGTTTATTTCAGACACTTGACAGTACAGCCATGTTTGATACAGGTAGAAAGGAGAGAGACTTTCCTGTTATGAGATAAAGTTATAAGTTGAACTGCAGAAAATGGGTTCAGGTAAAAGCAAATGTCTCTAACAGAGTCTTTAATGTGTGGTCCTGGACTGATATAGCTGTTGCTCTAACAACAGATTTAGCTTCATCTGATTGAAGGGTAACTTCTGTATCATTTTTAACGTGGATCCTATTTTCTCATGTTTTTGTTTCAAAGTGAGTAATGAAACAATTAGACCAGAAACAGCCCCAAAATCACAACTGCCACAGCCAGCAGACTTTGTTTAAATGTAAAAATGACTGTTTAAATGGAGTCCGGGAGGTTTGACGATAGCAATTTGGGGCTGTTCTTTGTTTAACAAAAGTGATCTTACTCTTTAAGATTTACCTCTGTAGGAATCCTTTCCATAACGTTGTCAGACACTTGTAATAATGTGAGCCTGCCAGTGGCAAAACCAAGCACTTTTAGTGGACATACAGTAATGCTGTATGCCCCAGAGAGGTTACGCTGCAGCCTGTTTTGCGACTGTAAGCTCCAGCCCTCTCACTCAATACTAGACCAATCTGGAAAACTGTTCTCCCCATTAGTCACTTTGCCACAAAAACATGGGATTATAGTGTTCATGTTGTAAACGACTGAAGTTACCCTTAAAGGCCAAACTGATCTTCAGCAGCTTTAAGTAAAATAAGAAACCTAAACTTCTTGGACTTAAATAGCTAACATCAATGATGTGTTCCTCAGAGCACAATATTACAGTGTTGACACTGAAAACAAGAACAGGTCTGTCAGACATAATCCGAAGCACACTGCATTTCATGTCAACTGAAACATATTTTCTGGATGGTGTTGTCTAATGACAGTGTTCCCTTTCATGTTTAACACACTTCCAGTTAGCATCGTTGCTGTTTGGCCATTTGCCCTGTTGCAGCGTCCAACATGAGTACAAGAAGATATTCTGTCCAAGATTCTGTGTTTGATGCATTCAGGTGGTGTGGGTGGAGTTGTAGCTGAGCAGAGAGGATGGCTAAGCCTCAGAGGTCCTCCTCCTAACCTCATCTATAAGATCTGCTCTGGAAATATCAACCTGTGGACACAAAACAAGACAATGAGGTTAAATTTGTAAACTCTTGTAAACACTTACTTTTTTTAGTAGGGCTGTACCCAACTAAGAATGAAGTCAACAGAATCAGAACTGACTGTTCAATACGAATATTTGAGTTCTTTTTTCCCCCCACATAAAGTTTGAGAGTTTGAACAGGGTTTAGTGGGATGTTCAGGGTGACAGCAGTGTTCATGTAATTTAGCAAACAAACAAAGTTAGCCCTTTGAGCTTACAAGGGCTATCTTCACTAACAACAGATGACCACTAGATATCAAACAAGAGCCGGCGACTGCATCATATATAGCTGCTGTGCTCCTCTAATCAAAAGGCAGATGATAACATTATCTCAGAGCCTGAGCAGGCAAACCCTCTCCTCCTCTGGGCAGCTGCCTCCATGTCATTCAGACTCATCCTGGGTCTGGGTCGACAGCTGCCTGTACTGGAGAGCAACATGAAAGCTAGGAGTGCTCACTCTGCAGCTACATCTGCAGACCTAAGTTTCCCTAGATGTAGATGGCACACTGACTGACAAAAAAATAAAAAAAGACTGCTCAACTTGCACAATCCCAGTCATTGAAGGGTCTCCGAATGGTGATTCAAATCTTTCACTTTCAGGGGACAGGCCCAATTTACAGACACAAAGTATTCTATTGCTTGCTGTTGCATCCACCCCAGTCTTCAAACTCTTGGCAGGTTTATTTGTGTGCAACAAAGCCAGTTAGAAGTATAATCTGAATGTGCTGTATACATATCCAAAGAATGCTCCTAAAACCTGAATAATATCGGCATATCCCTCATGTCTTAATTTCAAATTTCTACACTTGGGGAAAAAAAGGCCTAATTCAGAATATCCAAATTAAATATGCTGTTTATATGACCTATATCATATTCAGAATAATAGTGGAACATTAGTGCACATGTAAACATAGTCGGCCTCACACTAGTCTATTTATTTATTGCGTAGCACGTATCTGACATCATTCACACCTCTCTTTGGAGATTCATATCAAGGCTGGCACTTTTTTACATTCCTACAACATGTCGGCTGGCACATGAACAGACACAGTGACTGAAATAATAGTAAAAGTAATAAAAGTAGGACAAGAATAACCCAATGACATCACACACGTCGTGAAAGACGACAGGGGATAATTGGTGAGTACCATCGTGTAGTGTGTCATGTCTGTCGGCCAAGTCACGGCACGATTTTATGACTCCACAATCGCGTAATGTGACATAGTGACTGTCAGTACGGACAGAAATGTCATGTAGTGTGTACCAGGCATTAATAAAAAAAAGTAGTTTTTACTCTTCTTACCTTTATGTTCATGATCGTTTTCTTTTATTACCTTAGCTTCTTTTAACACTGCTTTTTACCCATTATTGTAATATTTTGTTATTTTTAGTTTCTTTTTATGATGTAGACTTAACACATTTGTAGCAGAGGGCGACAGTTCCTCTATGTTCTTTCTGGGGATTAAAATTATTTATTAAAATCAATAATCAATAAAAAGAAACTTCAAAGATGGTCTTTATCTGTCTTAGTGTGTGACAGTAAAGATACAGTGCATGTATTCTGTAGCAGTTGTACCTCCTCTCTGGTGGCCACGACGCGGAGTTTGACCACTCCATCTTTCAGCTCCTGTTCACCCAGTATGGCCACCAGGGGGATCCCTGACTCCTCACAGTGCTGCAGCTGACTCAGCAGCTTGGGGTTCTTCTTGTACATCACCTCTGCCTGATACACACACAAACACACACCGCACTCAGTTGGTGGTACTTTCAGAATTTCACTGTCATTCTTAATGATTTCAATAATGAATATTTTTTTCTAAGGGGCAACACTGTATCTTCGAGCAGAGTGGGGTCCAGGAAGTCAAACTTAAGGAAGTTCCCTTCCGCGCTTATCAGAATGGGACGGGCAACCAAAAAACACGTCTTCGGCTATTAACAGCGCAGAGACACAAAAATAAGAGACTTTATAATTGTGTAACAGGCTAATTATTCCAAATTATAATATTGATAGAATATATATATAAAACTATATGGTGAAATGTATTTGAATTGATATTTATGGATCAGACTTCAGAGCCACAAAGCAAAAATCAGCAGGTTCAGTTATCACTTGTGGCAACTGTAATGATAAGAAGTTATGAACAATACAACAACAATGAAGCAAACTTGCTGCAAAAAATCTTATTAGTCTGATGTCTGTGATGGATGTGGCATTGTCAGGTCACATGACCTCCTAATAAAACGGCACCTGTTCCTAGACAAATATAAAGTTGGCTGTTTGAGCTGATCAGGACTGAGATCTTTGATTTGAGTTTAACATCTGCAGCAACCAAACAAGGTCAACACACACATACACACACACACACACACACACACACACACACACACACACACACACACACACACAAACACAAACACAAACACAAACACACACACACACACCTTAATGCCAGCATTCCAGAGCTCAGTGACCAGTTTGAGTCTCTCCTCCAGCAGGTTCTTCTGAGCAGACGCCACCATGACCTGAACCTCTGTGGTCCGAATCTTCTCTGCTGAGGTCTGAACAACACAACATGGTTACAGTCGGGATATCTACACACACATATTATCAATACACTAATAAAACACTTTAGGAACACACTTCAAACAGGTCACATAAAAAAAGAAAAGGAATTGGCAGAAAAGTGAAAATGCCATTTACTCATTCTTATTCTAAAGGTAACAGCTGCCACATTACCTCAGCCTTCTGCTCCATGATGGAGAAGATCCTCTCGATGCCGATGCTAACGCCCACACAAGGCACTTTTCTGCCCTTGGGGTCAAACATGCCCACTAGGCCGTCGTATCGACCACCGCCGGCCACGCTGCCCACGCTGACACTCTCCTCTGCAGGTGCCCCATTTTGGGCTTCAGTGGACACCGGGGCCACGCCTGCCTGAGTCAGAATGGCCTCATAAATGATTCCTGTGTAATAGTCCAGACCCCGCGCCAGACTGAGGTCAAACACCACCTGGAGATGATGGAGTAAAGATAGAAAACAGAGACAGTTATCAGCACATGGTAGAGAGAAAATAAAGTACAAGGTATGATGAAACAGAGAGAGAACAAAAGTGCATACAAATACTATCATTACTGCAAAAGTAATATGGCATGTGTAAATAACAGCATGTCTCACCTTGTCTGTGACCTGGAAGAGCTGCAGGTAGCTGAAGAGCAGCCTTATGTCGGACAGACCAGCACAGGCCTGCTTACTCTGAGACATTTTCGGGTCCTGAAGGAGGCGCTCTGCCAAGGCCATTCCACCTGCAACACAAACAGTTAGCTGTTCACACATCCAGCAGACACAGGAATCTACATTAGCATTCAGTTAGAGTCGTGTTTGTGTCCACCTGATGAACCAAAGTCCACTATTCACTGTCTTATAGCTGTTTTTCTACCAACTCCTGAGACAAATATTTGACTCCTCAGCTGCTCAGCTGCTCCACTGTGTTCACCAGCTAGTCCCTAACCGAGTCTGTCTGCTGCTTGGAACAGCTAATGCTGCTGCTGCTGGTAACCACGGTGACGAATGGAAATTTTGAGCCATACAACCAAAATAATGAGCAAAAAAGGCTACAAAGCTCCATAGAGTCTTTGATCCTCTGTGTGTTTGTCACTGTGAGTGACTCCTAATTTGCTATTTTCTCCATTAATTCATTTATTGTTTAAAATTTTAAATATCAGAAAATAGTCAACAATGGCATTCACAATTTTGAAAAGCCAAAACTGACTTTTTCAAAGCGCTTGTTTTGCCCAATCAACAGCCCAAAATGAAAAGGTATCTAATTTAATGCCACAGAGGACCAATTGCACATCTGAGAAGCTTGAACCAGCTGCTGCTGTCAGGACAGCCTGTCCTCAAGACACATCAAACTTTATTATTCCACTAGGATAAATTTTGGTAGCAGCCAGGTGTACAAACACATTTATCATTAAGAAGCAGTGACAGTGACAAGCAGTAAATATGTGAGATCACTTCAAATTAAGACAAGTGCAAGAAACAGCTTAATGCCGGCTACATACAGTACTTAAGTTCCCAGATCACCTGCACATTCAGGCGACTAACTGCTGTGTAAACAAAAGAGACTTTGTATCCGTTTGCCCTCTGAGCAGGAACTCTATATGTACAGCCTGAGGGTTGAAGCTCAAACTTCCTGTGCAGTGGGTGATCAGGACAGTCTAATAATTCAGCGTCAACGCATCTTTACTGCAAATCTTAAATGGGTATAATCTTCTTTCATTGTAGAGCTGCATGCAGTGTATTGATTTGGTCCCTTTTTCTCTCCCTCTGTTTATCATGAGAGTACTGCTGCACGACCAGCTGTTAATGACCCCCCACCCTCCCACCATTACAAAACCTGAGATGTATTTCAACTCGCTTTCAGCGGGTACACTGAACTGCAGGCTGCCAAGTTGTTCGACCCTGTGACCTTCAGCAGCCCTCATCCTGTCATGTTGCTTTTTCATACATCAGTGGACAAATCCGCCTGACCTTTACAAGTGTTTAGACAATGGTGGAAATGCAGATGTCAGTGGGCTGAAGGAACCTTTTAGCTACTCAAAAGGTTTGTCCCAGCTTCTGACAAGTTTGTCAAGCTTGTTCTTATTGGCCAGATTCAGGTTCCCACAGTATAATTGGAAAGAACAAACCCAATGAAAATTCTTTTAAGGACAGACACGGTGATAACATAGGATGTATGTAGGAAGTCTCACCCTGCATACTGACGTACTCCCCAATCTGATCGGCAGCCTCCTCTGACAAGCCCTTCTCATTCACCATCTCCTTCTTCACTTCCTCCCAGGGCATCTGGGTGTGGACAACAGGAAATGGGTCAAAACCAGAAAAAACATGAAAGATAGAAAGAAGTTGAAAGAATAGAGGAGTGTGGAATAGAGTTTACATCACACTGACCACCAACTATGAAGATTCAAGGGCCGTCCACACCAAGAACTATAACTATAAATATAACTATAAATATACAGTTTTAAAAATCATTCTAAACTCAAGTGTTTGGCAGCGTCCACACTACAACTATAACGACAACGATAGTGGTGGACGATATCGTTTGGATCACTTTCAGAACGATTTGATGAACGATAGAAACACTGACAGCCAATCAAAATCCATCCGAAATGACAGGTCGAGACGTTCATCACATCACGTATACCCACTACGAAAGCTCCAGGATTTCCATACACCCACTTAAACATGTGCAAAGATCCGTAACAATATAGTTTTGTGACAGAACCTTAACTTCAGTGATTTTGTTTTGCAAATAGGCTACAGGGTAAATAACTGCAATAAAATACATTTTGCAGGGGAATGCGTCTCCTCTTATCCCCTCCATTCATAAAATTCAGGAGCCAGGATGAAGTTACTGAGGGGGGCAAATCTTTATTATGCAACATAGGTTCACACAGTGAGTTATAAAGAGCGCGCAGCCGTGCGTAATGACAGCTCGTCGCCGGTGAAACACAATAAACTGCACGTCTTCATTCATGTTTGTCTCATGACAGATGGAGCTTACAGACAGACAGACAGACAGACGGACAGACTGACAGACAGACGGAGCAAGCGGCAAATTGGTTTTCTTTTCCTGTCTCGCAACATACAGCAATAACAGGTCATCAATATCACCTGCCGACCGCACCGAGCAGTGTGTGTTTGGCGTAACCTAGCAACACGACGATATCGTTCATTGGTGTGGAGACTGCCATTGTTATCGTTATAGTTAACGTTACAGTTATCTTTCTTGGTGTGGACGGCCCTTCAGTCTTAAAGTGTGGCCTTCAGAACAACAGTTGACTTCCATCCATTTAAACCTTCTGTAAGGGAGTATCGAGGTTTGCAGAATTCAGTGTGAAAAGGTGAGCATGTGCACAGCAGTAACCTCAATACCTTGTCCAGTTTATCCACTGTTGAGCAGATGGTGCGGAACTTTTCATCTGGAACGCCACACACAGCAAACATCCCATCGAGGATGCGTCTGTCGTTGACCTGGAAACGATGGACACGGTTACAGAGGTGACACCTACTGATCAAAGCCTGCAAGATTCAATCTGGAAATGTCACTGAATATATGTGACAAACCTTGATACGGAAATCTCCCAGGTCCAGCTCACTGAGGATTTCATGGACAATCTTCAGACACTCAGCATCTGGAATCATGCCGTCATACTGCCCGGCTATGTCAAAATCCTGAAACACACACACATTCATTCATTCAAGTAGCGCAGGCACAACTTCAAGTGAAATAAATCAGGTCTGTTTCCAAGAGATCTAACAAATCAGCCAGTAATTGGATCCGTGGTCCCTGCAGGAGTGGACACATGTATTTGAGGATGACTCACGCATTGGTAAAACTCTCTGTAGCGTCCGCGGGTCATGGCTGGGTTATCACGGCGGTAGACCTTAGCGATGTGGTACCGCTTGATGTTGGTTATCTTGTTCATGGCCAGGTAGCGGGCGAAGGGCACCTGAAATATGGCAAGTCAAGGACAACACACCGCTCTCTGGGGGCTAAAATTTAATGAAAGTGCCAGTAAGCTTTAGTAACATATCATGAAATGAACTATGACGAAATGTTAGTCCATTTTCATCATTGAATAAAAACTAATTGAAAACCTGGAGAAATGGACAAACTAATAATTACTGTTTTCATATAAAGTCTTATTCAATGCATGACTTGCGTCTGTGGAATGCATCTGTAGTTCCAGATTAGTAAAACGCTTTCCTCCACCACCCAAATGTATCTGTTGTTCATAAGCTGATGTAGCTGCTTGAGTTGTTAACCTGCTGTCTCCAGTAACATTCTGTCTCCGTCAGTAACTTTATGTAATGTTAGTTTCTTACCAAAAATAAGAAAACACAGGTTTGTGGACTAAATTCATCTACAGTCCAACAAAACAGCTGAGACAAACTTGGACATCATGGAGGCAGCACACCGACACATAAAAAGGAAAGCTAATGTAACATCATCAAGTGCTGCGGATGTAGATAGAAAGTTGACACCCAATAGCAACTTCCATGTTGCTTTGGAAGGAGTGATTAATCAAACTAGATGTTCGCTTAAGAGGTATCACTATGTTATCCAATGTTTAAGCTTCTCCTCTAAAGCTAAACCCAGACTGTGAGCAGTGTTTTAAGGAGTACCTGCTTGGTCAGCTGCTCTGCAGTGGAGAGCACAGATAGCTAATGCTAATGCTAATGATAAATAAACAGGAATGAAAGAAAGCCGTTTATAATGTCAGCTTGAACTGAAGAAAATCAGTCTGTTGTATCACTGACGAGTCAGATGAACACTGTGTGTGTGTGTGTGTGTGTGTGTGTGTGTACAAGTAACTAATACATTTTCCACTAACCTCATGGTAGACACTTGTAATCATAGTAACTGTACACACGATGGTAACAGCTATAGGCCTCAAAATGTTTAGAGGACATGAAAATGCATGACATAAATACAACTTGTATTTCAGTGACAAAAACTAGCCTAAAATATGTCAGAAACACAGTAATGTAGTGTTGTGCTGATGCTCATTGTGGCGTGCATTTGAAGGATACCGTGAGGTCATATCTGAGGGACAGCAGCTCTCCTCCTTGGTCTTTGAGGTCATAGATGAGCTTAGAATCTTCTCCATACTTCCCTGTCAACGTTTCCTACACACCACAGGGAGACCACATGATGTTTCAAAAGGACATTTCATTCAGCACATGCACACATGCACTGAGTGGCAAACACGTTAAATTGTGTTGTGAAAATCTACCTTTAGTTCAAAAACAGGTGTGTCGATGGTTTCTGCTCCGTGACGCTTGAAGCAGCCGATGATGGTGTTGAAGACTTTCTCTCTGATGGCCATCTGCTTTGGGTTGTAGTCCCTCGTTCCCTGATGGAGAAAGACATTTGCTGTCAAGACTTTAGAAATGTTAGACCTCTTCATCATGAGCCTATCTAGGGGTCGTGACAATGGGTACATTAAAGTATGAAACATTACAGTACAGGTAGGGCTGTTACACTCAGTCATTTTAGTGAACAATTAAATATCATACAAATAATTGCAACTGAAGATTTAATTGTCCATTTCTGTTCATCTGTTCACACAGAGATGCTGCTGTGTTTGGCTTTGCGACTAGACCTAAATCCATGTTGATTTCGAAGGCTGCTGATCGAAATAATGCAGTCATTGGCGGAGGAGTGTCAATTCATCTTCAAATAACCTTGCACTTTATATTGCAGGTTAGATTGCAACACTGGCAGGTGCATTTATACCTACGCTGTCATGTGTTTTTCCTTGTCCAAACAGATGCAGATCGTATTTTAACATCAAGTAGGAATTTGCTCTGAGTAACACACAATCCTTTTAATTTTCTGCTGCAACACTACAATGCTCTGTATGCACAGATCAGCATGTGTGTGTTTGTATAGAGCAGCGCTGTGGTCTTACCTTTGCAGTCTTGAGAACAAACTGATGTTTGCCATCATCACCTCCTATCTGAGCCTTCAGCTCCAACAGTTTGGCTACCTCCTCATCAATCTGCAACACACACACAAACTGGAAGGTAAGACCTTTGTGAACCTTTCCTGCACAAGTTTGATACTGAATAGGTCAACATCAGTGAGAAACTTTTATTACAGGAAATTTTACTAAATACACACATGCACACAGCACCAGAGGCCTACCTGAGCAACAGTGATCCCAGGGTAAGAATGCAGAGATCGGAAAAGTGTTGCAGTCCGAAAGCCCATCACACCAGAGCAGGCACGAACAAAAAACATGCCCAGCATGTTCATCCCACAGAATGCACAAAAAAAGTCCAGAAATTGGACAGGCAAAAGAAGTTCAGGAGTGCATTATGGGTACAGCAATGTCCAGTAGTATTGCACAGGGCCAGCCACAGCAGCCAATCAGAGTGGTCAGTAGAAGTCAAACCAGGAGGTGAGTTGAGCAATGACGTCCACGATGGTTGGATTCACCAGAGACAGTGAGGTAGATGATGGTGATGATGAAGGGTAGGCATTGAGGGACCGTCAGGCAGGAAGAACAGGAGAAAAGTGGTAAGCAACCCTAGCACTAGCGGAGGGCAGGGCATGATGCATCATCATCATCATCACAGCGTGGAGGATAGAACATGAGATCACATGAAACCAAGTCAATCAAAGAAGCCAGACCAACGCAGCCCACAAACACAAACACAAACGCACGCACACACGCACACACACACACACAGCGCACTGCTCTGACAATAAAATCAAATTCATTTCATGTCTGGTGCATTTAAACTCTGTCTTTGCACTGGATGTCAAACAAAAATTCAACAGGCATTGTTGGATTTTTTCAGGTATTATTCTAAGTGTAACCAGACTGTAAGATGACATAGTGCAACTATGGGGTAGGATCCATATCAAAAGTATACATGCAGAGAAAAGCGGAAAATGGCGTGTGCCAAAAAATATTTTGATTTATAAAACCATACGTACGCCTGCTAGTGCGCAATTTCCTTTTGAGAGTCTTAAATCGACTTGGAATTGTCCCCACATGGATCAGCCTCATATCCCGCCCTCTACATGCCCACATTCAACCATAAGTGGTCAATATAAATGAATGTTGATGAGCTTTCTGAGCACTGGAAATATAAGGTGAATCATGGCATCAGCTGAGTGTCACAACTGTATTTATATTTTTACAGCAATCAGACAGGCTGCTTAACACCTTGCCAAAATAATCGCAACAGCCGCCCACCCTGGGATATCATTTGAAAATGGAAGTTTGATAGGTGAACACAATTTATTTCTGTAAATTTGTTTTGGCCTGCATTCTGATTAGGACTCACGATGAGGAACTGGAGTTTAATAACTCTGTGAGAGCTGTCACTGGCTTTGTTTTGTGTCTGCTAATTTACACAATCCCTATGTGCAGATGAGGAAGATGTGAAGGGTGAGTGGTTTGTGTCAACACAGCGGTGTTTCTGATGCGCTCTGTGCACCTGACAGCAACAGTCAAGTTCACTGCAGAGAGTTTGCAAAAAAACAACAACATTATATTATTGAAAACTACTAATGCTGTGTTCTGCAATTATTTAATGTGTGCATTTCAACAGCTGCGTGTGCTCCACAGCTGACCGCAAGTGTCAGCAGCCTTCAGTCTGACCCTCTCCTCTGCGCCGTGGGATTGGGAATGTGGTGTTGAGACAGCGCTGATTAAATATTGCCCAGAAGTTGTTTTGAGATTTGAGTTGGCTTGTGATTTTTCAACTGAAAGGTGCTCATGGAAAAGTTAAAGCTCACTAACACAAGCACAAATAAAACGGCTGGACTGAATGTTTCTGATGAAGTGGATCTATAAGTAACGTGGTATAAAATTAAATGTATAATGATTCCTCTCACATTTAATTTTTACTATCTGACTTTCTCGTACACAAAGGTCAGAGTTGCCAAATGTTCGTGCACATGGGTCAGAGTTTCCCTACAGCTGCGCACATTGTCCCATCAATTTATCATCTATAGATCACAACTTTTGCATGGAAAGTGTGATGTATATGCAACGTTTATAAATGTGACCCCTGGTCTTGTGCCTGCGGGCTCACTGTCACACTGCCATGGCTTACTGGGACACAGTAACATTACAATGCCTTCTTTATGTCATTAGTAACACCTGTGCTTTACATACTTTGACAAGTCTAAATGTCTGCAATGAAAAAAGACCTCATTTGAAAGACTTCAAATGATCACTGCTTGTTTTACCTAATTATGTCCCCTGGTTAGACCATGTGTGTGCATAATTACACAGCCACTGGTGATGTCCCCAGGGACTGAAGACATGTTTAAATGACACCCAGAGAATAAAGAACACAGAAAAAGCTTACAGAGAATAAAACAGAAGTATAGTTGAGCCTGTTATCTGTGGACTACTCAGCTTAGACACATTCAGTGAAAAGCAGGTGGCATTATGGTTTCAAACTTTTGAACCCATAATGTATGGTATAGGTGTGGCATTCTGATCAGACCACAGGAAACACTGTGCACTGGCGGAACGGCATCTGAAGACACCTGATTAACCACCTACTCTATAATATCAATAAGCTCCTCTAGATTCCCAATGGCATCTGCCTGTGTTAATAAGGCAAGTTATTGCATCAGCTAACCTCCTTACACTTGTCTGATACACAAGTTTAATACTGAAACGCATCCTTAGCGAGTCGTCTAATAACGTCAATTTACAAATAAAATTTAATAACGCCATATCTGTTTTTCAGTCTGTTGGCCACTTTTCTGTCATTCCCATACTGCTGTGTTAGCATTAGCAAGCTAAGTCGAGAGAACGGCTAGCGGACGGGGCAGGTTAGCTGTTGAGGTAAAGCTAGCAGTTAGCCGGCTCGGCTACAATGAAAATACTGGAGGGGGAGTGACAAGCGGTCATTCTTACTGCTATGTGCATTTTAAAGCATGTGGTGTGACTGTAGGCTAAATAGTAGCCCCAGTGCGGAAAGGTAGCTAGCTGTTGTGACGTTCTTAAACTGAACATAGTTCGAGTTTTGAGCAATTTACTATTGACTCACTTATTATTCACCACAGGTGCAATGTACAATACTACGAGTGGCGTGTCCTAAATCATTGGTGCCTTCTAGTTAATTCGGCATACATATGACAGAGGAAGACGGTCATATAATTTACATAATATGTGCCGAATAAAGCAGAGACTTATAGTAACGCCAAGCAGCCAGCAGTGAGTCATGATGTACTAAGGCCGTAATAATATGTCAGACACAGAAACGGCGTTTGGTCTGAAGATATATATTTAACAACGCAGTATAAAGGAGTATACGTTACGTGTGAAGTTGTCGGGGCTGCCTCGGTTAGCAACCTTGTTGTATTAAATGCCAAATGGACATGCTGTTCACCACATGTCAAGAACCTGCCTTAACATCCCCATCAGATCACCGTTAACTGTGAGTACTGACCTGCTCTTTGCTCGCCTTCTCTGACTTTAACTTCCGAACCACTTCACCTTGGATTTTAATCGCTTCTTGTATCTGTGCCTTGTCTGCCATGGCTTTTCATTAATGTATTGCACCGCTACTCTCACCTCCGGCAGCCCTGTAGCCGTCAAAACTATGGTGGAGTGAAGCGGATACGGAAATACATAACACTTCCGGTTAAAATTTGCGAAGTAAAATACTCCCTGGAGCAGGTTTGCAGTAAAATTTTCAGTCAAGATAAAGTGAAAGCATTTTCAAAATTTTGGACTGCAAGGTTGAAGTCTGTACAACTGATATATTTCACAAAGTTTCATATGCCAATATTTGTACATGAGCACGTACACAGTAAGATAAACTACACTTTATCTCCAGGGAAAGATGCAATTTTAGTAAGAGTACTAACAGAAAGAGTGAATCCTAACTAAACATTTATTGGCACTGTCATAAAACAAACTGATAAAAATACAATTAGAGACTAGATTATAAATCAGGATCTGAGAAATTGCCCAGTTACGTCAGATTGATGTTACAGATTTAGATTAATGTGCTAGGGCCAACAGTGTTTGATAAACTCAAAGCACAATATCCATAGAACCAAGAATCCATACATAACTACAGGACTTTAAACTCTACATACAAAAAAAACATCTTCCTGTTTGAACAGTGACCAAAGTAGGTTCATAACCAAAGTCCACTTCTACTGAGTGAACAGAGACCTGTCACCAGCATGTCTGTGAGTATCACCGTATTATTGCAGCTAGATAGAAATTATAGACAGTAAAGAATGCCGTATTATGGGTGATGGAAATGACACAACAAGAGGGGGCATTAACAGTTGGTTTAATTTGACAAACGTAAGGAATCTCCTGTAGATTAAAGTTGTCAAAATCAAAGGCTGATCAACATTTTTTGGTGCTTGAATCAAAGTCTACCAGGGCACTCCTGAAACATATTCCTGAAGGATTTTTCTAATTCTATATTTTCTTAACCATATTGTACCACTGATTTTTTGAGTGTTGGTATCCACCACCAGCATGTCTGTTAAACTTTTATTCACAATTCAATCTGTATGTATGTGGTAGTGATAAACTTTTTGGAACTTTTATGGGTCCTGTATCTTTCTGGGGCCCCTAAAGTTAGCCCATTTCTGTGAATATGGAGATTGATAAACCCATGTGATATGTTGACTCTTTTCGTCTGCAGGTTCCAGTCAGCATGGAGCTGTCTCCCCCTCCCTCAGGTCTAGAAGCAGAGTATAAGACACTTTTCACCACAGACTGCCTTCTCTTCCTCCATGAGCTGATCTCCACATTTAATGAGGAGGTGGATCAGGTAAGACAGCTGGGAAAAAAGGCTTTTTTATTTAATGCATGGAGGACTTGTTTAATATAAGGCGTCTACTGTTCTCTATTCAGGTCCTGCAGTTACGAGTGTCTAGAAAAGTCAGCTTGGACCTAACGGGTGACCTGCCAAACTTTCTGGAAAGCACTACACATATCAGGAGAGACCCAGCCTGGAGGGTGCTCCCCGTCCCCCTGAGGCTCCAAAGAAGACATGTGGATATTGGGGATCTGGCTCCTTGTGATACCCAGCACTTCATTAAAGCTCTCCAGTCACCAGCGCAAGGCATACAGGTACCACCTCTGTCATTTATCGATATCAGGCTACCACATGAGATCAACACAATAACTGTATATTGTATGCCAACACTGTCACTCCCAAATCGTCAAATTCAGCAGCTTGGTCAGTGGCCCCACACCTTAAACTATGATGCTATTCGTACACCTCTAGCATCAGTTTGAGATGCATCAGTTTCTGCTCATTGCATGCAAACAGAGTCTTTTCAAAATAAACTTCTGGCTATGCTTGGGCACCAAAACTTCTTGGCAAGGTCTGGCAAAAGATCGTGGTTTGGTAGAATAAGTATTATTTGTTATGTAAGTTAAGTATCTTACGTACATTAACTTCCATATGCAAGTTAAATGAAGTTGACTTTTGGTTTCACGGGACATGAACAGCAGTCTCCTGGGTGAAAGTCCTGTTTGTTTGACCCATCCATCCACTATGACCTCCTCCCTTAGTTGCTCTTTATACTGTGTCACCTGACTTCCTCCTTTGCTCAGGTCATATTTCCCACAGACATGTTGTGTCATAGTTTGAAGGGGCCACTGACCAAGCTGCTGTATTTGACAAGTTGTGAGGGAGAACACCCTGTGGATATGCTGTACTGTTTGGTCATGAAAAGCTTTATTATAAATTCCAAATATGAAAATGATTATATTGGGAGTACACTGACATGTAGCGAGTAACTTCAGTCGAAGTCATATTAAACTTAACACTTAACGTGAACCAACAATATCCTTTGGTTTCAGTTAGGCATGTGGCTATGTGAGAATTACAGCATGATTATCTTATTCAGTAATATGAATTTTTTATTTATTTTGACTCCCTCCCACATACAACACATACACCTGCAGCCACAAATACTCACTGGAGCACCAAATGAGGATTAATCCACCGCTAAAAAGAGTCCCCCAACAATTGGCTATTTTCTGCAAGTGTTAAACATTAAATGTTGGACCAATTTGGCCAGCTGTTGTAGGAAATTACTGTGCCTTTTTAAAAAATCTTAGTTTAAGGAGCCACACAGCAAAATGAAGAGACAGAAAAAAACACACAGCACTATAGACATACAATGTCAACATGTAAGATAGGGAAGGAAAGTTAAAAACTCTTAAGGGATGGACTAACACATTGGTTTTGACATTTTTGTGGGAGTCCTAGACATTTCCAAGTTTCCATACATACAGTAGGCCTACCAGTGACACATGAGGTGTCACTGTTAGCATTGATGCTAATGCCCGCAAAGTATAAAGTGTCCCATGTGATCACAACTGCGCTCTCATAGTGGCACTATGAGAGCGCAAATCCTGGTGAAATAATGTGTAACTGTCCAATCAATGTCTTCAAACAGTTGGTGAAAGAACTTTCACTTTTGAACCAATTCTGAACGTCTTTTTACCATCATCACTTTTAAACTTTAAACCTCAAAATGCTCTCTGTAGGACTTTATTGTAAAAGTGGGTTTGGCTGTAGGATGACAACAACAACCCACCAGCATCATTAAAGTTACATATTTAGTTATACTTACACATTTGCAACCACCACTTAAAAAATAAAGACCATGTGACACATATTACAGTGAGTTTGTATTTATTAAGCAACAATTTCAATAAGTCATGAAAAAGGCTCTTTAAATACAATTACAATGAAACAGAAAAATACATAATTAATGCAAGGTCCCCATGGTTTGTCCCTCTGGTAGGAGGAAAAAGTTTGACACGGTGGAAACCTGTAATAAAACAAGTATTTAAAAGAATTATAATTTCACTATCCGCCCGGTGGATTGGATCTGCTCCAAAATTTAATGAGTTCGTCCTTGGCCCATGCTTAACCCTCCCGTCATGTTTCATGAAAAAAGGTAGAGTAGAGGTCAGTAGATTTTCTCATCCTGCTGTATAAGCTTTTATTTTTATGGGTTTTTGTTTTTTTTGTCTTTGCCACTTGGATGCAAAAGAACAAGCTGAAATCACACCCTTGACACCTTCTAAACAAAATGTTAAAGTAGCTTAGCTTAGCATTTAGCTCAAATCACTATCATCTATAAGCACAGCCTCACAGAGTCACTAGTATGGCAGCAGACTCCTCATACAGCTTTTGTGTTGCGTCACTGAAGAAAGACTCACCTGAAATTCTTTCTTTGGTTTCAGGTGGACTTTGATGATGGGAACTGCCCGACATATTACAACCAGATCAAAGGCATTCATAATGTTTATAAGGCAGTTCACAACCACCTCCCCAGTAAGTGATTTACTTAATTGTGATGCTGATGTTGGCACTGATTCATTACTGTACATGGACAGGGGGATTTGTGTGCTCTCAGTCCAAGTATAGATAGTTTATAATGTCCGGGCATGTGAGTGGAGGTTGCTTAAACATCGTGGCAGGCACAGGTAAGAGAGCATACCTCACAAGATGGCACCTCCCACCCAAAAAATTTGATGTCAACTTCACATTCTTTAGTCCAGGTGTGACAGTCCGCATCCTCTCATGTACCACACCGTCTTTCATGTGTTTACAGATGTTCCACACATATCTCAGGCTCCAGTGCTGATGCTCCGTCCTCGCGCCTGGAACATGGTGGAGCACAACATGATGGTAGTATAACATCTGTACTACACTCACTTTATTTAGTCAGTGCAGAACTGGATCCACATCTGAAGTGGTCAAATGGAAATAAACCCACACTTAGGGGATTTAAACTCCCAATGTGTGGAGTTTGGAAATTTGGCGACTCCTAGTGGTAGAATGAAAGAAGAGTGTTAGCATTAGAAACTTAAATTTTTCTACATCCTAAAACTTCTTCTATCAGAATAATTTGAAAGATGCTATCATTATAGCTGATTATTTTCATAGAAATATGTCAACATTTTACAACCTTAAAGCCGGTAAAATAACCATATAAGGCCTCAGCAAGACTGTATTTTTTTTCCATCAGAGGAGACTTTAAAAAATCATTACCCCAACAAATAGATTGATTTTTTTTTTAAATAAATTAATAAGTAATAATGATAATTTAAGAAATAAAATAATGCCCTTATTTGTTTCCTGTTGGAAATGTTCTAAGGTTGGGGCAACTCTTGATCTCAGTATTTCTTAAGCCTTGGCTATATCCCTGGCTGTTGGTTAATATTCAACAGCATATTAACACAGTTGTCCAGGACATAACTGTTTGATTTGCAGGAACTGACATGTTTACTTATGCTGAAACCTTTTCTTTCTTTCTTTTCTTCTTCTTTTTTCACATTTACTGGTTCTAACTGCTCAGTGAGGATTTACTGCTTCACAGTAGGCTACATACATTACATTTATATGAATTTAAATTGAATATTAACAGACAAAATCAGCAGTTTTTTCAAAATAAATATGGTGCTGTGATAACACATGATGGAGATTTATCATTATTTTTGACATGCTATAGGCTAAATTAGTATATGTAAGTATGGAAAAATGATCCATACATAAAGAGGAGTTATGTGTGTTTCAGGTGGAGGGGAGGGAGGCTCCTGGTCCTCTCTTTGACTTTGGACTCCTCATGTTTCACTGTGGAAGGACACTTTTTGAAAACCAGAGTGGACCCTTTTTCTACCTCTCAAAAGTAACTAACACACACACACACACACACACACACACACACACACACACACACACACACACACACACACACAGATAATTTGTGTAATGTGAACATAAATCTTTAATGTCCCTCCTTGTTCTGCAGGTGGAAAGCTTCATGGAGGCCAGACTGTGGAACAAGATTTTTCTCTGGACACAACACAAGGTCTGCACGTGTGTCAGCTTTTACATATCAACCATCTATTTTCCTGATCATTTTCATGTTGTATCAGTTTTCAACAAAAATACCCAGGTTTGGTTTGAGAGGAGCAGATGAAGCTGATTTTCTTGTTGTGAGTACTGATCATGTTACCGGCTGCCCACAGACAATATTCAGCTCAGTTTACAATGAACAGGTTTGAGTTAACTGAAAGTGATGAAGAAAAGAGAGAGAAGACACAAAGGTGCATTGTATGTTTCTGCAAACCACAAATACATTATGTTTGCACGTTTCATGCATATCATTTCAGTGTTTGTAAAGTGACGTAGTATATGAGCTGGTGTGAGGTGGAGGGGATAGTGTATGTAACTTGGACGGACTCCAAACATGTATTTTGATGTTCGTATTAATAAGTCAAACTTAACTTAACTTAAATATAATATCTTAACGTGCCAAATACGCATTAGGATAGCGTAGAAGGGCGTAGGCTACATTTCTGACTTCTTCAGATGTTTAGAATATTAAAGCTTCCATTCTTTTGGCTGGCATCAACATACTTTTGACATAGCAACTGCGTTGGCCAATGTGGACTTCTGTTAGTAAGTATGTTTACCTTTCGTTGAGTTGAGTAATTTATTTAATTCTTCACAGGAAATTACTGTGTTACAGCAGCCATATTTGAACACACATACATACATAAATAAATAAATATAAAAAACAGAAAAGGCACACTGTCACGTATGTGTCATAAGTGCAGGAAGAAAAGACCTCCTGCTGCGCTCTGACTTTCACCTAGGAATAATCAGTCTGTCACTGAAGGTGCTCCCTTTGATCACCCCCAGTGCATGAAGTGGATGGGAGGGATTTTTCAAGATTGCCCTCATCTTGGACAGCAGCCTGTCTTCCACCACCTGCTGGACAGTGTCCAGTTTAGAGCTAACCACAGAGCTGGCCTTCTTTATGATTTTGTCCACTCTGTTCCTGTCTGCCGTACGTGTCCCCTCTCCCCAGCACGTCACAGCAAAGAACAGAGCACTGGCCACCACCGAGTGGTAAACACTGTGCAGTAGGGGTTGGCAGATGTTGAATGACCTCAACCTCCTTAGGAAGTAGAGTCTCCTTTGTCCCTTTTTGCACACTGTCTCCACACGAACCCTCCAGTCCAACTTATTGTCCAGCTTCATCGACACAACTTCAATTTAGTATTTGGGACCGTCCGTTTTGGGCAGGGGGGGATAAATTCTGTCATGAACTCCTTGTGACCGAAGAGATAAAGGCCCCTGGAAGCTTTTTAAGCCACTGTGACTGTAACATACCACAGTATATATGTGTTTTCATCTAGTATAAATTATGTAAAACATTTTCTCTTAAAAACAAACATGTTGTTTTACTCAGGAAAATTGAGCTCTGTATCCGCCTCATTCATAGCCCCCATGATACCTTGTGTGAATTACAGGCGCAGTTTCTGGCGGTAAACCATAACCAGTGTTAGTACAGAACGGTATGCTAACAGTATGCTAATTCTCTTTTCTAGAGCGATTATGGAATAAAACTTGTGGAACACACCACTTGTTACACCTCAAATGGTATAACGTGATCATACCTCTGTCATCACTGACAGCCATCTCAAAGCATTTGTTGTTTTCCTTTTTAACCAAGCGTGTTAGCGATTAGCTTGGCTTGTTCCGTTAGCATATTGTTAGATTTAACAGAGCCCGAGCTAGCTTATGGTAAACATCTACTCCTAGTGATTATTCATGATTTCTTATGGCTTACGAACAGACAGTAACACAAGCTGAACAATTTGCATAATTCTGTATTAGTTTTAGCTCCATGTAAGGTGAAAAAGTGTGATGTTTCTCAGCCCGTCTGCTTAATGACACAGTTTACAGTTTATTTTTATCAGTGCTTATTAAATTGGAGTTCTACCAAGTGAAACATGGTGCCAAATGTAGCAGCAGACCACAGTAATATCAGTAATATAAAGCAGTAGTTAAACAAATAACTTCAGACATTCATTTTATATGACTTGAAAGAATTAATGCAAATCAGTAACACTCAGAATAGATGGCTGAACACTATGCCCAATGTACACTAATTTAATTCTGCCATCTAGTGGACACTAACAATGCATACCGAATACTATTTAAATGTATTATTTTATCAGTTTCCCCTCCAAAACTGGTGAAATGATTGCACTCAATATTAAACCTCTTAAGAGTTCAAAGACGTACTTGTTAACAGAGCATTTTCTGTTCTTAATGTGCATTTGACAAACAAGACAAACAAGGGATTGTGCCTTCAGAACCAGGTAGTTTAAGCCTTGTAGTAAGCAAGAAGTTTAAGCGTGAACTTTTCCTAACCATAATAAAGTGTTTTTTGTGCTTAAACCTAATTACGTGTTAACCACAGCGTTGTTGAAACATATCCGCAACATAATAACATGCAAATGTAACGTGTCCGTGGTTCAACGTACAATGGCAACATTTTTTATGGCAGTATGTTCGATTTTTTAAGTGGAAATGTAAACAGGTGAGAGCAGTCTGTCAGTGGAATGTGCTGTAGTTATTTTTTTTAACCAAAAAGCAACTTATTATTAGAGAATTCTGAATAGACATGAAAGCAATTACCTGAAATATGAGTCACTTAATCAGACTTGCTGTGAGACAGCACTTCCTCCAAACCAAGATCAAAACACAACTTCATGGCATGAGTAAATGACTAAAGCCTGGTCTTTACCGACTTTACCACTCTCAGGACATGAAAGGCAGCCAGAGTTAACTATTGTAGTGCCTGTGCACTGAGTGAATATCTAACCCAGTCACCAAAATAAATGTGTGCATTGTGAGCTTCTGCAAACCACAGATCTGTTACTTTTGTACGTTTCATATGTAGGCGATATGTTAAAACTTGACATTTCTTGATTTCAATTTATGTCGTGACAATGCTGTGGATGCCATTTGGTTAGGTTTAGGCACAAAAAACACTTGCTTAGGGTCAGAAAGAGATCATGTCTTGGCTTAAAATACCTGGTTTGGTCGCCACAAGTTCGGCTCGACATGTTCCAACCTGACGTTAAAAATGCCTGCTTTATAGGTCTCCAACACCAGTCTGCTGCTGCAACCCGCCATCCCCTGCTCCTTCTGATGACAAAGTCAGCTCACAAACATGTAATCTGAACTATGTCACACATGTGAAACATACAAATGTAACATATCCATGGTTTGCAGAAACATACAATACCAACAACTTATCCTGGTGACTGGGCTGGGATAGGTTGCTGGAAAGTAGTTACAGGCAACATTTTGTTCTTGAAGCGACCTTTTTATCCTAATCATGTATTTTGTCAAAATATTACCACTTTATTCTTATGAAATTTATAGCTGTAGCCTCAAAATGTTCTGACTTTTTTTGTCTTAATTTATTCTCAAAATCCCAGGTCTGTGTTCCTGATATTTGAACTCAGTCATAGGGTACACTGTAGAGTGCATGCAGAGCCCTCCAGTGTTCACAAGGTGCACTTGCACCCAAAATTTAAAAAACAAAACAAAAAGTTTAAAGTTAAAGATCTAAGGCTTCTTTTATGCACTCAATAGATATACTTCTCTTAAATGATGATGACAAGAAATATAACTGTTGAGTGTATGCAAAAATCTTAGATCTTTAACTTAAACCTGGGAGCAAAAGCAAAAGTGCTGCATTTCAATTTTTGTCACATCCAACAACCTTAAAGAGGAAATACACCCATTTTCAAAATTCATACATGTTTTTCCAAAAATATAAGATAACAGGACTAACTCTCCTTAAAATAAAAACTATAGAGTGCTAAAATTATAACTTGTGATGTCATAGGGTATAAAGTCTGCAGCTGCCATAGACAATGACTGGTGAAAGATGTTCTGGATCAGTAGTTCCCAACTGGTCCAGCCATGGGCACCAGATTTCTCCTTAGTCATTAGTTTAAAGTCCACACAGTTTCATATATTCAGTGTCCTACTTGTGTTTGGCCATGTCATCAAGTTAGTTTGCTGTTTCTGTCAAGTAGCTGTCTGTTAGTCACTTACTATACAGCAGGAAACGGCACTTCAAAATAAAAGCTCTACACTGTTCTTAAAAATCAAGTGTTTTTTACAAACTTGACACGTTCGCGAGTTACTTATTGTCCATTCAAAATGGACCCACCACCCACTTTTGGACCACAACCTACCAGTTGGGAACCACCGTTCTAGATGACATTGAGTGTTCTCAGTATGTGGGTACAATTTCTGTTTCATGACTGAGACCTTGATAATATCATATCATATCATATATCATTTGGGTATTAAAAAGGAAACAAACACTCTGGGTCCACAAAATCAGGCTCCCGTTCATTGTCTATGGAGCAGCCCCAGACTTTATACTTGGCTTTAAACTTGTGATGTATACTTTATACATCACAAGTTTCAAAGGTAACAAAGGTAACAATCAGCATTGACTGTAGTTGACAGCACGACAGTAGTCAATAGTATTTATCGGCTCCAGCTCCAATCAGCAGTGATGGAAACACAACATAGTACCTGTGAACCCACTAATTTTAGCCCTTTAACTAGCGACATGCAAACACGCGCCACCACAAAATACTGTCCTTCTCTGCCCAAGCAGCGCTCAAACACTGATCCAAATTAGTCTGCACCGCGTTTGAAAGGGAGACTGAACACGTAAGAGATATTAAATATATACGTATAAGAGAAGTTTTCACAGGCCTCCATACTACTATCTACTCTTTACTAACCTCTTTTCTGGCCTGTTTGGCATGTCAAACGTGGCACACCAAAACCCCAGGTTTTCCTGTGTTTAAAAAAAAAGGGGTATTTTTAACTTGCCATTTTATTCCAGTAGTAGTATCAAAATAATATGTGAAATGGTACGTCATAGTTGTACCTAAATTAATTCGTATGTGTATGTGTGTGTCATTGTATTTAGTTGGGCCTTCCACTAGGCAGCATCAAGGCAACGGTGCTAATTGAAAATGTATTGGCATCATTTGAGATGGAGGAGATTCTCTATGAGCTGCGGGATCATTCAGCAGGACTCAACTGTGGCATCTGGGATTATTCAGCCTCCTTTGTCAATAAATTTGGTGAGCCAAAGCTTCTGGGTTGTATCTGCTTCTGACATCTCTGTGAACCCTGTGTTTTACACTCTTAACCCAATCATTGCCTCAGGAAAGGTCTAGCGCCAAATGACAATTAGCGTTCATAGACTAGGTATAATGGTGTGTATTTATTTTGAGTGACTTTTTACAATAAAAATGTGTACATAAAAGCTATGGGGAAAAGGTCACCCCTGTCTCACTGAAGTCAAGAGGTCATGTTTTTTTCACTAGGTCACCGGCAAGCCTTCCTGCTGCCTGACCGCAGTAAATATGTCAACATGGAGAAGCGTTTTCTGCGCAGCTACATGGACCTGTTGGTTCACACGTGTCATCGGAGGGGAGCCCTGGCCACAGGAGGCATGGCTGCCCTGCTGCTGCCTCAGGACCCACTCAGTGACGCCCACAAGAGAGTGTTGGCTACTGTCACCAGGTCGGAACATCACTGTTCATCACATACATGTCCATGAGAGTGAATGAGAAAAGCATTGCATTGCAGAAAATGTAAACTCACTCACTCATCGGTTTTTATTATAGTTCCAGGGTATATATGACTGCAAATTGAGTACTTTTACTTTTGATACTTTAGATACATTTTTATCTGATAATACTTTTTAACTTTTAATTGAGTAGGGTGCAGGACTTCTATTTGTAATGGATTACCATTGCACTTACTGAGTATGACATGTTTAGGTCAAACTGAGGCTCATTTTCAGCGAACATTCTCAAGTATTTCATTTGTCCCAAGACATCTGATTAAGTTATTGTTACGTTGTAACGTAAATAATGAACCACATAGTATACAGTATCATCAGCGTACATGTACACTGGTGATATCTGTATTCTATGCTGAGTTGTCACATGTCATTGTCACAGTGCCCGCATTTTTAAACTGAAATATGACACCTGCTCTGACACTATTTCCTCCCACCTGTCAGGCTGAAGTTACTGGAGATCAATGCAGGTGTGGACGGTTTCATGGTTTATGATCTGAGATTGATTGAGCCCATGCAGAAAGTAAGCACTGGACTATGAGCCATAAAAAGCGTTCTATACATACAGAGTGGCTAATAATGACTTACGTTTTCTGTTTATGGTAATTCCTCACCTCTTCCAGCTCTTCAAGCTCCACACTGAAGGGGATAACCAGCTCCACCAGCTTCGAAATGACATCACCGTAACTCCTGACGATCTGCTGTCCATGCCTTCGGTCAGATGCTCAGTTGTCCCAGAAATGAACTGCTTATTATTTGTTTAGGAGCCTTTGCATTTTGTGCTGCCACATTAATTGTCTCTCGCAAAGAATGACTCCATGCCTTAGTGCGAGTGATTCAAGTATGTTGCCGCAATTTATTCCTAGATTAAAACTAAACAAAATAATTTCAAACTTGTCCATGTTTGCAAGCGACTAAAGGCTCAGACTAACCCTCCATGTTGAACAGACACGGACGCAGTTCTAAGTATATTACAGTTCACCTTCAGCCCCCAGCAGTAAATGGGAGGGCTGAGAGTTGAGCTTACCATCCGCCTACCGCCTATATCAGGTGAAAGTGAAACTAAATGATGCTGTTGGGTCTAGAGTGATTGTCTGTCAAATATCCAACTTAAATCTAACTTCAGTACAGTGTGGCTGGCTTGAAAGCAGTGTTTTGGACTGGACTGGTGGTGTGCAGAGCAAGAGACTGGAGCATATGCAGTCCACATGCTTGCTATTTCTAAAGTACCCCGTGTCTCCAGATCAGCTTCACTGCTAATTGTTATAGAATCTCCAACTCTGTTGAAGTCTACTGCAGAGATGAACAACATTATTATGAAACAAATATCCTCATTATTGTTGTGATTGCTTTTGTTGATAAAAGTATTCAACATTTTCATACATGTGATACAGTCTGATAGGATGACGATGTCATTCTGACCTTAATAGCCTTATGTAAAAGATCAGGATATGCTGTATTAGTCTCTAATAATGAATCATTTTTGGATGTTTTTTGTTTTTCCCCAGGGAGGAGTCACACTTTATGGTTTAAAACACAACATTTCAGTTGGTGTCCTCTTCATTAATGCTTGGCTATCAGGTATGCACACTCACACGTTATTATTCTCTTCATCTTTAGAAGTGAGGATGAAGTCATATTGCACAGTCTGTTAAAACATGTTCTGTTTCCCAGGTGCAGGCCACTTTTTCTACAGAGGCCAGGTCGAAGATTCAGCCACAGCAGAGATTTCCAGATCACAGGTGGGTTTAGGATCTCATGATCCAACTTCAGCAGCCATCCCTGTGGGGCATCACTTACTGCAAACTGGAAAGTACAGAGCGTGTGCCTCCTAAGTCCTATAAATATATATTTTTTAATATTAGGAAATGTTTAAATTGTTTCAGTCTGACTCAGAATCATGACCATAAAAATTCACACACACAGTACTCCTGAATATTGAAATTAGCTCTAGAGACCAAACAATGTTTTATACCAGGCTGTTAACATTCATTTCTGCTGTAAAGTTAGGCATTTTAACATGGGGCTCTATGGGGACTGACTTGCTCTTGGAGGCAGCCTCACGTGGCCAGTCAAGGAACTGCATTTTTTTTTTTTTTTTTGGCACTAATGCATTTGCCTCAATTTTCATTTCCAGATTTTGTGGCTTGTTTGAAACACAATGTCTGCCTGCTGGTGGCACTAGATTAAAAGTCAGAGGATCACCAGTCATTACAAATTATCTTCTGGGGACCATGAATGTCTATACAAAATGTAACATAAATCTATCTAACAGTTGTGTCTATATTTCAGTCTGAAAGTGCTGGGCTGACTGACTGACCAACCAACCGTACCAACACTGCAATCCATAGAGCAATGCAATGATGTTGGCACTAGGGATGTTCCGATCACACTTTTTTGCCCCCGAGTCCGAGTCCGAGTCATTTGATTTTGAGTATCTGCCGATACCGAGTCCCGATCCGATACTTTGGCAATGCAGTACATTTTTTTTTACTGTAGATTAACTGTATCATCCCACTATTTTTCTGTTCTTTGTGCTCTATTAGGGATGTAACAATATCACAATCTCACAATATTACAATACTGAACCTCAATAACAAGCCCATGACATTTATTGCAGTATTGTAAGACATGTCATGATATCAAAACCTCACTGTATGATAATAGTACAGTAGCTCCACGGTGTAATATTAATTCCATTATCCATAAGTCAACAACAAGAACATTTGGTCAAAAATAAAATAGCTTATCGTGCCTTTCTCAATCACCAGCCTCTTTCCCCTTATCCCTCCCTCACCTGCCTGCTTGCCCCCACCTCACTCACCTCGCTCCTTCTCCCTCCCTCATTCCCTCCCTCCCTCACCCAGCTCACCCCACTCCTTCTCCCTCTCTATCTTAAAATAAATACCAGGTTCTGTATCTGCCGTCACACAACAGTGTGAGAAGTTTAACGATGTCCGCGACATCTGCGCAGTCTGTCCGTGTGTCTGTCTCACGTGCGTTACGTCTGACTCGCTCTCAGTAGAAGCTGCAGTGACTGTTGTTGCTGCTGGTGTCTGTAGCGCTCAAATATCATCAACAACAACAGCTGCTTTGAAGTCAGCAGTGAAACAATGCGGCCAAACACACGTACTAAACAGTCAGCTGACACGGATGATCGTCTCTCACACTCTTGCAAGCGCCGTCATTTCATATCGTTACATGTCCGCAACGACTCAGCCACACACACACACACACGGACGTGCACAAAAAACAAGCGCGTTGCACCGAATGCGCGCCGCTGGCGTCGCTTTGGGTTATGAGCGCACATGACGCACGTCTACAGTAAAAGTAATGGGTTTGAGAGTGCAAAAGAGCTACATCTGAACGCCCCCCATATGCGGCCCGTCTTGCTTTAGACAAATAGGGAAAACCCTAACATGTAGCTGATATGTCATAGGCCTATATCCGATCCCTGACGTCCGATTCCGATCGAGTCTGAAACCACGTGATCGGCCCCGATTTCCGATCACGTGATCGGATCGGGACATCCCTAGTTGGCACAGCTAAAACCTGAGCTAACCTCCTTCCTCAGACTGTGAACCTGTGGTGTGATCTGATTTGATTGACAGTGGCCTACAGCACACAACAAACCAATGACATCACATGATTCAAATGTTGCTACATCCGGATTGTTGTACAGCAATATGTGACATCATGTTTTTCAAACTGAGCCCTGCCGACTTTGAATCAGTAAAAAGTGCACAGACAGAAATTACTTGAGAAGAGATTTGGAATTATCAGAAGTGCTCTAACCTTTTTTCAATAGAAATACAAAAACCCTTTTATTAAATGTAAAGATGAAGAGAAAACATGCCCTTTTCACTCATAGCGTGTGTGTGTGTGTGTGTGTGTGTGTGTGTGTGTGTGTGTGTGTGTGTGTGTGTCAGGTGTGGCAGTGGATCCGTCATCAGACTCAGCTGGAGGATGACAGCAGGGTGGTGAGCAGGCGGCTGGTTACTGACCTCACCAAGGAGGTCATGATGGAGCTCAGGGCTTCCTGTCACATTGTTGGGTAGGCAAACACTCCTTTAGAACACCTTAAAGCTATTGTTGGCAACTTTTATGACAAAAACTTTTTGCCATCCATCCATTCATCCATTGTCTACTGCTTATCTGAAGCTGGGTTGCAGAGGTAGCAGGCTGAGTTAAGTATTCCAGACATCCCTCTCCCCAGCAACGCTTTACAGCTCCTCCTGGGGGATCCTGAGGCGTTCCACGGTGTATTTCATGTACCTTTGCCTCTTCATATTACTGATACTGGCATTTGCAGGATTCCATTGCACATGAACAAAAAACAACCAATCAGAGCTGAGGAGTCTCTAACACAGCTGACAATCATGTCAGTTACTGCTCGTGAACTGCGGTCAAAGTGTCAAACTAGGCAGCACTGACCAAATATGAATCAGGATTCTGTTACTGCATTGCTTATTTCTGCATAGCTGCTTGTAAGCTAAAGAAAGCACATTGTGTCTCTGCTGCCCTGCTGGCGAGAAAAAGGAAAAGAAAAAAAGAACAAAAGAGCAGCTGAAATGTTAATGGTTTACAAAAAAGTTTAACCTAGTTATCACTGGATGTATCTGTATCACTGGAGAATAGTCTGTGGTATCTGCACTGTGGCACAGGTGTTTCTCTCTCTGTCTTCTTCAGGGATAAAAAGAGGTTACATACAGCAGCAGACATCTTTCTGGAGGTGGTCCTAAAGAGAGATTTCCCAGAGTTCATCACCACCTACTTGAGTCAGGAGCACACCTTTCTCAGCTCCCAGAGGGCTGGACAGGTGAAGGCTCTTGACGAAGACACACCCCAATCCAAAATGTGAGGGTTCAGCTGGGAGACTGCTTCCTGTTCTTACCGCAACAGTCTCTGCACATACAGTATCATACTTTGAGGACTTCACTTGGAAATTACAAAGGACATTATTTTTGGCTATAAAGCCTTAATCAGTCAGTGAAAGAAAATAAGATGAATCGATAATAAATAAAGCTTATTTGTGGCCATCAGAGGTGGTAAAAGTACTGAAAAATTCTATTCAAGTAAAAGTTTTACTTTGATGAAATTCTACTTAAGTACAAGTAAAGCTATCCATCCAAAAATCTACAAAAGTAAAAAGTAGTTGGTTTAAAATGTACTTACAGCAGAAGTCACTTAGTTACTTCCAACAACTTGATGGGGGTCACTCCTATGCAGTGCAAAAATGGGTCATACTGTAAATCCAATCCAAAAACTGGTTATTTTTCTATGATGAACCATAGAATTCAATTCAATTTAGGGCTGCACAATATCATTAGAGCATCACCACTGCAATGCGTTCTTGTGCAATAGTCACACTGTGAGACTCACAGTATAAGTTCATCATATCAATATAATATTAATCAAAGACAATATGCCATACTTATTTTGCTGGTTAATACTTTAGGTTGTGAAGTTCTCAATTTCCATGACAGTTTGATTGTAAAATGTATATTTCATGCAAGTGCAGCCTTTCCAAATCCCAAATGATGACTTCTTTCCAAATAGAGCTATTCAAGTTATGGCAAAACACTGTATATTGCAAAACATATCGCAGTATATAAAATCATCGCATTGTCAGTTTTGTCTAATATTGCGCAGCCCTCATTCATTTTGACTCACTAACACAACCGTTAGACTGATGATACACAGAGCAACTTTTTGAGCAATGTTGTTGGGCATTATTCTCAGGGATGCAAACAGGTGTATGGTCAAAAAAGAGATAGCTTGTCGGAGCAAAGTTCTCAATATTAAAATACACTAACACTACAGTTTTTCATGATTGTTAACACACAAAAATCTAAACTTTGGCACAATTTGCACAACCTTAACTTCACGTACCATTCGCTCGACCCGAATTGTCACTACTTCACACTCCCTTATAACTCCCTTAGACTCTGACGTTCCGTCTTTACACTCTGCCAATTGCACATCACCTTTTTGTCTAAACACTACACACAATGTTCAGTTGTTGCACACACATCTCATTTAAAAGCTCAAAGCTTCAACCTACAATACACTCTGCAGTCAATTGCACATTAACTTGTTGTCAAAACACTACACACAATGTTCTGTTGTTACACACACTTCAACTGAAACTGAAACATCTCAGTGGTATCAACCTACAACACACAAGTGTTCAAAACTCAACAAATTCAGGTCTGGTGAGCAATTAGCAATCAGGACTGCAGCATAGAAGTGCCTTGATCCTCCTCCTCTCTGTTTGGTGAACAATGGAGAACCTTGAAGAGAGCAACCAGAGAAGGAGAAGTGTAAGAGTGAGAGGAGGAGGGGGAGAACAAGGAGAAGGAGAAAGAGGACAAGGAGGGGAGGAGAGAGGAGAGAGGAGAAGGAGGGCATGGAGGAGGAGAGAGAGAAGGAGGACATGGAGGAGCAGGAGGAGGACAGATTGGAGCACGAGGAGCAGAGGACAGAGAGGAGCAGGAGGAGCAGGAGAACAGAGAGGAGCAGGAGGAGGAGGACAGAGAGGAGGAGGAGTAAGAAGAAGGAGAACTATTATATCTAATGAGATTCGGGCCACTGTGATAGACCATGTGCTGAACCATGGTTTGAGCATGAGGGAGGCTGGCTTGAGGGTCCAGCCCAATCTCAGCCGATTCACAGTTGGTGCCATCATAAGAACATTCAGGATGGAGAACAGGCCTGACAGAAACCGAAGGCATGATGATGCTTGATCATGATGATTCCTCAATCATGTACAAAAATACAGTAAAACATTTTTGGCTGCATATTTGTGTGCTGTTTTATGTTTGTTTTATGAAAAAAGTAGGCTACACTGAGTCATTTTTACAAAAGGAGAAATATCTTATTTTCCAGAGTCATTGTCATTCATATAGTGTGTTCCATTTTACAATAGTGTTTTCAATTTTGCACTACAATGTGTTGTAAATGCTTGGTAGTGTGCAGCAAAAGCTTAGTTGTGTGTGCTCAATGAATGGTATGTGTCATTGGAAAATACGACTGTGTGTAGCAAATGAAGACATGAGTTCCATTTTGTGAACACAATGTAGAGATTTGATGGCAAGAGTCTTCTTGCAAAGGGAGTGTCAGGTTTAGCATTTTGTGTGTGCAGTTTTCAGTTTTGTGTGTGCAGTATTGAGAAAGCCGTTATTGTATTGAGAAACGTGTGTTGACAATCGTGAAAAACTGTAATATGGAAGAATACTGTGTATTCAAAAACAGAACAAATCCACTGAGCAACAGTGTTTCCCTAATATGCAACTAGCAGCAGTGGTGCTCCGCTGCTGAAATATGACCGCCACTGCTGATTTATTGTAAAGTTTTTTTTTTTGCTTTTTAGAAACCACCGTTATATTATTTGGTGCTTCATACCCAGGCCAATTCACACACTTGTGAGTAAAGCATATAAGAGGAGAGGAGAGGACTCCGTCTGATCTCTTCATAAACTAAAGTTATATTATTTTGAGCAACAGACCAGGGGTGCAGATCTGATTACAAGTTTAGGGGGGGAGCACAATCAGTTGTGATTTTTTTTTTTTAAATTGCAGGCATGCAAATCATGCCCACAGAGCGCTTGAGATTGCCAGCATATTTCACGATTTCATAGAGGCTCATCACCAGAGTTGGTTATAACCAAAGCACTCTAACGCATTACAAAGTAACGCGTTATGAGTATTTTGATGACTTTTTGCAGTAACAAGTCCGAACACATTAGTTTGCTGTTTGAGTAATCAAATACTTGAGTACATTTTCTACAAGCCATCAGTTACTTCCGTTACTTTTAGAACGCTGGTCCTTCAGCTCCGAAACAGCAACGACTGTCTTTTGGTTCTAATAACGGAGATAATGTTAAACCTATCAGTCCAAAAGAAGCCATGAAGCTTGTGGCTCGCTACGTGGTAGAAGGAATGCTGCCGTTGTCTACGGTGGAGTCTAAAAAATGGTGGAGGACTCGCTGAGAGACAGGTCAGACTCAGGACTTGCATTATGCCTGGTACACACTACATAATTTTTCTGCCCATTCTGAAAGTCACTATGTCACATTACACGATTGTGGAGTCATAAAATCGTGCTGTGACTTGGCCGACAGACATGACACAATACACGATGGTACTCACCAATTATCCTTGGTTGTCTTTCACGATGTGTGTGATATCATCAGGTTATTCTTGTCCTATTTTATTACTTTTACTATTATCTGAGTCACTGTGTCTGTTCATTTGCCAGCCGAAATGTTGTAGTCAAATAAAA
The DNA here is from genome assembly GCA_035609425.1 of Epinephelus awoara. NCBI lineage: Eukaryota > Metazoa > Chordata > Actinopteri > Perciformes > Serranidae > Epinephelus > Epinephelus awoara. The sequence continues at coordinate 8,021,615 of CM069299.1, read as the reverse complement.
GCCTCAGCAGATGGCAGGAGTTTCATTTGAATCAATCAATCAATCAATCAATTTTATTGATAAAGCCTAATATCACAAATCACAATTTGCCTCACAGGACTTTACAGCATACAACATCCCTCTGTCCTTAGGACCCTCACAGCAGATAAGGAAAAACTCCCCCAGAAAAACCCTTTAACGGGGAAAAAAATGGTAGAAACCTCAGGAAGAGCAACTGAGGAGGGATCCCTCTTCCAGGATGGACAGACGTGCAATAAATGTCGTACAGAACAGATCAGCATAATAAATTAACAGTAATCCGTATGACACAATGAGACAGAAAGAGAGAGAGAGACAGAGAGATGCAGGACAGACTGTAATGACAGCAGCTTACAACAACATTGATAAAAGTAATAATATTATAATTAATAATAATATATTAATATCTGATAGTATACATGTGTGACAATAATCATATATGTATAATAACAGTAGAAGTATGACTGATGATAACAGCAGCAGCAGGAGGCATCAGGCAGGACCACGGCAGCAGCACAACCACACACGTCACACTATCAAGGCACCGCTGCAATACGAGTTAACCTGAGAGACAGTGGAGCACAAAGGCTCTGGAGAAGAAGCCGAGTTAGTGACATCCAGAATGGCCGAGTAAACAAGATACAGTAATAGGACACGAGAGAGAGAGAGAGAGAGGGAGATAGAGAGAGAGAGAGAGAGAGAGAGAGAGAGAGAGAGAGAGAGAGAGAGAGAGAAGGTGCCCGGTGTATTATAGGGGGTCCTCCGGCAGACTAGGCCTAAGTCAGCCTAACTAGGGGCTGGTACAGGGCAAGCCTGAGCCAGCCCTAACTATAAGAGGAAAGTCTTAAGTCTAGTCTTAAATGTGGAGACGGTGTCTGCCTCCCGGACCGCAACAGGAAGATGATTCCACAGGAGAGGAGCCTGATATCTGAAGGCTCTGGCTCCTGATCTACTTTTGGAGACTTTTGGAGTAACCCTGCATTCTCAGAGCGCAGAGTTCTGGTGGGATAATAAGGCGCTATGAGCTCTCTAAGATATGACGGAGCTTGACCATTTAGAGCTTTATAAGTTAACAGTAGGATTTTAAATTCAATTTTGGATTTTACAGGGAGCCAGTGCAGAGAAGCTAAAACAGGAGAAATATGATCTCGTTTCTTAGTTCCTGTTAGTACACGTGCTGCTGCATTCTGAATTAGCTGGAGGGTTTTTAAGGACTTATTAGAGCTACCTGATAATAGAGAGTTACAGTAATCCAGCCTTGAGGTAACAAAAGCGTGGACCAATTTTTCTGCATCTTTTCAGGTCAGGATAGTTTTAATTTTTGCAATATTACGCAGATGAAAAAATGCAGTCCGTGAGGTTTGTTTTAAAGGAGAATTAAAAGACAAATCTTGATCAAATGTTACTCCGAGGTTTCTTACGGTAGTGCTAGAGGCCAGAGCAATGCCATCGAGAGAAACTATGTCATCAGATAAAGAGTCTCTGAGTTGTTTGGGGCCAAGAACAATAATTTCAGTTTTGTCTGAATTTAACATCAGGAAATTGGTGCTCATCCAGGTTTTTATGTCTTTAAGGCAATTATGAAGTTTAGTTAATTGATTACTTTCTTCTTGCTTCATAGATAAATACAACTGTGCATCATCCACATAACAATGGAAATTTATAGTGATTTCTAATGATGTTACCTAAAGGAAGCATATATAGAGTAAATAGGATTGGTCCAAGCACAGAACCTTGTGGAACTCCAAAAAAAACTTTAGTATGTAAGGATGAGTCATTATGAACGTGAACAAACTGAAAACGTGTGCAGAACCTTTTAGGCCAATTAAGTGTTCCAGTCTCTGTAGCAGAATTTGATGGTCAATAGTGTCAAACGCCGCACTAAGATCTAATAAAACAAGAACAGAGACGAGTCCTTTGTCTGAAGCAATCAGAAGGTCACTTGTAATTTTAACTAGTGCTGTCTCAGTGCTATGATGCACTCTAAATCCTGACTGAAATAAATAATTATCATGGAGAAAAACACACAGCTGGTCTGCGACTACTTTTTCAAGGATCTTTGACATAAAGGGAAGATTAGATATTGGTCTATAGTTGGCTAACACCTCTGGATCCAGGGTGGGCTTTTTTAGGAGAGGTTTAATTACAGCTACCTTAAAAGACTGTGGTACATAGCCTGTTAATAAGGATATATTGATTGATCAAATCTAATATATGGGTGTTAACTAAAGGTAAGACCTCCTTGAGTAGCCTAGTTGGGATGGGGTCTAAGAGACACGTTGATGATTTAGATGAAGAAATCACTGCTGTCAATTCTTGAAGAGAAATTGGGGAGAAGCAATCTAAATAAATATTAGGTCTTACAGCTGTGTTTGAGGTTAGATAGGTACTATCTGAGGACACAAGGTCATGAATTTTGCCTCTAATAGTTAGAATTTTGTCATTAAAGAAGCTCATAAAATCATTACTGCTAAGGGCTAAAGGAATACAAGGCTCAATAGAGCTTTGACTCTCAGTCAGCCTGGCCACAGTTCTGAGAAGAAACCTGGGGTTGTTCTTATTTTCCTCTAGTAAAGCTGAGTAATAGTTTGCTCTGGCATTGCGGAGGCCCCTCTTATATGTTTTGAGACTGTCTGCCCAGATTAAACAAGATTCTTCCAGTTTGGTTAATCGCCAATTCCTTTCAAATTTTTTGCGATATCTGTTGTAACTCATGGGTTTGAGAGTTATACCAAGGAGCAAACTTTCTTCGCTTTGTTAACTTCTTTTTAAGAGGAGCTACAGAGTCGAGTGTTGTTCGCAGTGAGCCTATGGCGCTATCGACAAGATGATCAATTCGGGAGAGGTTAAAGTCGGAATGGGAAACCTCTGTTACTGAAGGACATGGTATTGAAGTACCATAGCCAAACATTCAAGCTACTGTATCCTCCACAAGTTCTTACAAATGTTTCACAATAAAAGCCTATTCAGAAAATTAAGTGATTCTCTTTGCTGAAGTTATAAGGGGCTTTTAATTTGAAGGAAAATCAGGAAGTGTTGAGTTTGAAATGACGACGCAATGTGTTAACTTTATAAAGACAATGGGAGCGGATAGAAAGTAAATATATAAACACACAGAGGGGCTGATAAATAACGGACCGTCTATAATGTAGTTTGTTTCAAATGAAGCTGGGAGCCTCTGCAGTTGTGGTGAGTAAAAGCCCCGCCGCTATTTGTTAATGTTATTACTTTATGTCCGACTGTGAGGATGTACCATTGTTTGCTAGCTTGATGCTAATGACAGTAACATTAACTCAGCGGGTTGACAAAGTGCCTCTGCTGTTTCACACCATCATTTCCCCCTTTTACTCTGTGTGGTAACATCCCTAGATATTAAAAATGCTGGGGTGTTGTTGTCATACAGTTGTCTACGGCAGCAGATGGTTCTGTGTTTCTACTGGTCAAAGTGACGGCTGTGATGGGAGAACTGGATCTCAGTGAAGGGCAAGTGGTCCACAGCCTCGCGTCACCAGGCTCTTCACATAAGGCGAAGAGCCTGGTTTCCATTCACTCTGAATTTTGTCTGGATTCTGGTTCCGGTCTAGAGAGCAGATCCGGAATTCACCAAATTCACCAAAGTAAAACTTTAAATTCTAGCGCACTTGTCGCATCCTCTTTCACCGTTTTGACAGGTGCCATATTGTTTTCAGGACGTTCATAACGAACCCCGTTTTTCACCTCACCTCATAGGCACAGATGTTAGGAAGGTGTATGGGGGGTTGCCGTGTGTTTGTATATCCGTTATTGTTCAATAAACATGCATTTTATTTCGGATGTCTGAAATTTTCTTCACCCCTTCTTCGTCCTGCAATGAATGAGTGCACCAGCTTTCTACTGCGCCACAGTGCCACTGTAGCAGTTGGGAGGTGTATTGCACATTGGTAGTAAGAGGCTCATGCGCTGCTACATCAGGTTTGCTCAGCTGTAGTGTGCACTTAAAGTAGGCCTAGCTGATTCATAGCATTGCCGTCTTGTTGGGTAAGAGGATAGAAAACACAACCGAAAAAGGAAAGAAGTGATTGGTTTTCACTGTTTGTGGTTTATTTAGTTAATTTATTGTTATTGTAGTTGCTGTTTTAGGTTGTTGTTTTTTTTGCTAAATACTGTAGCTTTAGCTATCACACACACACACACACACACACACAAAATGTCACAGTGTTGTCTGACAAAAACAGCAAAGGGATACAACAGAAGAAAGGATCTGAGAGTAACAACTCCTAAAAATGCCAAAGCTGTATTTCCTGATGCCCCCGACCCCCATCCAGATTCATTCATCTGTTATCCATGTCTGAGCCTTCTTAAAACAAAAGCCAGATCCCAAAAAACAAAAAAAGAACTATATTCACCCTTCGTACCTCCACTCATGCTAAAAAGCGTACTTCAGACGTGCGTACACTGATGAAATCACCAAATCGGAAGAGAAGAAGTACATTAAAAACATCAGGCTCTCCAACAGAAAGTAGAGTACGTGGACCATTGGCCAAAGCCAAAGACTACCTGGCCAGACATATGTATTACAGGGCATTCTGCTCCTTCTTGGAGTCCTTAGTTAGGCACCATATGATTGCTGCCTACTGTAAAGGCATCACGGCAGAGGTAAGTTTTGTCAGTCTTATTACTCATGTAGATTTCATGGAACTTTTGTATTTGTATGTTTAATATTGTATATTTACTTTATTAGGAAAAAACTCTGTTCAAAGCTGTGGATGGGCCCTTTAACAAAAAGGCTGACCCACACAACACCTCCAAATTTACATGGGATGGACTGGGCTGACAGCAAGGCACCCCTCCTGATGGCATCTTTGAGAGCCACATTCCCACCAGCCAAAGGACAATTAAAAACACCTCAAAAAATCCCCAGGTAAGTGCATTTAATTATTTGTACTGTGTGATTCTTTGTTATAATATTATTTCCTTAAAAACAAGAAGTATTCATATATCACCCCCATCTTAAATGAACCTCAATACACCCAATACCATGCTCCACACTAGGGGAGAATGGGCATTGTGCTCAGCTACTTCCTGTTTATGTAAAGCTCTCCCCGACCATCTGAGGGCAACACAGAGTGTGGATACATCTAACTGAGCCCTCCAAACCCTACTTTTCTTTTGCCTTTGGCCTAAATTAACTATCTTAGTTTACTATAGTTTTATTATCATATTTTATATGTTCCCTTTTATTTTGAATCACTTATCTTAATCTATCACTTTCATGTCTATAAAAAACACTGAGCACTTTGAGATCTGTTTTAGAGTTAAAATGCTATAGAAATCTAATGTCTTATTATTGTTATCTCAACCATTTCTATCAAGGAGAACCAGAGTAAGAGGCAGGAGAATCCTGAAGCGTCCAGCAAAACCCAGAGAGCCACTAGACAGACCTCGCAAGCTCACCAAGTTTGATTTTTTCCATTAATAATTATCCTATGTTATGGTAGATAAATTCTTTGTGTGTGTGTTTACATATTGTCTAAAGGCAAGCCGTCTTGATGTTGATGGTTGTAGGATTTCAAAACTTTAAGTGTAAAGGGCATTCATTTGACTTCAAATTCAAAATGAACATTCTTTTAAAAATCTATTGAATTTCATTCAATAATTATATTATGAGCACCACCTTTTATCTACATAATGCTAAATAAATGTTGTCAGAATGAAGAATTACTTTTCTCTTAATACCTTTTCACATGCATTTCAGAGACAAAAGTGAGCACCACGCACTCGTGGAACAGAGGACTGGATTGGCTCTATCGATGGCACTCTTCACATGCAACAGGAAGAACAACTTCATCCAGACATGCGTGGGAATTGAGATGTGGAAGCAAGGCTGCAGTCAGAAGTTCATCCGAACCCTCAACCACATGGGCCTGTCACTCAGTGTCAGCAAATGTCCAGCATTCTTGGGACATAATGGAAGTGAGTATATTCGTAGCCCTGCCTAAATGTTCTGGAAAATTCAAAAAACTTAAATAATACATTAATTGAACTAACTACATTAAATTATCACATAATACAGGACTTAATTTCATGGTTATTTAAAAGGTTATTTCAGTGAAAAACTCTGCTCATCACCATCACCAAGTCATTCAAAAAGCGCTACACAGAGAATCATATGCTTACCTTTACTGTTTATTTCTCACAGCCATCACCCTCCTTTTCACTGCTTCACTGTTAGTTAATGCTACTTCTTGTTTCAGGGTCTCAGGCATATTATGTCCACTCACGTTCTCATCTCTCGCCTCTCACAGATTCCCAATTCTCCTCATCATCTTCCCTTTCTCCCAGTATATGGGACTACTGTATACATCAGTGGATATGGATGATTATCAGAATATGAGCCCCTAACTGAGCTTGGTTAAACTAACTGATCATGTTGGAAAATATATTTATAAAAATATTTGTTCCACAATTTTCATTTATTTTAGATTTGGGAATGTGGAGTCGGAAATTACATTTGTTCTTTTTTATGTTTTTTTTTTACATTTATTTTATTTTATATTTTATATACTTTTATTAATCCCCCTGAGGGGAAATTCAATTTTTTCACTCCGTTGTCATTAACACACAGGTCCGAAATACGTTGTATTGTCTGCATCCATGCAGACAAATCAACAATATACTATTTATCGTGTTATACGGTGAAAGATTTCACTATGTAACGTGATGACTTATATTGTTTACACTACGGCATGTCATTTCTGTCTCTACATGGTCGCACCTTTACAATCCTCCTCTGCTCTCTGTATCGCGCACGCCGGAGTTCGGTCCCGATGCGCGCGCACACACACACACACACACACATACACACACACACACACACACACACAGGTGAGCACACACACATACTCACTTATGTCCTCTTTGGGGGCGCACACCAAAACACCCTACTTTTGAGAACACTACTTTCTGAATGTTTAGAGAGATTCCAGCAGCTAGGATGTATCACTGGGAATACCCAGATTATGAAAATCACCTGGGATTTTAGTTTCAAACAACTTTTGTCCAACTAGAATTTTTACCTTGAGATTGAGGACAAATAATTTTAATGTCAATTTTGGGGACTTCAACTGTACACAGATACATAAACTCATAAAAGTCACTTTAAGGTGCCTCAAATTCCTTTGGGGACAAAAGTCTATAAAAGTAATTTTAACATGTATTTTTGCTATGTTTAGTTGTGAGAATATTCAACCTTCAAATTCAGTCTCAACACTGCTCCTGAGTAGCTCTTGACATATCTAAAGAAATGCATTAACTTACTCTTTAACTTATTCAATATAAACCAAAACAACTGAAGGACGATGGCTAAACTAATGGCCAATCCTTGCCATACTAACAAGTATTATGTTGACAGGACCATCTCTGTGCCGAGCCACAACAGTTGGGTTTCAATAAAATTCTACAGGTTACACTGTTCTAAATAAGATTTAGACAGAATACGTTAGCCACATTGGCACCACATTCAAATTTGCATGAAAATAAACATCACCCGACAAACTAAGGTGTGCTGTCAAACTGTGTTTTACTAACACAATGCAGGAACATCATGTACAAGAGCCCAACAGAGGAAATGGAAAGTCCTCTAAAATTACAGATTTTCCATAGGAGTCAAGAACTTGGCTAGCTGGACAGTACAGTCTGTGAAAATAGTTGCCTACAAAGCTCAGAGCAACAATTTCTGTGGCTAGAAACATACTAATGGCTCTATAATTGGCAATTTAAGCAACAGGAAGGGCCAGTCTCAAAGTGCTACTATTTTGTAAACAGAAATAGGTTCAGATAACAGGTATAATTCAACTAACAGTACATCAAACAAGTACACTTTACCAGAGTACACTTTAACAACAGAAGAGTTCAAGATTTTGTCTGTTATCTAAGTAACAAGCTGATTCTATTTCTTCCAAAAGAGAAATATGAAGTTAACAATCTGACAGTACTGTTAAATGTGCAAGGACAACAGAGGTCAAGTGACAAATAATGGATGAATAGCAGGTTTTACTAAACTAGTTTTTAATTTTTAAACACTCCCAAAAAGGCGGCATAGTTTGTGATTTTGAATTACATGTAAATTAATTTGAACTAATCTGAGTATAATATGGATGAGGTATGTTAACTACTTTTACTAATTATCCAATACTACAACCTGCTATAGGACTGCTACAGCATGTACTGACTGACTACAGTGCAGATTCTGTCATCATACCCAACTTTGGGGTTTTACTGGATACATTACTGTCACCTAGTACAAAAAATGAATCCTATCTTATTTTTACCTTGATTGAGAGTTGCATCAGAAGAAGTGGAGAGAAGTGAAGACGTCACCTCTGCCTCATGGTCGGCTTCAGCTGTGGTCTCTGTGGCTGAGTTGACATTGGCAGACTCATCCTCATCACTTGACATGTCTGGTTCTTGAGAACAATAAACTTTTTCTGAAGTGACAATGTAAGAAGGTAAAAAAAAAGAAACCTTAGGAATAGTAGCCTTAAGACAAAAACTCAGAATGGACTTCCCACATTACTTAAGTTACACATTTACGCAAAGTAATTTTGTATATTAATATTATACATAACATGATTATACACATTGCCTATGAGGAAAAATATGTACAAAATACTTGACAGACTACATTTGCATTCCTCCAATGTGAAACAGATTATTAGGATTCTTCATCATTATACTTAAATAACTAAATACAGCACAAAGAGTACCTTACAGGTAAAGAGCAGTGATGATGCATTTCTCATGAGACAATAGCCATGGCTTACATCTAACCTTAATATAATTGTACTAATATACACACATCCATACCTTCAGGGTCAATCTCAATGTCGTCAAGGGCTTGACCTTTATACTGTGAGAGGGTCCCCTTCTCCATCGCCAAAAGCACTTTGCTCATTTTGGCGAGCTGTAGTGTTCCCTGTGGCAGGCGGTAACACTGCCTGTGCACACGAATGTCATGACCCAGAAAGTCTGCAAGTTGGTCTGATTCATTTTCTTGAAGATTCAGTACCTGAGACATTGTAGCTACGTGCTTTCGCAGCCTTGTTGATGTTAAGACCTCTGGATTTTTAGCACCACTCTCCCTTGCAAACTTTTGGATGCATTCTCCCCCTCTGTAAGCAGACAAGGGACCTGGTCTAGCAAACATGTAAATGTTCTCTTTGAGGACTCCACACATCTCACAAGTTTGAGCTAGGAGCTCCATGGCTGAGAGCATTGATGGCTTTAGCAGCACAGGGACACCTCTTCCTCGTTTTCCTCTGATTTCTACTCTGGTGAAGAAATCACACATCTTCTTCTCAAGAGGGGTGAGACAGGCTTCCATGTCCTTGTTGAGTTCTGACTTTTTCCTTGCCATGAAAGTGGCCAACTCCATTCTTGACACCTCTCCTTCTCTTCTTCTGTTGAAAATGATCACCTGTGCCAGCGTCACTTTGGCAAGTGTTGCATCGCTGTTTGCAGAGGGAGAGAGTTTCAGCATTCTTTCAGCAACATCTTTAACCTTCTCCATGTGAGAGTCCAAACATTTGGACACATCTTCAGTGAAAGGTAAAATTGGTGGTGCATTCCACTTCAACTCTTTCATAATGGTTGTTGCGCCTCTGGTTATCAGTGCCTTCCATCTGAAATTTTTAATGGTCTTGAATTCGCGAGCATATTCCACCAGGCTGTAGTTCCTGTCAACTGTGAACAAATTATCAGTCTCTACCAGCTCACAAAGTACACCCAGACTGTGGCCAACTTTTGGGCTAAGGAAGGTTTTCGAAATGTGTTGTTCTCTGGGTTGTAACCAGTCAACTCTTTTACTGCAGATATCACACTGTTGAAGTTGGATGGATAGATGAGTTCCTCTGCTTCCCGTATAGGATTTTTCTTCTGAGCAACTACTAACAGTCGCCCAAGTTCTCGAAGTCTCTGTCTTATTAAGTCATGTCTGTTCTTTCTTGATCCATTTAGATCAAAGAGTTGTTGTCCAAACTGCAACAGAAGTTGGTCATTTTGGATCGTCCGAGTGACCTCATCATAGCTCATGCAGGAAATCACACTCTTCAAGCCCTCACTAATCTCACGAACAACAGCAGTGTTAAGGGCACATTTGGATCGAACTCGCTGCTTCCCAGTCCTGGATTCATCATCGGTTTCTTCCCGTGCTGGACAGATTTTCATGTGCTTCCACAAAGTCCTCTTGGCATAGAGTCCTTGACAATGAAAACAATGAATAAAATCAAAAGCCGATCTAGCTTTTCAAGGTCTGTAGCAAGCCTGGAACTCTCCAGCTCCCTTACTTACAACAAGAGCATTATAGGCAAAGTTTCCACGCTGTCTCAGAATATTTAACGCATTGCGTCTCTCTTTTGAGTTCTTTGGATATAGAAATGCTCTGGCAACCTCTTCTACATTTCTGTGCACAGCTTCCAGGTGTCGTGCAATTTTTGAAGAAGGCTTGAGGCAATAGAGACAGTAGTTTCTTTTATTATACACTCGACGACTTGCAGACTTTGAGGGAGAGAATACTTTGATTGAGTCAGAAAGATGTTGGACTCTGCTTTTCTTTGGAGTGCTCGAGTTGCTTTTCTCTGAATGAGGAGATGAGCTCTTTCTCTTCCTTGGAGTGTTGGAGTTCCTTTTCGTAGGGCTGTCTCTGGTGGTTTCTGAATCAATGGTTTGGCTTGCTGAAGATAAAAGGGGATATCGCAAAGACAGCAGAGGCTTTTTTGCAATTGGATGGAGTTCTGTGTCCTCATTGTAGCAAGTACATGTAGTAATGCTCAATAAGAAGAGTATGAATTTGTTAATTTTATAAGGTGGCAACTGGACTAGATCAGAAAATGCTAAGGTTCGGCTCTGGGAGGTGCGTGTGGCAGTATAAAGACAACACAGACAAGTATTTATGGTTTAGTGGCCAGTGCCTTATTATTAACAGTGGGGAAAAAAAAGTGAACTCAATCAGTAGCCCCACAATATTTACAATCTGCAGATATGACCTGGTTCAAGCTTGATTTGAACCTATTAGAGAAGTTTGAAGAGGAAAAGTGCACTTTGTTTTAACTATTCATTCTGACCACAAATAAACAGTTCAGTTTACAGTTTCACAATAGCAACAGCAAAAGAAATGCAACAGTCCCAGTCCAGGAAAACACCTGGAGTACCTGTACGTATTCAGGGTGGTGTTATAATTGTCCATGGGCGCGCAAAACAGAGTTCATAAGCGGATTGCAAATGAGGGGAAAAAGAAGAGGAGAGGGGACTGGCTGCAGCAGCCCCTACCGAACCACAGGAGTGCTGTTGCTGTGTGAGGATGGTGTTCGAGGCTCCTTCTTGGGCTTAGCTCGCCATCGGGTGGGTGGCACCAAGCAGGGCACACCTGGCCTGTGTTTAATCAAACAGGACCAACCATGAGTAAAATTATTTAACAATAGATCATTAATACTAGCTAGTTTGGTTGTTTTGTTCTCAGTTCTCAGTGCATACACAGTTAAATATCAACAATAAATCATTACATTCAACCAGTAATAATAAACATACAATATACAACAAGCGTTGGCTTTAAAGTGCTTTGGCTGGCAATGCATAGGCCAAAAAAAAATACACAGTGTAACCATTCAGTCACTGTAACCTTAAATAGCTTGTAAATGCTTTAAACAAGAAGCAGAGTGGGCTACAAAAGCCAATAACACCGCTACATTAGCATAGCAATGCTCCGCCATTAAGTACAGGCATATGGGCGCAGCTAACAGTATGCTAATGCTAACGGCGTGTAGCAAAATAAAACTAGACCAAGCAGACTCACCAATTCCGCTCCTAGACAGTCACACAGCGAGCACCCAGCATCAGCACGCTGTTGGCATCAAACTTCTAAAAGTGTACAACGCATAGATGGAGTTAGAAGTGCACACGATATATTATTATGCGAGAAACAGCGTGTAAACGAGTCGCGTACCTGTTGCAGCCGTCCCTGCAGCCCGTCTCCCCTTGCCTGTCTGCCAACCGAGCAGGACACACAATTGAAGAGGACTACAGGAACGCGATTGGCTAACAGGCTCGCAAGGTGCTCAGCGTACGTGCGCACCTAACTACGTGACTCAAGGATGCGTTTAAGGACACGGGAGAATGTAGGAAATAAATATTTGTAACATTTATCCACCATAAGCGCATTTTCTATGTGGGTTACATCCTCCCCACCTTAAATCATGCACGTCCCGTTGCATATTAAAACTAAACAACGTGAATGGACAAGGAACAGTTAGCATCGGCAGCAGTACTAACGCCTAATGCATCAGACAGACTGTGTAACATAGTTTGTACTACGGAAATCAATGGATTGCCGCGAGTGATATATTGGAGTCTTTGAGGTTGCGCTCTTTGTCGCCCTGAACGTCTCAGTGCAATGTCAACTATGTCTGGGTCATTTTCAGGTATCCCCACAGGATTGTGTCCTTTGGGGGAATCTTCGGTGGAAACAACAGAATCTTCGGTAAGTATTTGTTCACTTCCAGGTTCCAAGTTTTGGTCTTCACCATGCTCGATAGGTGGATTTCCAACAGGTTCTGGTAAGTTCTCTTCCATATCAGATTTAGACTGCTCACTGCTGGGTTCTTCAACTAGAGGTGGCTCTCTTTTGTCTTCAGTTTCAACTGGAGGACCAATAATCAGTGCTCTTTCGTTTTCACTCTCAATGGATGCAGCTGGATAGTGATGTTGCTTCTCCACTGTAAAATGTAAAGTAGGAGGACTGACATTTAAAGAGACCAAACTCTCTGAATCTTCATCCTCAGCAGGAGAGTCTGTGGAAGGATCTGGATGATCTGGATTCTGGCTCTGCTGACGAGTTCTGGGTCTGCGGACAGGTGAGTGCTCTGAAGAGGGTGAGTTCTCATTACTGTCCACCAGGAAACCACATGGAAGGAGGAGGTCACGGTGCAGGGTCCGCGTAGGTCCGTCACTGCTTTCAGGTTTCACTTTATAAACCGGAAGATCTCCAGCTCGATGGACAACGACATAAACTTCTTCCTCCCATTTGTCGGAAAGTTTATGTTTCCCACGAAGACGGACATTCCTCACTAACACCCGGTCCCCTGGTTCCAGTGCTGATGGTATCACACGGTTATCAAAGCGGGCTTTGTTCCGGTCAGCAGATCTGGAAGCATTGGTCGAAGCAATTTTTAAGCTTCCTTCCAATCTTGATTTGAGAGATTTGATGTACTGAGAGTGGTTGTTGTGTTTGGCATTACACAAAGGAAGATCAAATGCTAGATCCACAGGTAAACGAGGTGTTCTGCCGAACATTAATTCATACGGGGTGAATCCTGTGACCTCGTTCCTGGTGCAATTGTAAGCGTGAACCAATGGTTTAACATGTTCTTTCCATCTTGTCTTCTGTTTTTGCCCCAAAGTTCCCAACATTGCCAACAACGTCCGATTGAAACGTTCCACTGGGTTTCCCCTCGGATGGTATGGTGTTGTGCGACTCTTCTGGATGCCTGCAACCTCACAAAATTCCTTGATCAACTTTGACTCAAAATCTTGTCCTTGGTCGGTGTGAATTCGCTCTGGAATGCCATAGTAAACGATAAAGTTTTCCCACAGACATTTTGCCACAGTTCTTGCCTTTTGATTGGGTGTAGGAATGGCAACAGCGAATTTGGTGAAATGGTCGGTTAGAACCAAGATGTCACGAGTGTTACTGGAATCAGGTTCAAGGCTCAGGAAATCCATGCACAGGAGCTCAAGCGGTCGTGAAGTTTTTATGCTAACAAGCGGTGCAGCTCTCTCGGGCAAGGCTTTCCGGCGCACACAGCGGCCACAGGTCTTGATCTTCTGCTCCACATCCATTGCCATCTTGGGCCAATAGAACCTTGTACGGACAAGATCGAGTGTACGTTCGATCCCCATGTGGCCCATATCATCATGGAGGCTTTTTAAGACCATGGGACGCAGTTCCTCTGGGAGAACAAGCTGGTATGACAGATCCTCATTGTCCTGTCTCCTCCTGTACAAGACTCCATCCACCAGTTCCAACCTGGACCATTCTCTGAGCAGGAGAGGAAATTCAGGGAGCTCAGCTCTTGCAGTCGGCGGGATCTTCTCCCCCGTCTCTAGCTGGTGGATAAGCTCTCGAATACAGGGATCTGTGTGTTGTTTTTCTTGGATGTTCAGAGCAGGAATGACTGGCAGCTGGTGGAGGCTTTCGGAGCAGTAGCTGTCAGGAATAGTTTCAGCTTTGGTCGACAAGGACTCAATGAATGTGAAACCAATCTGACCTCCATCATCCGGCCGTGTAGCTTTGACCAAATGATTTTGGCAGATAGCTTCCACAATGTCCTCTCGAATGGCATCAGAGTCTGCAGCGTGTTGGGAAATGAACTGATGGATAAGTTCATGGTCTTTGGGAGCTTCTTCAGTGGAGCATGGGTGAGGGCGTCGCGAGAGAGCATCAGCATCACGATTTTGTTTACCAGCCCGATACAGCAGCTTGAATGAGTATGTGGATAGAGCAGCCAACCAGCGATGTCCTGTAGCATCCAGTTTAGCTGTTGTGAGGATGTACGTCAGCGGGTTGCTGTCAGTAACCACCGTAAAGTCAGCGCCATACAAATAATCCTGGAATTTTTCCGTGACACTCCACTTGAGGGCAAGGAATTCCAGCTTATGGGCTGGGTAACGGCTCTCACTCTGCGATAGCCCGCGGCTTGCATAGGCTATGACTCTCAATTTTCCTTCTTGCTCCTGATATAACGCTGCTCCGAGTCCCATCACGCTGGCATCAGTGTGGAGGATGTATGGGCGAGATGGATCTGCAAACCCAAGGACTGGAGCAGTGGTAAGTTTTCCAATCAGTGTCTTGAATGCATTTTGGCAGCTGGGGTTCCATCTTTCCCCAAATGGCTGGGTCGGACTGTAGGTAGGTTTCTTGTGAGTTTTCTGGTTCTTTGACTTGCGAGCAGGTGCATATCCGCGAGTCAGATCGTTCAGTGGTTTGGCTATGATGGAGTAGTCCTTTATGAAACGGCGGAAATACCCTGCGAAGCCCAGGAAAGATCTCAGCTGTTTAAGTGTTTGTGGAATCGGCCAGGTTTTGATGGTTTCTATCTTTTCTGGGTCTGTTTGAACTCCTTTTTCTGAGACAATGTGGCCCAAGTAGCGGACAGATGTTTGGAAGAATCTGCATTTCTCTGGTGACAGTTTCAGCCCATACTCTCTCAACCGGTTCAGGACTCTCAGCAGCCTTTGTTCGTGTTCCTCCAAGGTATCAGAAAAAATTATCAAATCATCAAGGAACACCAGCACCTCCTTCAGATGGAGGTCCCCCATACAGCGTTCCATCAAGCGCTGAAATGTGCTAGGTGCATTGGTAACACCTTGGGGCATCCGGTCAAATTCCCAGAAGCCGAGTGGAGTGACAAAGGCTGTCTTGGGTTTATCCTCTTCACCCATCTGGATCTGGTAATAACCGGACTTCAGATCAAGTACTGAAAACCATTTGGAACCAGCGAGGGCTGAGAACGATTCTTCCAGGTTGGGTAAGGGGTATGCATCCTTAATTGTCTGGAGGTTTAGTTTGCGGTAGTCAATGCACAATCGGACTTCACCATTTTTCTTCCTCACCACAACAACAGGAGACGCAAAGGGTGATGATGATTCCCTTATAACTCCGGCTTCCAGAAGCTCACGCAGGTGACGGCGAACAGCGTCATAGTCCTGCGGATGGATTGGCCGGGCGCGTAGTTTGAACGGTGTATTGTCGTGGAGTGGGATATAATGTTTCACAGCCGTTGTGCAACCAAAATCCAAGTCATGGTGGGAAAAGACCTCCGAGATGTTATTCAACCTTTCTGTGATTCTCTTCTTCCATTCAGGTGACAGTGGGGACTAACCAAAGTTGATGTTCAGGCTGGAGGGTGGTTTCTCAGCTGGAAGATGGGTCACTTGGTGTTCAGACAGGATGCAATGGTATGTCTCGAGATCCGCAATGACACTGAAGGGTGGAATAAATGTGTCTTGCTCGGATTCGTTGGTGATGACCACGGGAACTTTGTATGGAGGAAGAGCCGGAAGAGTGATGAGACAACTGCTGACACACAGACCACCAGGCAGAGTGGAAGCAGGATGTTGTAGGAGGACACTCTGGCTGGACGATGGAGAGGTGACTTTTGCAAAACCCTCGATGACGATCGTGCGGCCGGCCGGAATACGCACTGGAGCCTTGCTTTGAAGTCGTACAACTCCTGTGTTGCCATTGTCCTTCTGCTGATGTGACAGCTGTAACGTTTTCAACACGGCTCTGTACCCATGGGCACTGGGCTGAAAGGTTGGGTGTTCGCTACGATACTGCTCGTACAGTGGTTCTAGAGTGTTCATTCCAATTAAAACTGTTGCTGAAACATCGGGGTGTGCGTCTGGAACGACTAAAGCCAGTGTAGATATTTCATATTCTTCAGCAACAAAGTCTCTGGGAAACTTGAGAGAGATCTCAACATAGCCAAGATATGGGACTGTTTGACCAGCAGCACCTTCAACTTGCAGTAGATCATTGAGTGGTTGAATTGGTTGCTTCTGAAGGTGGGTATTGTAAAAGGACACAGGTATGGTGGTGACCTGTGATCCTGTGTCAAGGAGACATTGGTATGTGTGACCAGCAATGTCCACTTCTGCTGTGCATCTGGATCCGATAAGCCCACGAGGCAGCTTTGTGGTTGGCCCCGGATGGGTCTGTTGGTCTGCGCAGTGAACAGTCTTCTTGTACCTTGAGGGACAGGGTGGGTCCCGCACAGTTCCTGTATGTCCCACTACAGGAACTGAATCTAGTTTAAATGTCCATTAGAAGCTGGATTGCATTTCTGCCACTTTTGTTTCTTCTCACTGAATTGTTTCCGTTTTGCATCAACGAGTGCTGGGTTAGGTCTATTCTCGCACTGTGGCCTGATGTGTCCGTCCTCCCCACAACGAAAACAGAAACCAGGCTTCGGATTGGAGGGCGGTGCGTTCACACTTGGAGTTGTCCTTTGTCTCTGGTAAGGCTTTGGGACAGGAGCACTGGACCGGTGAGACTGGGAGGCCGTTAGAGCAGCCAATTGCTTTTGAATATCAGCCACTTGCTTTGTGAGAGCAGATAGGGTAGCAGCAACTCCTTTCTCCTCTTCTATGGCGAACTGAGCTTGAGCTGCAACTCTCTGTTTAGATGTTCCAAGATGTTGCTTCATTCTCAGAGTTTTGCTCGCTTCACGATCTTCTTCAGTTCTTAAAAGCAGCAACAATTCAGCAAATGAAGGGGGGCTTGCTTTTCTCTGCTTTAGCTGGAGCTCAGATAAGAGGGTGTTATCCCAGCATCCCCGGCAGAACTGGCTGAGTAGGTGCCGGTTCACTTCACTTGGCTTCACTCCTCCCCGCTTGACAGCCAGACTCAGGGCTACTTGCAGTCTCTGTAAATAAGCAGACGGTTTCTCACCTGAATCTTGAAGCGTGTCCATGAACTTCACATAAAGCTCCTCTCCGTCCTGCACAGTTCCAAATGCTGAATCCAGATGTTGGATGTATGTGTCTGCAGGCAGGTCTAGGCTGAGGTGCTTTACAATGTCAGCCGCAGGTGGAAGAAGGCTGTCGAGAATGTGTCTGGATCTTTGTAGCTCAGAAATGGCTAGATCCTTTAAGATGAGGTCCACACCAGAGCGCCATGTATCATAGTCCACCTCATGCTGTGGGCGTGGTGTTCTTCCCGAAAACATGCGCAGCCTGTGAGATGAACGCATGTTAATGTCATCGCTCTTCACTATGTGTTCCACAACATACCTCTGTACTCCAGGTGGATTCAAATCAGAAGCAGATATGTTGATTGAATGTGGAGTACCAGCAGGATGTGTGCCAACTGCAGCAGAACCAGCAGCCAGATTGTGAGTTGGTGGAGCAAGAGTGGCATCCATTTTGTTTTGTGCTAGAATGGGAGCAGCCATTTTGCTTTCCAGTGGCACGACAGGTTCCTCCTTGGGGCTCTCCGGTTTACCAGGGCGGAGTTCTGTAACAGCTTCATTTATTTGGGACATCAGTTCTTGTAAAACTTCCGCAAAATCTTGACCAGACAGTTTTGCTACTTGTTTTAAGTCAGCTAAATAGGTCTTAGTCTTTGAGCAACCAACATTAGCCGAATAAACTTTAGACAAGTTTTGAACACAATATTCATTATCTTCAGGCTTAAATGTATATGGCAGAATTGGACCCAATAAATCGAAAGCTGACCCGGTTTTAAACTCAACGACCCACATGTTATGGAAATCAGACTCCGGTGAGTTTATCGATAGAGAACGCTCGATGGCACCGTACTGTAGGAGGAAATCTTCTATTTCATCTGCATTACATTCTGGAACGCCACTGACCAAGACCGCGTTTGGTATTTTGATACCTAGTGACTCCAACAAGTCCATGTTTGAGAGTGGATTGGTGATACTGAATGAGTAAAATTGTATTTATACTGAACCACGACCTCCTGGCTAGCTCGCCACAAATTATGTAGCAAGTACATGTAGTAATGCTCAATAAGAAGAGTATGAATTTGTTAATTTTATAAGGTGGCAACTGGACTAGATCAGAAAATGCTAAGGTTCGGCTCTGGGAGGTGCGTGTGGCAGTATAAAGACAACACAGACAAGTATTTATGGTTTAGTGGCCAGTGCCTTATTATTAACAGTGAGGAAAAAAAAGTGAACTCAATCAGTAGCCCCACAATATTTACAATCTGCAGATATGACCTGGTTCAAGCTTGATTTGAACCTATTAGAGAAGTTTGAAGAGGAAAAGTGCACTTTGTTTTAACTATTCATTCTGACCACAAATAAACAGTTCAGTTTACAGTTTCACAATAGCAACAGCAAAAGAAATGCAACAGTCCCAGTCCAGGAAAACACCTGGAGTACCTGTACGTATTCAGGGTGGTGTTATAATTGTCCATGGGCGCGCAAAACAGAGTTCATAAGCGGATTGCAAATGAGGGGAAAAAGAAGAGGAGAGGGGACTGGCTGCAGCAGCCCCTACCGAACCACAGGAGTGCTGTTGCTGTGTGAGGATGGTGTTCGAGGCTCCTTCTTGGGCTTAGCTCGCCATCGGGTGGGTGGCACCAAGCAGGGCACACCTGGCCTGTGTTTAATCAAACAGGACCAACCATGAGTAAAATTATTTAACAATAGATCATTAATACTAGCTAGTTTGGTTGTTTTGTTCTCAGTTCTCAGTGCATACACAGTTAAATATCAACAATAAATCATTACATTCAACCAGTAATAATAAACATACAATATACAACAAGCGTTGGCTTTAAAGTGCTTTGGCTGGCAATGCATAGGCCAAAAAAAAATACACAGTGTAACCATTCAGTCACTGTAACCTTAAATAGCTTGTAAATGCTTTAAACAAGAAGCAGAGTGGGCTACAAAAGCCAATAACACCGCTACATTAGCATAGCAATGCTCCGCCATTAAGTACAGGCATATGGGCGCAGCTAACAGTATGCTAATGCTAACGGCGTGTAGCAAAATAAAACTAGACCAAGCAGACTCACCAATTCCGCTCCTAGACAGTCACACAGCGAGCACCCAGCATCAGCACGCTGTTGGCATCAAACTTCTAAAAGTGTACAACGCATAGATGGAGTTAGAAGTGCACACGATATATTATTATGCGAGAAACAGCGTGTAAACGAGTCGCGTACCTGTTGCAGCCGTCCCTGCAGCCCGTCTCCCCTTGCCTGTCTGCCAACCGAGCAGGACACACAATTGAAGAGGACTACAGGAACGCGATTGGCTAACAGGCTCGCAAGGTGCTCAGCGTACGTGCGCACCTAACTACGTGACTCAAGGATGCGTTTAAGGACACGGGAGAATGTAGGAAATAAATATTTGTAACATTTATCCACCATAAGCGCATTTTCTATGTGGGTTACATCATCAAGCTCAGAGGAACTTCCTTCAGAGTCTGGAGCATAGTCTGAATCATTATAGTCTGTGATATCAGATTCATCAGGGGATTTTTACTTATATGTAGGGGCCTTGAGGAAAAAAAATGCAAAGGTTATTGCACTGTGCTGATGGACTGCACTTTTATTACATCAACTTTCTATCTTTTAGCTGTATATGGGAAAAACAGGGCACATTTACCAAATTTTATTTAAATAAAAGAGATAATTCACACATCAAATTGTACACTACTGTCACGACTCAGGGTGCAACAGTACAGGTGTTTATCCTGCACCAACTGAATATAGACATTATGGTCTGGTGTACACATTCATATGACGAATACACTTGGCTGTCAACTGGCAAGAGAATTTGTGAGATCGTTACCATTCTGATCCATACTCCTCATGAGTAAATTGTAGTAATGCGCCTCAAAGCTGTTTTCCAGCCATTTGTAATGTAAAAAGCAAAAGATGACACAATAAATTAATACAAAGAAGACGACACTCTTGCATTATCGCTAATTCACAAGAGACAGTGGAGCTGGAGGACCCACCCACTGCTTTCAAATCAGCTCTAAGGGAAAGGATGCTGTGCTGGCATTGTTCGACAGTTGTTTCTGAGTGGAAACATGTCAAACATGCCAACACATAGACAGCATCACTTACATGTGTCAATCACTGGAACAAGGTCATCAATAAATAATAAACAATATTCCTGCCGTTTTTATGGTAGCTTCTAGATGTGAAAGGATGCAGGGCCAAAAAAACTAGCAATTTAATTTAAATTACATTTATATTTGTTTGTTTTTGTTTTTTTTGTTTTAAAAATCAGCCCTGCATAAAAATCTGACATTTGCACGAGTGTATGTTCACTGCTTAATGCATTCCCAAACAAGGTGAAGCAGCTTTTTGTTTCTATGCTCTCCACCTGTAGAACAATCTTTCTGAAGACTTTAGGTTTGCTAAATTGAAATCAGTAATCACCAGTTGATAGTGAAAACAAGGCTTAAATCATTTCTATTTTCCATGGTTTTAGTTAAGTTTGGTATCAGCCTCCATAATCTGTAGTCATTTGCCTGCTCTTGTTATTGTATTTAAAATGCAATTTATTTAATAAAACATTTTTAAAATTTGTTTGTTTTTAATTTGTTTTACTGTCTTTTAAATCAAATTTAAAAATCTCATTTTTAAGTAGGTCGAAAAGACTAACTGCACTACTGTCAGTTAAAAATTAATGAACCAAACTCATTCTAAACCGTGATCACTATGTTGAGGTACGCGCCAAACTGTGACTTCTGTATACTGTTACACCCTTACTTATTATTGCAGGAAAATACCTTTCTCTGTTTTAATGACTTCCTTTTTGAGTCATCTGCTGAAAAATCCTCAGAATTCTGACAAGCTGACGACGATGATGAACACGTAACAGGAGCTCTTGTCTGACAAACAAAAAGGATAAAAGCATTCTAGTATGTATAAATAACAGCCTCACATGCATTTTTGACGTTGTATAAAACAACAGGCAATACAGACCTTTAAAAGTAACACTGGTTCATTTGAAAAGGATGTTAGAGATAGTGGTGTTTTGGGGGCATAATTTATGACCATTTCCATTCACTACCATTATGCTAAATCACGCTCCGATCCTCATCACGGATATTAACATTACGGAAAATAACAATCTACATAAAAAGTTTATTTCTTAACAGCATCATGAAAATCGATAAAATAGTGATAATTAGAATGATGTTTTTATTAATGATGCCAAATTATAACACTGATGTTATCCATATTGTGGAAAACTGCTGCAAACAAAAGAACAAGCTAATGTTAAAATGCAGTAGTGTCACCTTTGTTGTTGCTGCTGGCTCTCCACTGTCCACTAGATCACTGGCCATTGTTGATTCACCCGCTGATGAAGGCTCTGATGAGGCTAGGGTCTAAAAAGACAAACCAAACTTTCTATATGCAATATTCAAATTCAGTTTGCATTTACAAAAAGGCAGCTGTATAGCAACCCTGTCACTGCTATAATAATGCTCAATTAATTAAGAACATGTGAGTGATTATAAACATTGTCCCCAGTCTGTTGTGAACATACTTGAATATCATCATACTCCTCCTCAGTGGGATCATCCAAGGGAGATTGTGAAGTCAGCTGAAGAAAAGACATGAGAAAAGATAAGAAATCAACTAAACCAAACATTATACTCTGTTCAAGTACAAAAACAAAACCTGCAGTAATATTAAACCAATTGTTACTAAAAGAAAATTTTTGATAATGCCTTACTCTTATTAATGTCTAAAAGTAAGCAAGTCATAAAAGAAGGCACAGTACCCTGTCTCTTTAATTCTGTATCTCTATAAACATGCATTACATTAAGTGAGGAAGCTGCATTGCATTTACAACCATGGTTTGCAAAACCATGCATC
The DNA here is from genome assembly GCA_035609425.1 of Epinephelus awoara. Taxonomy (NCBI): domain Eukaryota; kingdom Metazoa; phylum Chordata; class Actinopteri; order Perciformes; family Serranidae; genus Epinephelus; species Epinephelus awoara. The sequence goes on along the minus strand of CM069299.1, from coordinate 7,999,186 downwards.
TGCTGGCAGATGGAAAATGAACTGCACTAGAAAGAAATAGATTAAGAAACATAAAATATTCATCTAAACATTTCACAAATCTTGTGCTGGTAATTTCTTTACATAGTTGTCCTATTTTCAATATTTTGTGCCAGAGGTATTTCAGACCAAAGAGTTTTAATTTCAAATGTTTTTTCAATCACTGCTTATGCATGTTCACAGGTGCAATTCATGAGTACAATTTGGACTTATTAAGGCTGCTGTAAGTGATATATTCTTATCAAAAGTGTTGAATAGTTCCAATAGTTATCAGTATTATAGAGCGTTTGGTCAGTAAACCATGTCTCTCCCTGTTTCTTACTGCTCAGGCAGAAAAAAAGGAAAAACATGTTCTGGAATCCCAGCGCACTTCAGCCAATCAAGACTGAGAACTCATAAGGAGGCGGACCTGTTTCCTTGCTGAAGCCACAGAAAGCAGGATCCTCCTGTTCTGTGTCTCATTTATAAAACATTGCACAGGATCCATACTAAAAGCACATGTGCACCCAAAAAACTTAAATGGCATGCCCTAAAACAAAGTAATCAGATTTATGAAACGGTCTCTACACACACCGGCACTCAATGTTCTCTTTATTTTAACAGTCCACCTGAAATTGTGTGGATCAGCCTCATATTTTGCCCTCTACACACCCAAATTCAATTGGTCAAAACATTCAAATGGTCCAAGCACCAAGTGTTAATGCCAAGAGACGCTAATCCGTGGTTCCATACAGTGAATTGTGGTCATAACTGAGAAGAAGACAAAGAAAATAAGTATCTGTATTTTTAGGCTCGACACTGATATACATTAGGTATTATTATGTACTTAATTTTTAATTGTAAGTCAAAACCAATAACTGAGATGCCAAGAGGACTTTTAATGAAAACAGACTGATCAAAATAAAATGCAAATGACTGCCCCCCCCCCCCCCCCCCCCCCCCCCCAAACTGCACTGTGCACATGGGGTTTTCTTTCGTTTCGTTAGTTTCTTCGTTCATTTCAACTGCTGCAAGTGTCTGCTTGTGCTTCTAAACTCCCACCCTCCTCCATCTCTCTCTCCAGTGACCCGCCAGCACCGGCGCTTGTTCTGGGTCAATTCCAAGCGAAATTTCCGAGATTCACCCTTTGGTTTCCATTCACATGTGACCTAGCATCTCAGAGCTCATGTGGCCTAAACAACTATTTAAGTGTTCACACCCACACAGGGTAGAAAGCCTGTGACTCCCCACCAATCACTGAAGCCTCTAGGATGAGAGGTGAAACTCAAGCAAGTCCAGTTTCCTATGATATAGTACTCAGAAGTACTTTTAATGGACAGAAATTGATGGTGCACAATAGCATGATGTGCATATATAATTATAACAACAAGCCCAGGATCACAACTGTGCTCCAACAGCTCAGTTAACAGAAGAAGGACAAAGCACACAACACACCGACAAAGGAAATCAGAATAGCAGAGAGAAGCTTCGCTGAAATGTTGAAAAACAGGCTAAAAATGCTGCGGCAGTGAAGTAGCGCCTTCAGGGCATCACTTGCTACAGTGGATCCCTCCCCCCATACTGTGGTGAAGCAACAACTGGCTTGTCACCTGACTGTAGGTTTAACAAAACTCCACCCTATACCTGACTCAACACAGACAGATCAGGAAAGGCTGTCTGTCCTTTCACCTGAGCACACACTCACACTAACAGACAAATAACATAAAATTCACTGAGACAAAAACAACAACAGGAGAATTCTGGGATACTGCATCCTCAGCCAATTAGTGACTGCAGACACTGCTTGGAGTTTTACAGAATAAGGTAACCACGTGACTCAAGTTACTTAAGGGAAACATTCCAGAGGAGGGAGTATTGCCTGTGTTGTGTTTTTGCTTCACTCCCAGAGGAAAATGGCTTCTTGTTCAGTGAAGGATCTCTGCTGCCCTGTGTGCCTTCAGATCTTTAAGTGTCCTGTCATCCTGTCATGTGGCCACAGCTTCTGTAAGGCCTGTCTGCATTGCTGGTGGAAAGAGAACAAAAAATGTGGATGTCCAGTCTGTAAGCAAAGATCTTCAAACACTGAGCCAACATGGAATTTGACATTGAACAAATTGTGTGAGGCCTTCTTACTGGCGAGAGATGTGAGCGCTTCATCACGCTTTGAGGCTCTCTGCAGTTTGCACTCGGAGAAACTCAAACTTTTCTGTTTGGACGATCAGCAGCCTGTGTGTCTCGTCTGCAGGGATTCAGAAAAACATGCCAGCCACAAATTCAGACCTGTTGATGAAGCTGCACATGACCTCGGGGAGGAACTCCAGAAATCCCTGAGGCCATTCGAAAAGAAGCTGTCTCTTTTTATTGGAGTCAAAAAACACTGGGATCAAACAGCAGAACACATTAAGGTCCAGACACAAAATACAGAGAGGCAAATTAGGGAGCAGTTTAAAAGACTTCACCAGTTCCTACAAGAGGAAGAGGAGGTCAGGATGGCTGCTCTGAGGGAGGAAGAGGAACAGAAGAGCCAGGTGGTGAAGGAGAAGATGGAGGCTGTGAGCAGAGAGATAGCAACCCTTTCAGACATAGTCAGAGGCGCAGAGGAGGAGCTGAGAGCTTCAGACATCTCATTCCTGCACAACTACAAGACCGCAGTGGAAAGTGTCCAGCGGCACCACCTACTGGATGATCCACAGCTGCTCTCAGGTGCTCTGATAGATGAGGCCAAACACCTGGGCAACCTGACCTTCAACATCTGGATGAAAATGAAGGACATGGTCTCCTACACTCCTTTTATTCTGGACCCAAACACCGCTGGTTCATACCTCGTCCTGTCTGAAGATCTGACTAGTGTGAGAGTTGGGGATGGACAGCAGCTTCCTGACAATCCAGAGAGGATTAAAGATTCGTGCTCGGTCCTGAGCTGTGAGGGATACAACTCAGGAACTCACATCTGGGACATAGAGGTCGGGCAGAACACAACCTGGGAAGTGGCTGTGTTTGAAGCATCTGCCAACAGAAAGGAAAGCATTAACTCTGGATTATGGAGAATAGAGCTTTTTAATGATAAATACAGTGCATACTCCCCATCAGCTAAAGATCCTGTTACTGATATCCAACTGAGCAAAAAACTTGAACGAATCAGAGTGCATCTGGACTGGGACAGAGGACAGGTGACATTCACAGATCCAGACACTGACACACACATGCACACTTTTACACACACTTTCACTGACAAGCTGTTTCTATACATTTGGACTGACGATACACTCCCTCTGAAGGTTTTACCAGTGAAGGTTTCTGTGACAGTGGAACAGTAAAGATAGAGATGATAATGATGATGATGAAGTTGATGATGTGCTTCTTAAAGAGAACCTATTGTGCTAATTTTGGTTTTTCTACTAGAATATGTTTACATGCTTTAACAGTAGGGCTGACCTTCGAATCCATATTTGGACATTCGAAGCTTCGGAGCTCAGAACGAATATAAGTTGAAGCATTCGACGACGGGCTCCGCACCCCGGTATCACTCAAAAGACTGTTCGACATGTATTTTTCACATCGCCATGACAGAAACGTGCAAGAATTGGGGGTAATGTAGTGTTTCACGGACATTTTTATTGGAAACTACAACGCGGAAGTGCGCTCAACGCTCTGCTTATAGTGCTCCCGAGTCAGTGAGCACCTTAAATTAAAACTCTCGGCGCACACTGCAACACAATCAAACAGATGCGCAACTCAGAGGATCAGAAGTGTCTCTGACACCAGACTCAGAGTGGCTCTGAGTGCGCTCGTGGCTCGTTGACGGTGTTAGTGTTGCGTTTAAGGCCTCCCCCCAAAAAACAGAAAAAAAGCGCAGAAGCTTCAAATTTTTTTTTTCACAATCGAATCCCGTGCCATCGAACGAAGCTTCGAAGCTTCGAATTTTTTGGGTCAGCCCTATTTAACAGTAAAAAAACAAACACATTTTTCCCTCATACTGTCTGTGCTGGATAGACGTGGTCCAACAGGAATATGATCCAAAATCAGGAGGAAATTTACAACACTGGCAATAACGTTTACATGTTTCCCTGACGCTAACAGTGACTGTAACAGAGAATAGTGGCACTTTCTTCCGCTTAAAAAAAGTTCCCAAATAAGGCTTCTAAAAACGCAGGACGTGTTCCAGCAGGAATTATATCCGAAATTGAGAAGAAATTTACAAGATTGTCAACCAAGTTTAGGTTTCCCTGATGTTAGCATGTAGTTAGCAGTGTACTTGCAGCCAAGGAATGACAGTAATAGAGAATAGTGGCACTGTCTACTGTGAAAAATCACCAATAAAAGCTTCTAAACACAACCGGACATGTTCCGGCAGGAATATGAGCCAAAATCAGGGACACATTTACAACAATGGCAACCAAGTTTGTACATGTTTCCCTGATACTAGCATGTACCTACACTTACGTTAGCAGTGTACTTGCAGCCGGGGAATGGCTAAAAAGGAGAAAAGCAGCACTTTCTACTGTGAAAGTCACTGACAAAAGCTTCTGAAATGACCAGATATGTTCCAGGAATGATTGAAATCAGGAATAAATTTATATTGCACCTCAATTTAGGTTTCCTTGACGTTAGCATGTAGCTACATGTATGTTAGCAGTGCACTTGCAGCCAGGAAATGACTGTTATAGAGAATAGCAGCACTTTCTACTGTGAAAAATCACTGAAAAAAAGCTTCTAAACACAACTGGACATGTTCCAGTAGGAATGTGATCATAATTCAGGGAGAAATTCACGACACTGGCAACCGAGTTTACCGAGGCTTCCTTAATGTTAGCATGTAGCTTCATGTAGCAGTGCAGGCTACGTAATGTGACACTTGACACTATGACAGCAAAAGTAGGAAAACTTTCGGGAAGAGTGTGTTCAGAACAGCAGGAAACCTGAGGCTTCCTCACAGGGATCACCTCTATGTACGTTTACCTCATCATTTGAAAATTTTTGTAGCGTTTAATATGAAAATCCCTTTTTTGTAACACAGAAAATATGGAAAGCATAATGGGTCCCTTCCAACTTCTGTGTTATTATCTCTTCATAAACATACATTTTTATAACCAAGGCAACATGATAAAAAATATATTTTCCATTAGTTCAAGTGACAAAAGTATGTTTTCTTTTGTATTAAGGTTTGCAGATACTTGGTTTTTGTGTATTCATCACAATGAAGGTGAATCGGGTTTCATTGTGCTGCTTGAAGTGCGAACGTTACAGTGAAAACATTATTGTAAACAATGTTCTTTCTTTCTTTATTTATTTTTCTTTCTTTTTTACCAGAAGATAGTTGAAAGCATCAGTGTGGTGACTTAGTGGCACACCCAGAAACTTTTCATAGGGGTGGTCACAGGGGGCCATTGAAAAACTTCGGGCGGTGCAATTTGCAGGGGGATTAGGGATCTCCATGAGGACCTAGCAGGTCAACAGTATATGCCACATAGAAGTGGCATACATCATTGAACCTGAAGATTAACAGAGATGCAGCTCAGTCAAGTTTTTCTTAATCATACATCTGCAATATACATAAGAATGTTTTGGTTATAGGCGCTTATTTAAAAATACAAAGTTTCGTGTGTGTAAATGCATAGAACATTATGATGGGTAAGATTTTTGGGTTGATAGCATTTGTTACACAGATTTGAGGCAAAATTTAAGCATTTACAACCACTCTAGAATTTATTTAAATGGTCAAAAATTCCTCCAAAATACCACATTAAGACACCAAGACCTTGAGGAACACCACTGAAAAATCCATGTTGTGATATGGTTTAAATAACACTTTTGACCTTTAGCAGATTGCTCTAAGAATTGCATGTTTTTGCAATTGGATGGTGAGCACTTCTGTTCTGGAAAGTGCTTTGAAACCCCCTAACTGTCAATATACCTATGAAAGCTGTACGTTTTCTGAATGCTGAAGGTCTCTAGTTTGTGGCTGTAAAGTCTTATGAGGCTGAGGTCACAATCAAAAATTGCTACTTTGGGGACTTACATAAACAGACTTAAAAACAACTGGGCTTGTTGAATCCACAAGAGTCTCAGCTTTCCATTCATATCTTAGTTATATAATTTCAAGACTGATTCTGGGCCCCAGTATGCAGAAATATTCAAATACAGCATCCTTCCAACAAGCAAAAATACCACATTTATACTGCATGAAAGAAACTGAATGCTTTTAGCCAAAATCGCATGGGATTAGTATGAAGTGGGCATGACTGTAAAACCTGACTTGTGAGTACCCAAAGAACCAATCTTCTTTCAGTTATTTTGAAGTGAGAGTTCAAGGGCCCCCTTTGATAATTGCCATGCGAGTTTTCCCCTCTCCAAAATTAAAGCTAACTTTAGAGGGTTGTTTAGCGCCCTTTCCAACAAGCTAGCATGATATGGTTGATAAAAATGAGCGTGGCACAGCCTCTTAAAGACAGTAATGTCAGCCTCCAAATATTTCATGGGGCAGGGGGCAGCAGCAGTTGTACCAGGGTGATTAAGGCCTCTCTGGTGTGCTGTTCCTCTGCTGTGTCACAGTGATGTAATGAAAGGCTTTCTGTGTTGTCATTTACACAGGCCATGGTTATTTCATGTGTACACAAGGATGTTTCAGCCAGCAGGATTAATAAGGTCAATAAATGTGTCTTTATTGTCTATATCCACAGCTAATTTCAAAGCAAAACTATCCAGTAGTTTTTCAGATATCTTAAAATTGAACAAAGTGTTGGTGAAGTGGAAAGGATAGTGTTAGAGGAAAGATGAGGGGTAACTCAAATTATTACAATTCATAGTTTGGATATTCATGCGTATCTCATGGCAGCCTGAACAACAGTTATCAAGTGTTGGACTTACCAACAACTGAACTTAGTCTTAACTTGTGTTAAATGGCTCAGCATAGCATATAATGTCCTACTGACTGTTGGCATTGGAGGATTCTCTGTAATGTTTTTCAACCACGATATGACACAACCACTATAGATCCTCCTGAAGGTGCTTTGGTTTTATTCATATTGTAAATTTGTACTGTCAGTTGGGAAAATGTTCACGTCAGCTTCCCTGTAGGCTGCAATATATCCTACCTCACCACATGAATAGTGGAGGTTTATCAGCACAGGTTTAAATATTGCTGCATGGACTGTTGTTCCATGAGGTTTTTACTAGGGTTTTATGTTAAATTCTTTTCCTCCCACAAGTCATGAGAAATGTGAAAACAAAATGCAAAATATCCATATTGCCAACTGTGATAGAAATGTATTAGATGTATGATTTTTTTTGCATTGTCAAGGTTTCTTCATGAGAGGAGTGTCTCAAGGTTAAGATAAGATGAATACTCTGATGATGCTTCTGAAAAAGAAACAAGAAATAGTCTTGACTAAGGGTTACTCAACACCGTTTTGCCTCCTGCCTGGTGGCGTGATTGTATGTGATTCAGTGTGGTATGGGACTTATTTTGTAAAGCTGACTGAATGTAATGTAATTTTAAGCTTTTGGTATGACTGTGTCAGATCTACATGCTGTACCAAATCCCCTTTGTCTGATTTGTGTTGTAATAAACCTACATTCAGGTAAGGACACCTGAGGCTTATTGAGTTTGTTCTATTGTATCTCAAAACAAAGACTGACCAGAAGCACAAGTTTTCAAAATCAAATATCATTGTCATCAGAAACAGCATGAACATGGTATGCAGCCTACAAAAAAGGATTTCCATGTCTTCATTTTTGTCCTACCTTGTGTAATGCTGAATATGATTTTTGAATGACAAAACTGTACTAAACTGATTTAAGTAAATGTATCAACTAAGTGTCTGTAATGTATTTGAGCTCCAGAGAGATAGTCTTACTTGTTACTTCTGATACATTACTGCAGCCCAGTCACCAGAATGTACTGTTGGCATGGTATGTTTATGCAAATTATAGATAATGTTACATGTGTACATTTTCATACCTACACCCTCATTCAGATTATATGTGTAGGAGCTGAGTTTCTCATTAAAAGAAGGTATAGCTTTGCAAACCATAGCTTTTTTCTTTACTAGGAGAATATACTGTTTGGTATCAACAATAACAATAATGAAAAACTTAAATAATTATATAGTAGTCCATACCCATTGGTAGCTTTGCCACCTTCTACCTATGCCAATCCTCATTGCCTATGTGCAGTTTCACATAGATTGACCACGTCAGTGAGTAGAAAAACGTGGAACAGACACACAGACACACAGACGGAGTTTTCGTCATTATAATAAGATTTATCAATTTGACGATTTTAAGCAAAGTATTTATAAGTTCTAAACCTCCTTTTTAATAGTATTTAAAAACTAAACTAAACAGTACATTAAGACTATTTTAACTTAAAAAAAGAAAGCTGCAAAAAATATATTTCTATTGTCAATTTAATTAAGAAAAAAAGAAAAGAAATGAAATGAATGAAAATAAAGCTCATGATGCAAGACCAGAGCCTGCAGATGGTTTCATTGGTGGTTAGGGTGGGGAAGCTATTAGGAATGAATTGTGTTTTCATTTTTCAGCTCTACAGGTATGGTAACTCTGGGGTTGAGGGCGAGTATTTCTGGTTGATCCAGTGAAACAAGCAGACATGCAGGCCAAGACTTCCTCTGCTGTGTGCTGGTAATTTTGTCTGTATGAACAGATATCTGTGTATAAATGCTGATAAATTAAAGAGAAAAAAAGTCAATATAAATCTAAATCATTGTCAGATAGCTGATGGGTTCCCTGATTGCAGATTAGCCAAGCCCCCTGGTGGCTGGCTGTAGTACAGGTCATACATCCTGCACCCTCAATCTTAGTGGATGTCACATGAGCCAAACTAAAACCTCAAAGTACATGTCAAATACATTTTTCCTAAACATGGTTTCTGTTATTTTAGGTATTTCTTATCACACTAATGTATGTTCAAGTGTTCATTTTTTTCTGGTTTGTTTTTAATAAGTTATTTGATGCTATGAAAAGGGGGTTAGAATCATGATCGACAGCTTTGTGTGCCAATCAGTGTGCTTTGGATCAGTAATCCCTCTTGCAGTTAGTTGGACAGGTGTGTGATCGGGAGCTTGATACTGTGGAAATCTCTATCGCACAGACTCTGGCTCCTGGACAAGGAGTGAGGTTTTAAATGTAAACTTAATGAGAACCTAGAGATTATACATTTCATTGTAATGGTTTCTTTGTCAGGTCAGTGGTACTCAACATTTTAGGGCCAGCAACCCCCTATACATTATCCTGGTCACTTAGTGTCCCCCATCAGCTAAAATTTATTCAAATGATCTTCCCTGAAAATTAGTGTTGGTTATTATTTTGTGTTATATTGTTAAAAAAGCATGTCATTGAATGCCAAATTATAGATTTAAGCAAAAAAGGGGGAGGAAAAAAGCCATGTGAATAGAAATTCTATTTATGAGTGGCAAACAAATGCAATGGTTAGAAATGTGACGTTCAAACTCTAATCATGCATGGTTATCAGTCACAATCAGCAACTAATCAGAAAGTGGTAATTTGACACTGGTGCCAAACAAGAAGAATTTTATAGGAAATTTTGAGCATCATACACTTCATTCTGGTGATTTTTTATGCACCAATTTATGCTGGAAATGTCTTCTAATTAATGATTACTGACACTTTAATTCATTTGATTTAAAAACTTTGACTTTAACAGCTCATGTTTTTCCAGCAAGATTTCTGCTCATGTTCAAAACTTGAAAACTTGAAATCTCATAAATACTGAATGACAACATTCCCAGTGGCAAGAAAAACTATGCACTTCACAAAATTCAGCCAAAACATTTTAAAGAATGTATTTTTTGGTCTCAAATAGTATACACAGAATTTGAACAAAATCCAAAATATAAACAAAAACCTTTCAGAGTTGACACAGAAAGACAGTGTGAAAATATAAATGGCAAAATGTTGATTAATATTTTTATATTATATTTATTTTTGGACTTTCCTATATTTTCAGTGGTTCATCCTTTAATAAAATGAAAAATGCATTATAAAATGCCCTTTCATTACTGTAAAAAAGAAAATTCTACCAACTTCCTAATTACCAACATTATAAAGGGACAGCCAACATCACAGCACAGTCCCTCTTGATGGAAGAAGCCTAACTAGAGTAACGCTTTGTCGAGGCAGCACAGCAGCTTTAAGGCCTGCTCACACCAGTGTTTGAAATTGCAAAAACAATGGATTTCAATGGAGTGAATGTGATCAGTGAAGTTGAGTGGAGGAGACTATCATAGCTGATTAGCTGTGTTGCACCATCCTGTATAACCACTCCACTGCAGGTTTGACAGAAGGCAATGCTAAAAATATGTATCTTATATGAACACCTGAATAAACACTGTGAACTTTTTGGGCCTCGTGCAGCAACATTCTCTTACATTTCTCCAATATTTTCTCTCAATCTTTTGTTAAAATAAAAAATAAGAGACGTTAACTACAGATGCACCAAATGTTCTCAGCCATCCAAATCTACTCTTACCTAGCTGTGCTGAATAAAGAATCTGAAGTGATCATAAGTCATCTTTTAGCATGAGTAGCACCCTCTAAACACTATATAAGGGCATGTGCAAAGACTCTGATACATGCCCAAGATTGGAGAGATGCCACAAAGTAGGCTATAAGAAGAAAAAGAACCTTTGCAGTAGTGAAATCGCCATATTGTTAAATAAATTTAAACATAGTTAATGTGATTTTCCAATGTCATGTAATTGTAATGTAATGTGATTTAATGTGTCTGTACTAACAGGGAAATCAAAAACTCAGCAATGACAAAACTTTAGTGATGCTGTCAGTGTGTTAGCAGCAGTGGTGAAGGAAGTATTCAGATCTTTTACTCAAGTAGAAGTACTAATACCACACTGTACAAATACTGTGTTACCAGTGAAAGCCCTGCATTGAAAATGTTACTCAAGTAAATGTTTTATGGTAAGTACTGTCAGGGAATGTATGAAAATTTACTGAAGCAATTATGAAAATATTTCCTCATTAATTTTCTAGTCAACTGACTAAGAGCTGCACTTGTATAATTTCATATGAGTTGTGCGCAAAATTTTGATTGATAAAATAACTATTAAAGTTATAGTGCGTAACTTCTACATGTCCGTAAATGTCCGTTTCACCCAAGCCACTACTAGAGGAGATGACACAATGCTGATTAAGCCGATCAGCTCCTCTAACATCTCGCGGTATTTTTCAATATATATCATTTTTAGTTTGCGTGTTGACCGGCGACTTTCCCGCGCTGGCGCACAGGAAATGAAGGGCAGGGGGAGGAGGAGCGGAGAGTCTCACAGCAAGAGGTAGAGCGCAGGTAGAAAGAGAAAGCAACATGGCGGAGGAGCGGCCGAGACACGGTTCAGAAGTGGATCCTACCACAAAGAAAAAGCCTGGATGTTCGGCTGAAGGTCTGTTGGCAAAGAAGGAAAGTGACCGACGGAGAAGGCAAACAAGGATTTGTATTGGCGTCGCTTTTCCTCAGTGGAGAGCCCTGAAGGAAGAAACTGGGCTGAGGGCAGACACGGATGTTGCCTTGCTGCTGTTGGATAAGTAGGTGACTTGGTTTATAATTATATTATGAGTCGTATGTGTTGCTGTTACATGTACTGGACCTAGTACTTTATTATTTTCTTGGAAATGGTGCTATGAACGTAATGTAATGTTAGCAGCCTGGTGTTCGCCACATTGTGTAGCGTTGTGTACACGGTGTGAAGCGAGTGTTACTCTGTGTACATGGAAGTGCCGGCTTATTTGTTGTAATGACGCAGAAGTTACGCACTTTAGCTTTAACTAAAAGTGATCGAATATTTGAAGTGGAGTAAAAACTACAATATTTCTTACTGAAGTTTAGTGGAGTAAAACTAGAAGTGGCATGAAATTTAAACAATAAAAGTACCTCAAATTTGTACTTCATTAAATGTATTTAGTTACATTCCATCACTGGCACAGGAACTGAAATGATAGTATTGGGTCTTTACTCCAATCATTATAATTACTCTAAAACATAATCTAGGTTTGATTATATGAAATTCGTGTGTTTTTTAAAATGTTCTCATGTCGGGCAACAATTTGTGGATTGTAAAAATGCATTTTTTTTTTCTTATCTTGGTAAGACTGCTCTCGACCTCTTGTGAAATTTTCTCTTACCTAAAAGAAGAGCAAATATAAGAAAACAGTAAACCCCACAACAGACTGCTGCTTGGGCAACTTTAGCACATACTTGGGCACATCCCTACCTGTGAGTCTCCAGCTAGCCCTTTGACTTCTTATCCCAGCTATTTTGTTAACATGTACTGATGAACTACACAGTGTAGCTACCTGCGGCAGGTAATGGCTCTAGGATCCTTCACATGGGGCTTGAAATGGGCTATCTGACCATGTACAGATGAAAAAAAAATAAAACATATCGCTATATGTGTGACACATGCTGACACAATAATACTGCCTCCAGAGGAACAATATTAAACATTCAAACAAAACCTGATTTGGAATCGTTTTAATCCAGCAAAGGCAGCATGAATCCACATGTTCTGGCATGGTCCCAAACTTCATATGCAATATAAACAGATAAAAGATTTCGAGTTGTGGAGGAAGACACACACTTACTGGTGTTGTATTTTCTGTTGTTAACACTGACACTGCTTTGTATTTTACACATTTGTCCATTGGAGTCTCCATCCACAGGCATGTTGATGCCATATTGCACACAGTTGTTTGGGTGGTGGATATTAACAGTTTATGCAAACATTGCCTAAAATGCTTGTTAGCTTGTAACTGGGCAAAAACATTTCAAATTCTAACAGGTTCCCACCAGTTGAGTTAGTGATGGAAGGAGAACAGTAGCCCAGCAGTAAAATCAGACCAAACAGTGGCCTTGATTTTGTTCTTCACTGCCAAGAGTTTGAGTTTAAAGTTCATATCCTGGGAAGGAAGTGTGTCATGGTCATAGTGGGTGTGACCCGGTTGCCTCTCTTGGTTTTGCCCGTCTTGCTGAGGCCAATGTACATGCCAGGGTAGGCAGCTGACTCGTAGGCATTATAGTTGTTGGCCAGGAGATTCTCCTTGAACTTGCATTCATCCTGGTAGTGGCCCTGAGGAGAGGAAGAGGAGGATAACGTGAGTTGGACCATAGAAAACAGTCAGTTATCAAGTCACTAATAATCACTGTTTTAAGGCCTGGAATGTGTGAATTCCCTGTTATGTTGTCTTGTGATAGGGTGCTAGGTGGACCATCAACCATTTTTTAATTTACAATGACAAGAAACTGATATGTGTGTTTAGGGTGGGGGGCCCTGCGGACTTTGCATGTCCTCCCAGTGCCAGGTACTCAGACTTTCTCTCACAATCCAAAAACATGCAGGTTAGGTCAATTGGTGACTCTGAATAGGTATGAATGTAAATGGTTGTCTGTCTCCATATGTCTATATGTCAGCTAGTGATGTGACGTTCACAAACAAGCCGAGTCTTTGAACTGGCTCTTTAGAGTGAACGAGCCAGTTCCTAATTTCTTTGTTTTTTGCTTTAATTTACTCTGTATCCATTAATTTCAGATTATTTGATCTGGAAATTGAGAGAGACTAGATTGTGAGGGAGAAAGACAGTGTAGCCGACACACACACACACTCACACACACACACACACACACACACACACACACACACACACACACACACACACACACACACACACACACACACACAGCAAAAAAATAAAACAAAACTAATGTCAGCCCTGTGTCAGTCTGGCGACCTGTCCAAGGTGTACCCCGGCTCTTCCCCAGTGTCAGCTGGGATAGGCTCCAGGTGTGGGAATAAATGTCATAAATGTGAAGGGCAACATTCCTCAGAAAACATACCACGTAACTATTTAATTTAGCACATTTCTATAAGACAGAATCAGAATATTGTTTGTTGATTTCAGGTCAGCTTTTAACACAATCTTCCCCATGAAACCCAGCACCCTGGGTGTGAGTACCACACTCTGGAGCTTGATACTTCCTCACAAACAGTCCCCAGTCAGTTCAGATTGCCGGTCACACCTCCTCACTCGTGTTGAACACTTGAGCCCCCAAGGGCTGTGTGCTCTGCCCCCTCCTGTTCACACTGCACACCCACGACTGTACGTAAAGAACTGTTGTGACGTTTGCAGACAACAACATTATCAATCGGATTACAAACCATGACGACAACCCACTGTTCAACCACAGCAAAACCAAAGAACAGATTGTCCATGTAGAAAAAGGGAGGAAAAGACACACACCTCTGTCTTGATCAACAGAACTGACGTGGAGCTGCTGAACAGTTGTAGGTTCCTGGAGCTAAATGCTTAATTTTCACTCTTTAAAATAGGCCATTTGGTTTTTGAGAACTGAGTGGATTGACAAACAGTGTTAAAACACACAGAGTTGCAACACAGTGCCTACTGGTCTATACAAAGACATGTTTGTGCTATCGTCTTAAGATCTGTTTTTAATATTACAGCAGTGTTTTGCAGCTACCATGACAAAAAATATTGGCAATGTTTGAGTTTTAGAATGAGGTGTATTTGCATTTCTCCAATTTTCAGTGCTTTCATTTTCTTCCATCCATCCATCCATCCATCCATCCATTTTCAACGGTTTATCCATGGTCGGATCGTGGGGGCAACGGGCTGAGCAAAGTATTTGAGATGTCCTGAGGTGTTCCCAGACCAGACAAGATATGGAATCCCTCCAGCATGTTCTGGGTCTGCCCTGGGGGTTCCTACCAGTGGGACGTGCCCAGAACACTTCTAGCTGGAGGCGCCCAGGAGGCATCCTGATCAGATGCCCGAACCACCTCAACTGACCCCTTTTGATGCCAAGGACCAGCGGCTCTACTCCGAGCTGCCACCTGATGTCTGAGCTCTTCACCCGATCTCTAAAGCTGAACCCAGCCATCCTACGGAGGAAACTTATTTCAGCTGCTTGCTCTTCTGTTCACTACCCAGAGCTCATGACCATAGTCAGGATGTGAATAGACCAGTAAATTGAAAGTTTCGCCCTCTGGTTCAGCTCCCTCTTCACCACCACAGTGGCACCCGCATCACTGCAGAAATCACTAAACCTCCATTCTACCCTCACTCATGAACAAGACCCAGAGATACTCAAACATCTTTGCTTGGGGCAGAAACTCCCTTCCCTTTCAATCCAGAGGGGGCAATCCACCATGGCCTCAGATTTAGAGGTGCTGGCTCTCATCTCGTCTGCTTCACACTCTAAACTAAAACTTTTGTGTGTAGTAACAATGAGAAAATGATTTCATGACATTAAAAACATATATAAACTTAGGCTGAGCTTAACATTTTTTTCTTATGGTGGCAGTGAAATGGTGTTGTGAGCTGGCATATTGCAGGTAGAAATGGTATAGAACACACAGGCACAGTGAGCTGGTTAGCTAAGGGGCATCAGGGCAAACACAATTTGCCATACTACCCTGTCCTAGGGAGAACCATTCACCCTGTGAGTGCATCACGAGATCTACATGCGGTTAGATATCCTAACTACATGGAAAAATATCATCAGAGTCAGGAGCTGTCCAGGTTGTGTCAACCTCACTACGGATGCTTAATCTCCCCTTATAATACTGCATGCTACTATTAGGAAAAACTATCTGGCTTGGCAGGCTCCCTCACAAAGGTCTGAGAGCAGCTCCAGCCAAAGGTCAAAATAACTTTCTCCACCCCAACAGAACCACCTACCTCTGGCAGGCATACAGGCCTGCTGTCGGATGAGCAACTGGATGACTAACTGGTGTTTAGATTATGGCTGAGTTAGCCGTAGTCAGCATTCAAAACAATTCTAACTGGAGCTGATCGGTCCAATGTTTAGGCGGTCGATGCCACATAATACATTACACCTATGGCTTAAGGCCAGAGGGGAGTGACCTACAATTAACTGTGACGTGGGAAGCAGCGCACACAGTGGATTTACGTCATCTGGATATTAATAGTTATGTTGATAATCATCTTAGGTTTCAATTACTGAGCATTGCTTTTTAACACATTTATTTACCTCAATGTTATGATTCAGTTCTTGTTTCATAAGTCACATACTCTTTTCAAAGACCCCCCTAGGTTTGGGCCGAGCCCTGAAAATTTACATCTGCCTCCGCCCCTGTGTATATAGAATAAAGTAAAGTTAGATAATAATAAAAGTTATATATATATATTTGCTGATGCTTTATGCTGATATATAACAACTTATTGGACTGATAACAGATATTGATATGTCCACTTTTTTACCTACCTAATTTTAGTGATCATCAAGTCTCTTCTGTAGTGGAATTAACATCATATTATGTGTGCATACTCTTATCGTGATGGCTCACCAGCAGATTGAGATATTAAATAAAATATTTGTCAATGTAAGTAATATTTATTCATTGTGCAAAATAAGAAAAAGCATGTTGGCCAGTTCTGATAATTCATTTTAAAGCCAATATCTGTTGATGACATGCCAATGTGATGACGTGATGACATCTAAGTTATATGTTATATAATTTAGATTTTTCAGATTTTTTTTTTTTCAGGCTCAAAAAGATGAGCTATTTTTACCATGCATTCACAGAGAAGGGATTCAAAGCAGACCCCATGAAGCTTGCAACAATCAGCAAGATGCCCCCTACTGAGGTCAGGCATCACAGCATCTCCTGGATCAACCACATGTGTTAAACTTTCCAAACGTCAGTAAACATTAAGGTCACAGCATAAACCTATGGAGTAGTGCAATGCTTTTGGCAAAATTAAGGCCACCTGCTACAGCACTTAAATGTGTCGAAACCAGTCACCCTTATGGCCGGTATACACTGTGCGATTTTGGGCTGTCCCAGACGAGAGATGGCCTTCAGAAACATGGCGATATCTTTGGTCTTGTCTCTAAAATGGTGGTCTTATGTCGCACTGTTCAAGGATGGCCGTTGTCAATGTCTTGTGACCAAGCATAACATGAGATAAAAATCTGACAGTGTCAGAAATTTAGGATGACTATCTCACAGTGTGACAGCTGCTACGACCTACGTCTACTAATCAACCAATAGAAATGCAGCACGAAATGACACAATCGTCACTGCGACACCGGTGCTAAACCCAAACAAGTGATTGCTTGCCATGGAGGTAAAATGAACAAAAAGAAGTCTGTCGAACTCCCAGAAAGAGGCAAGTTTGGTGGAGCTGTGGCAGCAGAAGCCCTGTTTATTTGATGTTTCCTCCAGCTGCTATCATGACGTCGCGTGGAAGGAAATTGTGGAGGAACTGCAACTTCCAGGTGAGCAAGCTGCCTATGGTGGCGCAGATGGATGACGTACGCTGATGCGGTGCACACTGATGAAGTTGCATATTGACATACGTTGTAACCTGTAATTTAGTAGTAAACGGCCATTATACAATCTGCACACATCAAACTTGACGTCGTACCAACATTTATTAGATCCACATCTCACAGTGTGTCATGCATTGGTCTTATAAGATTGCTAAAATCGCACAGTGTATATAGGGCATTACACATGTCAGCATGGAGATGATGTCATGTAATCTTCCACCAGTATCAATATACTGGTTATGGAAAACATCTGTGTAAAAGTCCTAATGAGTTCTTACCGAGCCATAGAGTTTCCCTTTCTCGCTCATGGCAATGAAGAGGCCACTTCTCACTCCAAACAGAGTCACCACTCCTCGCTCCACTGGGGAAATTTCTAGAAGGCCTGGGATGAAACATAGGAATGATCAGCAGCAGGTAGAGTCCATAACAAATAAGGACAAACTAAATGGGATACTACTAATGCTCACTACTTGTGAAGGGAGGGTTCCTTTTGAAATGTCATAGTTACAGACTACTGGTTACCCTGTTAAAAATGTAATATATAATGTAACTATTTAAATGACTTCAGCAATGTAATGTAACTAATAACATCTGATTACTTTGATTACTAAGATTTGTACAGAAAAAGTGTGAAAGCCCATGACTAGTGCCATGTTTATGTTTAACTCTGTACTCTTGATAAAGCCCATATACTACATCACTTTAGAAATGTTCATATGATGTATGAAATGTACAAATGTAACGTTTTCATGGTTTACAAAAATGTACAATGCCAACAGTTTATTCTAATCAGGTTATTTTCTCTGCGCCGTTAATTATGTCATTGCTGTTGTGCAATTAAAACATGTAATATCAATGTCGGCTGATGAACCATCCCTAACAAACACTGACATGCATATCTGTGATAAAAACATGAAATTGTACAAAGCTTATTTCCCCCATATTATAGAAAAATAATGTTGCAAAGCACTTAGTGGCTGTTTGTGTTGTGTTGTAATGCTGCTCTGCTCACATTAAACATAGGCCTATTAATAGCATTACACTGGCAGACTGACAAGAGGACAGAGAGCAGCGCGATTGAAACCTGAATGTAAGTAATTTTCTGTTTACATTTGTTGTGTTGAAGTTTGTTTTATCAGTCAGTCATGTTATAACTGAATATAATATATAACATTACGCATTATGCCATTACAGCACAATGGCGGCTTGTAGTAATCCAGCTTGCTAACAATGGCTATATTGTTAGCCCCACTCTGTACAGTAACTGTGAAGCACTAGAGAGGATCAGTTGCTGATTTATTTTACATCTCTTCGGGGACCGACAACGACACATTAAATTGACAGTTTAATTACATGGGAGAGAAACTGGTGTAACAAACTTCAACATGTCATTGTAATGATTCACAAAGAAAGTGATTTTTGCATCCGTCACTTTACCAACACACGCTAAAAAAAAATCACCTCCATCTCATCAAATGTACCACACACACACACACACACACACACACACACACACACACACACACACACACACACACACACACACACACACACACACACACACACACACACAAGCCCATTGACTTTCTCTGGCTTACTTGGTGAATCAAAACTCCACAGACAACTGCTGAAATCACAGAAATCTCACACTGTTTATATCCTGTGAACTTACTGATGGTATCTGCAGTGATGGATCAAAGCTTTATGTGTTGGTATGACTTTACAGATCTCACTAAAGACAGATTTCTCCCTACGGCTGTAACGTGGGCTGGTGCAGCTGGAGACAGCTAGGAGCATGTAGTTAAAAGAAGTCCTGGGATAGTTAGTTAGTTTAGAGTGAGGGACGGAGCAGTAAGGTAGAAGTGACGGACATTCGGCTCAGCTCAGCAATAATAGTTGGCTCCTTTGGCTCCCAGGTGGCTCTTCATTTGATCACTTCATTTGTATCACGTCTGGCTTTTATAATTCAGCCAAATTTTGACCAATGATTAGTATGTGTGCATGTGTGGTCATATTGATGATTAAAGAATGGGATTATGACATAATATGTGAACATTTGGGGTGGCAGTAGCTCAGTCCATAGGGACTTGGGTTGGGAACAGGTCAACAGTTCAAGTCCAGACCAAATTGGAAATGTGGACTGGCAGCTGAAGAGGTGCCAGTTCGCCTCCTGGGCACTGCTGAAGCATCTTTGAGCGAGATGCTGAACCCCTAACTGCTCAGGACACCTTTCCAAGGCAGCCCCCTCACTCTGACATCTCTCCATTTAATACATGTCCAGGTCCTGTTTGTACATGTGTGTGTATTTTGTGCCTATGTGTATATGACAACAGCTGAACTGCTCAGCTGTACAAAAATGTTATTCATTTCTTGACATTTTAACTTTCATATTACAAAAAATATATTTTGATTGAACATCATGTAAAGCAGGTTGTGATAGGTTCATTCAGTTAACGGAGTAAACCCTCAGAATCCAGAATCAGAATATTTACCATTAAACAGAACTTTAAGATTTTCTATGAATATATCATGTTTATGGTCAATCATCCGATCAGGTAAATAGAAAGCCTGATGTTTCCTGTCATGCCTCGGTGAGGTCATGCAATCACGGAGGCAATTGGCTCAAAAAACTGCAGCCGCCTCGATCCCCAGGAGATTATTGAACTGTTTTCATTCTCAGGTCATCAAATGCCAGTGCTTTGATGCTCTCAGCATCTCACAGCAACTCACAGGGCACCCTCTAGTGTATGCATGCACAGCTGTTACAGCATCACCGGGTTAATTTTGTCAAGTGGTCGCTCTTAGGTTTAGGCAACAAAACCGCTTTGTTAGGTTTAGAAAAAATAACATGTTTAGGATTTTTAAAAAGTACATTTGTTATGTAACATGGCATAAATACATTACGTGATTGAGTGCGTGACAATCGTACGTAAATTATATAATGTTCCGTTAAAACGATGAATTTTGGTTTCATATGGGACACAAACCAGGGTGTCCTGGGTGAAAGACTGGTTTTGTTTGACCCATCCACCTCCCCTCCTTTACACCCTATGTGGACTTACTTGGTTTTTATACATTAGTAGCCCTCAGAGTCAAATATTGCTGCGTAAGGGTTTACAGTGGAGTCAATTAAAAGCTCAGTGTGTCTCATAAAAAAGCTAAAGGGTGCCCAGACTCCTGTACTGGGGCAGGCAACCAGCAAAAAGCTATGTGACACATAAAAAACTACACAAACAAAAAAAAAACAACCTTTCTATATATATATGTTTAAAAATGTACAGGTCCTGGTACGGCTAAAAAAAAAAAAAAAAAAAAAATGAACTACACATGGACGGGCAGCGGGTGCCAACAAAAATGTATGTTTTATTTTTGAGAATAAAACAAGTGAAAAATATGCCGGTATATGTGTAATATTTTGACTGCTAAATCACTATTACCAATCCCAATTCCTTTTATTTTGAAAGTCAATGACACAAGTCGAACTTTTGACCCCGTCGTCACATTCATGACCAATGTGGAGGACTCCAGCAGTAAAACTTTGCAGCCTGAGGATGAGGTGGGAGCTTACGTTGAGTTCATGACACCCAAGGAGGACCTTTTTGAGGTTTTATGGTGGTGGAAGGAGCGTGCTAAAATGTTTCCTAACCTGGCAGTGATTGCGTAGAATGTTTTCACCATCCTGGCATTGAGTGCAGTGAATGAATGAGACTTATCCTAGCCTATCCTAAGCTGATTTTGCAATTGTACCATTGTAATGTAAAATGGAGAACTCAGCTTAATGTGAGTGACTGTAGCCTGTGTGTGTTTAATCACGACTGTGGGTTAGGTGGCAGGACGTTTTTTTTATTAATAGGTGTGGGCTTTGACTTAAACATAATGACAGGTAACAGGTCAATTCTGGTACTGAGCTTTATCGGTGTGGGTGGGTGCGGGTTTTCAAATTTGGACCCGTGCTGGACTCTGAGGGTGCCTTTGGTGTTGACATCACACACTGAGGGGCGTGACGAAGTGTTGGTATTTCACCTCTGAAGAAGTGATCGGACTGTACCAGCACACAAACATATAAACTCTCTCTGTCACACACACACACACACACACACACACAAACTTCATTGTATACTCATTTAAGGTTGTTAGTGCAAGCATCGGCCCTATCTCATGGTGTAAGTAATATTTAGTATGAAGTAGTGTCACATAAACTAACAAGATATTATTGTACACACTTTGTATTTCATTGTTAAACGAAGCAATTAAAATATTGAGAATTAATTAATTGCTGATGAAAAAGTAGCAATGACTTATTATTGTACAAACAATACAGGAATCACTGCTCCTAATGGTCCTAAGAGAACAAATCTAGTCACTCAAGTTGTACCATAGAAATGACAAGGTTAAATGTGTACAGATAGCTGGTTATGACCAGTGCCACAATTATTTGCCTGCTTTACATGGATTTCAACAGTGAAAGGGAAAATTACTTACTGTATCTGTTTTCATTATGCACGCCTGTGATCTTCCCGTTTGGTAAGACCTGAATGTGGAAGCCAATGCCCACATTACAGTAAAGCCTTCTTAGTCTCTTTATCCCCAGCAGGTATTCTCCATCTCTAGCTGTCGCCTCTCTCTTGTCCCAGGAGCTGCTGCTGACCTGCAACAATGACCCGGGCCCGGCACTTTGTATGCTTTGTCTCTTACTGCTGATGACTGGGACAGGAGCAAAGGAGCTGCACAGGAGGATCCCATACAGCAGCAGAGGGAGCTTGGACCTTGATGATGACATCCTCTGTTCACCAGTCCCAGAAACCATAGAGATACACAACTACTGCGTATTTCTAAGATCAGTTAAAAGTTCACTTAGTATGAACAAAATTGGTCAGAAAATCTTTCCAGCTTCAGTCTCTCTGAGAATAACCATAAGGAAAAATCCTTAACTTCTTCACAATTTAAAACCCAGAGAAGAGTTTCAGTATGCATATTTAGACATCTCTAAAGACCGAACCCATGAGGGGTCCAGTGTGCCAGTGATTCGTCTCCTGTGTCCTCCTCAGGTAGATCCAACAGAAAGACAGCAGACTTATATGTGCCCCATATTACATCACACACCACCTGCTGTCTTGTTTGTCTGTGAGTCACAGATGCTGTAGAAGCACACAAACTGAGAAAAACATAAAACACATAGTGACAGAAAACAAAGACAAACACGCAAGTACACAGAAACAGAGAGGTAAATAAATAATAAAATAACGTAAAGGGCTGCTTCATTACCATCTATATCTATATCTTTTGCATGTATCTGATGGACCTGAGGAAACCTCACTCATTACTGGGAAACCATTCTTTTTATCCTTTTTACCTTTACTGCAGAAGTATCTGGGTATTTCAAAGTGTGCTGGAGCCGTATCACCAGTGTTTCAGGTCTTACAAGACAAAAAAAGAGCAAACATACCTCAAACACCATTTTAAATGTTGGTTAAAAAAATTGGTTCACAGTTGCTAGGTTGAAACAGGTCTTGCAAACTGTAATCATTCCCTCTGTCCATACTGTCCATTAAAACATGCTTAGGTTGTTTAGGTTAAAATGCTATTAATAGAAATAAAAACTCATAATTATACCATTCTCGTATGGTTCTAAGAAAACTCTGACCAATCATTGCACTCAGACCGAATGCAATGATTGGTCAGAGTTTTCTCCTGCCCTGTCTGTCTTCCCCATGTGGGGACCTCCGACTGACGTAACCACTCGTGTAACATCTGCTACGTCGAGCTAGCCCTGAGATGACCGTGGTTTCGCCTGGAGCTGTCCAGACGGGGAGACGCCTGTGCCCAGTGTCCTTCTGGTGAAGGTCCACTTGCTGGACATGAACATGGATTACATCCGACTGTGGAGATCCACTCACAGAGGAGTGAGGGACTGTTGTGTCCTTGTGTTCACGGAGATGTGGATGATTGGTAACATATCAGACTCTGGTGTTGAGCCAATGGAGCTAACACTAAATAGAGCAGACAGGGAGGCTGCATCATCTGGTAGGCTCTGTGGTGGCGGTCTGGCAATATACACAAACAAAGATAACTTTTATGAATTAAAGTCATAGAAGACTGCGTTTAAAGTGGAGCTTTAAGTTTGCACATAATGCTTGATAGCTGAATGAAAGGTAATACATCATATTTTAATTTATATATAATTTAATTTAATTTAATTTATTATTTATTTAATATATTATTTTATTATTTATTTAATATATTATTTTTTGAGTAAAATCTAAATCTGCTACGTATGAAGTCACCCAACAGGTCACTGTCAGGTCATTCTCGGAACCCATCGGCTGTATTTGGCGTCTGACTTCCGGCAGACGGCGATACAGCCTCTGGGGGCAGACCCCTGATTTTTTGGCATTTCGGTTTGATTCGGGCGGAGGAGGCGAATTTCCGTTTCCGACTTCCATTTATATATAAGTAAATATGCTGAACCACTGCAATGGATTCAGAGTTTGCAGTGACGCCAATTATGTTCCGCCTCATTAGTTCACTGCATGGACCGTTTAACCTGGCAACAACTGCAGCCGGCTCAAACGTGATTGGTCAATATCACGCGGACTACAAACAGCCTACAACCAGGGAAACCAGGGCTCTTCTGCTCTTCTTCCGGAGGCAAGATCTCCGGCGTTTGCCTACAGACTCTACATTCACTGAATGTAGAGTCTGTATATAGAGACTACTGTCAGGTTAATGTGATGGTAGACCTACTATGTTTTTTATCTGGAGCAGAAGTACAAGTAAGTGTCATGATCCTGGATTTTTGTTTATATTCTGTTATTCTTTGTTGTTTTCTGTTTACGTTGGTTGTTTAACCAACGTTGTAGGTTAACCTACCCTAACCTAACCTAACAGCAGCCTCACAGCAAGAGGGTCCCCGTTTCGATCCCGGGTGTGGGAGCCCCTCTGTGCGGAGTTTGCATGTTCTCCCCGTGTCAGCGTGGGTTATCTCCAGGTACTCCAGCTTCCTCCCAAAAGTCCAAAGACATGCAGATTAATTGGTGACTCTAAATTGTCCGTAGGTGTGAATGTGAGTGTGAATGGTTGTCTGTCTCTATGTGTCAGCCCTGTGATAGTCTGGCAACCTGTCCAGGGTGTACCCTGCCTCTCACCCAATGTCAGCTGGGATAGGCTCCAGCCCTTCCCCGTGACCCTCAAGAGGATAAGCAGTTAGAAAATGTGTGGATGGATGGATGGACTTTACTAGAGCAGTCCTCTGTGGTTAGTTGTGCATTGTTTGTTGTATCATTAGCTGGTTAAGATGGTCAGTGCTCGGGTTCACACCTTCTAACTCATTCGATTGTTAATATTTACATATATTAGCAAACTGAGACGATGCTTCTTTTGACTAAATACAGGTTGGTTATTGATCCCTGATCCAGGGTTTAATTTACATTAGGTATTTATTTTTTTAATTAATTACAATTAGTCATTTATAATCAATGACCAACCTGGCTAGCAAATCCCAACACTCTCCACTCCTCTAACGTACTTCTCCAAATTCTTTGACAATGACATCTTTGAGGTCATTGCTAACCAGACCTACTTGTATTTGTGTCAGCTCATTAGATGCAGAATCAACACTTATGTTTATAAAATCAAGACATTCATTGTAATAAAGTGACCGTGTTTGTAAGCCTGCCTGTGTATGCGTAAATGTGGCATGGCAGCCCTGATGCACAGACAGCAGGAGGAAAGGCTGTTGCAGCATGATGATAAATTACACCAGAACGTAAAATAGTAAGCTAACTGCTACAGATAAAAGAGCCGATAACATCTGAGCTTTTCAATACTACGGTCTTTAATAACTTAGCACTGCTGCTTGTTTCCTACTGGTGAGATAAAGGGATTTAAGCTTCACACAAAAACATATATTAAAAGATCACCTCGAATTTTGCAAATCGATATAGAGTCATTCAAATGAAGATCGATTTGAATCAGATGAACTGATTGTGACTGACAATTTTAACCCAGGCCTAATCATGGGTATAGTGAAAATGCCTGCAGTGGGAAACTACTGGGCAGCAGATACAAGATTTGAAGAAAGAAGAAGCAGATGCAATGCCACTCAAGAGGTACAAATGTTTATCCAGGATGCTCCACTTTCAAGATAACATGAGCTCTGACTCCAGTAAAGATTGCCTGCTAAAAATAAGGCCTGTGCTTGACAACATGAGGAGCAAGTGTATGGAACTGTTAAGTGAGAACCAGTTCTCAATTGATGAGATGATGGCTTACATCCCACCCTGACACAGGCTTGTGTATTGATGTTGATGATGGGAGTTCCCCCCATTCCTGAAACTTGACCAGATCAGTTAAAATAAACATGCCAGTGAAATAAATAATTGTGGTTGATAAATTATTAATTAAATATCCTTTCACTAGCAAGGATCACGCGACAACAATATGAAGTTAAACATTTTAATAAATGTTCTGAGGTATGAGGTGATGTTGATGGTGAGTGAATGTGGAGGTGAGGGGCAAAGATGGATGGAGGATGTCGTCAGCCAGGCTGGTCCGGAGGGTACGCTGGACGCTGGGCAGAAAGAGACTCAGTGTGGGGGTTCTGTCTCAGCGTTTTCCGCCCAAGCTGATTATGGACCCCCGGACTGTACCTAGAATGAGACATGGGAGAGATATGCACTAGATGGAATCGGAAGGGATGAGAGGAGTAGTGGAGATGATGAAGAGAAGGGGAAAGGGTGGGCGGGTTCAGAGATCTGAGACAAACAGGGCTGGATGGGTTGGCCAGGTATATGTAGGCTTGTCAGGTGATTAGAGGTGTGGTTGAGGCTTGACCCTGCTCCCAAACCTAAGTTAACTAGTTAACTTTATTTCACTAGCAAGGATCACGCCACAACAATATGAAGTGAAATGTTTTAATGAATGTTCTGTTGAATGAATGTACGCTGGATGCTGGGCAGAAGGAGACTCAGTGTGGGGGTTCTGTCTCAGCGTTTTCCACCCAAGCTGATTATGGACCCCCAAAAGAGTTGGATTTTTATAAGCTCAATTGGATGTGAGCTTGACGTAGATCGTTGAGGTTGTTGTGTATGTATGTGCGGTATGCCTGAGAGGACCAGCGACCTAGGACCTGGATGGTTTGATCAGAGATGCCCATTCTGGCTGCGGTGGAGGCAGCGCAGATGCGGAAGGAATGGCTTGAATAATGTTCGGAAGAAATGCCTGACATGCGGAGGACCCTGTGTAGATGTTTCCGGAACCAGAATCGGGTGGCCATTTTTCCTGTTTCAGTGAGAAATAGTGGGTGTTGAGGTAATGCACTGGAAGCAAACCTGGAGTGGATGTATTTTGTCAGCGGCTCATATGGGCTGAGATAGGAGTTGAGGCGGAAGAGGTAGATGGGGAAGGAAATGCCCAGTTGATCGGTTTTGCTTCTTCGAAGTGTGAATATGAGAGAGTCAGAGGTATGAATGGTTATGTCGGACATACTGGGATGACGAGAAGGGTTGTAAGGAGAAGAAGTTGGGGGGAATTTGGAGCATCTCAGGAACCCAAAGAAAGCCAACAAGAACATGGATTCGAGGGTTAAGTCGACCATCGAGGACATGCAGCCTGAACGTAGAGTGTGGATGCAGAGGCTGAGAAGGTCAGAAGTGAGTGGTAGGCATCTAGTTGGAGGCACGGGTTCCTGTTTGTGCAAGCCTTTGACTAGCATGGTGACGTGGGAATGAGAGGTGGCTGGACAAGGGGAGCCAGTGACTAGTTTATGGAAACAGTTGATTCCTGCTAGGTAGGTCTGGATGGTGGATGCTCGGATGTTTAAGATGGAATGAGCATGAATGGAGTCTCACAAACAGTACAAACTGCATGAACAGTCAGTCAGAGTGAGAGCTGGCGAATGTCCTCCAGCCCTCTATCTTTATAGTTACCCAAAACATATGCACATCAACAGTCAAATATGTGGCGCCTTGACATTCCTAAAAGACAACATCTCTTGAGACCAACAAGGACACCTGGCTCATAATCTTGGTACCTGAGCCTCCCTGGCTCGTGACCTTGCTGTCTCTCACTGCTGTCACAGTAGGTGTTAGTGAGCAACACACATCATTCATCGTAACATTCAAACACCAGAATTTTCCATCACATGTGTTATCGGAGTGTATGAGTATGGATTTTTTTGACCATTCGTGCCCCCAAAGAATGGCAGCTGTGATGATGGGATATAGCTCATGGAGTGCGGATGAAGGAGAGCTAAAGTCTGGGGGCCAAGCTGAAGCGAACCACCTCCCTCCATAGTAGCTGCCGAAACCTATGGAGGGAGCTAAATTGAGGTGTCGCGTGAAGAAGAAGGACGTGATTGAGATGGTGGGGCACTGACTGTGCATGTGGTGGCAGGGTGGGAGGGGGCTCCGCACAACTCGCAGGAGAGGGATGTGCAGGCGGCGAAGATGCGGCAGTATAATTCAGAATCGAGAGTGCCCCAGTATGTTCCTTGGTTAAACTGTTGTATGCAGCCAGCTGCCTGATTAGTGAAATGGATGTGGTAAGAGTAAAGAGTAAGAAAGAGGGAAGGAGGCTGTGTAGCTTGTGGTGGAGCCCTCTGGTTTGTTGCATTGGGCTCTTTACCTGTTGTGCTGCTAGTGAGAGAAGACGGGGGAGCAGAAGCCATGTTGTTTTGGATAACTGAAGGGTAGAGGAAGGGATGATGGGATGAAAGGATGCATGTGCACAGGGATTTTGTGAAGCCTGCGAAGACAGGGATGAAAAGAAAGCTGAGATTAGCTGAGAGAAGTCAGAGACAGAGGGAGCAGGCACAGGGGGACATGCAACCTCCCCCCCGCAAGGGGGGGCTGATGCTGCAGGCTGTGGTTGTAGCGGGGTGACCTGAACGACGTCACGGCTGGCGACGCTGGTGGTGGTTGGCCCGGGCGTTGAAGCCGGAAGCACGGGAAGAGCGGTTGAAGCAGCGGCAATTGAGGCTGAATACAGCTGAAACAGCTTGGATTTGTTGTCGGTACGGTGGAAGGGGATGCCTTTCTCCCTCAGGAACCTTTGGAGACGGGCGACGGTCCAGTTTCTAATGTCGGGCAGTGATTGTGGACGTGGAGACTGCTGGGTTGGAGGTGAAGGTGGAGTGCGAGGGTGTCGTGTTTGTAGACCGGAGGCTCTTCACTGACGTGAAGCAGGCTGCCGATGGGTAGGAGGTGCAGAGCGATGAAGCCAGTCTCTGCGATCCCTCCTACGGTTACCAGTGTTGTGGATCCTTCCCAAAGGTGAAGATGAGGCCCAGGTTCTGCTGGGCGTAGGAGAGATCTCATTGATGGAGTTCGAGCGGCGAGATTGTGGCACCCGGCTCCTGCGGGCCGCTTGGCTACGGTCCGGTTGCTGCTCCGGAGGAGGATAACCGGTCTCGTACAGTTCGTCGTACAGATCGCTGTTGGAATCAGGTGGACCGATGTGCAATTCGGCGTCCATGGTGGGTGAGTAGCTAATCGCTGTATTGACTTTAGTCGAGGATGCTGTGCGTGAAGCACTGTCTGTCTGAGGATCTGATGAGAGATCTGAGACAAACAGGACTGGATGAGTTGGCCAGGTATATGTAGGCTTGTCAGGTGATTAGAGGTGTGGCTGAGGCGTGACCCTGCTCCTGAACCTTTGTTCACTAGTTAACATCACATATAAAACGATCAGGGCTGCAACTATTCTCAGCTTAGAGTGAGATTTGTGTCAGTAACATCTTCTCACATAAGTTCCAGAAAATATTTCTCAGCTGAGGTAGACTACGTCTACTTTTTAAGTCGAGGATGCTGAAAAGGTGTTATCGGCAATACCATTTATTTTAAATATAGGCTACTTAGAATAAAGTAAATCATTAAAATACATAATTTCAATATGAATAACAGAAAATTTAAAATAAAACCGCAAGTGTAACCTCTGAGGCTGCATACAGAATTAAAGCAATATAATATGTAGCAAACAATGCAGTGTAGCTTTTTCAATTAGTTTTCCCTTTGTATTTGCAAATTTTGAAGATAATTCTTCAAAAGCAGCTACACTCACAAGATGCCTGGGAGAGATGACTGTGAGGGATCTCCAGCCACTGTCAGTTAGTAGAGGATGAAGGGTTAAAGGCATTTGTGAGAGCTTTTGACACAAAATTTAAACTCCCAGGAAGAAAACAACTGACTGAGACTCATTTTGTAAATATGTTCAATAAATATAAGGGCAAAGTAATGTAAGCTTTGTAAAATGTCCCCAGTGTCATCCTTACCACACACAGCAGATAATATCAGTGCATAGCTGAAGAGAATCACAGATGATCGGGGCATAGCGGAAGAGGTGTTGGCAGTTGTGACTGCCATGGTGTCTGCAGTGCAGAGGGCTGGATGGAGGCATTTTCCTTGTCTTGCACATACGCTAAACTTAGTCGTCAAGGACAGTTTAAAGGCCGTCCCACATCTGGTGCAAGTGCTGGGAAAATGCAGTGGATTGTCTCCTTTTTCCACCACAGCACAAAGGCCACAGAAAAGCTAAAAGCAGTTCAAAAGCAGTTGAAGGCAGTCGAGCACAAGCCAATTCAGTCAGCTGATACTGGCTGGAACTCTGTCTTCTATATGCTAGAGAGGCTCCCCGAACAAAATGAAGTGGTGACCACATCCGTCTGCCTCTTAGGGAGAAGTGATTTGTGTTTAAATGTGTTTGAAATGTGAGAATTATCGCTGCTTAATCAAACGGTTGATGTACTGAGGCCATTTGAGGAGGTGACACGAGAAGTTTCATCTGAAAAACACGTCTCGGTCTCCAAAGTCATCCCCTGACGTTACTCATTCACAAGGCTGTGGCAAAGCAATGCCAGTGCAGATTCAGGGCTATTGAGAGCAACCAGCACATATCTGGATGCCAGAGGGTTAAAAGGCTTTGGATTTAGGCTCCCAGACAGTGTTGAGGCAGTGAAAAAACTACTTTTTAAGGCGCTTTAACAAGATTGCCAATTTGCAAGCTGTCTGCTTGACCCAACGCTGATTATACGCATGCACTGACGGCCGGCAGAAAGCACTGACGGCCAACAGAAAGCACTGACGGCGGCAGAATCATTGGCTCTACACGGAAAAGTCAGTGTCAAACGGGGTTGAAGTTCAACAAAATTGAACTTTCAGCATCACCTCAAAATGCCAGCTTCCATAGGAAAACAATGGCACAGCGGGCATCAAGAGATTTTTAACGCTGGTCATGTGCAAGCACCTTTACTGAGATGCAGGATGTCTATCAGACATTAGAGTCAGCCCCCATTGCAACTAAGCTCAAGCACCACCTACTGCAAGCTCTACCTCAGTGCCCTCAATGCCAGTTCCTAGCTCTCAGGGTCCAACACTTCATCGATGTATTCATCGAAATGCGCCGTCACTCAGAGAAAAACTGATCCCGTGTGACAAGGATCCACTACTGTGGTGGCAAGAGCACAGCAAACCTTCCCAGCCCTTAGTAGACTTGCAATGAAATTCTTGGGAATTGTCGCATCTTCCGTTCCTGCAGAGAGAATTTTTTTGAAGGCAGTGGAGGTTGTCACCAAAAAACTAAGCAGATTAAAGGGAAAAACTGTAAAGATGATGTTGTTCCCACTGTTGCCAACTCCTCAGTAAGAAAAGTAGCTATTGGCTGTCCTAAAAGTCACTAGAAGTCGCTAAATGATGTCATCGCCTAATTTGAATAATTGTCCATATGCATGTAACTGTAATGGCTGCTGTAGGAGAGAGGAATAACGTCGTGGGAGAGACAAAAACTGAGTAAAAAACACCCTGAATATGTTTAGAACTACAAATGAACCTTCTTTCAGTGATTTCTATTAGACAAAGAAAATTTTACATTAACAACCTGCCCTGACTGTAAACCAGGTCGGGATCAGCCAGCAGCGGTTCCACGCATGCGCGATTCACTTGCAGTCTGGACATGGAGGGGTTAACATCTCCTGCTCTGACTGCTGCTGGGAGGGAGGACTGGGCAGATGGTGAGGTGGAAGCCTATGAGTGCTTTGGGGCGAGGGAAGGGCCCACGGCAGTATCCGCTGCTCTTTGAGAAGAATAAGAATGATACGTGCTCTCACAACAGAGTCTTCAATAACGTCAGAAAAAGTCGCTAGATTTGTCGCTAGTTGCTTTTTTGAAAAAGAGTCGCTAGAGGGGTCTGAAAAGTCGCTAAATACAGTGATAAAGTCGCTAAGTTGGCAACACTGGTTGTTCCTTAACTAAAACCTTCAAGGGGACATCTGAAAAAGTAGCAAGGAAACCTGACCAACAATGCCACGTGAGTTATTTTGGAATGTAAGCTGTTTTGTTTGCTTTCTGAAGCAAGAAAGGAAGCCTGATTCTTACATCAATTTTTATTTTTCTGTGCACTGTTTTTGACAGTTTGGCTATATTTTCAGTGTTTTGTTGCCACTGAGAAAGCTCTATAATTAAATAATAAGAAAGATAATTTGAGTGTTGGTGTCATTGTGTGGCTATAATTTGAAGCACTCAATTTTTTAAATTCCCCTCTCTCAACACATTTAGCTTTTGTAAAATGTAGCAGTATCTGTATCAGTATCGCCAAAATCACCTTTGGTTTTACTTGGTATCAGATCGGAATGAAAATCAGTGGTATCGCACATCACTACCGTACACTTATGTAAGTGGAAATGAGGCGTAAATGCTAGGGGGCCGACATTGACATGCCTATCTTTCCCATTGGTACAACAAGTAACAATCAATGAAACCAAAAAATATCAAGATTGACAAATTTAGCCCTCCGACATAGGCTGTGACCCCACGCAGTGGTGTTAAACAAACTATCTGAATTCCAATTAACGTTATTGAAAAAATGACAAAGCATTTTTTAGAATTCGCTATGAACTGTATTAACACTCTATTAAACTGTTGTTCCTTGTCCCCAAAATACTTGCGTGAATTATGGGAGTGACTTCCAGCATCAACTAATTGGCTTTTTAAAATGGTCACGGTACGTTATGACATGCTAACCGTCTTTGCTAGAGTGACTGGGATATAATACATGTGAAACACATCACTGTTACACCTCAGATGGGATAATGAATATTACCTCTGTCATCTCTGACAGCCATCTCAAAGCGCTGGTTGTTTTCCTTTTCAAACAAGCATGCTAACGATTTGCTTACCTTACTACGTTACCATATTATTCGATTTAACTGAGCCTGGGTGGTAATGTGGTAATATCTACTCCTTCTAAAGAATGATGATGATTTCTTATATTTAAATATTTAACGTAGTTCTGTATTAATTTTAGCTTCATGTCAAGTGAATAATTATGTTGTATCTTAGCTAATGTTTCACTTATCTGCCTTAACAGTGCAGTTTACACATTTTTATAACTGCTGATTCATTAAATCTGAGTTCAACTGAGTGACACATAACACTGAATTCAGCAGCAGATCCCAGTAATATAATTAATATGAAGTAGTAGTAAAATAAATAACCTTAGGTATTTCATTTTATAATATGATGTGAAAGAGGTACACTAAATCAGTCACACTTCCTCTTCAGTTATTTTATTCTTCATGCCATTCCAAGCTGTAGGGTCTTTTCTGTGACGTGTTGTCAGAAACACATAATGACAACGGGAGCCTGTCAGTGGCAAAAACAGCACTTTTAGTGATACTTTGTGCACAGTTGCTTGTAGGGATTACACTGCAGCCTGTTTGGTGCTGTGGCTCTCTCTATACTGGACCAGTTTCTTAAATGTGTCTGTTAGTCACTTGCATACAAAAACACTGGGAAAAAGAGGGTGAGAAATACAAAAGTTACCCTTTAAGGACTTAGTGTTTCATATCAAATAAATGGCTGCAGCCATATACTAACTTAAATGCACTGCCTGTTCACTTGGGATTTTCATGGCCTTGGAGGCACACAATGCAGCGGTGTAAAAAAGGTTGATTAGATGGGAGTGTAAAGTAGATGTCAGAGGTTTACTTTCAAAGCCTGGAAGAGAAAAGTTATATAGTTAAAAATATCTGTACTGTGGAATAAAGAAAGTGTAAGAATATAGTCGTTTCAATGGGGAACAGTGTTTGTCATTCATATTATATCTGTGATACAGTCTAGTTTTTCAGTAAAAGGCTCTCTCACTCCCCTGTGTTAGTTCTGATGCTGCTGCTGGGCAGCATACAAATAACTCAAGCATAAAGACACATTGTAAACAACAATGTGATTCATACCAGCAAATGTTGGCCTATCTAGTCTGCACATACGCACTTTAATACAGCAGCAGTGGAGGGTTGATATCATGTGACATGTGGTGCGTCAGAGCACTGTGCTCCTGTGTTGCCGGGCTGAGAAAGAAAGACAGAGGCAATGATAGATCATGTGTTTACACATGTGGAAACCCCATAGTAGCTGTGACGTGGGTAACCGTTTATCAACATTTGCTCTGACATCAAACCTCGTCAACAGAGTTTCCCCCAAGCCATGTGGGAGAGATTGTGACTTCCCCTTTGTTTGTGCCAACTTTGGTCAGAGGGCTGGTGTGAGATTTTAGCTTGTGACGTAATATTTGCTTGTGCGTGCGTGGTCATCAACATACATAGACATGGCGGCATTTTTTTTTTTTTTTTTATCTTAAAAGAGTTAATATGGACATGTGGCAAACAGAAGAAATGAGTGTATGTTTACATATTCATATCCATAGGCCTAAGGCCCACATACGTCCATAGACGCTCAATATTTGTTTTACGGCCAGATCAAGGTCGATTCCATCAATATGATGGTAGTATTGATCATCTGCTTAAAAAATCCAGTAATATGTCCTGTTGTGACAAACAGAGAGATTTCAAGGGGAGTCTGCGGAATTTTGAAAATTCATGCGGCAAATCCTATTTTCATGCAGTTTCCTACAGAAATAGATAATAGATAATAGACAAGTGCATTACATTAGCCTACCTCATCATGTTCTTGTGTCGTAGGATGCCTATTAGAACTACTCTCTTCTTGCCTCGTTTTTTCTTAAAGAAATTCAGCAGACTCATCTAACAAAAAGTTTTAGTGTGTTTTAGTTATTCAGACAGGGCACATGGTTTCATAACACAGTTAAATGTAAATTCATTGGCAATTTGCTTACCTTGGTACAATTCCGACCAGCAATGTATTGACCACAGGCAACTTCCACACTATTTACTTGGTAAACCAATAGGCAACCAGTGTAGGATAACAGATGAAGGATGAAGAAGCATGAAGTTCAGGGTGGCCCCACGAGACCTAAACTTGCTTTCTGAGAATAGTATGTAGCTAATTATTTACGCATTCATGATTATTCCACTGATTTATTTACCTTTATCTAGCGAACACCTTGCTAGCACAAGATTAAGACAAAACTGAAGGAAAAATGTGATTTGTGTGTGGACGGAGGACATGAAAATGTTGCTCCTTAGCATCACGTTACAATACAAAGTGATGAAAACCCATTTAAACATTGCCTGAGACTCTTGTCGTATCAAATATACAGATGTTTTGGTGGTGTTTCAGAATCATGATGAAACAGACTTGAGTAAAGTGGGGAGTTTCCTCATCAAATAGACTCTGTGAACAAGGCACTAATACAAATAAAAACCAAGCTCAATATCATCAAGACGCAGTGGTAGATATTACTGATATGATGCGACCTCCTGTGCCAGTCTGGACCCTGCTACCCCTCATTCCCATATCGTGTCTGCTGACAGTGAAGCTGACAGTGAGGCATCTGCATACATACATATATAGGGCATTTCGGCCCCCAAAGGCCTTGATAACAAGTTTGATAATAGACCTTTTTTTTTATAATTTAATGTTTTAACATGCCTTTTGCAGTAACACTTCCTTATTGGCACACAGTATATTTTTTATGTCTTAATATTTTCCTAGTTGGTGTTACTTGTGCATTTTAACTATTTATGAGGTTAGATAAATAGGTAGTATATGACAGCTATTTTGAGTCCTTTTGTAATGCTAACTATTAGGGTACATGATTTGTATTCATGTATACACTGTAATCTTATTTTCTTAATATATCTTTTTTTCATATTTATGTGGCCTGAATTTGTGTATACTGTATGCGTAAGACCTAAATATATTTTCTTGTTGCATTTCGCCCAATAATTTTCAGAGGTCGTGGCAAAATAGGTTTATTTGTTACATGCATTTGGTATATATATTACGTATAGTAGTATTCTCCTTTTACATATCCAGCCCATCCTGCAGGGACTTTCCAGCACCTTATATCGCGTTGTTCTCGGTGGCAAACTGCCACCACCTGATGCATTTGATAATGTTGTGAAAGATGCCTTTGCGTGTCGGTGTCTTGCATCCATGTCCACCGACAAAGTGCTGGTATCTGACAACTTTGATTGGTGGCTGCTGTGTCAACAAGTGCTGCCGCCCAGTACAGTTATACCGCTGCAAAAGGTGCCTTGGTATCTAACGCCCAGGTCACTGACAAAGTGGCGGTATTTGACAAGTTAAGAATGAGAAAGGGCAGGCAGCAACCAAAGAGACACAGTCTGTGTTGCAGGTAAAAAAAAAACCTGCTCAGCTCTGCCTATATGATGTGTCGCATCTGTGTCCCACGTATTTCGGCTGTAACTTTACAAACTGAGTATCTTTCCTCACAATTCGTTTTCAGTCCTTCCAAAAAGTTCTCCTGTGCATCAGTCTCATCTGGCTGGCTGGAACGTGTTGGAGCAAAAAAAAGAAATTAAGTTAATTTTTACTCATTCATCAATATTTCACTCACTTGCATACAGGGTTGTAGTGGTAAATACATGTGTGGTTAAACTCACCTTGTTTCCCCTTATTAATTAATACAGTCAATCAAAAATAGGTGACTAAACTCAATTTTTTTACCGGCAAAATAATAAATTGTCTTTTTGTGTCATTAATTTCAGTACATTTGATTGAGACAATAATGTGTTATGTTGAATACAAACTTAGAGAGGAAGCTAGATCAAATTTTGGATCAAACTTATTTTAATATAGATCAACAGTTAATCAATTCATGTCTGAAGACAATTCAAGAAGTATTGATCCTGAAAAACAACTTAGGGGCTGCTCGTTATTTAAATAGGACCGGGGTATAGTTGGGAAGTGATTATGATTTTACTTTTTCCTTAAACCCCCCCCAAGCGCCCCAAAAAAAAGTTTTGCCCCCCCCCCTGAGGGATTGGAGAAACATGTATGTATGTATACAGTGCGCACCGTATATATTTTGATCTATTTTATACTTCAGATTTATATTGTTTGGCATTAATTGGTGACAGAAAATAACGAATTTCATTCTGCAGGGAAACGTGTGTCCTTACTGTGCATAATGAATCTTGAATCTATGTTTTATGAAGACCCTGTGTGCGCTCAGAGCTGTGGCACAAGATACGCACTGAAATCTGGCGGAAGAAAAATATTAATAAGACAATAAATAAGTAGGCTTGTCCGCTTTCATTGTGTTTATATCTTAACAGGAGCTGGCCACTACCGTGGTGCTGAAATCAATCGATCTCAGGCACATAGAGTAAGGACACGCGTTTCCCTGCAGAATGAAAATCGTTCTTTTCTGTCACCAATTAATGCCAAACAATATAAATCTGAAGTATAAAATAGATCAAAATATATACGGTGCGCACTGTTGTCCTTGCTCAGTGTAATATTAATGTGCCTGCTGCGGCCGGATCTGTGAGCGTTTGGTGGCTAAGAAGTCTGTTAAGAGTGGGTCAGCTCGATCTTACAACTCCTTCTTAATGAAAGATCTTCTTAAGCTAAGAGCGATGTGGGAAACGCGGCCATTATCATGTCAACATACAGGGAAAATGTGTCCAGAGTTGATGACATTTACCGGGAGAGCTAGAGCCATTTGACTAAAGCTGACGTTATTACTGCTGTAGCATGATGTTATTAGGCTAAATATTACATTTCTAACCGTGTCTGAGCTGATTTATTGACACAGCATGCTTGTAGGCTGCTGTAACGTTAGGTTTACAGAGGAAATAACGGGATGTGACTTAATCGTTAAAATATAGTTAGTGAAACAGAAACAAGCGTTAGTTAGGGGACAAGAGTCAAGAGTCGCAAAGACTCACATAGGCTCTGTTAAAAGTTACTAAGAACCGGTGTATTTACTGTAGGCTATGTGTCCGGGGTCCCTCGCCGGTGGAACAAGTAACGTGACCACTAACTTGTCCCCAAACGAACGCATGTTTATGTGTTTCACTAACGATATTTTCACACGATCCCGTTATTTCCTCTGTAAACCTAATGTTACAGCAGCCTACAAGCATACTGTGTCAATAAATCAGCTCAGACACTGTTAGAAATGTAATATTTAGCCTAATAACATCATGCTACAAGAATTGTGAGCGCGCTTGGCGCGCATCTACATTGAAACTAATGGATTTGTGCGCGTAAAAGACGCTACATGTGAACGGCCCCATATGCAGTTACCTTACGTTACAGTTCCCTCAAACAATATCACGAAGCACAATACAAACCATATAAACAAGCTATCACACTACTGATAAGATCTGAAGGTGCTTAGGTGACGTTTACCCACCTGAAAGAATAAATGAAAACATTTTGCTGGTCTTCAGTAGCTTTACTCTAAGTGTAACTGCCAACTCTATACCTATACCCAACTCTGCCTACATGTCACACATACATTTGCAGTTCTACATCATGACACTGAGATCACTAGGATAATAGGGGACCTAACACTGACCGCTGTGGAAATATCATAGTATAAATGTGGTTTATCAGTAGGCCTACTGCTAATTCTCAAACAGTTTCAGTTGGACGCTGTATCTCTACTGCTCACATGTGCCACCTGCTGGTTGTTGTTGCGCACTGCAGCTACTCCTGGATCAATTGTTTCACCCCCTTCACTGTGGCTGCGGCATTGAAATGAGTAACATCTGTATGTGAAATGGTTAACAAAGGACGACACAGGCTATTTCCACATATGTAATTAATTAGGCTTTTATTTGTGTAATTACGAGATCTTTTCTCGTAATTATGAGATAAGGTGTAATTTTCTTTTTATCCAGTTAATGCAATGCGCTTCTGGGTCACGCAAGTTGGATCAAATGAAAAATCAAAATCAAATTTTAATCGTGGCCCATTTTTCGATTTGCTATTTTTGATGTGAGCATAAAATCAAAAATAAGAAAAACAAACCGTTTTTTGGTATTTTTGAATTTGATAATTTAACGAATAATGGAAAAACAAACCGTTTTTTCATTTTTCGTTTTTTGATTTTAAATTGAAAATGGAATGAACGAATGATACACGGATTTTTTTAATTCCATTCTCACATATTCTATTTTTAATTTAAAAACAAAATCAAAACAGCGAAAAATAGGCCGTTATCCGTTTTCCGATTTTGGATTCTAAAACGGATATGGAATGAACGAATGATACACTGATACGCATACTCGTAGTCCAGCCATCCTCAAGGTTTGCTCTCACCAGTGGCTGCATGGGAGCAGCAGCTCACTCAGCAGCCGACTCAGAGCTAGAAGTTTGTCGCGCAAGTTCTTATTCTTTGTCGACTCTGTAATAAAATTAAATTTGTCCAGTGTCTCATCCGCTTTTAAGGTCTGCAAAGACACTCTCAAATTAGCATGAAGGAAACTTTCCTTTCGATACACTGATTTCCTCACAGCAGCCATTATGCTTGAATTGTGTGTGTTCCGCGGTCGTCTTCTTCTGCTACTCTATTGGGTTTTCCGGTCAGTGACGTGTGCATTGAAAGTGGGAAATACCATTGTGGACCATGCAGGGTAACTTTATATAGCGGAGCATAAACCAAAACCTCTGAGTAAAATACGAATGGAAAACAAACAAAAAATCATACAAAACTGAACAAATTAAAGTTGCATGACCCCCCCTGAAGCCAAAATAAAAACCATATGCCCCCCCCCAGTGCTCAAAAAAAAGTTCGGGAACCCCCCCCTGTTTTGGACCAGCCCCATTTGCATATAAATATCGATCAGCCCCTTATTGTTGACTGGCTTCTGATCTGTTTTTTTTTTTAGTTTTTTTTTTAAAATTTCTCAACTTCTCCAACAGACCGATACATCCATGCGACAGACAAGAGAAAAGCAGAGGACAGCGAAATGGCAAAAATAGCTGCCATTGTCGCTTGTTAATTTCGGACCCTGAAACTGAGTTTACCTGTGTTTACCCTCCACTAGTTCAACCCTGCTTGTATACTGGTACTCACCCTTGTCTGGTCTCAGTCTCGCCCTCTTTTAACCCTGACTGGCTGGAAGTGC
The DNA here is from genome assembly GCA_035609425.1 of Epinephelus awoara. NCBI lineage: Eukaryota > Metazoa > Chordata > Actinopteri > Perciformes > Serranidae > Epinephelus > Epinephelus awoara. The sequence goes on along the minus strand of CM069299.1, from coordinate 7,959,533 downwards.
TGCTAGCATTGGAAAAATTGACAGAGTAAAGTTGACTTCACCATACAGACCTACTGTAAATATGTTTAAATTGCCTAACGTTAGCCGTCACCTCTCTCTCTCCTCCCCTGGCCTCGGCCTTTTACGAAAGAAGGCCGATATTTTCTTAATCTCTCTCTCTCGTCAGCCTGCCACATTAAGTTGAGAACTAATGTTACACTTGTTACTTCACTCTAATAAAACCTAGCTTTTATCACAGACACAATTATTTTTGCCACAAGAATAATCTTTTACCTTTATCTTAAATGTTTTTGTCTTGGGTTTGTCTCGTCTGTTCTGTTCCTCGTCTTCCTTGTTCTGTTCAAGACTTGTCAAGAGAAGGCTTGGACACGGGTCAAACATGGGGGGATTGCACATGCACAGTAAAATCTGGTCTGCACTTCCTCAAAGGCTCAGTAGATGGCATGCGACAATTTTGGCCACCGTCCAAAAGTCCAAGCAGACCACAACTATGTTGTGTCAAGATCCTTGGAAAACGTCCTTTTTTGCACTTTTTGAACAAAGGCAGCGGATAAAATGACCCAGGCGGCCCGCCTTGGTCTTAGATAGGCAGGGAAAACCCTGTCAGTGGTGAGTGGATCACTGAAAATCTGTACAAGTCCAATTACTCCCATAAAAATGACTTAAGAAAAACTACCCTTTTAAAAACCTACTCAAGTTAGAGTAAAAAGTACCCAAAGTACAAGTCTTTTTTGTGCGGGCCAGGGCAAAATAATAAAAAAACAGCACTTGTTTTAATGGATAGGTCGGCTAATCAAACCAATAAGGATAGCCTATACAAATTATATATGCATAATCACCCACTCGCTTCATCTTTTTCTCTCTATCCCTCTCTTCCTTATCGCAACATCAAAGATTACCATTGTACATGAATAATTAACATAGCTAAGGAAACTACATTGTCATCAACAGTATGTACGGCTTACCTCAATGCAGGGTTTCGTTCAGAAAAGCTGTTAGACCAGTTGGCAAGTATTTTTTTGACAGGGCCTGGTGAGAACCAGCTGACAAGTGTCTTTTCTGGTGGCAACCAGCAACAGTTCATTTTGATTTTAACATGAACAATGAAGCAAAGTTAAATTAAAATGTTTTTAGTGTGTGTATATGTAAATGTAGCATCTGGTCTCATATGCATATGGATTATGATACAGATTTGTTGTGTATTCATTAGTGATTAAAATAGCAGGACAAAACAAGATTTTGTGTAGGATGCCCATAAAGCTAGACACTCTGCTGGCTGGACAAGATTCAGCTGCCATGGGGAGAGAAACATGCTGTCAAAGACAAAATGTGGTTGTCTCAGCTTAAGATGCTTTTAGGAAATTGGGTTTTTTGTCAGCAGCTACACTCTGAATGCCTACCACACTATTAACATTCACTCAAGAAAGTGAGAATACAACTCCCAGATGTGTTACTAAATACTGATCCTTGCCAGTTCGGTGGTGGAGGTCCGGGTGCTGGCAGCAGCATGGGGGTGCCGCCTAAATTTTCAAACAAGCCATCAGTTACTTCTGTTACTTTTAGAACGCTGGTCCTTCAGCTCTGAAACAGCAACGACTGTCTTTTGGTTCTAATAACGGAGATAAAACGGAGATCAAACCTATCAGTCTGAAAAAGTAAGAATATAAAGATACAGAGGGATTAATAAATAACGGACCGTCTATAATGTAGGGCTGTACCCAAGTATTCGGATATTCGAATATTCGTTTCTGTGGTTAGGTATTCGTTATGAAAATTTGGTATTTGATATTCGTTTTTTTATTTAATTTCTTTCTTTTTTTTAACATATTTTTTTGGTGCTAAATGTAGTCTTTTTGTTGTTGGTAAATGTAGGTTATCAATAAAAATCAAAACTTTTAAATTGCATTGTTAAAAATTAGAAAAAATATAGTATCTTCCAACGGAGCTTGTGCGCACGGCACGCTTGAGCGCATCCATCTGAGGCTGTCGATCAATGCCAAGTTTTACCACTTTATCACTATTCCCCCTAACTTGTAGCTGTTTTTTGTTATCTTTTGAATTTAATATGAATTATGGAACCGTTTTTGCATGTTTGTCAATGAGCGCTCCCCCGTCAACCTCCACAGGCATGACTTATCAATCACGGCATCATCTCAGAATGCTAAACAAGTAGATCACAGATCAGCTCATCTGACAGATAAGTGTATTCATACTTTTTTAAGAGTTTTAACCCTTTTAATGCCTTTTAAACATGTTAACCTCATTCACAGGACTTAAGTATTTTCAACTCTTTCACAAAACTTTTATGGGACATTTTACATTCATAGTAATGACCTATTTATAACACGGTTGCCAACTCTCACGCATCTGGCGTGACTGTCACTCTTTCACCGTAAATGTCACTGTCACACCCATTCAAGAAATCTCACTCCACCGTTGCCGACTCTTTTATTTATTTATTTATTTATTTACATCCATTACATCCCATTGTGTGGCTTGACCAGACTGCATACTGGATGTCCACTGGATCTGTGCGTGATTCAGCTGTGGTGCGGACTCGCTCCGTCCTGTGCTGGGTGTCAGTGTCCACTGGAACTAAAGCTGCGTGCACAATAGCAGCTGGGACTGGCGGATCGGAAGATCATAATGTTATGCGATAATCTGCGGAAACCCTGGAGGTATAAACATAGATATCATAAACATCAGACACCTCATTGATAGCTTTGGTCCGTTTCAGTGATGCGTCAACGTTGCCGCCATCTTAGGGAGGTCACGGCCATCTGGCTAGTAATGTTGTGTATGGAGATAAGTCTATCAAACTTTCTCTTACTGCAACTCACTTAATTCTGAACCAATTTTCACAAAATTTGGTTTATTATAAACATGTTGAAACCCTGGTTGACTGGTTGTGCAATACAGTGTGTAGATTTTCCCATATAGTGTTATTATATTGTAAAATACATAGTTCTAGAGGCTATGCTTATTATTGTAAGTGGATTTAATTAATTCATTAATAAACAAGCCTACCCCTCTAACATAACCTCCCTTCTGCAGACAGTTGCCATTATGCTAACAATGTCATATTGTACGCTAAATTTCGTATTTTCATTCATCCATTCTTATGCATCCACATTGCACACATAACCTACTTTTCATATTAAAATAACTGGATTCAGATCCTCTATATTTGGCTGGTATAGAATAGTTAAAGGGAAGGTTCCACTACAAATTAAACTTTCTTCATACATCTTAAATGTGAACAAAAGAAAAAAAAAAGGAAAAGGGCATGACAGCACCAGACCCATCGCTCTAATTATAACTGAAACATGAACATGGAATTCCGACCTGCTGCCCTGATGGAGTTAAACAGAAGCTCTATATGGTCTTGGCTGAAGCGGTATGTGCATACATATCGCTGTGACTGAAGCAGCTCTGGAATCATCACGGTTAAGGTTGGTGATGAAGCCAGTCACAGATAAGTACCTTAAAAATTAAAATAAATCAAATGAATATTTACAAAAAAAATACAAAAATTGGCAATGAATACTTCCATTTGCAAAAATAGCTATACCCATTTATATCTGTCATTCTTTTGTATTATATTCACGTATATAGTAAACAATAATCTAAACATTTCACTTTATTATTTTCACATAAATCACCCCAATAATGTGTTATATACACTCCAGGGAGTATCTATGGGGTGGTGTTTATTCATTTTAAGAATGGCATTTAACTGTTTTTGCAAATGAACTCCACCATTTTCTCACCCTTATTGCCCAATCTCACTATACTGTAAGTGTACCATGTAAACAACACATTTCTGTCACATGGGTAGAAAAGACATTTGCTCTAATCGAAAACAACTCCAGTAACACCAAACTCAGCTTTGCTGATTGTTATATCTGACAAATAAAAGGCGCTACTTAGTGTACTTCAAATAGGTGTGGAATTAAAACCAGCACTTACCTGATATACTTACCTGATATAGGGTCTGCCAAAACAATCCATTGACAAAGTAATTATATAATTTCCACACCTACAGTATTTGAAGTACAGTAAGTTATCCTTGTAAGAAACAGAGCAATTAGGTTAAAATATTTCAATGTAATTATAAACATGTGATTGTCACTAATATCTATATGTAAAAAATGATTGAGAAAAATTACCCCAAAAAAAGTAATTACCAAAAAATTGCTGCTGCAAAGTTTTAATAAAACATGCTTAAACATACTGATGACGAGCCCCGTATGTTGCTTGGACACTGTAGGCCTACTGTAACTTCATGATACCCACCCATACCCGATTTCAAGTCTTTCATTTCACGTGTAGTCCGTGACTGACCCAGACTGACTGACTGACTCTCGACTTTACTCGTAAGCGTGGCATAGGCGTCATTTAGGTATGGCGAGGTATGGCAGCTGCCATACCTTGGAATTGGAAGAAAAAAAACAGAGAAAGGTTCTGTAGTCATCTTACTTGAGGCGCACTGGCTGGTTGTTTTCATTGTATTGCACTTAAATAGGTCAATCGTATGCTCATCAGTGAATATGAGAATTCGCTGAAAAACAGGTAATGTCAGCCTGAATTACTCACGTGTGTCCCCGGTGAAAGCCAGCGGTGAAATGACCCACTCTAAATGTTACAGTATTTTTGCACTAAAAAACATACTGGACAGGAACTGTAACCAAATAACGGCCTGGTGCAGGTTGTGCAAAAAAAAAAAAAACCTTGAGCAAATAGCGCCTGGTTCTTTTAAACGCCTGGGGTCAAAATCGATTTTGTGAAATAAACGCCCGGGCTACTATTTGACAAAAATACAGTATCTGTGTGTTGTAAAAGCATTTTGCTCTGCTGCTGTAGACAGCCTGTCTAAATGATGTCTTGAAACCTTACTGATTGTATATGTTTTTTTTTTCTTCATGTCAGCATGTTAAGCTTGTATTTTCGATCTCTGGAGACACTCTAATAAATTAGCCTAAACAGTATTGTACCAAATTGGCCTTTGTTTTACTATGTTCCATACACCAGACCCCTTGGTCATCTTCTAGAAATGAGCTTTTAATTAATTTATTTTCTTTAATTATCACTAGTCATGTGTTTAACTTCACAGAAAATAAACGTCCGCTCGCTGTCCATGGTGCTGACATATGTGCCAAAATAGGTCCGATGTTTTCACTGCTCTCACCAAGTCGTGCATTACATGCAGACATGAGGTATTATGAATGTGAGAAACAGCTTCATGTCCTTTGAAACACTTTTCAGTAGCATAGTATGTACTTCTGACAGGTCAAAGACCAAAGTGAAGTTTTATATAAGTTCATATTTTTGAAACTCCATCATCAGTGGCTCGAATTTACATTTATGTCTGAATAACTAAAACACACTTATGATGAAAAAAACATTTTGTTAGATGAGTGCTGAATGTCTTTATGCATAAATGTACACAGGTCATTGAAAGTCCTTGAATTTATCAATTTATGTGTGAAATTGCATGAAAATAGGATTTTGCTGCATGAATTTACAAAATTTTCTTGGGAGAGAACCCCTGAACCCCCTTGAAATCTTTCTGTTTGTCAAAACAGGACTGAAACTGGATTTTTTAAAGGCCTTCTAAGTCTTCCTGAGCTTGAAAAGTTTTTGTCACATAATGTTACAGCAAACATCTCCTCACCATCCGCTAGCTACATGTCCTCTGAATATGAATACTTCTGTTTACGTTCAACAATGTTATCAAACACAGTGGAGCTAGCTTGCGTTTTAGCCTCATTGTAGCCTGTAGCTCAAACTGCCTCTCTGGGTACCGCGTTCATGTGAGACATGGGCACCGCGTTCATGTGAGACATGGGCACCTCGTTCATGTGAGACATGGGCACCGCGTTCATGTGAGACATGGGCACCGCGTTCATGTGAGACATGGGCACCGCGTTCATGTGAGACATGGGCACCTCGTTCATGTGAGACATGGGCACCGCGTTCATGTGTGTGCTTGCTTTCGCTGATCTGATTTCTCTTGTCCCTATGTTTTAATGGCCTTGCATTGCCTATTGAATTTATATCAATCATCAACTTTAACATGAAATCAATCTATCACAGCTCTATATGCTAGCCTGTTTAGATTTTTCATCAGGACAATATAGCATATTCACTTTATGTGGCTCTCAAGTTATATGCTGTATATTTACATTGACACAGAGTCTTCCCATGAGTTGGTGCCTCAGACAGTTATGCATTTGGTGCAAATGCAGGCATGATGATAGGCAAGATAAGCCGTGGCTAGTCAGATGCAAGTTGTGTCCAAGGTGGCCCAAGCAGGCCCCCAGGAACTGTGCTGGGTTAAATTTTCGTAGTGGCTAAACAATGGTAATGCAGTTTCCGGGGTCCATCACCTGATGCCCTGCGGCCCAGAAAGACTTTTTTCACATTGACTTACATTCGGAAAGAAACATCTGTAATGTAGTGGATACATTTTTTGAGCGTCACAATCCCTGCAAAATAGCTTGTTTCACTATCTGAGCCCAAGACACAAATAGAAGAAAAACCTCTCTAATATTTTTTTATACACCATTCTACAAATAAAACATGAGAAAACTACTCCAAAGTATTTTATATACATTGATCTGATGAATGAAAAAGTCAGTGTTAGTTTCAGACTTCTATTTTTCAGTTTTTATATGGAAAATTGAAAGGTTAAGTATTACAGCAGGGACTAGTCACATTGAATGTTCTAGCTCCAAGAGGGGTATTCGTTTTGACTCATATTCACCTCCAGCAGTACCTTTGCCTCCCCTTCAACTCTCTGGCACTCCCCTGGGGAGGCTTTTACCTTTCTCTTTTGGCTTTGTTCTGCTGAATGTCCATGTCTATCGCAGACCACATCCTGTGAGTTCACCATGGTTCAAATGTCCTGAACGATTAGTCATTTCATTTCAATATTTCATTTCCCCCCTCCCCATGTAGTGCTAATCCCATCCAAATGGGACTTATAGGAACAAAGCTGGTCAGGTTCAGCTTACTCCTTTGCATCTTTGCATTGGTTACCTGGCTGTCACAGCATTAAATCTAATATTCTACAATTGTTTTTGAAGGCATTGAATGGCTTTACCTCATCTTATTTTTCTTATAGGGTGAAACAATATTTACCCTTGAACCTGCTGATAGTTCCTGAGGTCAGAACTAAAAGGCAGCTTTTGTAAACTCTGCTTTTTCCAAAAGTGTTTTTACCCAAAAGTTATTTTATCTTCTCCTTTATCCTACTTTATTGCATTGATCAGTTTCTTGTGTAATTCTAAATGTTATGCTTCTTCACTTTTACGTAAAGCATTTTGTGTTTCACTCTATGCACAAATGATGGTATCAATTTGACAACTTTTTATTAGTTTTAGTATTGTGTCACAGACAAAAAGAAAGCTAATGGACCACTGAGAGGTGTTTTGTCCAACAGCCTGATACTTTGAGGTCAGATCCCTCGCAGTTAGCTCTCATAGTTTGGCAACCTCCCTTAATACAGAATAACTGCTTTTATTGGGCTACCACAGTTTGTCTGTAAGGGAGATAATTATGTAGCCAACTACTCTATGTTCTCCACTGTCTGCCCATTAAAATAGATGTTATTGAATTAGGATTTGGGCATTTCTTTGATTTAATGTCCGTACTTTTGTTTAAATATAGCTTTTACAAAACATGCCAGGGAAGCACTTTGAATGGAAAGAATTTAACTGCACATGGTTTAAAGCCAGAGGGAGGCAGAGGAGCACACAGTGAAGAGGTTCATAAACACAGGAGGATGCTGGTAGAATTAGAAATGGGCTCCTGTACATCAGTGAAGTCTGATGTAACACCTGCAGGGGGCAGTAGAGCTCCATGAAATGAAGTAACATATTCAGAGGTGATTAAAGATAAGATGAACTTTAATGATTCCAGTGGGAAAAAAAAGAAGTGAGCGGCAACGTGAAAAGAAAGGGTCTCATTTAAGAGCCCAAAAAAAGGGGGGGGGGGGGGGTTATAGGACTGCAGTGTGTGAGAGTGAGGCTGGATGGCTGTGCTTATTCATTCTTACATTCACAAGACAAATTGGTAAAACACAATAGAGTGGAATGACACAGCTGAAGAACAGATGAACCATTTTATAAAAACACACTTATGTAAGATCTTTGCACTTTTCTGATTAGGGAGGAGCGGGGCTGGTTGGCACACTGCTGGTCCACAGCAGATCTGCTGCGCTTGTGCTCAGATGTTTTTCCATTTATTTTATTATTCAGAGGCTTTACAGTTGATTTGTGGTAGAACAGGTTAATGCCCCTGCACTTTTCCTTTTTCGGGAACATCGGCCATACCAGATAGCCCTTAAGAGGATTAAGTGTTCTTTTATTCCCCAAACCTCTTTTAAAGCAATTAGACTATCTGCAGTCTTCTTTTTCCCCCAATCTCTTGGTTTCATAAAAGCCCTATTAGAGACGGGTGTTGAAAATTAGCATCTGCCATAAACACTCTGATACTTGCATCAGAGGGCTGTTTTCAGTTCGCATACTGTATCTGTCCCTATCACATAAACCATAAATAAATACATTTTCCTCTCTAGCTTTGGCAGCAGAAACAGCTTCTACAGCTCAAATGGTAAAACGCATAAAATCTGTGCCAAGCAGGAGTCGAATCTGTAGCCAAGTAAGTGGATAAGTAGCAGGTCCTAAAACCACTTAGGGACACAGTTGTTAGCATAAAGCAAGAGACACAGAATGGAGAGGTGTGGAAAGCCCCACAAATTAAAGTCAAGCTAACAGTGCTGGCAGAGGCAGAGAGACAACAATAGTGCTAGTATGCCAATACACTAAAAGTGAAGGAAGCAGCATGATAGGCATCATCATGACTGCCATCACCTCTACATTGTCTTTATGGAATGGTCTCCACTTAAATCAACAGTCAGGCTTTTTACAATAAATCCACTTTTTTGTTACCTCTGCTTTGGAATTATGTCATACCACACACACACACACACACACACACACACACACACACAAGGGAACGATGTAAAAATATATATTAATAATTAACAAATATTTAAACTTCACAATATCTTAAAGTGGTGGAATTGAATTTCTAAATTATTTTAACATTCATTATTTATTATTCAACATTAATTATTTACTATGCTGGAACAGTAAACAGGGTATACACTGTTGAAAGAAAGCAGAAACTAACATTAAAGAGGACCAATTATGCTCATTTTCACGTTCATACTTTTATTTTGGGTTTCTCCCAGACTATGTTTACATGCTTTAACTTAAAAAAAAACACTTTATTGTCCTTATGCTGTCTGCGCTGGAAGACCTACATTCACCCTCTGTGTGAAACTCTCCGTTTAGTGCCTGTCTAACTCAAGTCTGCTCAGATTGGTCAGCGTTTCCAGATCTTCGGTTTCTCTGTGTCTCTGCACTGTCATTGCAGCTGCAGACAGACTGTAACAGAATAAAGCTATTGTAGCATCATAATAGCTTCTAAACACAACCATACTTGGTCCAGTAGGAATATGATCTGAAATAGAGGAGGAATTTACAACACTGACGACCGAGTTTACATGTTTGCCTGGGGGTCATCCCTATATTCCCCGGGTTCTATGTTCCCCGGGTTCTATGTTCCGATCGGGGAACATAGGATCCTATGTTCCCCGCTTTCCCCGAATGGAAATATGTTCCCCGCTTTCCCCAAATGGAAATATGTTCCCCGCTTTGTATGGGACCGGGGAACATAGAACCCTTTTTAAGATAAAGGGTTCTATGTTGAACATAGGACCCTTTTGAGAAAAAGGGGTTAGGGTTAGGGGTTAGGACCCTTTTTTAAAAAAGAGGGCCTATGTTCCCCGGGTCCTTTTGGGGTAAAGCGGGGAACATAGAACCCTTGTTATTAAAAACGGTCCTATGTTCCCCGGTCCCATACAAAGCAGGGAACATAGGACCCTTTTGGGGTCCCATACAAAGCGGGAAACATAGGACCCGGGGAACATAGAACCCGGGGAACATAGGTACGCTCCCGTTTGCCTGATGTTAGCATGTAGCTACATGTATGTTAGCAGTGTACTTGCCCTTTTGGCCTCTGACTAGATAGGTGCCCTTTTTTTACGAGACATTTTTTTCTATTTCTTTTTCTGATTTTATATTTGAGCAACAGGCATAGGATATTACCTCTTTTGGTTCTTGAGAAAAACGCTGTGATTATTTTTCTTTCTTCCTGGCTTCATGTGGCAGAAAAATCACCAGCTCAGACATTAGACAGTTGTATATGATCACTATGGTTACCGCTACAGGCACAGGCACAGCCACCAGCTCCTCCTAGGACCCCAGGGTCGAGAATTGTGCCTTATGGTGTGTTACATTTACATTTACCTCTGAACACCGTAACCTCCGAACTGAGCGCTTCCCAGTTTAAAAACTGGGACATGGAACATGGAATTAAAAAAAAAAAAGGACAGTTAATGAAATGAAACGAAAACCCAAACGTTTATGCTTGTAGATGCTAGATTTCAATGCTTTTCTGACTTCAAAACTCCGACTTACGAGTACAACTGAACGCACCATTAGTCGTAGCACAAACACCGGGCAATGGATTAGCTGTGCAGTGTTATTAAACGAGAATTACGTGGAAAATTGAACACCTTGCTTTCCCAATTCAGCAAGGATCTGCTCCAGCCTTACCCCTTCTTGAATCGGGGTAATATGGATTGATCACTGACAAGGCTTTGTGCTGCAATATAATATAATCTGGGGGGGGACATGTCTCCCCCGTCCCCAGTGCCATCTGCACGCATGGTTGTAATGGTGGACAACTGCACTTGAATTTTAAGTCAATGAAACTTCAAAAGACCTTGCCCCTCCTAGTACAACTTCAGTTGACGCACTTAAATCAAGCGTTTTGCAGAGCAGCATCTATGTCTCTCTGACCTGCCTTCATGGACAGCCAGGTAATGATAGTGTTTGCCCAAAGCCTCACCGCCTTTCACTGTTGTGAAATTAATCCACCATTAAAACATTTCAATACAGCCAGCCTTATTTAACTAACTAACCAAGCTAGTCTAAAAACACACTGTCTCCCTCCAACTCTCTGGCTGATTGGGGTTTACCACCGCCTAATGTGACCAGAGACAACTTTCCCACTTCTATGTGTTTTTATTAACCAAAAATCAACTTGAAATAACCTTTATATCTCCAACAGCATGGTCCTGATAATTCATTTAAACAAATCTGACGTGCGTTTTGGTGCTGCACTAACATCCCACGCGCAAAGAGTGCAGAGGAGGAGAGGGAGCACGCGGAGCCACAGCCGCTGCACGCGTCTGCTCTTTGAGGTTCATTAGGAATATTTACAGCTTATTTAGAGGATTATTATAAGAATTAGTTTGTGACTGTTTAAATCACAGTGGCCCATTCTTATACAAAAACATGATTTATAAATTCTAAGGCGGTGGATTGAATAAAAGGAATTGTGAATTTAATTTTATTTATGAACCAAACTCGGGGAGGAAATAAACTGAACATTAATTGGATCACAGTTTAGATTAAAGGCTTCTATTGGAAAAGTTACAACCAGAGAAGATGTAAACACAGACCCTGCATTTAAGGCATGTATAATAAAAATGTTTGTAGGAAGCTGAATTTAACCAAACTTTCACCCAAAAAAGACTCTTCATTTCAGCACTCTGTGAATTTCATTTCTAACTGAAGAACTTTGGGTAGAAATTGTTCTCAGAGTGTGTCAGAGCAGCGTCTACATCCACAACATGCAACACAGCTTCTCATGTATATACAGCAAATATGTAAATTGTCACCAGCTGACCATATAAAGAAATCTGGCACACTATGATGTCATACTGTGGCCAGAGTGGAAAAAATGTTGGAAACACAGTATTGAGAATGGTTTTAACATTCTTCATTGCAACACTAAATACTGTAAATACTAATACATAAAATACAGAAAAGTATAATAGGTCCCCTTTCGGCCATTGTGAGACCTGAACTCACACTGCGCATTAATCAGGACCATTGTCTGTTAGCCTACAGAGCACACATACAGAGCGTGGGATGTAGAGAAGTATAGGTGGAAGGAAGTCATTGTTGAACAATGCTCTAGCACTGCCATATAGGGCACAAGATGGCAGCATGAGACCATGGAATTGAGGTCATATTAAATATTAAATAATGTTATTGAAAAACTAGATGACATAGGTCTACAAAGAATCTATATCTACAACAACAGCTAGCATCTCATTTAAATGCCTGGCTCTGGCCGGGATTGAACGGCATTTGTTAGAGAGGCAACAATCTCTACTCACAGAGCAACAGAGATCACTGATATGGATATAAAGAGAAGTGACAGAGGTGTGACACTCCCCAGATGAAAGGGTAACAATCTTAGCACAGAGAGAATTTCAGAAACAATTTTCCCCTACAAAGAGCCGCATTTATTTCACTGTCCAAACAATTTCAGTGGAAATTCCTCCTTTCAAGGCGACGGCAAACAAAGTCAAATGCATTGTTAAGAACTGTGATGCCTAGTGAAAGAATGCAGACGTGCTGATGACAAAGAGCAGATGGAGGAGGTGAAGCAGCGACATGGAGTGATGCATAGGCAGATGGTTGTATATGTGGATAGATAGATGGACCCAGTGAATGGGGGAGGTATGGATGCTTCATTGGCTCTCAGTCTGTCTCCCTAGCTGAGTTGTTAACCTCACTGCTCCAGTGCTGATATGGCCAAAAAGCCAGTGTGTACACACAGTGCCAAAATGCTAATAATCCCGTTTCATGCTTGACAGTCTCAGAGAGTCCAGACTTAGCATGCTTCAGTACTCCTATCAGTGGCTCTGTGAGGCGTGCTCAGAAAAGAGATAGTTCCTCAGCTCTGCTAAGGAAGCATAGAGCGTCGATCTTTGCTTTCTCTGGTTGTCTGAGGCCTGTCTTGTGCCCCCTTGGGTCTTTGAAGTCATGATATGAACACGATTAAAGAGCCAAAGAAAAGCCTCCCACACGACCACATGTAGGAGGAGGACAGGGTAGGTGTCAGCTCACACAGGCACATTTTAGCTATGATACTACAGTAGGATAAGAAAGCATTAAAACAGGAAAGATTTTTGTCCAGTTACACATTCCCTCAAATTTTGAGAATGAACACATATACACAACACATTAAATTTATGGTGTTGGTGGCCTCAGATGAAAACTCAGGGGATCACCAATGTCAGTAGGGTTTATCCACTCATTCATAGGGAACATGAATGTCAAAAAAAAAAAGTCATGGTCATCCATCTACTTGGAGAAATTTCAGTCTGTACCAAAGTGTTGTACCAATCAATTGACTTTCCTGAGCCACACCACTTAGCTAAAAAGACATATGCTGGGTTCAGACTACACATCATTTTTGCCCAGTCCAACAGCTACTATGTGAGAGTAGGTAATTGTGAAGTCATAAAATCTTGTCGTGACTTGACCGACAGGCATGACAGACTAAACGCTGGGCAACAACCAATCATCCCTGGTCGTCTTTTATGACACGTGTGATGTCACTGGATTATTCTTTTCCTATTTTTATCATTATTTCAGTCACTGGAGCTGTTCATGTCCCAGCCGAACCGTTATTGTAGTAACATAAAAGTGCCACAAGATGGCAGGAGCTACATCTGAAGAACCGCATGTTTCGCAATGAAAGCCTTTTTAGAAAATAAAGGGATTCTCGCATCCAAAAATATTTTTTTAATCTTTTAATTTTAAACGGATACAGGAAGTGTTGAGTTTGAAGTTTGACCGATCTGCATGAAACTTGGTGAACATAATCTAGGGACCAATATCTAAAGTTCCCTCTTGGCAAAAGTTGGAAAACTTACTAAAACTGAGCTTCTATAAGGCAATGAATATTGTGGAGGGCGTGGCTCATCACATAAAGGTGTATAACATCTCAAGGGTTTCACCGATCACCACGCAACTTTGTAGGCATATGACCACACATAATCTGAGGGGACCCCTCCATTATTGACCCCATCAAACAAAATGGGGGCGCTAGAGAGCTAATTTCTTATCTAGGCCTAAACACCATATCGGTTTTTACTAAACTTGGTAGATATGTAGAACAGGACGCCTCAAGGTGACTGGAGAAATTTAACTCTAATTGGCAACTGGGTGGCGCTATAAAACAGAAAAATGCTTAAAAATGGCTAAAATGCCACCGATCGCTGTGGCTCCCCCTGTGGCTGAATGTTGTTGTTTTTCCTGATTTTTGACTACGTCATGGTATGGTATGCTATGCTGTACATAATCACGGAAACAGTTGTCCACTGCAACAGATCGCTCTGTTTCCTATTGGTCAAAGTGACGGCTGTGATGGGAGAAATCGTGAACGACAAAAAGAAAATCAAACATGATAGACTTTCTGTCCGGATTTCCTTTTTTTTTTAAAATCTGTTTAGTGTTAAGAGACAGCATTGCAGTCAGCCAGTCAAAATGCTGCAATATAACCGCTTGGGGCATTTGTGCACTGTCAATGTACTTCCACTAAAAGTTGCTTGTTTTGCCACTGACAGGCTCAAATGATTATTCTAAGTGTCTGACAACAATGTGGAAGGGATTCCTACAAAGATATAACTTCTTGTTGAAGAGTAAGCACCTATTGTTCAACCAGATTTCACCCCAAAAATGCCATCATCATACCTTCCAGACGTCATTAAAAAATCTGTAATTTTAACATGCATAAAGCCAGCATTTTTTTTTTTTTTTTTTTACATCTAACTGGGTGACTTAAGGGCTTATTCCAACCAAACCAGAGTAGGTGGTTGTTGGAAAAGTGGAAAGATGAACCAACATGGCGTCTGTAGTTTTATTTTTGTTTCGGCTCACTTTGAATGAAGTGTGTTTTACAATGATAAAATTACTGGTGGGTTTGGCATTAGTGATTTTGGTGTTATCTGTGGTTTAACAAAAAGGATCTTACTTTTCAACAGAGGTCTACCTCTACAGTGATCCATTCCATAATATCGTCAGACACCGAGAATAACAATCTGAGTATTGTCAGTGACAAACACAAACACTTTTGTGGGGGGCATTAAGGGGGGCATTAAGTGGGTGCACTTTATATCATGAGAAACACTAAAAGTGGGTATGGGTCAGCTACTCAGTTATTGTAGCTTCATGACATCAGTCAGAAATATACTGATCATTTGTATCAAAATCGAAAATGACAGCCTACATTGTCAAAGACACTGGACATTAGGTCTGTGTTGTTGTTTTTTCAGGGTTATGATGCTCTGGGGGGATTTTGTGCTAGAAATTATTTTTTAAGGATAATTATGTGTACATGGTGAAAATTAATGAATTGCAGTTTTACATCTTTGATAATCAGGTGCTGAACGTCTGTATCCTGGAGGATACACTGCCCAGAAAAGGGTATAAAAACAGCAATTATCAGTCCCAGGTATAGTTATCTTTTGATTCTTATTCTCTACAGATAATCAATAATATAAATGTGTGAAACATTGATTACTATTATTCTTATTTTATACTTTATTATAGATTAGATTTGGCAACAACAGCGATGACAAGTTGAATGGTAGCTCTCATGTGGAGGCAGAGGAGGGAGAACACCAGAGTGAATTAGGGAAGATATTTAGGTTGAATATTCAAGTAGGCAAAATGTTTCTGTAAAGGATGTAGTGGTGTTTCACTGTCCATACTGTATTTTATGTGTATCTGCAATAATACCTGATGTGCTAGGTAGCAATCTATGTTAGTACATGAAATGAGGGAAAGAACCACCTCTTTATTTCCTTTCTCTCTCTCTCTCTCTCTCTCTCTCTCTCTCTCTCTCTCTCTCAGACACACAGGCACACACAAACACACACAAACACACACACACACACACACGTTCATGTAAAATTACATACTTTCCATGTCCACATATGATGTGCAAGGTACCCTGGGTGCGTTGGTTGTTGCCGTTCTGGGTCACCGTGTCAAGTTCTCTTCTTTCAAGATACGCTTCGGCTTTCAAAAGAAATTTAACATTTACATGTAGTCACTTTCAAAATAAATGCACTACATTGGTACAACACTATGAAGTGACGCGTTCTTCCTTCAACAACAAAAACACATAGATTTAGGAAAAAAGAACAGGGTTTGGCTTTAGAATCTTATGGGACACCCATTCACCGCTCAGACCTCCTCACAATTACTTTTCACTGTGTGACACAGTGTCCACAATTGAAAGTAGTCATTACAAATTAATTACATGTGAATGTATTTTATTTATTTATTCATTGTAAATTTCACTTATTTCAATTTATATCCAACCCTGAACACAGCAGCTTAATGTGTGAGCATGCTATGACTTTGCAGCGATTTTTGTCATTATTTCGTAATTTTTTTCAGTACAGAACAGCATTGTTTTGGGTCTTGGTTGGTCTGTAAAGCTGAGACAATCCTGTAATCCTGATCCTACAAATGTTTCAGAGTGGCTTACAGCAGAGAGAAAGGAGAAGGGAGAGAACTATCTTTCACAGCATTTATTGAAAGCACATATGCAGGTACAAAGCAGCCTTTCTAAACAGCGTCCCACAGACGTCTTCTTCACAAGCTTGTTACACTGCTGTGCTCCTCCTTCCACAACGCTACTTTTAGAAAACACAACAAGGGAGGTGATGCTTTCACCTTCTTTCACTACCTTAGAAAGAAAAAAAAAGCTCAACAAATGGGTTTTTGTGTTGTTCTTCCTTTGCCTCCGTCCTCCCACTGTTTACAAGCACACATCTCTGTTCTGAACGGGGACAGCGGGGAAACAGAGCAGGTGAAATTGGACGCAGCAGTAGTTGTAGCTGATAGCAGGGAGGAAAGCTTCACAGCTCTTTTCTTTGCTGTCTGGTGGTGACTGGCAAGGCTTTCCTATTAAACGAGAGAAAGGCCTTAAAAAACACACAGACAGCACAAGAGGATTACACACCAGGTACAAGAGAACAACAAGAGCTCAGGAGCCTTTGTTAAACTACGAGGTTGTATTGTCAAACAGCTTTAGTGTGGTCTCTATTCACTTCAGTGCTCTGTGGAAATCTACTTTGTCAGTCTTTATGCATTGCGGACTACATTGTAATAATGCTGTGGAAATTGCTGACTCATTTGGATGTCTGCTGCTGAGCATGATGTGTTTCTGTGCTGTGAAAAGCTTTGAAATCAGACATTAAAATTAGCTGCTGGACGTCACTGCATTGACTGCAGAGAACAAAAAAGACTAATTTTGGTTTCAGAGGTTTAGTCATGCTTGCTGCTTGACAAAAAAGATAATGGCCACCTTAAAAAATACTGTATCTCTTGGCCAAACACAAAATGAAATCAAATGGGTAAGCAGCAAGTGTGCTCCTACATTAATCATCAACATCTGAGGTGACTCAGACATGCTTTTAGTCTGCACAGCCGCCCAGTAATCAGAAAAAAAATTGACATTGAATGTGTATGCAAGCCATGAAATATGCCAACGATGATATTAATGTTTCCAAAGTGTTGTAATATTTACACTGACTTTGTCATGAGGAGGAGGGGATGGTTTGTCAATACATCAATCATTTACTTGTCACATGGAAAAATACAACATACAACTCGACAACAACTCGAAATCCCATCAGCTCCTTCTTACATTGTTGGCTGCTGCTTTAAATATGTCCATGTTTACAGATGGTTCTGGTGATCCATGGTTTCTTGCTGTGGAATGATTCAACCGTCCACACATCCCGACCCCAACCTCCCAAACACAGGCAGCTCCGCTCTGCTGCTGCCTCTGACTGGCATATAGCAGTGATCCACAGTAAGACAGCACCTCACATTCCCACCATCAAATCAGTCCTTATTCACTGCAAAACACAGGCCCCCTCTCCCTCTCTTGCCACTCCTCTGCTCTGTCAGCTTGACGTGTCGCAAAAGAGTCACCTGGTTGAATGGCGTTGTCCAGGATTTAGCCAAGTTCTTGGTAAATCAAAGGATATTACAGTTCCTGATATCCAGTTGGAGACTAATGCGGCACGTAGCTAATCTGGTTTATTATGCAACGCCTGTACAATGGCGAACAGGATGGTAATTCAGCTGGTGCCAATCCTTTCCATCGTTTCTGTTATGTTTACTGATGTTTACATTTGAAAACCTCAACCTGGACAGCCAGCAGAAGTAGCAGGAGGAGAGTTTACAGACTGGTGAGTCGATTTCCTCACCCAGATGAGTGACTCACAACCACACGCCACCATCGTCCAAAGCCAACCACAAAAAGCACCACCAAGAGATGCAAAATAGACCCAAGAGCATTAATTTAGCACAAATTTAGCACAAATGTAGCGGAGCTGGCAGAGAGGCCCCTTTCAAGCAAGAATGTCACCTAGGCGAGATGGCTGCCAAGCTGCAGACTGTTGTAGACTATTCAAGACCATTGTGTTTTAGCTAGTCATTGCTGTATTTCCAGCTGCTTTTTAGCCACCAAATATGGGTGGTTGGTTCTTTTAAGCCTGAATCTAATATTTTCGTAACCATAACCAAGTATTATTTGTGCCTAAACCTAAGCACACATGAACCAGAGCTTTGTTAAAATGTAAAGTAATAATAATAATAATGTGCAAATGTAACATACCTGTGATTTGCAGAAACATACAATGCCAACATTATTATTGGTGATTGGGTTGGTGTGCACCACTTATATTCTTAAATTTGTATTAAAGGAGCTTTAGGGAACATTCAGAGCAGTCTGTGGTTGGATTGTCTGCACATGGTTCTCAACATGGAGGTGGCTGAGTCAGTGACTAGCAGCTTCCAGTGCTAACTCCATAAAAATACTACCTGTGGCTAACAGAGCTAACATTGTTCACCAGGGG
Organism: Epinephelus awoara; assembly: GCA_035609425.1. Lineage (NCBI taxonomy): Eukaryota > Metazoa > Chordata > Actinopteri > Perciformes > Serranidae > Epinephelus > Epinephelus awoara. The sequence continues at coordinate 7,940,656 of CM069299.1, read as the reverse complement.
AGACTGGAAGCTGGATGCTGTGCTTCCCCAGTAATGCTGGCCATAATTAGCGGTAGCCACTAGCTAGCGGGTAGGACACACACAAAAGGACTCACATGCTTTAACATGCACATATAGCCTGACCGTCTACCTCAACTACAAACAGACAAGCTTGAATTGTAACACATGCAGGGGGAGCATGGCGTCATCCTTTGCTCAGGACGCCATTACCCCACTATGTCTTTACATTTAGCGACTTGCAAACTCTTATTCAGACTTTCGTGACCAGTCATCTAAATTACTATAACTCATTGTTTGACGGCCTGCTCCAGATATCAAACAACCAAATCCAACCCGTCTAAAATATGGAAACTAGGGTTCTTATGAGAGCTCCAGAAGGATAAGAGCACATATCCTCTATTCATGCCTCAGTGCACTGGTTACCTCTTGTGTTCGGAATTGATTTTAAAATAGTATTACTTGTTTTGAAATTACTGAGCACCTCACCCCTTACTCCCCAGCGCCTATACACACAGATTGTGACAGTTTAAGGTAGAAGTTTTATTTTATGTATTTTTGTTTTAATTTGTTTAGATTAGGTTAGTCTTGTTTTTCTAGGGTGCCAGCCAGGTCTCTCTCCTGGCATGTAAGATGGTTAGTCAAGTTTTAGTTAGTTGTGGGGTTTTTTCTGTTTGTCTTTTACTTGTTTGTTTTAAACCCAAAACCTCACAAAGAATGCACTTCACCAAGGAACATACACCCTATATTGAGTGACAACACACAATGAACAATACAACAACATATAACAATTTCAATACTCAGCAGTATATATTGAAAGTTCAGTGCAAATTATTAACCATTATACCATGGTCTGGGTGAATACTCAATTCTGATTGGCTGCAGGGTGTCCGTTAAAAGGTGTTATAGGACAGCTAAAAAGACGTTCCGGTCAAATTGCCTGATGACAGGTTCTAAATTATTGCGCTGGCTCAACTGCTAGTTTGTAACCATAGCAACGGGCATCATGAGTGATTTTATCATTTCATTTAATTTATTTGGTGAATTTGATCATTTTGATGACTGGGATGCAAAAGAAGAGAGGATAGAGAATGAAAGGAAAAGGGAGAAACGGCACAAGGAGTCACGGGTCTTCACCAATCACAGCCTCCGGAGCACAGCTGTAGGCTGGCTTTTTGACACCGGCCTGGAAACTCGTCATGAACGTCATGGGTCACGGGCGCTGATGGAGCCCAGTAAGCCTGCAGCGCAGGAGAGACGAGACTTGAGCAACATCTTGTCGTCTCCAAATGTCCCAACAAGCAGTGCTCAGTCTGTCAATCTCCGTCCTTCAAATGCCACTATGATGGACATACCCATATCACTTTCAAATTTCACTATTAATGATAATGTAGCATTTCATTTTAAATAGGAAACAATCATTAATTTGTCAATGTGTTTATATGATTTAATCTCGACTACTAGACTATGTTTATGAATTATTTGTTGCAATTAAAAACAATTTTGACTACTATTTGGATGTTGATTATTTGAAACAAATTTTCTTGGGCCTATAAATGAACGCCAGTGAATCATGAAAGTAATATCTCAAGTTGTTTTTTGCACATCATCCTCTGACCACCAGAGTCTGTAACACACAAGCGTTAAGTGCACTGGCTTTCTGAAGTAATCATCTTCTGAATAATATCACGTAACGTTTAGCCATCATCTCACTTCCCTTCACTGATCAGAGTCGCTATGCTCTCTACGCTGCGGCCACAGCAGGTTTCCATGGCAACGCCTGTGAACTACAAAGATTAAATAGTCCGCTCAGCTGTGGCTTGTGAAAAACTCTTGATTTTAACTGTAAAGCACATTAAAGCATAGATAATTGATTTAATATGCATTTCTTTGGTAAGTGACTATGGTATAAGCAAGATAATGCCCTTCGTGTCGGACGGTTCACGCCTCCGCGTCGTCCATTCATTTCTGATAATGGACCCCTCTAAGGGCATTATCCCTTACATATTCCCCCACAGTCCAACACAATAGATAAAAGCAAAACACAAATAACAAACAGTGTAATCCAATGCAAAATTCCACTCCAGGTTTTCAGTCTTTCTCTTCTTCAGTTCTCAGTTACTCAACAAAAAGATCGATTCAAAACAGGATTAAAGGATTAGAATAAGGTTTACTCACAGTCTGTTACTCTGTTAGTTTAGTACGTCTGCCATAGTCAGTCCAGTCCAGTCAGTTGGTAGATCCAGTCTGGGCTTTTTTGCTGCAGGCTGCTGGTGTGAGGAAATTGACTGGCTTCGGAAAACAGACGACAGGCTGTGAATTGCAAACGATACAGAGAATACAAATTTTACTTTGAAGTGGAGGTTGATTAGAGGATGGCTATGGCGGATTGCAGATGAAACGTGGAAGGGATTATCAGCCTAACATTGTTTCTGTACTACGCAAGTACAGAGTGTGCTGGTCCGACCCACCAACTCTCTCTTGCTGCTCTTTTTCTGCGCCCAGCATGAATGTGTGACTGTGGGAGTTCTTCGGGTGTATACAGGAGGTGCAACGCTATGGAAAAATACGGGTTGTCACACTCCTCCCCCATCTGAGAAAAGCTTGAACTGGTGGCTGGCTTTTGTTTTGTTTTGGGTTTTTTTCCCACTTTGACAGTAATTGTTCACATTCTTTTCAGTTCAGCACCATCTTCCTCTGAGACAGAGAATCCAGGGAAATCTTCTTCGTCACTGTCCTCTTCAAAGATTTCCAGGACCTGTCGAAGTTGTTCCCTGTCCAACTCCTCAGAGGTAAGTAACACAGTTTAAGCAGAGCTACATTAGCAACACGAGGGTCTTCTCCATGATAAGGGCCTTTCAACCATGGTGCAAGCTTAGCTGAAAAAGATTTATCAGCCTTAGAACAAGGTTGAGTGCAGAGCCAAACACGATATCCCCCCCCCCCCCAAATTCTGTCTCTTCTTCCTTTGTCATAATTTTTGCTTCTGTTTCCGTTTTGCTTTTTCCAGGTTTTTAGTTAGTACTTTTTTGAGCTCTGCTATTTGTTTAGCAGTAGCAAAAGCAGGTGTATACGTGTCACAGAACTGTGGGCATAGCTCAGTATCCAAGGGCCCTCACAGCTGACGACAGAAATTGAGCTCTGCAGGGGTGACTCCAGTTGGCTCTTGCACTGCTGCGTTCAAAGCAAACTGAAATTCTTGGAAGTATTTGTAGGTATTCTGAGCCGCCTCGCCTGTTTCCATAATTTTAGTGTACAGGGTCTGGATGGCCGAATCCTCTTGCTAGGCTTTCCAAATGTCTTCATTAGTCACTGGAGTTATCGAGAAGTATCCTTCTTGGAATGTAGCACAACAGCACAGGTAGTAGGCTGGTGTTGGGGCTCAACCACTGGAGCTCTTGCCAGTGTGTGTGGCACAGAGCTGTACTTCCCTTTACAGTTTTCCACTGTAAAGGAAAATTCCTGGAGATGGCATGCCCACCGGATCAGCCAAGTGCTGGGCTTTGGGGTTTTAAAAATGCTGGATTAAAGGCTCAACTGGCAAAGGCAAAGACTTGCTCTGTACCAAGCCTGGTTTGTTGAGCTAGGACAGCACCCAACCCAATGTCACTGTCATCAATGTAAACACTGAAAGGGAGGGTGAAGTTAGGATGTCCCAGTATTGGTGGTGGTGACACCAGGTGTTACTTCAAGGCATCAAAGGCGGCTTGACATGAAGAAGTCCAAACAAACTTGGCTCCGTTACACCCCTTTGCATCTCATAGCGACACACAGGGCACCCTTACTGTGTCTGTGACCCACAGCTGAAACACACTGTGACATAGGGGTTGTTGTGGAATGGTCGTGGTTAGGTTGGGGAATGAGAATGGGCTGAAAAAACATGGTGTTAGAGGCACTGTGACTCAAAGTGACTTCTTGCAGATGGTAAACTGTTGCAGTTGGTGAGTGGTTCCCAAGGTTCCCAACTCCCACTATGAGTCTGTCAAAAAAGCTCTCATTCTGAGTATGTCAGAACAGTTTATTGAAGAGACATATTTGTACCATTGACATCACTTATAATTGTCTACAACCCATGCCTCATTTGTGGAGCAGTTTATACTCACCAGACAAGGGTTTAATAAGAGTTCATGGTGAAACACAACTAGTAATAAATCTAATAGCTCCCTCCATTTTAGAGTCTCCGCCTCTCCTTTCTGTCAGAGGTCAGTTGCTGTTGGACAGCAACATCAGCTGGTTCTTAGTCAGGTCAAATGGTGTTTTTAAGCCAACAAACTCTAATCTTGGGATATTTTGGGAGGTCCCCCACCACACACATATAAAATTGCCAACATCTATACATTTTTCAGCTGTGCAAAAACAGTATGTATTCTCACGGTGCAATGATTGTTCTTTATACTGGCAGGTGAACAGAAATGCTTGCTTTTCTGTAAGAAGAAATGATCGGGAGTTAATAGGCTAACAGCAAAAACACATCTTTTTCCCATGCTGGTCTGGTGTGAGAGTTTGCTCTCGAGAATGGTGAAATGTTTTAAACTAAGTATGTGTGCCTCCCAGGCAGCTGTGCTTCTGTCAAGTGTATAATTAAAACTCCAATCTGCAATCTTTGGTGTCATAGACAGCAAAAGCCCAAATATGTTTGGCTTCAGTGGCCAGCAGTTCAGGAGGACGATGCAGTTTAATTCACTGGTCATAATTCAGTGGTCAGAGCAATTTCTCTGCAGTGCTTCAGATGTCACAGTCCCTTTATACTTGATTATTTTTTTACTTCATGAGTCAACTACTCTTCTCAGATGCACACAGGTGCCCTAGTTTAAAATCCCATTTCACATTCACTTTTTTCCATAGTACTATGTTAATGGAAGATCTGTAATTGTCTTAATGACTAAACATTATGTACATAGACAAAGGTGGTGTACTACACAACATGACAATATTTGAGAGAGTTGAGTTGATTCAATGTTTGTGGTCTCACCCTGATGCCTTCCAGAATTCACAGTTCCCTAAAAGAGAAGAAATTAAACTTTACACGGTTTAACACCAACCAGCATTGTGACACAAACACATCAGACTCCTCCACAGCCATCCCTAAGTGGGCCCCTCTCCTGGAGCGCAGAGCAGGGGATTTGAGAATCGTTTCTCATTTTCGTTTTGAAAAAAGTTCTGCGTTTAGACGACAGCGTTTTGATAACAATCGCCGTGCACACGGACCTGCAAAAATGACCAAAAATGCTGCAGTATACATGCCATGCCAGTAGTTGGCCGTGTGACACTTACAGTTTCTTCTACAGAGCGGCAATGTACAAACAAACAAAATGGCAACTGTACGAATGTTTGTCTGGACAGACGATGAGGTGGAGTTGCTATAGTAAATCTACAGTATGATGGGGAAGTGTTGATAATTTCAATAGGGTGAGCAGCACAAGCAGAGCTCGGGAGTCCGCCATTGTTATGATGGTAGAATTTCTCGCGCATGGAAGCGTAATGCGCATGTGCGAAAAGTCTCCGTTTTCAGAGGAACTGCATATTGCAAGTTTACATGAAAACGCAGACGGTGCCATTTTCAAAAAATTGCACTCTGAAACCTGTTTTCAAAACGTTGCGTTTTCAGGCACCCAAAACACCACTGTCATGTAAATGATCGCCCAAAACTCAACTAAAGTTTACCGTTTTCGGTTGAAATCGTTGTCGTATAAACGGGACCTTAAACTAACAGTAAAGCTATCATAACAATAGACTGTATAAAATAATGGATGTAGCCACCGTGACATCACCCACTGGTTTGTGGGCTGCCATTTTGAAGCCTAACATTTGGCATTTTGGTTGTTGCCATCTTGGTTTTTGGAGCCAGAAGTGACCACATTTTGAGGTTGGAGTTTATAGAGGAGTAAGGGGTGGATCTGACTCATAGACTGCCCTGCCCATAAATATACATTACCTTATTAAATTTGAATGGGTAAGTTATATAATAATTCACCCATACAGATGTTATGAATGTTGGAACTAACTCATTTGGAAAGAAGGATTGCCCGCACACTGACTTGCACTTACACAGCAATGGTTTGGTGTGTATGTGCAAGTCAGTGTGCGGGCAATCCTTCTTTCCATGTTAAGCACTTTCTGCTGTGCCAACACACCTGTTGACAGAAGCGGATTATCCTGGTGTGCGAAAGCCTCTTCAATACAAATTTAGAATTAACTAATTTAACATGTTTATCTTCGTTGTAAAGTTGGGCATTTTAACATGGAGGTCCATGCAGGGCTACTCTGTTTTATAGCCAGCCTCAAGTGGTCATTCAGTGAACTGCAGTTTTTGGCACTTCTGCATTGGCATAATTTTTTTCTGCCTTAGAGGCTGCAGCTTGATGTGTACAAAGCAGCCACTCAGAAACCCCATACTGATCTATGTCAAGTGGCTGCGAACACAGTGTAAGACGCTGCAGTCTGCCAGGGGTCAAATAAAATCTGCATCAGATTTCGCTGACACAGTTTACAATAAAACCATCACTAAAATTGTGTAAATCTGGTACTAAATGAACTACACTCTGTATGTGATAACCTGTATTTTCTAAAAACACAATGAGACAGTAGCATACAACAATTAGGCTTTTTTATATCTGCAAAACAATTAGTGCCAGTGGGTCTATAAAAATATGCAGACTGTCCTTCCAGAGGTGGCTGTACAGGTTTTCTGTGCATGCAAGTTATTATGACCCACATTTAACAGTCCTTCCAGAAAAATGCAGACTTTTTTTTTTGTGATTGTTGCGGGCAAAAGTCCTTGATTGTGTGGCACGTTTTCTTAACCCATAAGAACCCGGACCAATTTCTCCTTAAAGGAAAATTATGGGGGGCATAAAACAGACTAAATAGACCACATAGAACATATTTCTGACATTTTTTTCAAAATACCACCCCTCACTGTCAGAGATCTGTAATGTTACATATATGTCACATTGGGCGTTAAGAACCTGGATAATTTATCCATCAAGGAAAATTATGGGGGACATAAAATAGACTAAATAGACCATATAGAACACATTTCTGACATTTTTCTCAAAATAACACACATTAGTATCAAAGATCTGTCAATGGGTGTTAATGGTAAATTCATTCCTCTTTTGAAAATAAATCAGCCTTAGTCTGTTTCGGTTTGATAACAAAGCTTTGTCTTTTCATTTGCGTTTCCTCAATATCATAACTTTACCTCTTAGGTTTAACAACAAAATCTTTAACAACAAAATTTTGATTTATTTCACAATACAAAAATTTGCAAATTGAATTACAAAAAAGACTGCCTCATCATATTGGAGGTCTTCTCAACAAGCCATTGTAGCTGTAAAAAAAAACTGAGCTACAGTCTTTTTCTGGTCATGTTTTTCTGTTTGGTAACAAAGATTCTAAGTTTACCTCTTAGGTTTAACAACAACATTTTCTTTTCATATTTGTTTTTTTTATGAATACATTTGCAAAAATTTGCAAATTGAATAAAAATAAAAACTACTACTGGGTAGTTGTATTTTGCTGTCCAGGGTTCATCTTTGGTTGAGGTACTTCATCTAAATCACCTGATTCACTGCAGTCTGAATCACTAGACTCACTTGACTTGTCATTCTCCATTTCTTTGTTGCTAGGAGTGTAATCAGGGTCTTAAAGGTCGTCATCTGAGCTACTTTCACATCCCTCAAAGTCACTGTCGTCTCCCTGGATGACTGTCAGTGCATCCTGAACACTGTATTGCTTCTTATCCATAATGCAGATAAAATTAGATTACAATTTTCAATTATTCTTTTCAATTTTTATTATTTATTTATTTTCATTAAATTTTCAAATGATATAGGGTAGAACAAAGTGATATAGGGTTTTTTTTTGTTCACTGATGGGTAAAAATGGTTTCCTTATATATTTTGTTAAGAATTGGATTCACATAATGTGATTTTTTGTTTACATTTGTTTCAATATGCTTTGAATTGAACAATATAAAATGTATTAACTAAATATCATTGAAAAAGTTAAGTTAATTGAGCATATCATAAAAAAAAATTCTTATTGTGACATATATGTCACAATAGGTTTTCCATGACAATTTTAAGGTTAAAGGTCCGATGTGACATATATGTCACAACGATATTTACCTGACCTGTTTTATATCAATTTGTTCATGAAATGTGCTCACAACAGGTTAAATGTAATAAAGGACTTGTTATGTAAGCATTACAATTCTTAAATGGTTTGAATCTTACCTTTGGCAACCAAAAACAAGCTTTTTAAATTTAGCTAGCTCTGCCCCTAGTGGTAACCTGTCACACAGACATCTTGGAAATGTTGTTGTGGGAAGACCAAATCACATGACCTGTCACATGATCCACCAGGATGTTAAGTATGTGTCACTCTGGGACTTCATGAGTTTAAGTCAAGGAGAAAGCTGTTCATGGAATTTTCCAGAACATTTAAAGGATGTGTGGCACCTGTGTCACAGTGGGTTCTTATGGGTTAAAAAATGCAATGAAATATGTGGGATATTTATGCAATTTCATGCGATGAAATTGCGGGAACTTGTAAAATTGCGGGAACTTGCAAAAGTTGTGGGAACTTGCAAAAACTGCGGTTTGATGAAAAAGAGGAAAAAGTTATTCCCCCAACACCCTGTTCTCACTAGGCTACTACCTTAATGTAAAGAGTCATTTCTAATTACTTCCTATGATAAGCATGCATACTACATCACAGAAAGTGCAGGGAATATTTAAGTTCTCATCTTGTTTTATTTCAGACCTTAATAAACATATGGCTCACACTTACAAAACATTGCTGAGTCAAACAGGTTCTTTAGCTATACAAAAAGAATATGCTACAACTTCTGTAAAAATGAATAAATAAAATATAAAAAATAAAATGTGTGCTTCCTGTTTTACAGAGTTAGCTATACAAAAACAGACATCTTCTGTTAAAATAAGTGCTTCCAATGCACAAAGTGCAATCTCTTACTGTAATGTAAATTTACATACTACTAATATACTTACACCTGTAAGGTTTTTGAAACTAGTATGATTTAACCCCCTGGTAACAAAAAAGTGCAATCTTACAACTGTAAAGTTGCATCAACTCCTGAATGAAACTACAACAGTCCACTGTGAAAATGAAAACTATAACTGCGTAGCGTCTAACACTGGCCAATCATTTGCCATCCTCTTCCTCCATCCCCTCTCTGTCAATGTCCATCTCCCCCCACCCCTCCATCTCCTCCCAAATCACACACCCAAATCGCAGCTTTTCAATGATCTTCACGTTGCATAATACGTCACTTCATAACGTTCCCAAGGCAACAGGGGGAAAATGGCCGCGGCTGCGGCTCTTGTGTGAAGTAAACGCAACATTTTTCAACTTTCTGCTAGGATATATGTGACTTTTGCAACGAAAATGCGGGGATTATGAAATCATGCAAGCCCCGCATATTTCACGCATTTTGCGCGGAAATCAGCGATTTATGTGGCAAAAGTGCGGCGTCTTTGAAAAAATACTGCCCCCACATAAATATGCGGACTTTGGCTGATTATGCATTGAATTATGCCATCTCATAATCGCATTTTTCTGGAGGGACTGATTGACATTATTGTTAGGCACTGCAATTCACAGGAGCCAAGGAGAAAGTAAGGTGATGTGGTATAAAGAGTGACAAAGTCCACAAGGAGGACATCAGGTGGTGGATGGGGCAAACAAACAGGACTTCCACCCAGGAGACTGCTGATAGTGTCCTGTTTGAAACCAAAAGTCAATGAAATGAGAAATAAATTAATGTACATCACTTCATCATCACATAACAAACTTATTTATTTTAACCCAAGGCATTATCCTCTCCTAAACCTAACTGTGTATTGTGTACTGTGTTTTGACACCTAGACCTAATTTAATGAACTAATTAACCATGTGTTAAAAACTGTGACTGTTTCATAATGTTAAATAGTTGTCACTGGATGTAACTCCAGCTCTATGAGTATGTGCATCTGTCCCTGGTACTCTCCGATGGTCATACATGTCATTTTGGAGGTTTTTCATAAACAACCTATTCTGTTATTTTGGTTTGAGCATGTGTTGAAAACATGATGTCTCAATAATGCTTGAGTTTTGCGTTATTTTGCAGGAAACAGATGGGTTAAAATCATAAATTATCTGCACACTTGAAAAAAACTTTAGACCAGAAACAATCCAGTAGCTACTAGTATACTGGAATATTACTAAGCCCAAGCTTTGCCATATATTAGTTATTTTGTAGTAAGTTAATTAAATGCAGACTTTAAACACAATATGAAAAATAAAACAATGATATTATTTTTTCTAGGAAGCAAGCTTTTGCAACTTTTTTTCTTTCACATCACTAAAACAAATGCTCCTGTTACTTAAATAGAGATTTAGTTGTAATGTCTACAGTTTGAGAGAGCTTGATAGAATATATTACAGTGTCAGTGTTAATATTGATATCATTCTGCTCAGTCTATAAAATACTGTGATCCATGCTGTCAACACAGTCTTTCAACAGGTCTGTTGCCTGAGGAGTCCATTTCCTGACTGCTGGGATAACAGCATTGCAACATTAGCCTGCTGTTATGCTACCAGCTAATTAAAGAGGCATCACAGATACACCATGACTTGAAGGAGCAGAGAAGCACTGGATCAAAGGTGCACCTGATTCATTGGCTCATTAAGTGTGTGTAGCCTTATGTGAAAAAAATATCAGGACAAATCAGCAGCTTCAACCAGCATGAAACCAAAACAGAAATTTACTTGACTGGTTGGAAATTACTTACTGGAGCACAGTAAATTCTGGGCAGGGTCAATCTCACCATTCTGCTGCTTCTCTTTTACGTAGAAATACCAATGTGATTCACTGAATAACTCCAGCTTCTCCTACTTTGCTGTGTATAGATCATATAAAAATCATATCATATAAAAATCATTAAAAAAATATGAAAATACTCTGATCCATGCTGTCAACACAGCATGGATCAGAGTTCCGGCAGGTGTTTCACATTAAAAGCCCATCAGAAGAGGACAGATTAAATCCTTCTTGGAGAAGTTCTTACATAGCTCATACCATTAGATACCACCAGATTTACTACATTGGCATGCAGAAGTTTGGGCACCCCTCATCAAAATTGCATTTACTGAGAATAATTAAGTAAGTAGAAGATAAGTAGAATTTTAGAGTGAAAACAAAGAAAAAAGGAGCACCAAAAGACAAGAAGGACAAGGTAATGAATTATCAGAATAGGGATTTATTCATGTGACACAGGAGGCAGGAGGCTTTGCCTGTATAGATGTGTACTGAAGTGAGAGAATAGTAGAACAATAGTAGAGAGCAGTATTCCTTTTAGAGAAGAGAAAGTGAGAGCAGGAGTGTAACATGCAACAGCATTGGGAGGGAGGAGCTAGGCTAAGTCCCACCACAAATTCACATGTGGGATGTTTAGGCCATAAACGCAGACTATAAGAATACACCACAATTTACTGATATTCACTAAATACCTCATACAGGGAGTAACAGGGTACTGCTGATGGTAGTGACAGAGGATTGTTCAGGCAGTTAACTTCACAATGTATCAACAACATAATGGGACTACTTTAAAATCAAGGCATACATTTATAAAGCAGTGCACTCCCACAAGAATGTAGTACTAGCAGAGTGCTAACGATTATTTTTAACTTGTGAAATTCTGTGAAAATCAGCAGAGAAGCTTGTAGAAACAGCTGTTGCAGCATGTCCTGTGCCACGCACACACCCCCAACATACAACACACAGCGCTGTCCATGGTTCTGAAACAGCAGCTTGTCACTCTGGGAACGAGCTGCATAACGTGCTGCAGGGATGATGTTTATTTGTATATGTAGGCCAACACTGAAGTTGGTGTGGATTTTGGATTACTGCAGACAATAATGTCTTTGATACACAAAGGTCTATGATATTTACCTGTTTTATTCAGCAATGTCATATTCACCAATGAAGAACCACTTTTATAATTTTAGAAGCAATAATGCAATTGCCAGAAGTAAAAAGTTAACTATAAGCTATAAGGCTATAAACAAACTACTCGACAGTTGCATGACCTAATGATACCACCACAACAAGGCTGGAAAGCCATGTTTGGCATGATAACATTCTGTAGTTCTGTAGCCATTTGTGGGCAACTGTCTTCTTTAAGACACATAAAGGCTTCAAAACCCATGAGTGGGATATTAACTGACATGAGCCCTTTGGAGGAAATTTGCAGGAAAGCCCAGTCAGTCTTTTTTCAGCATTGGCAGTATAAAAACAAAATCGGGAAGTGCAGCAAAATGCCGCCTACCTACTTTTGTTTATACAGAATGTGCCTTGTTCGGGGCAATGGGGGGCATGAGCAAGTAACAAAACATGTAGCTCAGCATATGACGTAAACAGTGATGCGGGGGGGAAGCTGCAGCTAGTCAGTCCTTTGGTGATTCTCTCGTAAGTCGGCCTGTTCTTCACCGTCCCCGTCATCTGACAGTTAATGGCCTCTTTGTTTGCGAGGGAAAGGAGGGCGCACAATTCTTTGTCTCCCCAGTTGCTCATCTTTACTGTGTCTGTCAGGTTTGTGTTTCCCTCTTGCTATGAGCTGCTCGCTAATTCCTGCTACCCATTGTGGAAGGCCGTCTCAGTCTGTTTAAACGAAAAGGGTTCCGCCAATATGACTACCCTCCGAGGCGGAAAATTGAGCACCTTGGATCGACTCGCCATTCCGGCTCTGTGTGTATAAATGCTTGCAGCTGGCCGGCAAAATGGCCCAACATTCGCGGAAAATCTGGCAGTGTAAAAGGGGCTATGGTTTATGTTGTAGAACAAAAAATGACGGTGTCTTAAGCTTGTGTTAAGCCCTGTTAAAAAAAAAAATTGACTTTGACATGAGGGAAACGGGTGTGCTAAAATGCTAACTCATGTCTGGGTTTTAGGGCTCACTCTTGCACCTCTCTATTAAGACTGCACTACAAGCTGAATTATGCTACTTCTGTCATGTGCTGTGTGCGTAGGGCTAGTTACAGCACGCAGGCAGATGCTAGCAAGCAAGAGTTGTGTATTCCTTTAAATTCTAAATTCACAGAATTGCCCAGAGGAAACGAAAATTCGAAAAGAGATCTCAAAAACGTTTCATTTATTTCTCCTAGACAACTATGAGATCTGTGTGACACTAAACTGAGACTAAGGTTTATTTCTCCTGTCTCTCACTTCTTTCTCCTGAGCAATAAGATGCACTTAATCTCAAATTAGTCTCCTTTTAAGTTTCAGAAGAGATCTCATCAAGCTCTAATATAATTCTCTGAGTTTCTCAACTTTTGTGTCTTTTTGTCATCTCAGACAGAGAAATCAGAGAGCTCTCTCTATGAACTCAATCTACTCTCATCTCAGCTTCAGTTCATGTATCTCATACTAAGCTCAGACAGAGCAAATGAAGAGTTTCTCCGCAAGCACTCATTGAATTCTCAGTCTTAGATAAATGTTTTGGTTGTTTTTAAATCTGATATCTTGTTTACTTTATTGTAATCCACACAATATTTTTTTAAATTATGTATTATTGTATGCAGAATGAATTGATTGAAAATGTATGATAATATTTTCTATGAATAATTTTAAGTATTCCACTGCACATAATTCATTTTTTTCCCATGCACCACATAAAACACATTGTAAAATAAAAACAGCAATTTATTGGTAACTTAGTTACAATTGCAACAAAATGCAATGTCAAAATACGGCCCTGTTCATTTATTTACCCAGATATCACTTAAAAATACCACCACCACTATCATTGCCTCCAATAGCAGACACATTTGTGAATATGCAGTTATGAAAATAAGAACAGAAAACAGACTGCTACACTTTTGACATTTATATTGTGGAATTTTGGTTTACATAACTGACAAAACCAAGTATAACAATATTTTTCACTGGACATCTCAATAATCTAACAATATTTTGGGGATGACTTGCACTTAAATAACATATGCACATGGAAAATTGCACAAATAGTTAAATATGAGTAAGTTATAACAGTCTTTCAAGTTCATAAAATTAAATCACCATCAAATAATGTAGTTTTTAAGACCAGGAAAATACAACATTTCAGCTGTATCAAAGTTTAATTGCCAAGTCATCGTCGAATAACATGTTATCATCTAAAGTCCCTTCTTCAAAAAATTCAGGTAGGTGATCAACAAATGTATCCATGTGAAAAGGCTGGTTAGGCTCTGATTCAACATTCAGTCCAGTGTGATGCATTTCACTTGTGTGCCCATACCACTGGGATGTATGGCTGGCATTATGGAGGTCACACAAATTTGTGATCGAAGAGTCTTCCAGATCAGCAAAGCCATCAGCTTCCAGATTAGTGGAACTAGTCACTTGCTCGATGCGGGAGTCATCTGGCCTCCAGTTTGTTGATTCTAGGGAAAAAAAAAGGTTGTAATATATTTAGCAAATTTGTTATCTTGTAGCAATCAGTCATTTACACCAATTGTTGAAAAGCAGTATAGGTGCATTTATGGCTTAGTTGTCTCAACATGTTTATTTTTCATTATATTACAGCTAAACACATTACTAATTACTAGACTATTAAAGTGTTATAGTCACCTGAGTTGCCAGCAAAACCTTGGCAAAGCAATTGAGGTTTGCAAGTCTCACATCAGTAACAATGTTTTATTGGATACATTAACTTTTCTTTGAAGTAACACTGCAGTCGATCAAAATTTAAAGCTTTACAATATGCAGTTTCTTACATTGCCACTGAATAAATAGACTAGCTGCTATCTTGGAAACTGGACAAAATGGAGTTAGTTGTTTTACATTTTTGCACATTTGTTACCTTTGTTCTTCAGTCCTTATGTGTCCTGTTGAAAACAGAGAATAATAATACAGTTAACATACTTAACATTTGCTTGTCAATTTAATAGGCATACCTGAATAAAACTAATGTAGTATAATACAAATCCTGCTATAAGTCCTCCCTTCGTGAGGAATATAATGAATGTGTTCGAGAGATGTGTTGATTTACTTGAATGGTCATTCTGGACACTGTAACTTGTGGTGTTGTTGAACTGTATTAGGTTATGCTTAGACATGTTCTTATGTACATATATATATATATATATATATATATATATATACACATACATACATACATACATACATATATATATATATATAGATAGATAGATAGATAGATAGATAGATAGATAGATAGATAGATAGATAGATATGTATATGTATATAGCATATATATAGCATGAAGTTTGAAGTTCTTTCTTCTAAAATATATCTAATATATAATCTAGAGGACTCTCTTATTTGGTGTTTTGATGATGGTGGTGGAGAGTGCTGTCTAATATATTGGTCCCAAATTTGTTGTAGGTGTTCAATTGGGTTGAGATCTAGTGAGTGTGAAGGTTGTGTTTTACTAGGTTGTGTAATAAAGACTTACCTCACTACCATCAAACCTATATGTTCCTTCTATTGAAGATCAATATTCATGCTTTACTGGTGTCTGAAATGGAGCTGCAGGAACAATGAACCTGGAAATGACAGAAAAAAAAGGCACAAATAGTTCATACACATGAGTTATACAGTGGTGCATAAAATATGATATGCAATTTATTCTGACTGAAAAGGGTTACAGTAATTGAATTATTATACACATGTGCAACCTTTCCTATTTAAGATAAATTGATTAAGATAAAGATGATAATCATAATGAAAACAATCGCAGTTGTAACATTTATAACCTTGTAGGTTCACTGGTTTCACATTTTAAAAAGCACGAAGTAAAACTGTTACTGGCATATAATAATCACTAATTTATCTTTCTAAGCATTTTATAATTGGGATAGGTCTCAAGGTTATTATAGTTCCTTGAGACCTATCGCAAGGAACTATAATATATGAAAACTAGGTGTGAAAATGTATTCTATGTCAACAAAACTAACTAACGTAAACTAAACTGATGAGAAAATGTCTTCATCTTTGTCATTTGGCTGCTATCAAACAAAAAAGTGAATTCATTCTTTAGAAAGTGTGTCTTTATCCACTTACCTCAGCTTACAGGAGCTGCATTTAGTTTAGTTGTTTATTTGAAATATTTGGCGCAAAACAGCTGCGACCTGTGAACCCTGAACTGCGAACCCTGTAGATGATGCAGCCACAGCGCCAACATCTAATTGGAAGAGAGCGCCATCAGTCATACATGCTGCATCGTGATTGGTTGATTCACAGCAGGGGCTGCCTTAACGGTCGCAGTATAGTTGATGTGCGAACGCGAGCAGGAGAAATGGAAGAAGAAACCGTTACAGGATGAAAAAGAAGGTAAGCTACATGTTTGTCAAACGTTATACGGGTAAAAGTTTGTAACATTTAGATGGTGAGTACTTATGTTGGTTCTGATACTTTCTGAAGGAACTGGTCGGCATATGTGGCAAATAGTGAAGCTAGCTAGCGAGGCTAACAGTTATAAGCCAGGACCACATGTAACGTTAGCTCTGAACTTGTTCCGGCGCGTGTGTGTGTGTCCACGAAGCATCTGTCAGTAGTTCCCACAGTGAGCAGAGAGCTGTGCGTCTCTTTTCAGAGCCCCCAGTGCTTTTAGCTGGGGATACGTGAACTGTTCAGAAAGGCGCTGGTGACTTTACTGCTGCTCCAGCAACTAGTCACCATGGTAAGCAAATGCCCACTTTATGTAAATAACATGCAGTTTGGGAAAAAAAAATGTAAATTTTTCATTTAGTAGGAATATGTGTTTGTTTCTTTCCTATTCTAAAAATGTGTATTTGATTATTTCTACACACAGCTGGCCCTAGACTGTCCTGCAGTTACATTATCATACATGACTGGAAAGCTTAGGTTGTTGTTCCAGGGAGCCAAAAGTGTAACGTTATTCATATGATGAGCTTATCTCCCATAGTAGCTATTGCATTGTAGTGAGACCATTAAGACCATTCAACTAACATTTATAAATTTGAGATGTAGGGCATTGAGAAGGTGCATCTGTCCAAGTTATGTTAAGCAGGAGTTTCCGAGCAATGTCCAGAACAGAAGAGCTCAACAACTTATCCCAGTAACATGCATTTCTTACAGAAATCTCCAAACATCAAACATCACAGCCTGGAGTTTTCTGTGATCTTTCTTTAAGGTCTCTGTGTCTTATTGTGGTGTGTCTGGTGGATTTTAAATCATGTTTTTCAGTTCTTGAGTGGTCTGATATGGCTAAATTAGCATGATCTGTGCATCCAAAGGTATCGACAAGTAGCTGTACCAAATTAGGAGACATACTGACATGATAAAACAAAGTAAGGAGTTGAACCACCTTTTTTAAATAAAATGTGTTGTACTTTCATGTATTAACAGAATGGATGGCCCAGCAGGAAATACTAAAAAAGAGATGCCCAAAAGAGTGCGAAACCCACCGAAGAAGATAAGATGTTATGAACCAGACCCCGGCTCACCCAGAGATGACCTGGATGGTAAGTGAGTTATTATTTTACTACACGGCTTAGCTATTTTTAAAGTGATTGTTATTTTTAACTTACTTTAGGTGAGACTATAATAATGAAAATCTTTGATAGTCTCTAGTCTCTTATCCCCAGGATTATTATTGTCAGTATATTGGCAGCTTCAGGCACAAACACTGATTTACAGAAATTCGGAAAAGTGAGAGAAATCCTCCCTTGAAACTGTGCACATTTTACTGACAGAATTTTGTAGGTCAATTTATCACTACACTTGGGGCTGGAAGATTAATCTCAAATTGCTGATACCTACAGGACTCTGTTGCCACTTGATTGCTGATTTTAGAATTTAATTGTTTTCAATGTATTGACAATTTACTGAACAGTTTCAGCCCAACATTTAAAAAAAGGCAATTTGAGACAAGGTGACAAAAACAGAAGAACATAAATAGAGATAAGAAAGATCAATTTTTAGCTGTGCTAAGGTCTAAGAGGATTAGAATTGAGACCAATAAGATATAGTGGCATGTTTAAGTAAGATTATGATTTTTAGCCTGTACTCATTTACTCAAAATTTCCATTATTTACTCTGTGTTCATTTTCAGGATGTTTTGTATTTTTGACATTTGAAGATGGATACACAGCAAAGATTTTTAATGCCTGTGATATACTAAGCAAAGATGATAAACCCATTGCTTGCTTCAGAGATCTGAAGCCAGGAGAAGAGGTACTTGCAAGATGGTCTGACAACAAGTTCTACAATGCCACAGTGGACTTCATTGGAACAACTGACAAAGCAGTGGATGTCAAGAAGGGCACAAAGAAGGACATGAAAAAAAGAGATGCAGCTGCTCAGAGATTCTACAACCTTCCATCCCTGTCTCAAGCAGGTCAGTCCACCTCTACACAGCATCACCCAAATACTGTGGACCACAATGTCATCCAGCCTCCAACTGCCTGGCCAGTGTACCAACCTCCACCTACCAAGTCATCTCAATCTACCCAACCACATCACCGGCCTCCACCTACCAAGTCACCTCCATCTACCCAACCACATCACCGGCCTCCACCTACCAAGTCATCTCCACCTACCCAGTCACATCACCAGCCTCCACCTATCGAGTCATCTCCATCTACCCAGCCACAGCACCTGCCTCCACCTATCGAGTCATCTCCACCTACCCAGCCACAGCACCTGCCTCCACCTATCGAGTCATCTCCACCTACCCAGCCACAACACTGGCCTGTAACTGCCTGGCCACTGTACCAGCTTCCAGTTACCCAGTCATTGCCACAAACCCATCCATATTACCAGCATCCACCTATCCAGCCTCTCCACCAGTATGCACCCACTCTGTCTCCAATCACACATTGCTCCAGCGATTCTCAATATCCAAATCTTCACCAACCTCACACTGTACTGCCCACACCTTCAGATCTGTCGCACGAGCAGCCTGTTTTGGTGGATTTGGATCAGCAACGGCAGCCACCAGCTCCTATTGTAATAGCCAAAGAAAACTTTCTCCAAATGCTGTACAGTCCTAATACACACAAAAACCCTGCTGTTCTTGGGGACCAGAGCCAGGCTAGTACGTCTGAACATGAGAATTCTTCAAGCTCATCTGGTACGTCTGAACATGAGAGTTCTTCAAGCTCAACTGCAGATACTATAATCATCGAGCGTGATCCAATACCAGATTATGGAGAACCAATTCTCAGACCTCCTGAATCAACAGAAGACAAATCATGGAAGCCATGCGGGGCATGCAAGGCAGAGGTGGCAAAATTAATGGAGGAAAAGGACAAACTGCGGGATGTGCTGTGTGGTATCAGTAAGTACATTTTGTCTCTCTGTTGCAAATTTATGCCATTTCAGGATTTCATTGTTCCTTTAATACTGTTAATTTTTTCACAATTTTCCTAAGGTACCCAATTACTATTCAGTACAAGCACTGTAACATGAGTTTATAATGCAAAGAATGTGGGCAATAATCAAGTGTCACTGATTGTGGAACATTAAATTCTAATTATGTTTAATATTGATTATGTAAAGTTCTACTAAATTTTATTACTTTGGACATTTGGGAGTTATTGGGTGTTTAAGCTCAAACTTAAAAGCTTTAAATTGTTTGGTAAAAATCTTAGCCCATCATGAAATCTTTGGATTTTTTAAAACTTGTCCCCTCCTTTTCTTGACTTTATGAATGCTTCTGTGTCCCTGTAAAGTAATTCATCTTTTGTGTCACAGGTGGTGACCACATTGAGGCATTAAAAAGCTTTCTGGACAAAGTGGAACAGATCCAACCTCAGACTGGTGTTTGGACTCCAAAAAAAAGATCTGGGAAGCAAGAGCTGTATCCAGAAAGTGGCCTCTTCCTCACCTCTACCCGCCTGACTGCAATCCATGCGGAAGCAAGGAAGGACTGCCTTCGCTTATTCCATCTTCTTTTTGATGAATTCTTTAATGCAGAGGAGTGCCAAAATGCAGTGGCGTTTGGGAAACACGGAAAGGTGCCAGATGGGAAGACAGTGCTGGATAAGTCCAAAGTCGATGGGATTGTAAGTAAGTAACTCATTTGAGAGTTAAAAAATTTTATGGAAATGTAATGGAAAAGTTTTGGAAATTCATTGGTAAAAATGTGTAGCAATATAGAGAGCCAAAGTCACGCCCACGGTGGATCCCTTGGGACCTTATTTTGTAAAAAATATGTATGGCAGTAAACGGCAAGAGACAACTAATCTTTTGATCCTGTTTGAATTGTGTCATGAATTACACATATGATGTTTGTCAATTTACATTATAACTTTACAACTCTAAAAGTCACAGTTTGTTGACAAACTGTATAACGTTGTGAAGATATGTAATTAGACTACACACTACACAGTTGCATAAGTGACGTCATGCTACCCACAGCTGCTGAAGCTAGCTTTAACACGATGCCTGTGTGTTTTGTTCCAGCATGTAGTCAGATGTACATTGGGTCTTGCTTGTTCTTTGGTACCCCAGCTGAAAAGGAGCAGGAGTCGCTGGATAAAACACATCAGGCAAGATACATTTGTGTGTGTAACAGCTAAGTTGATGCTATTGATGTATAGTATATTGTGCAAGATGAGACATTTAGTTTACTGACCGGTTTCACATAAAACTACTAAATACTTCACTACGTTCATGATTATTTTTTTTAATCAGGTAACATTAAAATATTGATTAATATAAATTGACAAACATTGTATGTGTAATTCATGATACAATTCATGGGATCAGAAGTCAAGTTGTGTCTCGCTGTTCACTGCCATACATATTAGGGGAGTCATGATTCTCCAAGTCCTCAATTCCATTTGATTTTCGAATCAACCCAAAGTGGTGCTAGAGCTTTATATTGTGCCTTTAAGAAGCAGGAACCAGAGATTTTTTTCCACAAAAACTCCCCTTGTTTAATAGGGCTGTCAAAAAAAAATTGAAGTCCGAAATAAATTCGAATGTATATTTTTTTTATAAGTTTGAACCTAAATTTGATCATTCGAATATCATTAATAATTAATGAATACTATTAATAATGTTGTATATCACCGCGAATCCCGTTCGGGCGGAGATGGTTCTTGCACAAGCCAGGCTAGAGAGGGACGCAGCGATGGAGGGAGAGGCACTGACGGAGGAGCCCGCTGCGCCAACACCACCCACTGCGCTGTCCGCGATGCGTGGCCTGTTCGGGGAGACATACAGGGAGAGTGTTGCACCTGCTGCCTCCCTGCCTACAATTTTTAAAAAAGAGATGAAAAGTTACCAGAATGAGACCGAACAGGATCCACTCTTGTGGTGGAAAAGTACAGGTGCACTTAAGTATCCAAATATTGCTCAGATAGTGAGGCAGAAGTTGGTCATACCTGGCACTTCACTGAGGTCAGAACGGGTGTTTTCATTCGAGTGTCACGTCCATTTTGCGTCAGCAATAAGCATCTTATTTTTTGTTTTGTCTTTTGTAAAAAAAAAAAAATAAGAAGAAATTTGAATATTATTCGAACTCTACTAAATTAATTCGAAAATATTCGAACTCAATTTCATGGTGCTTTTGACAGCCCTATTGTTTAATGTTAATTAACAACTAATCAACTAATATTTAGAGCTCTAGAAAATCCATTTTAACACCAACATAAGTGTTTTTGTTTTTCAGCAAAGCTTCAACTACCTCAAGTACTGCTTAACATGATTCCAACCATCAACTTTTTCAACCCAAAGAAGCACAATTTTTTTTCAAAAATAAACTTGTCCTAATTCTAGTTTTTATTTCTAGTTTGTTTACCCTCGTTCTTCTGTCCCTTCTCCTCACATTCAACACCATCTCTGTCAAAATTTGAGTGTTGGGACCCCATGTATCACGTAGCTACATTTAAATAATGTTGTGATTGTTTCAGTGTCCTCACAGTTTTACTGAATTTCCTCATGTGTGACTCATAGAGATATTACAATATGAATTTTGTGATAACAGGATAAAAAAAATCTCAGTACTGTTGTGGTAACTGCTGTTACATTATGCAGTTTGTAATTTGTGCTTCCTTTTCTTTCTTTTATTCTTGCAGCTTATATCATGCACTGTAGTACACTGGATGGATGGACACCGGTTGAGAAAAGTAAGATCAAAAAAGCTTTCATAAACAAATGCCGCGTGAGGGGCAGAAACACTGTGTAAATTCTTGAATGAGGCATACTGGAGTGATGGACATTTGTTGAGGTGACCATGTTGAAAAAAGCCCTGTATACAAATGCTGCATGAGGGCCTTAAAGACTGCAAGTTGTTGAATGTTGTGTATTGTTGTAAAGCTGTGCTGATACTGCTTAAAACACTGTTAGAGACACTGTTACACTGTTTTTAAAAACATCTTTACCGAGAAGAGGCACATTTATAGTTCAGATTTTATAATGATGACAATGTTGGAGTAGCTTTTGCTGTCTTCAGAGTGTTAACATGTTATTACAGCTACCTGAAATACTCAATTGTGATTGATCAGTTAGTTAAAAGTGCAATTTTTGATAATTTGAAAAAGCTAGCACCTTATATTCCATACTAGAGTGATGGACATTTGTTGAGGTGACCCTCTTCAAGAAAGCCCTGTATATAAATGCTGCATGAGGGCCTTTAAGACTATAAGTTGTTGAATGTTGTGCATTGTTGTAAAGCTGTGCTGATACTGCTAAAAACACTGTTAAGAGACACTACTACACTGTTTTAAAAACATTGCTTTACTCAGAAGAGGGACGTTTATGTTGAGATTTTATAATGATGGCAATGTTGGAGTAGCTTTTGCTGTCTGTAAAGTGTTAACATGTAATTACAGCTACATATTGCCAACAAATTGGTGTGTTCACCCCTACACGAAACTCCAAATAGTACCAAGTACATTTATCTAATTTCTTGTCAAAGTTTCTAATATGAGACACAATCACCAAAGTCATTGAGATACAGTGACAGAGGTAATGCAGACAATGCACCTTAGTGACAAGTAATTTTACTTCTTCCAATTATTTTTGTATAAAGTATTTGTAAATTAAGTGTATTCTTTGACAAGAAAATAGACAAATATGCTTGGTCAAGATTTTGAGTTTTTGCAGTGTAGGTAGCCATTGTACTTACAAATTGATTACTGCTGTTATTGCATTTCAATAAAGATATATTTGTTCCAGAATTTGTGTCGTGTGTGTGTGTGTGTGTGTGTGTGTGTGTGTGTGTGTGTGTGTGTGTGTGTGTGTGTGTGTGTGTGTGTGCGCGCGCGCACGCACGCACGCGTGAGACTCACATATTGCTCCATAGTAGCTCCAATATTGCTCATTTTCTTTTCCAAAGGAGCCATAAAAAATACTGAATTGAGATTAGCAAGGTATCTCTCTCAAGTCTCAAGTATGACTCCCTCTAATTCTTCTGTCTCACCTATTTCTCCTAGTGAATTTTAGGAGAAATAGGTGAGAAACATATCAGACAAAATAGAAACTAAAATGAGGCTGAGATGAGAATCTCAAATTTGTCTCCTGAGCTGTAGAAGAGCAAGCTTTGAGCAGTAAAATTTTCCTCTGGGTGTGCCTGTGTTGTTGCATTAGCCTGCCATTTAATAACATGCATTTCATTTATGTAGCCCTGGATCATTGAATCAAAGTCAAATAATTTGATTTTGGCACCGCTCACTAGGCAGTGCCCTAGGTGGCTGCAGATGCTGTCTATATGAAGTGCTGCAATGATGTAAGTAGTATATTCGTTATTGTTGGTTGTTGGTAATACGTGATGAGGTTGGAGCGAGAATGTGTTGGTTTTTTGGGGTCAGGCATTGCTAAAGTATTCAAGAGAGAAAGCACAACATATATTTCCACTGCATTCCCTTTACTTTGCGTGATCACTGTTAAGTTACCTTCAATAAAACTCAACCCATCCTGCATATGCTTCACATTAAAAGCCCATACAAGAAAAGGGGGGATTGTGTCCTTTGAGCAACTGGAAAGCTTTTAATGCAAACCAACTGTGCAGCAAGCGCTGAGTAGGTTAACAGTGATCAAAAACACTGCAGAGTAGAAGCAGCCACAAATGATGAGAGAATGTGAATGTATTTCAGTTAGAGAGGAGGGTCTCAGAGCAGCAGAGGGGTGAGCATGCCATGCAATTGGAGGCAACTGCGTAGCTAACACACTGAACACACAATGGCTGGGTTAAGGATGAGGTTGCGGCCTCTGCTCCCAGTGTTAAGTCATTAAGTAGTGGATTGAAATATGCATTGTTCAGACGAGAGACATGGGGATTTCCTCACTCAAATCACCTCCATTTTCTGTCTCTGCCTCGCTCCAACTCTCTCCTCAATATTTTTGCTCTTTCCACCCTGCTTTTTTTGAGACTAGAAGTTGTCACCTCATTATGTGCTGCCTAATGTTGCAGGTAATTAGTAGAGTCTGTCTCTTGCTGGAAAGTAAAGGAAAGCAGAGCCAGGAGGAGCTCCGAGAGAGGCACACTGACATCGTCTTCGACACTTTAATATATGCTAATAGAAAAGACATTTATCTGCATAGTTTTACATAAGAAAGGGGCCATCTGTCTAGGGTTTTTAATAATTTCCTCTAAAAAATGTCAGAGAAAGTCATAACTTAGCTGTTACACAGAATAACATTTGCACTCTTATCTTCAGTGGCCGTGATCTATTTAAAAAAATGATTAATTAAAGAGTAAGGAAAAGAGAGGAGGCAGGGAGATGGGGCGAATACAGAGCAGGGGCGTGATGGGAAATAGATGACCTCTATCAGAATAACTTTATGCTGCCAGCGAAAAAAGTCACAGGGTTATTCATTATAGGTGGTGCATACGTCAATATATCACTGTCAGATTAACTGTAGTGTCTTGGCGTAATTACTGTACACAAATAAGATGATGGTGGACGTGGTCAGTAGCTTCGCTCTCACACCAAATATGCTTTATTTAAGGCCTGTGCTTTCCCACATTCCAAGTATTTAGACAGACTGGCATCACACATCTAATTAATTCAACTATTTAACATGAAATAAAATTATTGAGGGGGGAGGGGTGACTGAATCGTGTGTTTCATTCCATGAGAAAGCCGAGGCCCAACGTTTACTATTGTTTCTGTTGGACCCTCTCCTTGACAGAAAAAAAATGTACACAGCAAAGAGGTGAATATAAACCACACTCTAAATAACAAGTGATTACTGCCACTACATAAATGAACAGCCAGCCAACCTGTAGGTGGTGATGGCTGCAATATTATCACCCCCACTAAATAATTAAAATAAGGAGCTGTCAGGGAGCTTTGCTCCAGACAGGTACTCCAAAGACTGCAGCATCTTCATTTAGTAAAGTCACATACACACACCCACACAACCGTGACTATGAGGGGCCACAGGGTGGGCCATGGCCACCCTGATACAATTGTTAGCCCCCCACTGCCCTCCACTGGCTGACATAAGAGGCTGTGGCGGGCTCATTATTAATGCAAAGGTGTGGTATCTTAGGAAACTAGACAACCTGAGGCAGGGGTTGTTTTTACTGCAAACAAATCTCTCCATGCACTACTAAATTCTCTATTTTATTCCAGGACCTTCACTCTTTTGGATTTGGCAGCCACAGCTAACCAGCTAGGTAGACTCAAGACTAACCACTGCTTTTGAGGTTTCACAAAATTTCAAGGAAAAGTTTCCAGGTAGTAGAATGTTAAACCGTTTTTTATTTGGTATAGAGGCTTCACATTTTTACAATTGAGGAATGTAATGTTTTCCTTAGGTTTACAACATTGATATATAAAAATTAAAATGTTAAAAAAAAGAATCATTGTTCATTTCCATATTATAGAGGGTGGACAGAGATTAAAGAGCTGCATGTGGCTCCAGAGCTGCAGGATGCCTACCCCTGGTCTAGATTTTGGTGAGGGAACAACTGGCATGGCTCTTTACCAAGGGGTCCCTTGAGCTGTCACTTCAAGATAATGTAAATGAAAATGGGTTCTATGAGTTTTGTCAAAGGATGATTATTCTTGTTTTTTGCACCAGTTTATGTAATAGTTACCTTTTGGTAGCTGTGCACAGAGAAAAACAACAGACCAGCCGTAGAATAAAAATAATGTTGAGTGGCTTGGTGCCCATGCAGCCAAGGGCCGCTTCTGTGGTCTGTGTAGCACCTTCAGTTGATTATCATGGACGCACTCTGCTGCAGGCATGCTGTGGGAGATGTGTCATGCCGCATCTTTGTCCTGTGTATTTCCACGATTAGCTGGGGGGTAAAGACTGGGATGTGGCAAAAGGCTTGGTCCATTCTGCCACAGGGGGCTTGGCCACCTCCCACCGTTTGGAGTGGTGATCCAGCACGACCCAGGCAAAGTTCATCACATCACAGCATCTAGACAGGTGGTGAAACAGAGTACTGACAGCAGGTAAGGTCACTGACACAGCTGCCCAACCTTGTAAAACCTCCCTTGCTCATCGCCCATCTCAATTTGCTACGTAAATTATCACCTCTAGTTTTACTGCTCCTGCTGGGGGGGTGCCTCAAGTGGGATTCAAAGCCTAAATGCTCTGTCCCTGTCCAGCTGTTGTTGGGTCAAATATCACTCTGGTTTTCTCCCCATAGATCTTAAGGTGTTAATTGTACACCCCAAAACTTAATTCTGAGCAGAAGATTGGAGTGGTGTATGACACTATCATGACATCACATGTGTCAGCTGTGGGAAATGTCACATCAGTGATGGCTTGCGTCCAGACCTTTGAATCCGCCCATTTCACCACATTCAAGTTGACTGATACCTCTGCAACAGTGACTTTTCAGGTTAAAGTAAAAAGTGATCCCATCAGCTACATGAGCGTGACTAACACCGTCATCAAGGTATCGTCGAAGGGTGTCAAGCGATGGGCTGCTGTCTGGAACCAAAGAGGAGTACTTACAACAAAAGGGAGTGGAGAAAGATCAAGGGCATTAACATCTGACACCAGACTCCATCTTTGACCATCTGATCTCATGTGACAGAAGTTCCATACAGGGTATGTGACGTAATGACAACTGACCTCTTTTTATTTGCTAAATGAAGACTGTTAGTATATGACCCTTAGATAACACAGTCTGTCTGCACTCATCAGCTACAAATGAAGAGGAGTAAAGAGACAGAGTCTTTGAAATACAACCCAGGCAAGAAATTCCTAATTAGCCTTCTACACTTTGTGTGTTGACTTTGATGTGTATCTCTTTGAGTTTTCACAGACTGTATGTATTCATCTTTGAGCATGAGAAAAAAAAAAAAAATTAGTCTGATGTTACTATTGCGTACTGCTCCGTGAGCACTGCCTTTTTGAGTAAAAAGTATTTCATGTAGCCGCCAGGGACCAGAGAAATATAGCCCTCTGTAGAGGAAAATGTCCAGGGTTGGGTCAGATCAATTTGAATTGTAGTAGTTTGTAGCAACCTAATCTATTGGATTATAAACAAATGTAATCTAATCGGCATACTTTAAAATTAGCTCAAAATCGATTTTTGAAAATATTACACCTAATACTAACTAAATGACAAAATGGATGCAGCCTAAAAAAATTTGATCCCCACAAATATTCTTTCTCTTTAAACATCTCAAAACATTTCAGTGCAAATACAAGGCATGCTCTTACGAAATCTGTACTGGTACAAACTACCGGTATACTCTGTGTATTCTACCACATCTTGCAAGGGACAGAGGGCTGTTTTGGAGGGACTGCTGATGCTGAACCTTCCATTTTGACTCAACATTTCTTTTTCACTTTCTATTTAAACACCACCCATCCAGAGTAAAGATACAGAGACAGATAAATAAGTTGACTGAACAGATACTGATACAGATATTAGTGTACTCGCTCATTCCTAGTTAGTTTCCATAACCATTTCTGCTCGCCATATGCTTCGGTGTCTTTCAAAATAAACTTCAGTTTACACAGGAAATGTACAGTTCTCCACCAAAGTTACCCCAGGTTTAGGAAACAAAACTACTTTGTTAGGTTTTTAAAAAAAATCATGTTAAAATATCATTACAGTAACTTAACAAGCATGCCAGTGACCACTGTGTGTCCAGCCAACTATGCCATGTGACATATGCCAGTACCAATGTTATGTGGTTAAAGAAAAAACTCAAGTTGACTTGGTTTAGCATGGGACATGAAAACTGGTCTTCTGAGTGAAGGTTGTGTGTGTTTGACCCATCCGGCCCCCCTGCCTCTCACCTTACAGACAGGTTTACATTGGAGTTAGTGCCATGTGCGTTGGTAACAGAAGCTGAGGGCCACTGACCAGACTGCTGTGTGTGACACCCTGGGAATGTTTCTAGTAGCTGAGAATCTGCTGTGCAATCAGGTCACTTCTGATTGGATAACAGGTATTCATGCCTTAGTATCATTTCAAATTGGTGTCCAAACTGGTGAGTTAAGTATAAAGCTCTCACCTGTTCACTGCTTTTACACATTTAGATGTTCAGTCAGTCTTTCAATCAATCTTCATTTAGGCTATTTGTCACATGAAAATAATACAAGGTAGAACTCCAGGAAAATGGAATCCCATCAGGTCCTTTAACTTGCGCACTGTGATTTAGTCCTTAAATGTCATTGTCTTACATTGTTGGCCACTTTTTTATAATTGTCCATGTTTTCCGGATGGTTCTGGTAATCCATGGTTTTTGGTTGTGGATTGATTTAACGGTCCACATATCCCGACCTAATCAAGTCGATCTGCAGGGTTGCTCTTCCTGAACATAGCAGTGCGGCATGGCATTGCAAGGCGAAATGTTACAGCAGTTATCCACAGTTGGACTGATATAGAAAAGGAACCACATGGTTGAATGGCGCTGTTAGGTAGCTGGAAGCATCAACCTCTGTGTCACTATATTAGAGATAATACAACTGATAGTGTCACTGCCACTGTCACAAACTACTGAACAAATTCTAAACTGGTGGTTTCTGTCACATACTGGGAAGGAAATTGTGAAGATTAGTGATCACTTCAGGTTGTTGTAAAGTTTTGATTTCCAAGCTGACACTCCAAAGCCTACACTGTCAGGATAAAGATAGATGCTACACAGCGCACACTGAGTTAAAAGAAGCAAATGTATTCAGCCGTAGCTTGTGTTTTCTGTCGGGCCATGAACTCATTAAAGTGAGGTTTTAAAAGACTGAGCCACAGTCTCCAACATGCAGCAACTAGTCCGACATCAAAATCATCAGATAAAAGATGGTGGAGTAAAAACATGAAACACTCATCTTCACCCCTTGAACACTGGTGTTAAATTTCTCTTTTAAGTAGCTTCAAAGTTGAAAAATGCATGTTTTTCTTCACTGAATGACAATGTCACATGTATTCACATCTACTGAAGACACTTCAATGAAGCTGAAATACATCATACATTATAATTCAGATAACAACTTGTGTATAATTTTATTGATCCTTTTTCAAGGAATCATCAGTGCATGTAAGTTTCTTTAATAAACCTTCAGATATCAACAGGATTTCAAGTTCTATCAGAGTCTGTACACTTACATCAGCCTGATCTTAAAGACATTTGTCTTTGGCAAGTAATGTGGCAAGTAATGTGTTACAATTATGTGCCGACAGTACAAAACAAAGACAATGGAAGGTGTACAAGGATCCTTTTTATACAGTTGCTCGCCTGGTGTATACGCCAAAAAAGTTGTCTAGATTCCGGGTTTATGTCCACAGTATGTGGCCCACTGAATATGTACAGTAGTGTTTCGCCCGATGGCCCCGCCCGCAAGTTCCCGCTCAGCTCATAGACTTTACATTGCGATGAATTCACAGATTCTTAAATCACCTTTATTGTTTAGGTTTTACAAGTCTCAAAAAAATCAGAATAGAAGGAGTCATAGCTGACCTGGTCTGCAGTTCGAGGTGTCCTGTCAACAGTTTTACAGATGTCTCTTTTATAATGGTAGCCTATGGGGAAAATGCTTTTTTGGGCTGCAGGGATTTTTTTAGCTACAATTCTGTGAGTGTTGAAAGGCTGGGAGGATGAGGTGGTGGATTAACCTGCGACTTCTCTGTCATTTGGTTTGAACATGGCGCAGGACCAATCACCCTGGTCAGCTCGCGATCTGCTGCAAAAGCTTCAGCATCCGAGCTATTTTTTCCACAAGCCAGCCTGGCAACAAAACACACTGATAATATATTTTGAACAATATATTAGATATGACATAAATGATCCGACTATGATAAATGATAGAATATGCATCCCACGCTTCCACATATTTGTCAGTTGTGTCTAAATAGAGAGTGAGAGAGATCACACACACACAGGCACACACACACACACACACACACACACACACACACACACACATACTCTCACACGCAATCATACACAGACAGGCAGACAGAGACAGAGCTCTACATGTGATATGAACACAGCAGAGAGCAGAATTGTTTTCTGACCATCAACTGCTGACAGGCGGCTGCGTGACAGTTAACAAATTGGGGTGCATCCGCAACCAGTGTGAACCTGGCATAATGCTAGGTAGGCTACGAACACTTTTGGGACTGTGCAGCTCCTAATCACAAGGGCTGTTTCAACATCAAGAGGCCGGCAGGTCTTTCTGTTTTTCTTCTGTACAGGTTTTTTTACCAACATTAGAGGTCATGGCCTTGATGCCCACAGGGTGAGGCTTATAACCACTGATCATAGATGCTACATCGTGGGCAACTGGACTTGCTTGAGTTTCTTGAAGACGTTTCGCCTCTCATCCAAGAGGCTTCTTCAGTTCTATCTGATTGGTGTGGAGTTGCAGGCTTTAATAATCTCCGTGTGGGTGTGAACCCTTACAGTAAGGGTTCACACCCACACGGATATAAAGAGTGTTTAAAGAGTTAGAACTGAAGAAGCCTCTTAAGTGAGAGGCGAAAGAAGAAACTCAAGCAAGTCCAGTTGCCCACGATGTAGCACTTACGATTACCATGACTCGGATGACTGAGAATCTTCACTGACATTAAACCACTGATAATGCCCATGAGTGATAACATTTAAAATAGCTTAGAATGCTGCAGATAGCTATTTCCTCAGATGGTCTTTTTAGTCTGATATCTGCAGTATATTTGAAAGTGTCAGACCATGTAGACCTTGGGACTTGGGAAATATATAGTAGGCCCTGTGAGACTGTTACCTTGTGTTTACTGTGTGTTTACTATTGTCAGCAATAGGGACCAAAAGATGAGAGACAGAAGCTGAAGGTGCAAAGACATGTAGGGTCAGCAGAATCACAGTATCTTGGAGACTTCTTCAATGTGTTATTTAAAATGTAATGGTGTGAACTATGACAGTGCTGACCTGAATAGTAGTACTACAGTACTATTGCACCAGCTTTATGGAGCAGTTGTGGCTTTGTGCGCAGTAAATCTAATAATTCATGGTTCTTTGGTGGTTGAGCAGTGACCTTCGACCATGTTTGGGAGGGTTCACTGTCCATGATGCTGAAGTTCTTGTTTTACTGCAGGCTCCACGGTGTGTAATGGAGTGTTTTCCAACTGACTACCTTAAACTGTTTCACTCTCTTCTTTATGTAACCAGTCCAAAGACCCTGGCTCTGTTACAGTGACAGTGTAGCAGCTTGAATTCACTGCAGTGTGTTGATGAAACTAATTCCAGTAAGGACAGATGGACAGAGCTTATTTGATGTATTGCTTTAATTAGAACAAAGCTACACTAGCAATGAAATGAATGAAAACACATCATATAGAAATGTAAATGTACAAAAATGGTTACAAATATTGAAAGTGCTCTTTGAAGGACACCCACAAGACATGATCTCAAGTATATTAAATGCCAAAGCTAAAAGCTAACATCTGCCGGCCAAGTAGCTAACTTCCCATTTAGCATTCAGCTAACTTAAATGGTGATTAAAATGTGCGGCTCTTCTAGACTTGTGAAATGATTTGGGAGCAAATGGTTCACAGGTCATTTCACAGGGGTTGTGATGCTAAAAAAAATGCGTCTGCTTTATCAACGCATCTCACTTCAACCTCATCACATACTGATATTTGGTCATGGACCTTTCAAGTCGAGATATGACGTGCAAGGTACCCTAGCTGCGCTAAAAGAATTGTCTATTTACAAAATACACTTATGTTTTCACAGGAAATGTACAGTTTGCATACAGTCTCTGTCACGCCAGTGACACCTTGGATTGACCTTTGTTTCCTTCAAAAACAAATGCGTGTGGTTACCTTTTGCTAACATGCATGTGGTTGCATTAAAGGAAAAAAGAACACAGCATGGCTTTACAACCTAAAATTAACCATACCTTTGAACCCATCAACTGCCCTTCCCACCCACCGTACTTTCGCCACCTTAAAGGGAAAGTGCACCCAAAAATTAAAATGCGGCCATTATCTACTCACCCATATGCCGAGGGAGGCTCAGATGAAGTTTTAGAGTCCTCACATCCGTTGCGAAGATCCCAGGGGAGAGTGGGTAGCAGCACAACTCCACCTAATGGAGGCTGACGGTGCCCCAGATTCAAACGTCCAAAAACATATAATTGAAACCACAAAATATCTCCATACTGCTCGTCCGTAGTGATCCAAGTGTCCTGAAGCCCTGACATAAAAAGTTGTTTGGAAAAATGTCATTTGAACTCTGTTTTTAGCCTCATTTTAGCCTGTAGCTCTAACTGCCTCTCTGTGCACCATGCTCACGTGTGTGCACTTGTGCGAGACGGTGAGACATGGGCACCGCGTTCATGTGTGTTCACATGCTTTTGCTGGTCTCGCGCACAAGTGCGCACAAGTGCGCACTACGGACGAGCAGTATGGAGACATTTTGTGGTTTCAATAGTGTTGTCATGATACCAAAAAAAATCTTTGTTTCGGTACCCATACCAATATGAATTTCGATACTTTTCGGTACTTTTTCTAAGGAAAAGGCCTTTTGGCTACAAACCTTTAGAACAATAAATAGTAGGGGTGTTAAGGTACCAAAAAATCGTGGTTCGAAAGTACCTCGGTACGGACGTCATGGTTTGGTTGCTCAAATGTTTCACCAAGTTGGTGTTGTCTCATGTTGTCTCCCTTTGCGAGGCAGACTTTCTCTTGTCTTTTTTCAGCGTTTTTCAGCTGTGAATGTTGATACAGGTGTTGTCATACACACCGCTTATGCAATCTGTGCTCCAATAGGAACAAGAAAGGCGTTTGTGTGCATAAATGAGTAAAATAAGTTAACTAAATTAATTAATTGAATCAATTTCAAAGTACCGGTATTTTCCAAATGCAGTATAGTACCGTTTGGAATACTCTAGTACCGCAGTACTATTTTAGTACTGGTATACCGTGCCGTCAGCCTCCATTAGGTGGAGTTGTGTTGCTACCCCCTCTCCCCTTGGATCTCTGCAAGTGTTGTGAGGACTCTAAAACTTCACCTGGGCCTCCCTCAGCATATGGGTGAGTAGATAATGGCTATATTTTCATTTTTGGATGCACTATCCCTTTGCTGTGTGTGTATTTTATGAAATATTGCCAGGTATAGTATGTGGTAACCAATATATAAAAGCAATTTGCCACAAGAGGATGTGGTTAACAGTGACTGAGAACAGCGAAGAGGGTTTTAACTCTTTGAACTCTTCCACAGAAACCAGCCACTGTTGGTATTATTGTTTATTGTGATGTCATTTCTTGGAGTATTTAAAAATGCTATTAATCCTTCAGATCTGTTCAGCCTAAGCTTAAAGGTAATGCAGCAACAGACACCAACACAAACACTTCATGGAATCATGGTGTTCATGTGTTTCTTATAATGACAGCAGTCAATGTAACAACTGAGCAATTATTTGAACTGTACATTGAACTAAACATTTCTTCTTCACCACCCTGGTAAAGTTTAAAAAACACCAATATTTGTGTCTGCTTTGTCTGTCAGGTGGTTTGAGCGACATATTTTCCACTGTGTGTGTGTCTGTGTGCGCACGTGACTGTGTGTGTGTGCATCGGGGGCACTGCACCATGTGTGATACAGAGAGCAGAGGAGGATTGTAAACGCGCGACCATGTAGAGACAGAAATTACTTCCTCTTGTGTAAATAAGATAAATAACATAAGGCTATAAACAGATTGATTATAAACAGGATCATGACAATAACATAATAACCCAGGGTCCTTTTTCAGAGGGTTAACAATGACTTCGAGCTGTTCTTAAATCACTGTAAACCACAGCTTCTAATGGCTTATTGCTTAAATGAATGTCCCATCTGCTAATGAGGACCATGTAGTAAGATCAAAAGCTCCAGAAAAAGTGTTTAAGCACACCTTGAGTTTAGGTAGATTACTCAACTGCTGTTTTTCATCTTGAGAATGAAGCGTTGCGTAAAAGATGATACTTTGAAAAAACATTTGAAGACAGTGGTATCTTCTTGAAGAGATTAACGAAGTTAAAGAATCATTTTTCCATTTATTTTCGAGCTGCATGCCCCAGCATGTGTTGAAGTTAGTAGTAACACTGAAATCTTTTCTATTTCATTTCCACACTTTTTTTTCTAACATCCCTGTTGAAGATTAATAATCTGTGTTGGTTGGCTGATGATCAATTTTTGAGTGGAATGGCTTTCTATTAGATCAGACACCTTTGTGTGTCTGTGTGTGTGTTGTTTGGGGATCATGTAAACAGTGGCTGACAGCCCGTATGAGAATGAGCCATTTAATCTTGTGAAATGCACAAGCCTCTAATTCACACATCGGACCATGTGACCTCGTGCTGTCGGAGCTCATTCCCGTCACCGGGACGTGCACTTTTCACCAACACTCAGGGAATCTGAAAGCATCTGATGGGTGTATTCAACCATATGGCCTTTGATTCTGAAGCTCTGTGAAAAGGGTAGAAGAAGTCAACAGAGATTGGGACCTGCACTGAGCACAGAAACAAATGCAAAGCAGTATCTCTGATTCGTTCTGGTCAAGCATGCAGAGGAGCCGTAACCAGATTTAACCAACGGCTGGGAAAATGCAAATGGTCAATTTTCTACATATTGAACCCATTCTGCTATTGAAGTGAAGGAGCAGATACATTGTGAGTGTGGGCCTAATGAGATCACAAATAGGCCTTCAGGGATAGAATCAGGTTGTTTACATCCACTGTTTGGACATGCGCACACACACACCACACGCAGACGCACAAAAGAACTGAGAGGGAAGTAATGGATAAAGAAGAAAGGCAGCCTGTTAATGTTATCCTGTATCCATGTTAACTCTCCACTCAGACAATGAACATACTTATGTGTTGAGAAACTCCTACTTAAAGGTTCTGTGTTACATTCAGAGCATTAGTACAGCATCAAACAACTATTTGCGATGAAAAGATATAGCGGAGTACTGGGACCCTGAGGAAAGACTTAAGTCACAGTGTGCGTGTGTGTGTGTGTGTGGGTGTGTTTGTGTGTGTGTGTGTGTGTGTGTGTGTGTGTGTTGTAATCTGAGCTACTCTGTGGTTTGATGTGATCCAGCCGCATGTGCATGTAAATGCATATGTGTATCACACTGGCTAGCTCATCATCACTGCTTTGCACTGTACTCATACGTTGGTTACTGTTGATATCATTGTGGAAGCATAGTGCCCACCCTCTGGTTCCCCCAGGTTAACACTATTAGTTCTGTCAGCACTGTTGTTGTTGTTGTGTTGTGTATGGAATCAGCACTGTTAGCAGGTAACTGCCAGCTCCTTCACATTTATGGTGAGAACCGTGCACAGACACCTCATATGCTCTGAATTTAGCATACAGCCCCTTTAACCCTCCTGTTTGAGCCTGTATTTAACCAGTGTTAAATTACAATATGCATTCATTCATTTCATTTTCGCTTAGGCAGAATTTACACTTCTGCATTGAATTGATGCCGTACCTACGGCATAGGCTGTACGTCAACGCAGAGCCTACGCCATACCCTACGCCATACCCTATGTCGTAGCCTGACTTGCACCTCCCCAGCAATGTAACTACGAGTCGCAGTTAACGCATACCTCCTGTATATTTTCGTAAGCTGAAAACATTTCCCTCAGTGGATACAAAGTTGTTGTTTTTTTAACTTTAATTTCACAGATAAGATATAATAAATTATGTGAACAGTAAAGCCCCCACAAAATAGCATTTTAAGTTTATCCTGGCTTCATATGAGCGGAGAAAATCTCCGTTCATCGCTAGGCTAATTTATACAATATAAAATGCCATAGGCTTGTGCTAATAATGTTAGCATCTTATATTTTTTTGAAAAATGTGTTTAGTACTAGACAGTTGTTTTTTTCTGGTGAACCCTGTGAGTTGTAATAGAGCCGAATTTTGTAACGTTAGCTTTGTTAAATGTTGCTGTTGATTGGCTTCATATTAGTAGAGAGAAGTCTGCTAGAGGCTAGGCTTATGTATATATTGTAAAATGCCATAGGCTTGTGCTAAAATGTTAGCATGTTGTATTTGAGAGGGAAATGTGCTCAGATAAAGACACGTGTTTGTCTGTGAATGCTGCGAATTATAGTGAAGCTGATTTGTGTGCTTGTGTTTGAAAGCCATGTTTAATGTGTGTTTTGTGTGTGTTTTGACTCAACTGAACTTTACAGCACTTCACAGAAACCTCCACCGCGTACTCGTGTTTTTGAGGTGTAACTGCAGAGTGACACAGACAGCACCGCACAAGTAAAAATGCACACAACAGCGTATGCTACATGCATAGGCTATTGTGCAGGATGTGCCACAGAAGTGTAACCCCCCCCCCCCCTTTATCCCGTCAGGGGTCATGGGGGGCTAGAGCCCTCTGACACATAGAGACAGACAACCATTCACTCTCACATTCACACCTATGGCAAATTTAGAGTCACCAATTAACCTGCATGTCTTTGGACTGTGGGAAGAAGCCGTAGTACTTGGAGAAAACCCACACTGATATGGGGAGAACAAACCAACTCCACGCAGAAGAGCCCCCTCACCCAGGGTTTGAACCAGGAAACCTCAAATCACAATGTTTCATTCATTTTACTCTAAAAATGTACTGCAGCTTAGGTTTTTATGTAAATTTTAACACAGGTTTTAGATACAGCAATGATCACAGGACAATCAAGCGTAAGATGAGATGAGCCCCTATTGATCGCTAGAGGAGGAACTGGGTAATTGCAGCAGCATAATGACAGAAATACACATAAATAGAGAAACCAACAAACCAATAAATAAATAAATCAATAAATTGCAACAAAAAGAACTATACAAGAGCATCTGAAGACAAAAAAAATACAAGGTAAAACGGCAGTAGTCTGCTCCGTGCCTTCCTGAGCAGTGTGTCAGAGTTTTTGTTGTTAAGTTGGACTCCAATGTACCTATATGAGCCAGTCATTAAAGGACTAACTTTGACATCAGTGAGAAAATCCTCCTTATATCTGGACAATCATCAATAAAATGTTTACCCCCTTCTTTTTAGAGTTAAGTATTTAAAACTGGCTTATATAATTTTGAGACACTTAAGGCAAGAGGAACTCTAAAACGAGCCGATAGTCGCACAGCCCTGATGTATTAGCAGCTGATATGGTGAACACATTAGCTGACAGTTGCCTAAAGTGGTAGCTCTTAAACCTTTCTGTTGCTGCTTGGTTGCAGCTCCCCAGCAGCTCCTCAAAAGCTCTGTATAAAATAAAATAACAGTGGGAATATGTTCTGTGGCAGAAAACATCTGGCTGAAAATGGTTTTCATGCATTACTTATGTATATGTTTTCAGGAGCAATCTCACCTCCTAAATAATGTAGGGAGCTACGTGGAGCTATGTAGAGCTCGGGCCTGTGGAAGTGGAAGTAAGGACAAATGTTGGCGATGCTGCTCCTTTAAAGGTGAAAGTACCTTATTACTGATTTACAAATATGCTGTCACATCATGTTATGTAGCATGAGCAGGTTCCTTTTTGCATTGATTTAAGTTGTAACTATTCCTCTACACTTTTTTCAGCCAGCAGAGAACATAAAAGGGTGATAACTTCTGCGTAATGTGGTCCCAACCCCAAAGAGAAAGATCTTTGTCTTCTACAAGTTTTACTAAATTGATGGTCCATGTAAGGCTTATCAGTCCAGCTTCCACATAAAAAAAAATTAAATTACAAAACTGGAAAATTTAATATATTTTTCTGAAACTGTATTTTTGGTTTGTCGCAGATTTTTATTTTTTAACAAGCAGAAGCCCATAAGCTGTGATCATACTACTCTGCATGTGGTTTGTTTGTCAAAGTGGTGTTCCTGTACCTCTACCTTAGCCTGAGTGTCAGACTGAAGCTTGCAGAACCTTCAGTCTGACATCGCCTCCACTGAAGGCAATTTACAAGGGGGAGGGAATTTGATTTTTTCCCTAACCAATCAGTAGAGATTAATGACTCACCCAGAATCTGACGTCATTAGTATCCATGCCTCGGGGGGGCCGAAAACAAGCGAGCATTGCCCGTTTAAAATGTCTCTGTTGTCGTGCACGCCCAGCTGCACCGCCGTTAAATCCAGTTTAGCAGCTTCCTTAATTTGGTCCTCCATTAACGCGAGTAGTGGCGAAATACCTCGATAGCATCGTTAATGTGGTCTGTAGGATCTGCAGCGGTCGCCATTGTTGCTATCCTCACCAGTTACACCATTTACAGCTTGAAATCAGCGTGGCGCTCATTGGCTAATCGCTAGACCCCCGGTGTTCATTGGTCCGTCCATCGTTTGGAAGAGATAAATTGCAAATTCAATAAGGTATACCAGACCAGTGAGACAAGCCTACTCAGTTGAGTGGGCGGGGTCTATGGTCTGGAACCAGGCTACCTCTACCTCGCACTACTACTCAGATTAGGCAGCTCGTCAGCAGAGACAGGTACAGAGGAGAGGTCATCGGCAGGCGGTTGTCTTTGATTATGTGGTGTTACTATGGCTACAGCAGCAGATGGAGATGAAGATTCCCCACCACATCACTCATGGCCATACCTCAAATCCATGTTTAAAGTTTTTGACTTCTTTCCCGGTCTGAACTGGGAAAGCAAATACTCCAGTACTTTAACTCAGGTAATAAATTACTCAGCACTTTAACTTGTATTGAAGTAATATTTGACCAGGAGAATCTATACTTAGACTCAAGTTGTAGAGTTGTCTACTTTGTGCACCACTGTCAGTGTGTAAGCAGCACGTTACTGGTGTAGCTGCTCGAGGTGGAGCTAGTTTTAACTGACTACTACACACTGCTTTTTGTAAGACGTCAAGAGCCAAAAAGGTTGGAAACCAGTTGTTTCATCTGTAACAATGTGTTGTATTTTAAAAGCTTGTTTACCATCAGTTGTGTCAAATTTCCATCTGGTAGTCATCTAAAGCTGTCAAATAAATGTAGTGAAAGTACATTATTTCCCTCTGTAATGTAGCAGAGAAGTCTAAAGTAGCATTAAATGAAAATACTCAAGTCATGCACAAGTATTTCAAAATTGGGATAAAATACAGTACCTGGGTGTAGGATGTAGTTACGTTCCAGCACTGTGTATATCATATCTTTTATAATGCTGTAATTAACTTTAATAAGTTTTTGGTTTTGGACTGCAGTTACCAAGCACTCATTCATTCACCTATGCATTAACTCACCTTCCAGCTGTGGGGCACAAAACAGATTTTGCGATTGAGTTTGTGTGAATTTTCCAGTTTTGTAATTTTCATTGTTTATACAGAAAATTGAACCTTTTTGTGCCACAGGAATTAAACATTTTTGCATCAGTAACATAAATAAAACAAACAAAAAAAAAACAATAAAACCTTAAACTGACAAAGTAAACATTGATATTGGAACACTTGCATTGGAAACAAGTGTATTGTATTGAAAAATATTTTATAGTATTTCTTTCTTTGCAATATGTTTGACGTCTGACGTCTCGTTACTGCATCGCTTGCACCCAGAGTCCCAACCTTTTTGCCTCAGCCAGACATTGAACTTTTTTCGTTTTTATTTGCATGCTATTATGGTACTTGGCTACAATCGCCTATTAAGAATAATTAAATATGATGTGAAATATGATACACTGATATATTTACACTGATAAATTGTCCAACATTGTTTTTGTCGAGGAAAGTAACACTACTCATAGCAGTCTTTTTCAGTTCAGTTTTTTTCTGATTTGTTTTTTAGTTTTAACTTTCTGCCACAGTTTTGCATTTTACATATAATCTGGGTTCTGTTCCACTTTTGTCACCTCTCTCATTGTTTTGAAGTTACTGTAAATTAAAATGTTGCCAATGCAGAGATAATACCTGCAAGTATCAACTACTTTTTTATCTAGTAATCTGAGTCCGATGGATCTCCCAAAACCCTCAAGAAATACAAAAATATCTGACAGTTAGCTAACTGAGAAACAGTATGCTCATATCACAAAGGAAATCAATCCACACAGTTCTGACAAAACAGCAATGAAGAGGAACTTCAAACACTGATGAAACCTTTAACATATGTGGAGATAAATACTAAAAAATAAAAACTGGTCAATGCAATACATCCATATGAGAATATGTCCAATAACTCTCCCAAATTACATGTAGATATAAAAATATCTACCAGTATGAAATTAAAAAACAGGTTTAAACTAAACTTCAAACAATATACTGTACATCTGTTACTGTAATTACTTACATAATGAAAATGTTCAATTAAGTGGAATCAAGTAGACTGAGAAGCAGAGCAATATCCAGCTGGGAAAGCAATCAAATTACTATGTTGCATAGAAGATAGGACATATGCTGCAGCATATGGAAAACGATCAGCTTCTACTTTGTAGACACTGCTTTGGAAAATAGAATTTAAACTGAATTGTACATCCCAAAGATTAAATTAGTTAAATGAGCAGACAAGAAAACTTTATGCTGCTGCATTGGTGTGTGTCTAATGGCTCAGGAGCCAGGTCATGGCAAATTGGGTGCTCGTCCACTCGGGATTGCTTTCTAGAATTTAGCAACCCATTCTCATCCCTAGGTTGCCAAATATGGG
Organism: Epinephelus awoara; assembly: GCA_035609425.1. Lineage (NCBI taxonomy): Eukaryota > Metazoa > Chordata > Actinopteri > Perciformes > Serranidae > Epinephelus > Epinephelus awoara. Next base: position 7,899,678 of record CM069299.1, on the reverse strand, counting down.
TTGAATAGTGTCAGCAGCATGATCATGTAATCTACCTGCTGATACTGTTAAAGGGGACCTAATGTTTTTTTTCAACCTGGGCCCTATTTTCCGATCTACTTTTGTCTAAATGAGTGACAGGATGTTCAGTATTTGACATTTCTCCAGTATGAAGCTAGGGCTGACCTGCCTGCAGCCTGTGAGCGTGTGCTATATTAAATAATAGGGCACTCAGACAGCGTCAAACAACTTCAAAATACATCCACTAAAAGTGCATTTCTTTCACACAGATAGGCTCGGATTGTTAGTATAATTATCCGACAACATAACGGAAAGGAGAAATGAACGTTTGTGTTTACCTTTAGCTGGATTCGGACATGTTCCTCTGCCTGTTGCTGCTCCCTCTCTCTCCTCGTCCGCTCTTCAGTTTCAATGAGCTCCGCATGTGTGTACGTCTGTGTACTCAAATGAATACGGTCCATCCAGATCCAGTTAGTCCATTATGTTGTTGGATAATTATACTAACAATCTGAGCCTATCTGTGTAAAATGCACTTTTTTTAGTGGACGTATTTTGACGTTGTTTGACGCTGTCTGAGTGCCCTCGCGCGCTCACGGGCTGCAGGCAGGTCAGCCCGAGCTTCATACTGGAGAAATGTCAGATACTGAACATCCTGTCACTCATTTAGACAAAAGCAGATCGGAAAATAGGGCCCAGGTTGAAAAAAACATTAGTTCCCCTTTAACACCTGTAACAGGAAGTACTGGTCAGCATGCTGTGTCGGCCATCTTGTTGAGATGTCGAGTGACCTACAAAGTGGGGAAACACAACTGAACACAACTGCTTGAAATTTAAATTGTGCAATATTCCCTTCCAACATGATAGGCTTTGGAATGGAGGCTGTCCAGTTTATTGTCCAGCGCCTGTACAATGGCATGCAGGATGTTAGTTCAGCTGGTGCTTGATTTCTTCTCCATCTTTTCCTTGATGTTTATTGATGTTTACATTTGAGAACCTTGGCCTGGCTAGCTAGCAAGAGCAGCAGGAAGAGAATTTACAGACTGTTAAGTTGATTTCCTCATCCAGATGAGTGACCTGCAGCCACACGCCACCAGCGTTCAAAGCCAACCACAAAAAGCACCACCAAGACTTGGGAAATAGACATGGAATAGACTGGAAGAGTCTGCAAGGGAAACCAAAAGTTAATGTAGTTACGCAGCTGAAGGAACTTTGAGTCCCATACCTAGTATCTTCTTCACAGGAGATTCTCTTCCAAATTAAACTCACTACGTTAACTCAACAACAAACACACATGGTTGGTTTTAGGCAACAAAAGGAAGTGCTTAGGTTTAGGAAAAAAAAACAGGGTTTGGTTTTAGAATCCTACGGGATGCGAACACTGCTCTCTTAGGTGAAAGTCGATGTTTGTTGGACCCATCCATCACCCCTCTCGCCCACACCTTAACTTTCGTCCTTGTCCCACCGCGTTTCCCCCCGGAAACTATAACGGCAACTGACTGTGTATCATGCTGACGTTAGAGGACGCCTTTTTTCATTGGTTTCTGACACCACAAGTCACTCCCCAAGTGCCGGATTTCGACAGCTTTGGAGTGAGGCCGGGCTCTTGGATTACTGCCAGTTCATTGCTCTTGTATTGTACTTCTACTTATGTGGTGTAAGAAAAATGATTGAGTGGCAAGATGATAAAATATTAGATCTGGAAGATTAAACACTCCCCTCCTTCAAACCATCTTAATTCTATGGATGCCATGTGTCATAACAGAATGGTGGAGGAAAGCATTGTAAAGGGAGTATGTGTCATGGGGAAGAGCAGCCACTTGAGGATGAAGGGAGAGATGAAGGGAGAGATACATGAGGAAACAAGGTCTGGAAGAAAAAATTACGAAAATAAAGTGACATAGAAAGGAAGAAGGGACAGACTTCATGGGTGCAAACATGGAGTTGGGTTCAGTTGGACATTTATACCATATGAAATCGAAATCATTTCAGAGGATGGGTGTGTGTGGAGCTTATATATGCTTGTGTGTGTGTGAAAAGAGGGATGGTGGTAACTAATCAGCCCTGTTGGTAAACACTTGGAGATTGACAGCCAAATCTGGGAGAATATAATCGACTGGGCTTAAAGGCTCAGGCTTTTCTTAGCATACAATTTGCAGAGTGCAGTGGTGTAAATCAAAGTTAAACCTCTCTGCAGTGCGTGTGTCAGAAAAAGTGTGTGTGACTCTGTGTGTGTATTCAAATATAAATGAGAAGGTGGCAGCCCTCTTTAAGAGTAGAGAGACATAGAGGCATGTATATACATCATCAACGTGCCAGTTGTGATGGAAAATGCACCTGAAATTGAGTGTTTACAGACTTGTTATTGTTGGGTCTAAAAAAAGAAGCCAAAAACAAAACAAAAAACTGAACAAAATGGAGATTAGAAAAAAAAATTCTGTATATGCATTGAGAGCTACCAGAGGTTTCTAAACAGACAGAGCTGCATACACACCTACACATGGTTTCACAGAGGGACACACACAAACACACCAGTATACATAAAGAATGCAGCCAGTGGTGCATTATTTCTATTCATTTCTTCTTTTCCCTGTTTGTTTTCTGCTGATATAAAATTCCATTAGCAGCAGAGGTGTCTCTACTCCCCCGCCCTGTTTTGTCTTCTGTCTATTCTTTCCTCTCTCTCTCTCTCTCCCTGTCTTTCTCCTTCCTCTGATGTGTCTGGCGCAGAATTAGAACTGGAGACCTTCATGGTTTGAAAAGAACTTTTTCCTCACTAGCCGAGCCTCAGCAGCTGAAATCAGGTTTTTATTTTGAAGACTTCATAATGTGTGTGTGAATTCTACTGCTTTAAGCAAAGTCCTTGGCACTTCACTGTCCCAAAATGTGTCAAATTGTGAAATTCCTAAAGGATAATAAATCCCTAGCTGTATTGGCGATTTCAGGCAGTTACTTTGTGTGTTTATTTTTGGTCAGACTCAGAGACAAGTGTTTGAAAAGATTGACGTGAAAGTCATATTTATTTGGAAAGCTGTAGGCGGCTCCTGCAGTATACCCAGATACATATACATTGTTTTTTGCAAGATGTTTCCTCAAAACTCACGATGGTAGTGGCCAACCAGCTCTCAGTCTGAAGCTGTCAAACGCCGCCACTTAGTCACTAGGTTCAGCATTGGTGGTGGCCCGAGCGCAGCACCTCTTGCCTCCAGCGTTTGACATACCTCAGGAACAGCAGTAACCGGACATTCTTGACCATAAACACCAGGGGGACCAAAGATCTGGACCCAGATTATTAAATTATCGATACCTTTGCCAGCAATCACAATAACAGACGCATTAAGACGTCTAGTGGTGAGTAACAATATATTAGCCTGCCATACAGGGATGATTTTTTATTATACTCTGGCATAGTCGATAGTGTTGTTGTGTTGCGTTAGTGTGGGCCATTCACAGTGTCTGTGATCAGCCACTTACGGCTGTCTGTTACGGACTTGGAGTTGTTAGTTACAATGTGATTTTGAATCATCATGACAAAATTAAATATTTTAAAAAGTTTTTATTTTTTTGAAGAGAAGTTTAGGGTGGGCCTGTCGAAAAGTGGGTGGGCCCAGGAGCGTCCCATAACGCTGTGCCTGGTGGTGCCCCTTAGAACATTTCAACCAAGCAGCTCATGCCTTATGTTTTACCGAGATGTATGAAAATCTGGTATATGCAACACCCCACATCATGAAAAACAAGCCTCTTGGAGCCATGCTTTGAACTCAGGGTGGCTGTGACTCAGAGGTAGAGCGGGTCGTCCACCAATCAAAAATATCAGCAGTTCGATCCTCGTTTCCTCCAGTCTACATGTCAAAGTGTGCTTGAGCAAGATACTGAACCCTAATGAACCCCCAACTCACAGCTGGCACCCTGTATGGCAGCCTCGGCCATCAGTGTATAAATGTGTTGGTGAATGGGTGAATGTGACTCATAGTTTCACCTGCTATACACATGCAGGTCCATTTACCAACAGGAAGTCCTCCGACAGATTTAAAGTTTTATCCGTACCATCTCAAGACGTTAAGTTGTTAAAAGCTTTTGATTTTGTTGAACTTGGCTTTGGTGGCTTAGAAAGACAACGGTCTGCTGAACAAACACAACTAATGTCTCCTGTCTCTGCTTTTCCTCTGTAAAACAGGACACCACACCTGTTCTGGGCAACACAAGGCGTGAGGGCCTGTAACAGTAACGTGGCCTTAATATTCTTATGAATGGCTTTGTAATCACTATGTGCTGTGCTTATTAAGAGGGCTTCAAGGTTGGAATGACTGACACCTTCTTCCTAATGAATCACACATCATTAATCTGAGACCCCCAGACTCCAGAGGCTCTGACAGCAGAGGGGGCTCTCTGTGGTTGCTCCTCAGTCATTGTTGTCAGTTATGGAGTTTACAGTTTATTAAGGTCAAGATATGACTTTATTCAAGATGACATGCACTGAATTAGCGTTCAGCGGTAAAACATTTCACTAAGCAAACATGAGGAGGACTTCCTGTTGTTCACGAGAGTATTGCGGGGAATGAAACAATGTAATGTTGTTGTGGAAGGTGGAATTATGAATGTTCGCCATGACATCTGCTGAACTCTGCACATTGTGAATTGCAAAGAAGTTTGCTGAGTGTGTTTACTGCCTGTGATTACTCTGACACTTCCACGGAGAGCTGTAGAGTTGACATGTGGTTCTGTTCATCTGCTGGCCGCTCATGCTGCTGTGTGGCTCTGCTGCTCTCAGCTGTGGTGCAGTGTTTTAGAGGTCGGTGCTCCCTCTTCTGAACCACAGCAGGTAGTGAGTGAAATGACTGTAGCCCTGCACTGATGGCTCCTAACAGTACAGCAAATGAAGGCAAGAAGGGTATTTTGTCACTGGATGAGGACTACAATCCCAACTGAAGGTGAACAAGTTCAAACTCTTTTCAAGTTCACAGTTGCTCTAACTATACTCTTTATGATATGGAAGAAAAACAAGCACAAAGTGTGCAGCAGATGCCCCCCACTGTGATGTCACCGTCCAAGTGCCAAGTGCACTTAATTAGGACAAATAAAACACTGTCATTAAAATGGAGCACAGATTTATAAGGACAAAGATGTGACAATGGCTTAAAAAGAATTGTATTAAGATTAATAAGTATGACACTAAACATAAATGAGATAAAATTGAGATATTCAAATAGCCACCATTAAATACTGAACCTCTATAAAAAAAAAAGAAAGTGAAATCCCCCCCAGTCTTCAGCCTGTGTATCCCCAAATCCCCTGTTTGCAGAAGCTGTCAGTTTCTTCCCTTGTGGGCTGCAGGGATTTCTTTTATGCTAATGATTATTTGGTTTTGCCCACTGTTAATGAATACATCAGCACCTCAACATATAAATTACAAACAAAAAATGACAACAAAATACTGATGTAAACAAATCTTTGATCTGTTTTAACATGAATGCTCCCTCTTTATCTTGTAAGTAGTTGTGTGACAAAATGCTCTTCAAGTCAGCCTAATAGCTGCGGTGGAGCCCTGTACTTTGTTATTTTGACATATACCATCTGAAAGTATCATCTGAAAATAGCCAGACTCATGATGAAGGAAAATCCTCATTTGGGTATTTGATAGTGAGGATTCTCAGTCATCAAGTTCATGGTAATTATAAGAGCTATTTCGAAGGCAATTGGACTTGCTTAAGTTTCCTGAAGATGTTTCGCCTCTCATCCAAGAGGCTTCTTCAGTTCTAACTGGTGGGGAGTTACAAGATTCCTGCACCAGTCAAAGGGCATTCCTCCCAATTTTGTTTTGCTAAACAATTGCCTACGATACAGCACTTAGACCTGGATGGCTGAGAATCTTCACCAACATGCCACTTAACAATTTGGGAGGAATGCCCATCGACTGGTACAGGAATCCTGCAACCCCCCCAGCAGTCAGTTAGAGCTGAAGAATCATTTTGGATAAGGGGTGAAACGTCTTCAAGAGCTTCAATGACTGACCACTGTGTGAGCCAGTTGGTGGGCTTGCATTTGGTCAGACGGGTGTATGGATGGGGACCTTGGTACCGCAGGGATCGCTACTGCTCAGACTCAGCAAGATGGCAGCGGTTGTATTTAAGCTTCACTTCTGTGCAGTTGGGGTAAGTAGAGTCGTCCATGTTTATATACATTCTATGGTTTGTTATTGTGTGACTTTGGTGTTTTACAGGGTTAGTGCAGATTCAGCAAAGTCACACAATAAAACAAACAGACCAGCAGCTCCTGTATTTAGCAAAGTTAAATTACTGTTTTTGTCAAAGGAGTCTGGTGGCTTTGAAGAGAGCATAGATAAGTTTAACTTCCTGTTCAGCTGACTGAAGAAATTACTGCAAGGTATTATTACATCATAAGATCAAATCATGACTGAAAAAGCACTACGTTAATCAAATATTGGTCAAATTGTGTGCAGAACTGAAATAGTGTAAAGACTATATGGCTGTCAACTGTCGTTTTTCCAGTCATACCCAATATATGTAATTGCAAGATTGTTAGGGAACCCTAGTACGCAGAAATCATTTTGAAAAAATGGCAGTTACTTTTTCCCTTGCCAAAATTTAGCGCAAGTTTGGAGCATTATTTGGCCCACTTTCCGACAAGATAGCATAACATGGTTGGCACCAATGGATGGGAGTTTAATTTAAGAATTAGTCGTCCAAACTTCTCACCCTCAGCCCTGCCCATCATACCTGCTGCTTCTTCACCTTTTTGCCAGACATTTGGCCATTGCCTCTCTGCTCCTCTCATTTTCTTGATTTCTCTGTATCTGGGATTTTCTTTTAGGAGCAGGCTACAATAAACATCCATCGCCACTGCAGTGGTAAGAGAAAAATGAAAACAAGCATGAATTGAGCCCTTGCTATGGGGGCCTTGATGTTTTTTGAAAAAGTATGAAGAAGAGGAGGAGGAGGAGGAGAATGTAGACGCAGTCTTGGCTGGGAAAAAGTGGCCAACTTGGCATGACAATTTTGCAACGAGAGCTCAAAGTGTTTTCATTAGTACCTACTAGCATGTAGCGTTGTCGTGCTGATCAGTGCATCATTTCATGCTCCATTTCTGTTGGTTGGTTAGTAGACATAGGTCGTAACAGCAGTCACACAGTGACTGTCAGAATTCTATCCATGGCTGTCGCAAGACCATGACCATGGCCATCCTTGCACGTCTCTCACTGTGCGACATAGGACCACTGTTTTAGAGCCACGACCAAAGATATTGCCACATTTCTTTCACGTCATCTTTCATCTGGGACAGCCCAAAATTAGACAGTGTATACCAGGCCTCAAAAGTATCATCTCACTGACTGAACTTTCACAAGAGCTTAATTTGTTGGAGAATGTGAAAGTCAACAGGCACACCAATACAAAGATCAATCAAAGATCAAAGATGAATCAAAAAACAGAGAGAGTATGAGGAAGCACTACTGTCTCCGCTGGCACTTCACATTGTGGAGGCCATAGTGAGGGGTAAGAGGAAGCAATTTAGACTAAGTTGGCAGCCGTAGACACAAAAGTAGATGCCACTGGTAACATCCTGGAGAGTGTACCAGGAAGTCTTCAGGCAGCTGGTTCCACTCCCCCGCTGAGATCTTCTTTACCTACTCCCTGCACTGACTGGTTGTCCTTGATGACCCCTCCCCATCATGTCTCAGTTCATCCAGCAGTACTTTAACATCCTCCCCTGAACTCTTGGAAAACTGTACGGCCCCATTTTCATGGTGGTGCAACAACCAGTGCAAGCAGTCCGCTGGCCATTTGGTATTTTCCTGACCTTAAAATTGGCTTTGCTCGTCTTTGTGATATTTCGGTTCCCACAGGTGGGAGGAGAGGAACTAACAGGTGGAGGGTCTTTTCAAACGAGGAAGCAGAATTTGTTTTGGTGGAAATTGGATCTTACACTTTGTGCTAAAAAAAGACATCTCAGGACTCCATCTGTTTCAGAATGGAAATAGAGTGCTGCTGACTGTAGTTTTAGTTCAGCAACAAAATTATGAATGAATGAATGAATACATGATGGATGCCTGGTGTGTCAGTTGTGTGCATGTAATCCTGTCTCCGTGTTCATGACTGATTTACCACTTCACCAGAAAATGAACTGGAGGTGTACAGGGTAGTAGCAGGTGTATCTATCCAGCACTCGAAGAGGTACTAATGCTTTTGTGACTGTGCACGCTGTCCAACACAGTCTCACACAGATACTTAAAATGGACACAACCTCTTACCAATGCATAACGAGGTGGTGGAAACGAAATGTGTTAAAATTATGAAAACGATGCCAATGCAAAATCAATGATGAACAGTTGCAGGTTTGTTGCAAAACACTCACAGTTTGGTTGGGTTCAGGAAAGAAAAACATTTGTTCAGAAAAAGATCATGGTTTTGGTTAAAATAACTACGTACAGGATGTTATGTAAAGTCTGTACAGTTATGTAACTTCATTAATTTCATATTTTGTGCCACCACTATGTGAGGCATCATTAAGATATGACAATTCCATGACAGCACTGTACAGATGGGCATAATTTTAGGTGGGAAGAGGCTATATAGGAACTTCATCAAATCTATATGCTCAAATCTTAGCTTTTCTGTTCACTAATTTACAGCTCATTGTTTTGTTTTCCCTTGTAAAAGAGTGATTTTTTTTTAGGTTGGCAGATATTCTTGGAAAAAGGTGATACAGTGTTTACATTAAAAATACAGAAAAGTGGTTGTATGCCTCCGTGAATCAGTCCAGTTGCACTAAAAGTTCACATCCATGACACATGGATGCCTCACACACTTTCTTTTCCTGGCAGCACAGAAGATCTATACAATCAGCAGTTTCAAGGTGGACACCCAAGATTAGTGTCACCAATTCAGTATCTGACATAAAATATCTTCCCATCTTTTCCTGAGATATGAGGTTGAGTAAAGGCCAGAAAAGTGTTTTTGCAGAACATTTTGATGTCACAGTTATGTTGACCTTTGATCTTTTGGATATAAAATGTCATCACTTCATCATTTTATTCAATTATGCATTTGTGTGAAATTCTATCCTAATTAGCGCTTGAATTCTTGTGTAAAAAACATGTTTCGTGAGGTCACTGTTACCTTGACCGTTGAACTATGACCACCAAATTCTAATTAGTTTGTTTTATGAGTCCAAATGTCCAAAGTGTTTTTAGAGATATTGCTTTCTCAAGAATGAGATCCATGTAAGATCACAGGGACCTTGACCTTTGGCCACCAAAACTTGATCAGCATTAAGTCAAAGTGAACATTTGTGCCAAACCTAAGAAAATTCCCCCCAGGTGTTGTTGAGATATTGCATTCATTAGAATAAGAAAGATGCAAATTCACAGTGACTTTGACCTTTTACCACCGAATTCTAATCAGCTCATTGTTAAAGGGCCAGTGTGTAATATTTGGCATGGTTTATTGTCAATCTGAATCTGAATCTGAATCTTCTACCCATTAATATGTTTATATAAGTGTATAATCGCTATAAAATAAAATTTGTTTGGTTTTCGTAGCCTTATAATTATACTTTTATATATATATATATATATATATATATATATATATATATATATATAGCAAGGGCTTTGCTTTAGAGAGGTCGCCATCTTGCGCCGCCATGTATGTACGGCAGACTGAGCGGACAATCCAGCCAGCCAGAGAACGCGTTTCATGTGTATAAATGAACCAACGAAGACAGCGGGAGGAAGGAAGAAGGAAGAGGGAAACAGCAGAGAGTGTTAGTAGTTCGTCGATAGAGAGTAGTGAAAAGTTGTTTTAGTTATAAAGTTTGCGAATAGACCACTCTTACCACACAACAGGAGAGAATGAATCGAACCGTCATCTGCGAGGAAAAGAAGACGCAACTTCACTCCTTGTGATGCACTCTCTGCGGCACTTTTCCTCCTGATGATATATCTCCCCAACGATGGCAGCACCGAATCCCATTCTGTGCCTTCAGCCTCTCTTCTCGCCCGCTCACCATCCAACACATGGAGTTCCTCATCTGTATGCTCCGGCTCAAAGAGGTATGGCTCTGGATCTGTGTCCGCTACAAGAAACTCTTCAAAATCGCGTTCAAAGTCGTCCATTGCAGCTGCTACAGTCCGGAGATATTGCTAGGCTAAATAAACAGCTGACCTCTGTTTACAGGCTAAGCTGTCAGTCAGTGTGCAGGCTGGAGATTGGTGGAGCAGAGAGGGAGGGGGGTCCCCACTCAGTATGGTAAACGAGTCTGTGTGTAAAGTTATGAAGTGTGTCTGTTACTCTAGAAGAGTCAGAGTTTGGGACGGAGTCTTTTACCCCCTGGAGTGTTACCGGAGTTTCTGGAGTGCTCAAATAAACAGGCCTTTTTCCCGAACGCTACTCTGGTCTCCTGCTCGTGAGGGATTCATTACAATATCGTAACATGGTTTAGATTCCTAAATAAACATTCACCTCATCGCTAGATAGACCTACTCCTGAAAAAGTCGTGCGCAAGGCTTTTTGTCCCTACGAGGCCACCGTCATTTACCCGATGGGAGGGGTGAGCGAGGGAGCCCTGCAATGTAGAATTTGACCACTGATGTCACTGTTTTCAACCCATTTTACACACTGGCCCTTTAAAGGAGCTATAAGAAATCTAAAGCAAACAGTGTCCCGGTACATAGCATTAGCAGCCGGCTCCTCCTCAGCTGTATCCCGGCAGCAGCATAGCAGCAGAGAGGCCAGACTTGCTCGAACGGTCCGCTGGAAAATCGTCGACAAATCAGTCTCCAGCACGACACGACTTGCGGCAATATTTTGATTTTGAGTGCAGTAACCGTTTCGACCACATTCTTACATACAGCACCTTTAAATCCAAGGGGATATTGGTGCCATATTTGAAGAAATTCTTTTTAGGTGTTCTTTAGGTATAACAATGAGAGGAATGTAAGGTCACAGTGACCTTGACCTTTGGCCACCAAAATGCAATCATCATTGAGTCCAAGTGGACATTTGTGATGGATGTTATAGCATCCCTCAAGGTGTGCTTGAGATATCACACCCAGGAAAATGAGATGGATGGGATCACAGTAACCTTTACCTTTGACCTATGTCTAACAAAAAATTAGTTCATCATTGAATCCAAGTGGACATTTGTGCCAAATGAAGAAAGTCTCTCAAGGCGGTTCTTGAGCTATTGCATTTACAAGAATGGGACAGACTGACAACCTGAAACATAACGAAAAATACATAATTAAGAAAATCGGATCCGGCAATCCTGATTCATGAATGTTGATTATATTTCAAATAAACGTGGGAAGGAGAGTCTCCTGTGAGGAACAAGAAAATGAGAGCTCACCAGCAGACAGCTTTAAATCATGGTGGAAATCCCCAAAAGATCAGAGAGTGTGCAGACACACTGTAAAATGCAGGTTTAGTATGGTGTGAAGGGCCTGGAATCACTTTCCAACAAGCCTGGGGCCCCGTCTCTGTGTGCAGTGACACTCACTGAGCTTCCAGCCAGCCATGACTGCCACACCTGCTCAGGGCGCACAGAGCAGCATCCTGCTCCACCACCCTGTAATGATTACTAATGTCTGATTATCAACACCACCAACATCATGAGCTCTCCATCAACTCTGCATCGAGCAGCCGTGTGGACAACACATCACCACGAGGGAGAAAATAAGTTTGGATGGAATCTCAAATATATCTGGGGAACATTCATCACTAATCTTTTTCTCCTTCATTGGAATAGATTTGAATATATTAAATACATTAAAAGGTATTTTATTTTATTTTCAGAGGTCAAACCCTTAAAGATAAAAGAAACAAATTTAAAGTAATTTACACTATCATTAAATTTTTTCTGTAATACTCAATAGATCTGCTGCTTAATTAAGTCTTCCATCTATAGACATCTGCAAAACAATGATTAAAGTTAGTAACCAAATTGGCTTGAGGTTTTCTGTCTCTGCCTTTTCAAAGAGCAAATCTTCTCTTTTGTTTTAGCACATTAATGCACAGAATCAGTGAGTCCCCTCGATTTCTAAACTGTTAACACACAATCACTAGATGCTGAAAAAGTGAGCAAAAAATGAGCCGTTTCTATTGCTGTTTGTAGTTTGTGTACATCTATGTTGAATTAGGTCACAGTATAAACAGTAAGCTTCGTGCTGTTAAGCACTACTCATGCTCTGAGGGAGGCCCGTGGCTGGAACACGTCAGTAATGATGTTTTAATAAAATATGAAGCTGCACAGTGATGGACTGCTTTGATGCTGTACTACCGTTATATGCTTTGATTAAAAAAATGTACATTTAAGAAGCATGAAGAGCAATCCCACTATTACTTTCACAGTTTAGCTTAAAAACAATGACTTTAAAATGTTTCCAACTTTGTAATGTGCACTTTTATTTTGTAGTTAAATGCTGCCACATTTTATATAAAGTTGATATTTATTCTCTTAAAGTTTTCTAGTGATTTTACAGAGCTCCACTTGATATCTCAAAAAGGCCTGCGGGAATTGTGTATAGCATAAATGCCTTAAAGGATACCAAAATATATAACGATAAATAATTAGCCTCAAGTGGCTCCAAATATATGCATCTTGAGCCCATGAACTGGCACAGAACATGAAGTGGAGGGATTGCACTCAACTTCAGGTATCCAAATAATCCCAGCTGGCCACCAACAACATTAGGTGTCGATACTTGGTTAGATTTAGGTTGTGACATCGAGTGACCAAAATTAAATGTCAGGACAACGTCTAATGCCAGCCTCACTTTGATGTTTGACACTGATGACAAATGATGTTGTTTTGTTGGTTTGAATTGTGTTGTTAAGTAATCCAAGGTCTTCCAAATGTCTCATTCTATCGTCATCTTGACGTAGAATAACAACAATTAGTTGTAATGTGCAGAGAACAAAAAACAACATCTGCAAAGCATCATAATGTCAGTGTCCATGTTTAAAATTCTATTCTGACATTTAAACTTTCGTCAATTTTCATTCCAACCAAAATTTGGAGTGTTTGTAGCGACTTTTACATGCATTAAAGAGCTGTAAAAAAAAAAAAAAAGTACGTTTATCGGAGTTTGAGGTGACGCCATTTTGTGTCACAAACGTGATCTGGAAGTGTTAAGTGTTTAAGGGCTCCTGCACACTGTGAATATTTAAAAAATATATTATCTTATCTTACTATATGACGAAAGCTCTGTCTGTCTGTGTGTCTGTTCCACGTTTTTCTCCTCACTGACTTGGTCAATCCATGTGGGTCATGGGAGGATGCGTATGAAGCAATATTACATCAGTTGGCCAAAGGGGGCGCTATAGCAACCAATTGAAATTGCAAACTTTGAATGGGCATATCTCATGCCCCGTAGGTCGTAGAGACATGAAACTTTGCACAGAGATGCCTCTCCTCAAGAGGAACAGATTTGCCTCAAGAATCCATAACTTCTGGTGATATGGATTTTCCGCCATTTTGAATTTTTTGAAAAACACTTAAAATCGATCTCTTCCTAGGAAGTTTGACCGATCTGCATGAAACTCAGTGAACATAATCTAGGGACCAATATCTAAAGTTCCCTCTTGGCAAAAGTTGGAAAACTTACTAAAACTGAGCTTCTATTAGGCAATGAATATTGCGGAGGACGTGGCTCATCACATAAAGGTGTATAACATCTCAAGGGTTTCACCAACCCATTGTTACTGTGGTTAACATCCCTGGACCCGTAACATTACTAAAAGTTACATGTTGCTTCCAAAGTTGCCATAACCACAAAACATTAACAAAATAAAATGTTTCAATATCAGAGAAATAAAATCAGATATCCCATAGATTAGACAGGGGGTGCTAGCAGGCAGGAGAGTGGAGGGTATGGGGGCACAAAATGTAATGCCAGATGAAGTCATGAAATGAGGAGACTGCGTGCTCTAACTGAGTTTGGGCTGTTTTTGGTAGTTATCCCTGTAATAGCTTTCAGGTGTTGCGCATCATCTTTTTTTTAAATGAGACTGGCCAAAATGTCACCTGAAAGTCCACACTTTTTAATTATAATACAGGTTAATGTGAAGCTGTGATGAGCAAAACTATGTGATAGAGATTGTCCAGATTCAAAACAAAATTTTAAAAATAATTTTCCTTTGAGGACAACTCTCTGCAGGGTTACCAAATTGTCAGTACATGATGATGGGCAGAGCTCTGTGATTAAAGGGGGTGAAAGCAGTAAATGTAATGTGCCGTGATAGCTACAGCTTTTTACACACTCACCTGAAATAATGCATTCTTTCTGATCCCACCCCACCCAAGGGGGCCTGAAATTACCAAAAGTGTGTTTGGCATGCTACCGACACAGCTGGCAGGGCACACCTGACAGTGATCTGGCCGTGCCTGCGGTTTCTTCTTTTGCACACAGAAGGTGGGGGGGATAGAAAGTCTTGTTGTCCTCCTTGCTCAGCCTGGCCTACGGAGCTTTAGTGTCCTTTATGTCTGACAGCCTTCATCATGCATAAGTGGGTGTGGTTTTATCTAAAGAGGGTTGGAAAAATGATAGACACATCCTGGCACTGTGCACTGCAGGACGTGTGTCAGCCTGGCCAAGTATACAAACAAATGCACATTAAACCAGCTATTTAAAGCCCTGTAGCATGGACCTTGGTACACCTGCCTGCAGTGTACTTATAGATTTGTTTTTGCTTTACAGAAGCTACAAAGAACCAAATTTCAGTTTGACTTCAAATCCAAACCTAAAAGAACCTAGTTCAAATGAAGGGGAACAATTTAGTAACTTATTTACACCAAGCCTGAAAGCATTAAGCTCCACAGCAGCACTAAAATGGATGACTGACTTTCTCTCTCTCTGTCTCACACAACAGTAAAAGGAAAAAAAAACAGCCTGAAACAGTCTATAAGCTGTTGTAGTTACTTTCAAATAACCTTTGCAAATATGGAAATGACATTAAAAGTGTTTCTTCTAAAAGCATATGGCCTTTTCTTTGTCCTGTGTTCTTGCGCCAACACCTTGTGCCCTGCACCCTCAAACAAACGAATAAATGACAAAGTGAGGGGAAAAAAACAAGGGAGAGAGGTAAGAAAATTCCATCTGTCTGAATCCTAATGAGGCTTCACAGGCTGCAACAGTGTCTTTCACAACTCCAGAGGTGAAACCGTGAGATCCACCCCAAATGGCTGGGGAGACGTCAAAGGGAACTGTTTTTATTTCCACCACTGCAGGGAGGGAGGGGTAGGTAGAAAAAAAAACATGCAGAATGACTCTGAATCTGAGTCCACCTGCACACCAGGCATGGGCTGGACTGTTTTTGGAATCCAACCAAGGGTAAAATATCTCAACAGATGCCTCACTCACACAGCCTGCCTGTCATATTCACAGAGGGCAAAGGTCAAGTGGACAGCAGCATTCCAGCACAGCTGCCTCCTGTCACAGGGAATTTAATTTTCATCATGTGTACTTCTGCTCAATTATAATGGGCCACGCATGCTCGCACACCCAATCCTGAAATTCTATTTTCAATACCCAGGACTCCCCACAGGCTGCAATCTGAGACCTCATTGTTTGTGTGGGCTGTGTAATTGGTTCTACCTGCACCAGCATGAAAATATCATCTTTTATCCAAAGCTTGTTATTTCTGATATAAATCATTAAGATAATCTCTGACGTGTGATGAAAAGCTGGCGTTTGACATTAATATCCAACACCTGAGATGTGATTCTGAAGATTACATTTATTTATCATGGACATGCCTGGTTTTGCTCAAGCTTAGATTGTCAACAGTTCACAAACAGCTTGTTAAAAGCATACCAGATCTGTATAATAATGGAATGCAGGATGCTGCATACGTGTGCCAGGTGTTTGACTAGATGTTTCCAGCCAGTTGCCTCTGTGTCCACAAATAAAGCACAGTGGGAGTAAACACTCCATGCATCAACCCAGCACATGAGCTTTTTTCCAGAAATCAATTAGCCAGTCATGGGGAAACAGAGTCCTTACAGATTTCTGTCCTGATCCTCACCCATGATACCTCCTCACTGGCCAAACAGAAAAGGCTCTAACCAGCAGCTGTTGGCAAGTGTTTCATTTCTGTGTTCCAAATGAGCCTGATTCCAACACGAGCCCCCAACTCACACCTGATAAATTAAACCCTTTTATGCATGAATGATTGTTCACTGAGTCATAATTTTTTTTCAATGTGTATTCACTCTTACATTTTACTCTTTGTTTTGATGTGTCCATTCTGGTGGACAGCATACATCCATACATTAAGACACAATGATCCAGTCGAGGCCACCATACGCAGCATCGTACGGTGGCACGTTTGATTTTCTTTTTGTTGTTCACGACTTCTCCCGTCATAGAAACACAGAGCGCTCTACTGTTGTGGACAACTGTATATCAACAACACCACAGCGTTTTAGATATTTAATCTAGGGATGTTACCACAACAAAGTAAAAAAGGAAAAATGATGGCCTGAAACAGCAGAGGCACTTTAGCAAGCCTGTGCCATTAGCATCAGGCTAGCAAGAAATGTCATTTCCTTATAATGGAGGATATAAAGGAACTAAATTCACAAAGAGTGGCAGTTCCTTTACTCACCACAACTGCAGCAACTGCAGAGGGAACTAGCTTCATTTAAGACTACATTAGAAACAGGCATTTATTTCCAAACACAGGCCTTTATTAAGCACTCCATCTGTGTTTTCCTATTCTTAATTCTAATTCGCCCCCGTTTAATGCATCGTGCAGTCATTTTAAACTCAACACTTCCTGTATCCATTTCAAATTAAAATCCCTTTCTAATTTCGGTTGAGAGAATCCTTTTATTTTCTAAATGGGCTTTTATTGGGAAACATTTGCAGAAAGTTGTTCTGGAGGATTCAGTGACTTGCATAGTTTTTTATGCAGCACTTCAAATGTAGCTCCTCCTATCTGATGGCACTTTGTACGTTACTACAATAACATTTTGGCTAACCCAATGACATCACACACATCGTGAAAGGTGGCCAGGGATGATTGGTTGTGGACCAGTGTGTAGTTTGTCATGTCTGTCGGCCAAGTCATGGCATGATTTTATGACTACACAATCTCCTTATCTGACATAGTGACTGTTGGAATGGATAAAAATGACGTGTAGTGTGAACCCGGCATCAGGCACTAAAACCACTTGTTCCAAACACACATAAGACTATTGTAATGGTGGATTTACACTGTAAATGCACTCATAAATCATTTGATTAAGAAAAAATATTCATATCAAAAAAAACTTTTTAGGTGATTTTCCGACACAAATGGTGGATAGCTGACTTCAGTGATTTTGTAAGTCAAAAATCCATGGCAACATAGTGTGTCTTAGCTGCATGCATTATTTTTTTAGTGTCCTCTGAAAATGGTGTCTGGTGGGAGCTTCTTGAGGCACTTTATTAATGCTGCATGTCATCAGGTTGGTCAAAATTAAGGATGTCAGTTCTGGTTAATTTTGCTTTTGAAAGCCTGACATTTATTAATCAGTAATAACTGAAAGCACTATCCATTTACAGAGGGTGAAACTTTGGTGTTTTGTGATGTGGATATCTTGCCTTTTTTTCTATTTTCTGTAAGCTTTGCTGTCAGATAGGTGGCTACGTTAACGAGCAGAAACACAGTGCCTGGTTAGCATTGAGATTGGGGTGGGAGCTAACGTTATCTAGCACGCCACTCATTCAGCGATTACCACTGGTAACGCCATCCCGTTGAAGGCATATTGTTGCTGCGGTACATGGTGGCTATCCATTCATTGCTAACCCAGTGAGTAAGCAGCTTAAATTTGAGCTGCGAAACCCCTTTAGCACTGTTAACAATGTTAGCACCACGAGCTGTGCTGACACAGCTAACAGCACTAACAGAGCTAACGGTACAGTACAAATGCTGTTCACCAGTGGGCCCAATATTTCCATTGGGTCAGGATTACATTACAAGCAGCAAATGCCAAATGAGCTATGTTACTAGTGTTAACTCCCACCAGACTACCAGTGGTGCACTGTGCAGTAAACTGAAGAGCAGAAACTTAACCTACCCACCAACATGCATAACTGGTTGGAAATGTTCTTGTAAGTTTAACATTTAACCGTTGACATCCCTAGTCAAGATGTCTCTTTATTTGCCTGTGTTGTGTGTTTTTGCAGTGTGTTGAGCTCTAAGGGCCACCGTATTTAACATGTATGTAGTATGAAACATAATCTAATTTCAAACTAAATCCGCCATGCCCTCATGGCCTGCCTGTATTTAGATGCTGCTCTCCTTTAGGCAGAAGTTGCCAATCCACATTGATACTATGCATGACAACTCATCTCAGAAACAGATCTTTGAATAAAAGTTTTTCAAATGGATCTTTTTATCAGATAAATCCCTCGCTTTGAGAAAACATATTTTCCAAGCCAGGCTGGTTCGGTATAGTCTGATACGATGTTACAGTAAGCATTCCATCTAATGCTCTCAGCCCTGCATGCTCCCATGGCTTCCGCTCCAGATTAGCTGGTACTTAACATATCAGAGGTGTCGCAGAAGATTTACGTCTCCCAGAAAGCTAATCAGCTGTATACTTTATAGGTCATGTTTTTAGATTGGCAACACAGTGTGGGTTGGCTGAGGGTATTACCACAGTTTCATCCCAAACAGTTATGAGAGAGCAGAGAGAGAGAGAGGGCGCCTGGATTCAGTGATGTAAGCCGCATGAAACATGCTCTAATCTAATCTGTGACTATGGGCTGGTCCCAGATCAGAAGATGTCACTGTCAGCCTCATCGCTTTAACCCTGAGTGTGATTCAGCCTTGCATCCAGATCAGCCAAATGATCTGGGCTATAGCCCCAAACTATAGTATTGTTTGAAGACATGATCAATGAGAGCAAAGCATGGATGAAGTGATGGACAGAACACACAGCCGACCCTGGGCTCTGACCTTTCCAAAGAAATGTTTTTGATTTTAATATTGTGTTTATTTGAATTAGATTAAGACACAATAAGCATTATTCTCACACAGTGGTCACTTATTATTTTCAAATGAGCCTCCAAGTGTTTTAGTCGGTTTAAACAATTGCAAGATTCATTTCAATTAAACTCTAAATGATCTCACTTAAACCAACTCTAACAATGTGAGACTATTTCCTTTTTAATGATTAGCAATTCAGTTTTAACACAGCACAAAAAATATGCTCTAAGTGCTTCAGGAAGGTCTGTTTCTGTCTCTTAAATCTGATGAATAATTTATCGGTTAAACAGAAGGTCTGAAGGTTTCTCTTTAACTCATCTGCTCAGTTTCCTTTTATAGAATGAACATGTTTAGTGTCTCAGTGACGTGCGACCATATTCACAGAGGATATTATCTCACACCTAGCAGTGCTCCTGAATGACATGAATAGTTCCTTTTCACAAAGATGCTGAGAGACACTGGTACTAAAGAATCAGAATCAGAGATGATTCATTGCAAACAGATAAAGGTAGGTAAATAAATTTCCACATACGAGGAATATAATTTGGTGATTTGGTGCATAACAACCTGCAAGACTAAAGACATTATATAATATAAAATAAGACAATTTACAATCAAATATTAAAAAAAAATTGATAAGTAAAAATATATGTTGTTAAAGTGTCAGTTTTAGAAGTATACAGTTGAGCATGAATGTGCAAATTGTTATCCAGGGGATTTAAAAGTTTACAGTACAAGTACACAAACAAAAATATGTGCAAGAGGGAAGACAGTCAGGATGTGGATTCATGTAACGCATAATGTGAAGACTGGATCAGGATGGTCTGAAGGCCCTATCTTAAGCCAAGTTCAGACCAAAGATTCACAATGAAACAAGCTGAAACAGGCAACTATTTGCAATGCACTGTTCTGCAACACTCTAAAAACCTGCCGGTTCACACCAAAGCAACAAGATGAAATGATGTATTATGTCTTTGCATCAACTCTCTGTACTTCTGATTGTAAGCTGTATAAAGCAGGTAGAACAGAGGCAATGAGGTGCGCTGCGTTTCCCTCCAGGTTGCTTCTCCGGTTGTTTTATTAACAAGCCACATGTAAACAACAGATTTCAGTTCTATGCATTTCAGTCTCTTTTGTTCTTTTCAGTCTCTTCCCTATGTTCAGTCCATCACTTTCAGTGTCTCGCAATTCTCACAGTTTCACTAAAGCATCCATTTATTATTTCTGTGATAAACACAAAATGTTGACTTTTATGATTATTTTTTAAATACAGTATGCTGTACCTTTCATTAAACGTCTGAAATAATTACAGGCCTCTGAAATGAATTACTATGAAATGCTTGTGTTACATGGCCACAGGGGGAGCCACAGAGATCGGTTGTATTTTAGCCATTTTAAAGCATTTTTCTGTTGTTATAGCGCCACCCAGTTGCCAATTAGAGTTAAATTTCTCCAGTCACCTTGAGGCGTCCTGTTCTACATATCTGCCAAGTTTAGTAAAAATCAATATGGTGGTTAGGCCTAGATAAGAAATTAGCTCTCTAGCGCCCCCAAAGTTGCGTGGTGATCGGTGAAACCCTTGAGATGTTATACACCTTTATGTGATGAGCAACGCCCTCCGCAATATTCATTGCCTTATAGAAGCTCAGTTTTAGTAAGTTTTCCAACTTCTGCCAAGAGGGAACTTTAGATATTGGTCCTTAGATTATGTTCACTGAGTTTCATGCAGATCGGTCAAACTTCCTAGGAAGAGATCGATTTTAAGTGTTTTTCAAAAAATTCAAAATGGCGGAAAATATTAACGGAAGTTATGGGGCAAATTTGTTCCTCATGAGGAGAGGCATCTCTGTGCAAAGTTTCATGTCTCTACGACATACGGGGCATGAGATATGCCCATTCAAAGTTTGCAATTTCAATCGGTTGCTATAGCGCCCCCCTTTGGCCAATTGATGTAATATTGCTTCATTTGCATCCTCCATGACCCTCTGCCACTGTGCCAAATTTCACATGGATTGACCAAGTCAGTGAGGAGAAAAACGTGGAACAGACACAGAGACAGAGAGACTTTTCGTCATCATATAGTAAGATAGTAAAATATTAATACATTTCTGTAAAATGTGAACATAGCAGAGAGCAGAGCAGAGCTGTTGTCCAAATGCCCATTAAGGGAGACTCTACACATTCATGCACAAGGTACAGCGTAATTTCATTGAGTATTTTAGAAGCTAAAACTTTATTTCCGTTTCCTCTGTCAAGTTTATAACTAGAGGTTTTATTGCTTAAATGTCCCAAAATATTTATTGCATTGACATAAATGTTCTTAATGCATTACTTTTGGCAGACAACCACTCAGTTCTCCAATTTGCTGAAACTGCCGTGTTTCAGCAAGAAAGGGAAAGACAGTTTTTCTGAAGGAAGGATTTGGTCCTGATGGCTTGCAGCCTCCTACCAGTGTTTCAAAGAGTTTGAGTGTTTTCTGGGGTGGGACAGGTCAGCTATAATCTTTCCTGCCTGCGTTGGGGTCCTGGAGGCATACAGGACCTTGAGAGACGACAAATTGCAGCCAGTCACCTTCTCTGCACGGTGAATGGATCACTGCTGTCTGGTCTTTTCCTTGGCAGTGGCAGCAGGGTACCAGATGGTGATGGAGGAGGTCAAAAGAAACTCAATAATGGCAGAACAGAAGTGCACCATCATCGTCTTTGGTAGGTTGAACTTCTTCAGTCACCACAGGAAGTACATCCTCTGCTGTGGTTTTTTTTATAATAATAATAATACATTTTATTTAAAAGCGCCTTTCTCAACACTCAAGGACACTTTACAGAGCACCAAAAACACAATTAAAATGACAATAAAATAAAACAACAGACAAAAGTGACACAAAGTAAAAATGGATGTGGGCAATTAAAGGGAATATGCAGTTTGAAACAGATGGGTTTTGAGTTGTGATTTGATATGGGGTAGAGAGTCCATGTTTCTGAGGTCCAGGGGGAGAGAGTTCCAGAGTTTGGGAGCAGAGCGACTGAAAGCTCCCGACTGTCTCATGAACACTGAGCTCCAAGTTCTTCTTTTGACTTCACCAGGTCACCAGATGGTCAATCTCCCACCTGTAGGTGGACTCATCCCCACCAGAGCTGAGTAAATGAGGGTGGTGTCCTCTGTAAATTTCAAGAACCTGACAGACTAGTGAAAGCAGGTGCAGCTGTTGGTACGCAGACCTCCTATGCTAAAATAAGGGTGATGCAGACTTCATTACTATGGGTGACATCATGTTTTCTCATGTGAGGAATAAACTAAAATAAAATGTAGATAACTTATAAACTGTGTCACATATTTTTACATAAAAAGTAATTAAAAAATGGACTTGTCAATTAGATTGTGTCCCATCAAACACCATGTGCATTGTGTGCTTTTTTACAGTTGATTGAGCAAATCTTCATCATGCGATGTGGTAATTCTACATGGCACTAATTATACTGTGTAATCCACCCATGGAAATGAAATCAGCTCTAATTCTTCAGTGGGTTATTTCATATACACTTACTACAAATTCATCAGCAATTGTATTTTCTCACAGTCACAGTGGTTTGAGCATTGTACCATCATCCGTTTATTTCGTTTTGTTGATTGGATGGCTGGGTTCTTATTAACTGAAATCAGTGGCTAACACCATCATATGCTTTCTAAGTATTTATTACCATTGTTTTTTGGTAATGGTTGAATCAAGAAAATAGACTTGAAAAGTTCTATTATGGTTGGTTTGACAGTGTGTCACAGAGGCACGAGAGCATGTGACAGCTGACTTAAGAACTTTTTCAAAAGCACACGGCTTTTCTGTCTGTTTAGAGTAATGTGATTTCACCACAGTGATAAAGTGATATCAGTATCTCCGTCGTCCGTAAATCCTCTTAGCAGTAACATAATATTCTCCTCATAATTTTTCTGTCTTTGGTAGGAGATGCAGAGCCTGCAACAAGGCACCAGCTTCAGGTTATGAGAGGTGCACTGTCAGATAGCAGCACATATTTATTGACAAGCACACATGTTCAGAGAGGCCCAGTCAGCCCCAACTACCAGCCACTGAACAACAGGACATGCTAAGGTTTGTTTCAATTTCAGGATAAAGACTTTGATATTCCAAAATCCAGTTTAACCTATTATTAAAAAAGGACTGTGTTACTGTAAATTCTCCTCAGTGGAATAATGTCACTTTTGGTGTAATTAACCAAAATTCATACATATCTCACATAACCATGAGCCGCTAATTTGTGTATAACCCATGTATTTTGGGAAAGCGGTAACCAAATACAGGTTTCGGTGGTGGATGGATCACAAAACACAGGACTTTCCCCAGGAGACCAGTTGACCTGTGAACTTTGAGTCATTTTAAGGTATGTCCTAACCATATTTCTTTTCCTAAACCTAACCACAGTAACTTTACTTGCCTAAACATAACCTCTGTAACTTTACTTTAAGTAGGCCTATGTAACGTTTTTCATGGTGCTGAATTTGTAGGATATCAAACAAACCATTACATTTGTAGTTGTAATTAAGAGCTGTAGTAAAGTTGGAGGATTATCATCAGTAGTAGCACCCATAGACTGTATAATTAATGGACATAACTACCATGACATCACTCACTGGTTTGTGGCATACCGTGTTGTAGCCTTGAGTTCAGCACTTTGGCCGTCCCCATCTTGATTTTTTGGAGCCAAAAGTGACCTTATTTCCAGCGAGAGGGTGAAGCTGTGGAGGAGGGAGGGGTGGATATGACTCACAGACTGTAGCGACACATCACAGACTGCCTGTCACTGAAGCAGCCCCACCTTTAAATATGCATAACTTTGGGCCTTAAAATGTAAATGGATGAGAACCTACTTTAAGAACCTAAAGCCAAACTAACTAGCTCTGTTTTCACAAATCATTCCCAGTGGCAGAGGGGAAAAGGAGTTGACTGAAATTAGAGACACTTCCTACAAAAAAGGTTGTAAATTTGCTGCTGTGTCCCCACTGTGTCTGCTTCACTGCAGAAAACACATATCACATCAGCAGTCCTGAAATACACAGAACATAAAGGCTGCTAACTACGGTAAAGGGGATTACTCATAAAGGGTTACTCAGTTAATGTTAAAAGTAAATTTCCATTTAACGTGCAGTCTGACGAGTATTAATTTAGATATAGGCCATCTAAAGTATGTTTCATGTTAGGGTTGTTATCAAAGGACTTCATCAAAATTCATGCTAGCTACTGTAGTATAAGAATGGTTGATTTTTTTCTTTTTTTGTTACTGTATACTTTTTTCTCCTTTTTTTCCCCAAAAGTAAAAAAACAAAACAAAAAAAAAAGTATTATTTTTCTGTGAATTATTAGCAGTGCACTGGCAGTGGCTATTAAGGAACTTCTCCAAACACGTGGGGTATTTCCAAATATAGACTTTTTGTGTATGCTTTTTATTTTTCTTTAAGTCTGGATAATCGCTTGAGGGAGTCACCTTTTTTCAGGTGACCTTGTGACCCAGCCATAGACACTGGGGCACTGAGGAGAGAGTTTCTGACTTGTAAGTTATTTTAAGGGAAAAACTTTACATCTTTTTAAATTTGAAAAAACAGAGACAAAACCCTGTGTTATTAAATCATTAAGACTTGGAGATCAGTTATTGAAAACTTTATAGTATAATTTCAACATATTTAACATCTTATAACCTTGCCTTCTGTTTTAGATTCCCCATGGACTGACTTTTGCAAAGACAAACAAGCTACAGCAGTAATGCCTTTAGCACTCCATGCCATTCTCCATTGATTTAAAATTGCTGAGCATGGGAGCTGCTGGTCTACTGCTGTCTCAATCAGTTATATTGTTTGTATTACTGTGTGACCTAGGTGTTTTAAAGGGGTTAGTTTGGATTCACCAAAGGCACACAATAACACAAACTAACTAACTGATTGAAGCAGCAGTAGACCAATAGCTCCTGCGTTTAGAGAACCAAAATTATTGTTTTTGTCAATGTAGTCTGGTGGTTTTAACAAGAGCCTAGATGGCAAGCTGAAGCTGTTAACAGCTTTCCTGTTAGAATGGGCTTTCTGGAAAGGTAGAGCAGTGAAAATACATTGAAACTAATATTCATTTAAAAAAAACATTTTTTAGGTGGCTAAAATACCTTTTGTTGCTGACACCGTCCACAGCAGTGTATTGCTTTTCGTGTCAGACTCCATCTGGATCCTCCAAACTGGGGGCGTGCAGTCTGACAACAACTGTATGTAATACACCACCCATGGAAAAGTACCCCATACAACCCTACTTCAAAAAAATCTGAACTATCTCTTTAAGTCGTGCATTGGAAGACTTTTTTTCTTTTAAATTTTTAATTCAACTACAGTTTGTTGCTGTATAGTTCCAGAAAATGAAAACTTTATTAACTTGTTGATTATGACCCAGCTTGAGGGAATGAGAAGCAACATGAAACCAGATGTTTTTGGTAAAACAAAGCAATTTTTTAAGCAAAGAGTTTAGCTAGTTGATACAAGAAAAAAAGTGAAGCAGAGTACAAGGGAAAATGGGCTTGTGGGTGCTGTTTAACTCTATGAAATAAATGTCAACAGAAGAGAACTCTTCAAATAAGAGCTACTTACTTAACTTAAATTAAACCAAAAATAAAAACCTCATTGTCTTCCCTTATTTGATAGAACCAACAAGCTGCAAGAGACCACTATTCAGCACACATGTCAAAATTCGACCAACTACAGTCTTTTTTTTTTTTTTTTTTTTTTTTTTTAATTGTATTTAAACAATCCAAACAACCACATAACATAACATAAACCACTGACTGACACATAGACCTGTGGACAAGACAAACATGACAAACCACCAAACATATCCACACACACAAAAGAACAAAACAAATATGCAACAGAACAAATAATAACAACATAACAAGGTCAAATAAAAATAAATAAATAACAACAACAATAACAAAAACAAAAACTAAACTAAATAATGATATCTCTGTCATCCTTCCTCTAAACTTGGCCTTAATCGATTCCATCTCTTTTCATGTTCATTCAGTTTCCCCTGCCTTGTAGCAATAATGCCCTCTAGCATGAAATAATGTTTTAAGAAGGAAAAAAAACAGGGGAACGTCAATCTCTCTTTTCCCTTTAATTCAAAAATAAATCTTTTACCTAATAATATAATAGTATTTAAAATGGTAGGACATCCATTTCTTAATTCACCAAGCATTATTGTTTGAGGGCACATGGTTAAAAACATTGAATTTGATGCAAGCCATCTTTTGACCGTCATCCAAAATGTCGCCACATGAGGACAGAACCAAAATAAATGCAACATATCTTCAATTTCAGATTTACAAAAGCGACAGTTTCCATCCTCTTCCATACCCCAACCAACAAGATTTTCTCTTGTGGGTAATATTTTGTATAAAATTTTTAATTGAAAGTATTGCGACTTAGAATCTACAGCAGCTTTATAGATTAGATTATATACCTGTCTCCATGGCAATGGAATATCAAATATCTCCTCCCAGTACAAATGAAATTTGTCTGGCTTGTCGTTTAAATCATATGCCCTCAAAAAGAATTTATACATAAAAGCATTGATCTTTTTTCTCTTAAGCCAAAAACAGTTTTTCATTGAAGGTTGACAAACCAACAGTTTTCTTCCAGCATTTCTCACTTTATTTCTCCAAGCCAAAGGCACTGCAGCTACTAATTGATAATATTTGAATTCTGAACAGAATACTCCAAATATTTCACAAAATAATTTATATGAATAGATATTACCATTCACATCCATAATATCATTTATAAAAAGAATGCCCTTTTGAACAAATTGTTCCCAAAAGACTGGTAATCTATCAATTAATATACTAGAATTAAACCATAAAATTTGCTGCAAAATGGCATCAACAGAATTTGGTGGAAAATACTGGAAGTGTAACCAAGCTTGAACCATGTCTTCAAAAAAAGGTGATAAATTGGTGAAGATATTTTGTATATACTGGAAATGGGTTTTTGGTATCTGGACAAACGGAAAAAGTTTATATTTGAATATTGGATGAATGTCACAAATTAATCGTGAGGAGCTCCACTCAGGATTCCAATATATTTTCTGTGACCATGATGCTTTTAACGCCAAGTTTAATGCTTTAAGATTAATTAATTTAACTCCTCCTTCATCCAAACCATTATACTAATATTTACTACTCTACAGTCTTTATTTATAGCACAACAGCGTTGTAACGCAGATCTAACCCTAACCTAACCCTTAGGTAACAGTAGTAAAAATACTGTTACAAAGTACAAGTCGTGTAAAAAATCTTATTTAAGTAGAAGTACAAAAGTATGAGGATCAGAGATTACTTAATTACCAATAAATACTCATTATGCAGAACTGGCCATTTTACAAGAATATACATATTCTTGTAAAACATAACATATATATATGTTATGTTTTTGGATCAGGAAGCATCAGGAATATTGCATCTGGTAAAGATGGAGCTGATTTCAACTACTTTATACACTGGCAGGTAGCTTGACCTATGATACCACATCATAATTGCCTGGACTGCACACAGTGCATGGTCTCCTATTTTCTACAGGACATGAAGATACTCAGTATATCAGCATGGTGTGATTGGAGATTTCATTTCAAAGCTGTTATTCATTTCCTTCATGTGGCTTTCCAGTCATTTGCCACATTTCAATATTTTGTTCCGGCACTTAAAGGGCACCTTCACCAATTTTCAACTTGATTCCTATTCCTCAAGTTTGGTACATGCGTGTGTACAGTATAAATGACAATAAATGACAATAAATCCAGAAGTTATCTCTCTGCCTCGAGCTGCAAAATCCGCAGAAGGCAGACATCTGCTTTTGACTACAAACTGTACTTTCTCATTCTTTGTAGATCTGCATGCAAGGAGGATCAAAGGGGAGTCTCCAAACTCAGAGACCAAAACAACCCATTTCTCACTAGCAATAGGGAAAAGCTGACACTAAAACACCAGTGTATTTGGAAGAAAACTAGATTCCTGATATAATGTTCATGAATCAGAATGAATGGAATGAATCAGATATCCAGCACTGCTCCAACCTGGCTGAATGTTTTGCTGTGGAATTCGACCCAACGGCGTATGGAGGACGCCGTCGCCAGGGCTTTGTTACAGCTTCAGCCAAAAGAGAGGCCCTGTGGGGCTTGCTCCACAGCACCTGGCTTGTGATGACTGGTGTGATGTCTATTTGTGGTTGAAATGCTCTTATGTAAAGCGCACTGCATTGTAGAAATTGGTAACGTTGGCTTTTATGGTAACTTAGGTATGAATAATAAAAGCTAACCCAGGAGGTGGAAATGACTCATCGTCTACATTGAATTGCAAAGCAGCCTCTACGTCAGCAGCAGTCCCGTCCCTGTCATGCTCTGACTGGCATACATTTAATTGCTAATGTGTTGACATTTACTATTTTAAGACAATATGGACTGACAGGCGTAACTACATTTCCTGGAGTGTGTTCATCACAGACAAATACTTGGACAAGATGATTGTCTTTGCTGAAGTTAAAGCAGGGCGAAGTTTTCATTCTTCATCGATCAACAAGAACTTTTAAAAAGTGGTTTGTCTCACATCAGACTCCATAGGTTGTACTGTTCTAGCACAAGAGTACATACCTAAAAAGTTGTGACGTTTTGTTTTGTCCAAGTGGGGCTTAAGTTAACTATATCCAGACTAGATCCAAAATATCTTAACACTACTGTTCGTTGGTTTTCTAAGCTCTATAAAAACTCAACTTCATCTGATTTTAAATATGAAAACAGACAACTAGTCACATTTAAATTTATATCAATGGGCAATTTAGAGTTGCCAATTGATCTAGCCTGTCAAAAATCCCTCCTAATCTATCACTCTCATTTATTCATTCATTCATTCACTCTACCTGGTTTCCATATTACTTGCTGTGGTTGTGATAACGTAGGATTGAATGTGGACTCTGGGAATAGATAAACAGGTATTCTTTGTTGTCCACAAAGGGAATATATTCTGTTTAGGTCAGTACCTTACTAACAGACAATACAATAAATGAATAAAAACATGATTCTAAAAGATGAGATTAAAAATGAAAAAGAATGTAGGAGCCATACCATTAAGTCAAGGATAAAGCTTGGGGACAGGATCATTAAGTCATGTATATGAGGTGGCTATGATATTTCCTCTCCCATAGATTACTTGAGAGGATTAGAACGTCGCTGCAGTAGAAAGTAATTCATAGGTCTGAGCATTTGTCCATTAGCTGTTTCAATATGCTTTGATTCCAGAACCAATAACATGAAATCACACTGTAATGCTTTGGGAAGAAATGAAAATCTGAGAACGCCTTATGTTCCACTATGTCAGAGGGTGACAATGAAGCCAAGATATTAAATTAACTAAGCCACAAAGGTACTAAACCAATATTGTCAAAGTCTCTTCAAATATGCCAATTCTCAAAATTAACAGCTTGTATGTGCCCATCTCACGCTCTAATATTCACACAGTAATCACGTTTCAGCTGCCTTCCAGTGCAGTTCATATGATGATAATGGAGCCACAGTCTTATACCTGTGTCTACATGGTGATTACTGGCCTGCTTTTGTTGCCAGCAGCACAAGACTTCAGGACAATAGAACTATACATCACAAAAACTCACCTGTTCTTTACAGAGTGATGTCCGCGGCCGCGCAGCCAACTGGTAATTCCCGTCATAATGAATCATGCATGAAGCAATTTATTCCACACAGAAATATGTTTCCAGTGGAGAGATAATGTGCCATATTTCCCAACGTGACAGCCAAAGCCACTTCCAATGAAAAAGCCTTCTTTTGAACTGCTGTAATTTACATGCATAATACAACTTAATGTTTAATTCTACTAGGATCATTAGGGATGGTAAATTATTCAGCCAATCTGCCAGAAGTACTTTAAATCACATTAAGTTGATTCAGACCGCAGGAAAAGAATTCGGCACTGCCCCCCATTACACACATTATAGCCAAGGTGATACCATCATATGCAGTAAATAAAGTCAAACGGGTAAACATCCACTCACTGCAAGCCATAGGTTACAGGTTAACAGGAGTAATTAAAACACAGCTCATAGGAGGGTCTTCACTTTGAATGTAAGCATTGATCTGAATTGAACAATAAATCAAAAACTTTTGTAACAAACTTGAATTTATGATGAATCTATTTAAATTTAAAGCACCACCCGGCGTGCTTGCTAAGTGACCCAAATCAAAGACACCCACAATGTTGCATGAACAACAGGTGCATGCTGGGTCTAGGAAAAATACTAAACGCAAATCTGCTCATGGTGGATCCTCCAGTAATGACATTTGCTCAGGAGCTTTTACCTTCATTGAACAATATTCATGCCCAAAGCCTTTCGTTATGAAAGCAGATGGCAGAAAATTGAAGCCAAGTGGGGCCGATTGCCAAGTACTGTTGTTGTGATTTGGTCATAGTTGGCAGAAATTAACATTTCTTTTGAAGGAGATCGTAACTGTGATCACCACAAACGATGTGGATTATCTTCTACAGCACGAAATCTGAAAATCTGCCTTTTCAAGAAAAATTTGAGATCAAATCCTCAGTGCCCACCAGCCACAGGATGTTGTCATAAACCAAACTGCTGGTAAAAATAATCAAATTTAATGTGTTTTTCCAGGAAAAAAAGGCTAACTGCTAGCTTGTCAGAGAACAGTGTCAGGCTTGTAACTCTACAAGTGTAATATATTACTCATTACTCCTTTCAAAGGTTCTAACAATACTTAACTTATCACTCCCTGCCAACAGTAATTCATTACACTACTGTTACACCCCATAAAATTGCTAATTGCGCAACTTGCTAAAATTCAGATGTTTGCCTCTGTGTGAATGTCAGGTTGTTTTGTTTTTTATCTTTTATCTTCAATTGCCTGTGACCAGTATTTTCCCATGGCTCTGCCCAAAAGACGGAGAGTCACTTATGGAAGAACCTTTCATCCACCATGTATCCAACCAAAAGCTTCATCACTTCTTTGTATCCTGCTGCTGTCCAGGATCAAAATCCAGTTTTCATTGTTTAGTCAGTGTAGGGCTACAGCTGACCTCCACGGCCGACAAGGGCTCACCTTTGGTGGGGTGTTGGGAACATAAATTCAGGGTGTCACACAGAGGTACCAACTATGTTGGGAACAACAATATTAGGCCTCACCAAGGGGACACCATTAAAGTTGTAAACTGGCTATTGGAAATAATTAATCATTATTAATTATGTTAAATGATGTGACTTAATTAACATTAAATCACCTCGTGGGGAACCATTTCCGTAAAGGGAAAATGATAGCCAGTTAAAGATATCAGTCTCATAAATATGCTAAACTATTAATTTGGAGTTTTGATTAATAATTAAATTAATGACAACAATCAAAATTAACAGTAACGCCTGAAGGGTTTCGGAGTTCTTGACGCAGCAGAGATTGACTTTCATTCACTCTTATGCAACATTAAACAGATGATTCCAAAGAATTATATTTATTCACAAACTAGCAAAGCAAATCAAAACACACAAATTCTAACTAACTATATACAAGCTTGGTGTGTATATATATATATATATATATATATATATGTGTGTGTGTGTGTCTGTGTGTGTGTGTGTGTGTGTGTGTGGGTGGGTGGGTGGGTGAGCGAGAGAGAGAGAGAGAGAGAGAGAGAGAGAGAAAGACAAGGGCGGGTGTGGTGATCAAAGAGCTGTTTGGCCTACAAAACAAAATAGCTGACAACAGAGAACCAAAGATGGTCGGATCAAAGCTGGCTTCAGATCGGGGGAGGTGTTTGTCTGACCGTGTGGTCAGGACAAAGAGAAAGGAAAAGAGGTGAGAACTTTGAGATGCCTGTTTGGGTGTAGCTCTGTTGAAAGCCTATTTGTTAATGAGTCTATGTGAATGTGATTTGTGTTGCAAATGGTCTGGATTAGTGCAGAGATTGTTTAGTTGTGTGCAAGAATCTGTTTGTGAACAGTATTAGCAAACTAAACACTTAGCTTTGGCGAAGCCAACTAATCAATGACCTGACTGCAACTATCACAACAATAACTCAATGACAGCATTAAATCACATACAAGTTAAATAGTCTTGCTTAGCCTGTAAAGCTGTGATAAGCTATGCCCAGTTGTTACGTTACCGATCTTTGAATGGATGGGATAAAGAGTCACTTGGTGGTGTACTGCTTAGTTAGCCGGCAGAATAAGGTGGGAAAGAGCTGTGGTTCCAGATGCAGTCTTTGTTGTGTCCTTTGTTCGAAAGGTGAAACTCAGAGGAAGCTGGTCGCTCAGGGTTTAACAGAGTTAGACGCTGGGTGCTAACTCACTTGGTTTTCTTTGTTGCTGGAAAGCTAGTTGCAAACCTTGTGCTTGCACCTCTACCTTTCTGTTTCAGGTTAGAGAGTCTGTGATCAATTGCCCTCCCTTTAGTGGATTGGGGCAATGGAGCAAGGGTCTGGGCCTCTGGGCTGTTCCAGGCCCAGCAGAGAAGAGATGTGAGCTGTTCAGCAGCTCCAGAGTAAGAGAGAATATTGTTTGAAGGGAGCAGACCTTCTACAGATGCCTTTGACATCACAGAGTCACATGTCACTGTAAAAGTCCTGTCCAATCAAGTTTTGAGACTTGTGTCTCACTGAGGTGTGAGGTGAGACATCCTGGAGATGGGTCTCAAATAGCTGTCTTTGTTTGGAGAACAAAGAGCATGTAGAGAAGGAAGCCTGTACATGTCCAGTTTAGATTTTAACAAATGACAAATCATCTGTGGTCCTGTGTATCCCAACAGGGTGTATTTCTTGGATCTTCACATTGTTGTGCTGTTGGTCGTAGTAGATGTTTCAGACTGAAGGTTTGAGGATGCATTTTTCACAATGGAAAGAGTTTTAGTTTGACTACCTGCAGAAACAGTGTTCTTCTTGTCTTTTCTTCTAACAAAAGTGAAGGGAGTACTTCTTGATGAAGATTTATCCAGTGATTTGATTGTTGTATTTTAAGTCAGTAATGGTATGAAAACAAAAGTAACATTGTAAAGAGTTGTTTGGTTTTGGGGTAACTGTAATATTATTACTGAAATTTCATTAGAAATTAGTTACACTGCTTGCTGCTGGAAAAAGTAATATTATTACAGTAACGCATTACTAGTAACACATTACTGCCCAACACTATCAGTGACGACACTTTCAATCTTTAAGAACGCTCACCCATGAAGTGAAAATGTGCACATGCATCTTTCCGAGTGGACTAACTAACATGAAAGCAGCTGGACAACGTGGTAAACTTGAGCTCGCTCAGTACAGGGAGCTGAGCAGTAAACAGCCTGATGAGGAGAACAGGTGTTAAAATTGTTGAAAATCTTTAATAGCTTATTAAGTCCAATTGTGTATTTTTGAGTTTTGCATCCGTCCAAAGTTGTTGTTGCCCCTCCTTTCTTACACCTACAAACACCATCACTTTACTGTGTGTAAAAAAAAAAAAAAAAGATGTTTCTAGGCAAAATTAGGTAACATTTTACAGTAAGGTACACGAAAAACACAACTTAGGAACTGAGGAACTAATTAGTCACTAACCATTAGGTAATCGCCCATACTTTAGTTACTCCCAATCAAATGTCATAAAGTAGCTAATCATTTGTTAATAAGTAGTGAATTATTAATAACTAAGGGAACTAATGAGGTACAGACAAGTAACAAACCATTAGTTAATGGTCACTTCTTGAGTAACTCCCAGACAAATGTCATACGCAAGCTAATCATTAGTTAATAATCAGTTAATTGATAATGACTGAGAGGACTACTTGTTTTTTGTCTGACTTTGTGTAAAGTGTTACCCAAATGTATCCTCTATGTGTCTGCTTGGATTTGAAGTAGGGATGCACCAATAGTGAAATTTTGGTCCAATACTGATACAGATGGCAGAAAGATATTGGCAGATAGCCAAGTAGCATGTTTGTTTTTGATTTGACATAACAGAAAAACATCAGTCCCTGAAATTGGTAATGTAATCTTTTTTGTAGAAAACCCAATTGTAGTCAACAAGGCAAATGTCGTCCGACACCGATATTCAGACAATAATTCGGTGATCCCTTGTTTGAAGTGTTTTCCCCATTTTGTTTCCCCATTTCAATTTTTTCTTTAAACGATATCCTCAGTGTTATCCTCAGAACAGAAACACGGGACTCCTGCTGACAATTTAACTACCTATAGGTTTATGTTTTGGCCACCAGTTCTAATTACACTGCTCAAAAAAATTAAGGGAACACTTAAATCTGGATGAACGAATTATTCAAGTTGAAAACCTTAACTAATGTATACACTGTATATTTTATAATTTGTTGAGAACAAAATCATCAATCTTGTGTGTTTTATCATGGCAACAATAATGTGACTCAGTAGCGTTTATGGTCCCCCTGTGCCTGTATGCACTCCCAACAATGTTTAGGCCTGCTTTTGATGAGCCAGTGGATGGTGTCCTGGGGGATCTCCTCCCAGAACTGGCTCAGGGCATCAGTGAGCTCCCGGAAAGTATGGGGTGGTACTTGGTAGTATCTGATACACCAATACATGACGTCCCATAGGTGCTCAATTGGATTAAGGTCAGGGAAATGAGAGGGCCAGTTAATAGCATCAATGCCTTCATCATCCAGGAACTGCCTACCCACTCTGGCCACGCGAAGGACCCCAGGACCCATTGCAGGGTATCATTGGCTATGACATGGAGATCTGTGCGACCTTCCAAGGATATGCCTCCCCAAACCACCACTGACCCACCTTCAAATCGGTCATGCTGTATGATGTTACAGGTGGCATAACATTCACCGCTGCGTCTCCAGACTCTTTCAAGCCTGTCACATGCTCAGTGTGAATCTGCTCTCACCTGTGAAGAGAACGAGGTGCCAGTGGCCGACCTGCCAATTGTGGTGTTCTCTGGCAAGTGCACAGTGCTGGGCTATAAGCACAGGCTCCACTAGAGGACGTTGGGCTCTTGTGCCAGCCTTATGGAGTCTGTTTCTGACAGTTTGGTCAGAAACATGCACACCGGGTAGGCTCCCATCAGTCATAGTCACTGCTGCATACATGCCGCACACCAGATGCTAATGCTGAGCTTGCAATGAAAGAACTACATGCAGTCATTAGCAAACAGCAGACAACACACCCTGGGGCTGCTTTTATTGTTGGAGGACACTTTAATCACTCAAACTTGAAGACAGTCCCCCCAGATTTCATCAACATGTTTCCTGCCACACTCGAGGAAACAAGACACTGGACCATGCTTATTCCAATATAGCTGGAGTTTACAGAGCCACACCCCTCCCCCACATAGGACAATCACCACTCTTTTTATCTCCCCTAAGTATGCACCACTCATCAAACGAGTGAAACCCACAGTGAGGACAATAAAAATGTGGCCAGAGGGGACTGACTCTGTTCTGCAGGACCACTCCAAACACACAAACTGGAATACGTTTGCCACTCAGGCAACCTGTCACTCCCACACAGACATTGAAAGCTACGCTTCCGCTGTATTGGACTAGATCTCCACCATCGTAGACAACGTTACCACCCAGAAACATATCACCATGTACCCAAAACAGAAGCCCTGAATGAACAGGGAAATCCGTCTCTTGCTGAAGGCCTGTAACACCACCTTCAGATCAGGAGATGCACAAGCCTACAGTAAACCCAGGGCTGACCTGAAGCGGGGCACTAAGAAGGCCAAGCACTGCTACAAGCTGAGGGCTGAGGAGCACTTCACCAACTCCAACCCCCAACGCATGTGGCAAGGCATACAGGTCATCAGTGACTACAAGTCCATTAACCCCTCCCCCCTCCTCTTCTAATAGCTCCTTTCTCAATGAGCTGAACAACTTCTAAGCTCACTTTGAGAAAGACAAACATGACATTGCGACCAAGGCAGAGCTGACTGCTGACAACCAACCCCTAACACTCTCCCCCACTGACGTCGGAGCAGTCTTGAGCAGGATCTGCTCTGCCTTGGACCAGAAGTCGTTGTAGAGGGTGGTGAATACTGCCCAGTGCATCGCCGGAGCCTCACTTCCTGCTACTGATGACATCTACAGGGAGTGATGTCTTAGGAGAGCAATATCAATCAGGAAAGACTCCTGCCACCCAGCACACAGACTGTTTGCCCTCCTTGCCTCTTGGAGGCGCTACAGGGGCTTTTGGGTGGATTTATATTTCATTTATATCCTCCACCTTGTATGTTAACCTGCGCATATGTTCTTTAATTACTGCTTATGCACTTCTGGTTAGATGCAATCTGCATTTCGTTGCTCTGTACTTGTGACATGTGCAATGACAATAGAATTGAATCTAATCTAATCTAATCTTTTGCCTCTCCATTGCACCTGTTGTCTCTTTCATTTTCACCACAGCAGCTGAAACTGATTGACAATTACTTGTGCTTCCTAAATGGACAGATTGATATCCCTGAAGTTTAACTGACTTGGTGTTATACTGTGATGATGAAGTGTTTGAGCAGTGTATTTCAACTTCATTTCTGATGAATCATGTTTTTCTGTCACTTTGGCATGATGGATGGATCTAAATACTACAATACTCATTGGCCTCAGCCACTATTTGTGAGTAGAAGAGACCAGTCAGAGGCGCAAATCAGAGTGGTAGCAGATTCAAAATGCTGCACCACACAATTGACAACCAAATATAGCATCATAGTTGGGGAAATTAATCCATAACTTAACCAGAGTAGAAAAGTGAAAAGATTCAAGCTGCAGATGTTTTACGTTTCCTCGACACCATCATCTTTACCTTCATCAACCGTGGGTATTATCAGTCTATTGCTCCCTCAATCCTACATTGCATATTTTAAATATGTTAGAAGGGACTGTTCTTGCAGAATTGGAAGGTGAAGTTATCCTTTAACTACATGTAGTGGCGTTAATGTGGGACTAGTCAATAGTACGTGCATCTGAATAAAATCTACACTCCTAATCTGGTAAGCCAAACTGCCAACAAATAAAGAATGTATTCTTCTCTAATCATCTTACTGTTCATTCACCATCCCTGCTTTTTCTTTTGCCAAGATACCATCTAATTACACACAGACCCATATGATTAACTCTACCACGGCTACTGAATTTGAGAATGTTTTTAATTAAATGTGCTCACATTCTATTAAAGAGACGCTGCCGGAAAGCTGGTGGAGAATTTAATGTACACAGGAGATAATACTCTCTCTCTATCTCAGTCACAGAATGTTCTCTGTAAGCAATTAACTGATCACATGAGAAACGATTTCTTTGAAAAATCCAATCTGATTTGGATTGTAAAGTTCAAATTACCCTCTTTTAATTCCAAACATTGATTAATCGTAGAGTTTTACGTCAACTTGACCTGTCTTTGACTGGATTTTGCAAAGGCCTCAAAGGGCCATCCGTATTGTACAATAAAAACAGCAAATACACAAGAGCATATAGAGGTGAGATAAACAACATAACAAGCATCACAACTGGAATATTCAAAACCATGGACCACGGAACGCATCTGAACAAGGGGGGGGCCATAATTTCAAGTCACGCGGAGGGGGTGGGGAGGCATATGCATTGAAACAGACAATATTACTGATGTATTAAATAACGTTGCGGAGCACTTTTTTTTATTCCAACGCCACACAGTCACATCCACAGTACACGCATGAACACGAACACATGCTTGCTCAGATTAACCCCTCTGATCCCACTCTAACATTCACACACAACAGGCCAAACCAATTTACACATAAACGCACAGATGAAACTATAGTAAACAACAAAGTACATTCAGTCCACAACCACAACCAAAACTCATCTTGCTGTCTTGAATCTAAATCAACATCATATTCATTATCATCACAAGTCAGCACTCATATCAGACTGATGTGCAGAGCCGCACACACACACACACACCCAACAACAAAACAAATGCAGCTGCGCAGTTTCTGAAAAGTAACCAGAACACTGAATTTCTGACCATTACCGCCCGTAACCACAACGTGTGTACACTCCCGCCCGCTCCTGCAAAACTGAGCATAAGCATAAGAATTTATGCCCGCACAATGGTAGAGATGCATGGATTTTGTGTCTTCTCCCGTCCCGCAGGAGAAAACTTGTCATTTTATAGGCTATTAATAAAGAGATTCATGGGGTTGTTTGATTCATTCCCCTGGTCTGCATGTCTTTTGACGCACTGGTCAGGAATAGCGCTCCCATTTTCTCTGTTTTCATTTAGTTTTTAATGAAATAAAGGCTGTTTCTATTCTCCTCCTCTGTATTTATTTATTTTTCTACCTTTATATAATCACGCAGTGATTGAGGTGAAGGCAAGCCCGTCACCAGCATGAAGTTACTGAGGGGGCGGTTAAAAATTACGAGGGGGTACGGTGCCTTGCTCAAGGGTACCTTGGCAGTGCCCAGGAGGTGAACTGGCACCTCTCCAGCCACCAGTCCACGCTCCATATTGTGGTCCGGACAGGGACTCGAACAGGCGACCCTCCGGTTCACAACCCAAGTCCCTATGGACTGAGTAATAAGTAGGATGGTGCTAATATGTGTTATATAAGTTAAAAGTAGAATCTTGAAATCAGATCTAGCATGTATACGAGGCCAATGTAATGAAGTAAGAACAGAGGTAACATGATTGAATTTTCTAGTTTTGGTTAATATCCTAGCAGCAGAATTTTAACAAGTTGTTGTTTGCTAATTGTTGATTTTGAGAAAAGTGTATTACTATAGTTAAGCCTATAAAAAAAAAAAAAAAAAAATACATGAACGAGTGTTTCAGAATCAGCCATGGAGAGAATGGGATGAATCTTGGCAATGTTTCATAAGCAGAAATATGCAGTCTTTGTAATAGAGCTGTTATAGAGAAGATTTGGATCAAACAGGACACCAAGATTTCTAATACAAGAGCTATTTTTTGACACCAGTAGCATTTCAGTTTTCATAGCATTTAAAGGAGGGAAGTTCAATGACATCCATCATTTGATTTTATATATGCATTCTTCCACTTTCATCAGCTCTTGACAGGTGTTAGGCCGGAGATGTAGGGCTGAGTATTATCAGCATAGAAATGGGAACCTAATTCATAACTACTGAACAATGTACCAAGGGGCAACATACACATAGAGAAACAGGACCAAGCACAGATCCATGAGGCACACCACAACAGATCTTCATGTAGTCCGATCAACAGTTGTTTTGTAAAATGTCCTGGATGGAGCTCTATTTGCACTTCCACAAACCTTGAGTGTGTGCTGGTGCCTGTCATGAAACTGTGTATTCTTCAATGTGTTAACCCAATCAAAACCCAATTTTCTAAATACACAAAAAAAAAACATTGTAGTGGTGGGTGGCTATTTTAAAGGCACTCATAAATCATCATCCAAAAAAAGGTTAGGATAAGATACTTATTAATTGTGTTTTTTTGTTTCCTGTCCATTCCAAATGCTGAAGATTCTTATTGCAGAATTCACCTAATAGGAAGAATGACAATAAATAGTCTTAACAGACCTTTTTTCAACAAAAATCACAAGGTTATTATTTATTATCTATTTATCTATTTATTTTTCATAAATAGTTAAGTCATATCAATGAAGAAAGTGATGAAGTATCTCCAGATAACAGTTTGTTGAAAACCTCCTGAGATGAATATTCTGTGTACATAATAAGATGCATTATAGGTTGATTGTTTAATTAGAAATTCAAATCAGACTGAAAAGGGATTTGGGAATAAAAATTTGGGTACTTTGAAATAAGTAACTAGAAACAACTAGCACATTGATCTCTATGGAGTTATTATGGTCTTCAAGTGAAGTAGTAGAAGCAGTAGGGAAGACCATCTTGAAAAGCCCTATTTAATTGGATCTAGCAGAGAAGGGAAACTTTGCTTGAAAAGGTCAGACATTTGTAAAGACATTTTAACTCCTAAGAATCTGAAATTATCTGGGGTTATATTTAATGAAGATACAGAGGGCAGAAGATCTCTGACATCAATATTAATTGGGATTAATTCACTCTTGTTGACGCTAAGCTTGTATCCTAAGAAGGCACTGTATTGATTAATCAATTTTAATGGGGTAAACAGTAATTTGACTCGAAGCCAGAGCAATGGGTGCTGCTTGAAG
Organism: Epinephelus awoara; assembly: GCA_035609425.1. Lineage (NCBI taxonomy): Eukaryota > Metazoa > Chordata > Actinopteri > Perciformes > Serranidae > Epinephelus > Epinephelus awoara. Next base: position 7,859,482 of record CM069299.1, on the reverse strand, counting down.
AGCTGACACAAGGGTAGCAGCCTTTTGGATGTGCTACTGTATACCTTAGTGGAGTGAAGTATGCAACCAATTCTTGTCTTCTACAAATGCTCTAAAAGCTGTAACGGTCCATAAAAACACTGCAGACGAGCCCAGGAAAAGCATTTTTGGCCAATGCAGAAAAAGAGATAACCAATACATGGGGAGTCTGAACACCATCTCATCTTTGATAGAGAGGCACAACCACCTGCCCTCAACCCAAAAATAAGAAAGCTGAACTTTATGGCAGTTGAAGATGACACAAGGGTGAAAGGAACAGATGAAGTCCTTGCTATTTAAGAGGCAAAGGAGAGGGGGATACATGGGTGTGAGCAACAGCAGAAAGGAAAAACAATACCACTTGATGACCTTCACTCTAACACAGACAGTCACAGTCAGAAAAAAGAATTCCAGGAGGACCAAAACATCTAAATGGTGAGAACTGAAGTCCAGATGTACTTTGCAGAGCCAGCAACACCCAAAAAACAAGACCCTCTCAGATGGTGGAAGGAAAATGTGGGGCATCAAAACTTGCACGATCTTTTCTTTGCATTCTGCAACAACCACTCCATCAGCACATCTTCTCTGCAGAGGGGAATATCTGCTCTCAGAGGACAGCAAGCCTCTATCGAGAACATGTGGAGATGCTGGCTTTCCTCTACTGTCACATAGCCTCATGTAGTTGTGACAGAGTGTAGAGTAGAGCACAGAATGCACCTAACTTTCCTGCACCTTTTGTCAACTTTTTTAAAAAATAAAATAAAATGGATATTTCATTTATTTAATTCAACTGGAAAACTGCTGTAGTTTCATTATACTTTATTGGTGCTACTTTGCTTATCCTTGGTTTTAAATTTTGCCAAAGAAATAAATATATTGAAATTCTTATCCATCGTTTGTATGGATCTGACAAAATAATGGGTGTAGCTTGGAAAGCATAGTGGAAAATAGTGGATGGAACATGACAGGACTTAATTTCAGTTGAACACTTTTGTATTGGCAATAAAGTTCATAAAAGATGTATTTTTGGAGTATCCATCTTTATTATCTTTATTTTTAGTTTGAACATGCAATAAACAACCTCAAGCTAACTTTAAAAGCTCGTGGAGCCATTAATAAATTGTCAGTCTTGATCACTTTATTTGTCACATGAAGTCATATGAAATACAACTCCAGTGTTTTTCTGAATAGTCGATTATTTGTTACAAAAATCCATTGATTATCTGACTATCAAAACAGTTGTTAGTTGCAGCCCTGGTCTTGAACAGTGGTCTGCTGCTATCTGCTGCGTGGCAGTCGTCTCACCTAAGTGTCGTGTCATCCTCCATTCCCTTCTACTCCTAATGAGAAACCCAGCTCATATAACCTGAACTACGTCATCCATAGAAATCATACAAATGTACTAGGGATCGACCGATATGTTTTTTTCAGAGCCGATGCCAATTATCATGAAACAGAGATACCGATAGCCGATTTACAACCAATATATGTCTGCTGTAAAAATCATAGTTGACACAGAATTAAAAAAATAAACATTGACAAAGCACAACATTCAAATGCAATTAAGCATATATTTATTCTGAGAACCTTTCCAATGAAACAGTACAGGGAGTTGCCAGCAGGGCTGCCCCTCCCTAAACGCAGAACACACGCTGTACATAGGGCCTCATCTTCCATGGGGGGCCACATTTTGAGCGAGGGGCACCTCACCGTGAGGGGCGTGTAGAATCAGCTCGAGGAAGGAGAGAAGAGACCTGTAATCTGTCTGCACATGCGTCGCTGCAATGATTGACAGCACTCGACATCTGACCAATCAGAGGGGTGCGCCAGCAGGCCTTGCAAAGCTGCAGCAGGTGAAGAGTTGTTGACATGTTGTCCAAAAGACATCACGAGTCAGGAGCAAACATGAGAGAAAAAATAGAGGCAAATCAAGAGGAGCTCGTGTTTCACTTGTAGGTGGGTATGTTGTTGAAATCAAACTATGTGGAACAAACACCTAAGCTGCTACTCATAGGAATCTCTGTCTCCAGTCTCTGTCCAGACTGGAGAATTTTTTTTTTTTTCCAGCGGCCCTGATTAACATTTATCGAATGTCTTGTTAACGCCCTACGCATTCACCTCTGATGAAAAGGAGTGGTAAAATGACCAGTTGGTGGTCGTATATATTGAAATATTGAAACTTTAGTTTATAGCCATCAATTTATGTTGTTAATATATGTTTTCGATTATTTTTATGGAGGTAAATGTTGCCATCTATTGGTGAATTTAATTCATAACAGTCAGCTTTTGAGGAGACAGAGAAATACTGATTGAAATGAGTGTGTAACTGATGTATTTGTTGACAGAGGGAACTAAACTTGAATGTAAAGTTTGAAATATCAGTCTGTTTGATCCTGAATTAGTATGTTTTCTTAGGACTGTAGTCTGCACATAACATAATATTATACAATAATAATAATAATAATGATAATAATGTAATAATAGATAGCAATAGTAGTAGTTTTTTGATAATATTAGTAGAAGTAGTAGTGGTACTAGGGATGTCCCGATCCAGTTTTTTCACTTCCAATCCGATACCGTTATTACAGCCTTGGGTTTTGGCCGATACTGATACCAATCTGATCCAAGCGTGTATTATACATATTCACTTATTTTGTCAGTCATGTTAGAAAAGGTTTGATCAAGCGATATTACTCTAACAAGAACAACTACTTAATCGGGTTAGTTAGAATGATCCACAACAGTTGGTATGAGAAACTGTCAGGGGCAGTACTCGCTGAGGTTTAAAGTACTGTAATAAGTAAAACACTGAATGGTAAATGAGTACAACAATGAACAGCAGATGGAAATGAAATGTGCAGGGAGATGCCCATAGCATTTTTAAAAGTTAAAATGTGTGTATAAATATATATATATATATATATATATATATATATATATATATATATACATATATATATGTTAGTAATTAATGTGCTGCCTCTCTTGATACAGCGGCTCCACCACACCACTAGGTGGCGAACGAGTTGAGTTTCAGTTGTTACACCTTTTCAATGTTGTGTAGTTTTAGAAGAAAAATATGCAGCTGCTCACCTGCACTTTATTGTTTGTCATTGTAATGCTGTTACGGCGCTGATGCTAATTTCTGTTAGCCCGTCTATGAAGATTTCCATTATATGTTAGCATTATGCTAGCAGACCACGCGCTAATTATTTTTCCACATTTGTGGCACTAATGCCAGCTATATTTCGAGTTACTGATGGTTGTAAACTACGCCAAATATTGTATTGAATATGTTTATGATTTCAAACCTGACTTAATGTTCTCCTTTTGTGCGTTTCATGTAGTTTTACAGTGCCTTTATGTTGGAGGCAATCAACTTCAGACCAAACCTGGAAATCTTTGTTGCTCATTTAAAGAACTGTTTATCTATCTGCCAAACTTAACACCAATGTTCAGGGAAGGCAGAATAATGAATATTAATCATCTTACTATATAATGATGAAAACTATGTGTGTGTGTGTGTGTCTGTGTGTCTGTTCCACGTTTTTCTCCTCACTGACTTGGTCAATCCATGTGAAATTTGGCACAGTGGCAGAGGGTCATGGAGGATGCAAATGAAGCAATATTACATCAATTGGCCAAAGGGGGGCGCTATAGCAACCGATTGAAATTGCAAACTTTGAATGGGCATATCTCATGCCCCGTATGTCGTAGAGACATGAAACTTTGCACAGAGATGCCTCTCCTCGTGAGGAACAAATTTGCCTCAAGAACCCATAACTTCCGGTTATATAGATTTGATTGGCTGCAATTTGTCGTCTCTCAAGGTCCTGTATGCCTCCAGGACCCCAATGCAGGCAGGAAAGATTGTAGCTGACCCGTCCCACCCCAGAAAACACTCAAACTCTTTGAAACACTGGTAGGAGGCTGCAAGCCATCAGAACCAAATCCTTCCTTCAGAAAAACTGTCTTTCCCTTTCTTGCTCTTTACACGGCAGTTTCAGCAAATTGGAGAACTGAGTGGTTGTCTGCCAAAAGTAATGCATTAAGAACATTTATGTCAATGCAATAAATATTTCGGGATATTTAAGCAATAAAACTGACACCTCTAGTTATAAACTTGGCAGACGAAACAGAAATAAAGTTTTAGCTTCTGAAATACTCAATGAAGTTACGCTGTACCTTGTGCATAAATGTGTAGAGTCTCCCTTAAGCCTGATTTATGGTCCTGCGTTGAATCAACAACGTCGCTACGTCGTAGGGTACGTGGCTACGCAGAAGGCTCGCCATGGCCCCTGGCCTAGCCTGACGTGCATCTCCCCAAAAATGTAACTACACGTCAAGGCGAAGCAGACCCAGCGCAGACCGAGAGGGCTGTGATTGCTTTGCTTGGTAGCAATGCATTTCCGGTTCCGTATTTCCAGATTGCGCCATCCCCGCCATCTTTAAACATCTTCTGTTGCGATGTAGATGTTGCAGTATTAAGGCCCATTTATGCTCAACGTTCAATATGGATACAGATACGGACGGAGCCGTCTGTCCGTGCTCCGTGTTCATTTCTCTGTGACCGGAAAAGCCGGAAGCTAAACAAAGAATCAACTAGAGACAACGATAACCACTCAGGAAAGCCCCCTACTGCTCTGGCGGTGAATTGCACTGTGACGGAGAAGTTCGAAGGGTTCACGACGGCGTCACGGCAACGACGTAGCGACGTCATTGATTCAACGCAGGACCATAAATCAGACTTTAATGGGGATTTGGACAACAGCTCTGCTCTGCTCTCTGCTATGTTCACATTTTATAGAAATGTATTAATATCTTACTATCTTACTATATAATGACGAAAACTCTGTTTGTCTGTGTGTCTGTTCGACGTTTTTCTCCTCACTGACTTGGTCAATCCATGTGAAATTTGGCACAGTGGTAGAGGGTCATGGGAGGATGTGAATGAAGCAATATTACATCAATTGGCCAAAGGGGGGCGCTATAGCAACCGACTGAAATTGCAAACTTTGAATGGGCATATCTCATGACCCGTATGTCGTAGAGACATGAAACTTTGCACAGAGATGCCTCTCCTCATGAGGAACACATTTGCCCCATAACTTCCGTTCATATTTTCCGCCATTTTGAATTTTTTGAAAAACACTTAAAATCGATCTCTTCCTAGGAAGTTTGACCGATCTGCATGAAACTCGGTGAACATAATCTAAGGACCAATATCTAAAGTTCCCTCTTGGCAAAAGTTGGAAAACTTACTAAAACTGAGCTTCTATAAGGCAATGAATATTGCGGAGGGCGTGGCTCATCACATAAAGGTGTATAACATCTCAAGGGTTTCACCAATCACCACGCAACTTTGTAGGCATATGACCACACATAATCTGAGGCATACCTGTCAAGTCTCCCGTTTTGGTCGGGAAACTACCGTATTTTACCCTCTTTCCTGCCATCCTCCCATATAAGTATTTTCCCGTAAATCTCCCGTATTATAATATAATTTAAAAAAAACGAAAAACATTCCTCTGCCTCTCCAAACTGAACTCTGTCACTAGCCTTGCGAGAACTACCACCTGCAGTAGCCTGGGTGGCAGTTGTCGTGAGGTTAGTGTCGACAGGGTCTGGTTGACAAGTGGTTATTTTAGATTTCCTGTACACCCAGAGATAGGCTTTGCTATGGGCAATGTGGGCGACTGCCCAGGGCGCAATCTATGTGAGGGCGCTCGTCCATAAACAAAACAAAAAACAAACAAACAAAACCTGCCAGTTTTCTAGATTACTGCTCATTTCCACGTCAAGTTAGTGGAGTGGGCGCTGGGGCGCCCTTATTATCATGTTTCAACCAGCAGCAGACTGACTGACTGCCCAGTAGTACCTGAACAGCCGTGCCGTGGTGACACACAGGTATGTGGCGTGTCAGAGGAGAGATGGGTCTCATGGTGGGCGCCGAAAAATTTCCCTTATTTTCAAATCCAAAACTTGACAGGTATGATCTGAGGGGACCCCTCCATTATTGACCCCATCAAACAAAATGGGGGCGCTAGAGAGCTAATTTCTTATCTAGGCCTAACCGCCATATTGATTTTTACTAAACTTGGTAGATATGTAGAACAGGACGCCTCAAGGTGACTGGAGAAATGTAACTCTAATTGGCAACTGGGTGGCGCTATAATGACAGAAAAATGCTTAAAAATGGCTAAAATGCGACCGATCGCTGTGGCTCCCCCTGTGGCTGAATGTTGTTGTTTTTTTCTAATTTTTGGTATGACTAAGTCATGGTATGGTATGCTGTACATAATCACGGAAACTGTCAGTGTGTCATTCTGTCAGTCAGTCATTCTGTCTGGCCCACGTTTTTCTACTCACTGATGTGGTCAATCTATGTGAAACTGCACATAGGCATTGAGGACTGGCATAGGTAGAAGGTGACAAAGCTACCAATGGGTATGGACTAGTAATAATAATTATGAAATAAAATAGAGCTCAATTAAAAGCCAGGCTAAAAAGTTAGGTCTAGAGTGGTATATGCAGGCAGTGAGAAGCACGCCAGGGGCAAACTGGCGCAGCTAAGGAAAACAAAACTGTATATCAGCATATCAGTGGAAAAAAAAATCAGCAATACCGATAACCCTACAAATTCATAATATCGGCCCCGATAAACGGGCAGGCCAATTATCTTTCGACCCCTAAAATGTATCATATACCTGGTTTGCAGAAATGAGCAATGCCAACATTTTATCCAGGCGACTGGGCTGGTCATAATAGGTGATGGACTTCTGCTTTGATCTTGCACAACAGCAGGGAGGCTGTTGACTCCAGCAGCTCATTTTCAACATTTGGGCTCATCAAAAGTTACCTTCCTGGGCAGCTGCTGTAGATGATTTTGGAGCTGTGGATCATATTCCCATATAAACTTGAACTGTTCTATACACTTTCCGTTACTGAGAGCACGGCAGGGGGTCCTGCTTGGCCTAAAACACCACAGTATCCAAAACGAATTTTAGATCACCCTAATTCCTCTCAATAAATAAAAAGACCATGGCATCATGGTTCATTCTATACACATTTCCTAAACCTGCAGTTTGGTTGGCCCAGTAGATTCGAAACTTGTCCAGAGAAACTGGGTGGGGCTTGCTTGTTTGATGTTTTTTGCATGCCTGACATCAATGCCTCCAGCCCACAAATCCCTCTTTTGCAAATGAGCTGTTAGCTCTGCTGGGGAAATGTCTGCACACTTTACAGAAAAACATACTTATTTATACTATTCCTTCCACAAAAACTGTCCATAGCACTTTGATGAGGAGCACCTTCATTTTTCATTCTTCAAATTTGGCTGTGGAGTTGGTTCTTCAATTGCAGTTGAATAGATGCAGGAGGAAGCAGTAGGGGGGTGGGGAGATGCAACTACAGCCTGGCTAACCTTTTAGTGACCTAACAAGTCTGAAGAACTTGGCTGGGTGGACTTGATTGTTGGAGGCAGTGTCTTCTTCTTGAACTCTGGGTTTTTAAGTAACACATTAAAAAACTTTGTTTAGCCATTGTTTGGCTAACATGTCATTGGCTGAAAATCCAGCTAGTTAGCTGGCTGAAGGCAGTCCGGAGAGTCTGCCCGTCATGACCACAGTGATTCACTACTTCCCCAGAGGCTTCCTACAACCTGTCTCAACGGTTCCATTTTAATCAGGGGACAAATTAAACATGCACAACAAGTCAACAATAAATTAAGGTGACATTTATCTCTTTACTTACTTTGATCAATCTTGGCTGTGTGGGCCAGTGAGTAATGTGGATGGGCCAGTGCCACCCAGGCCCATTACTGGTTACCTGACTGTGGAGTGCATCGCTTCATCACTCTGAATAACATGCGGCTGACCTTTGGACTAACAAGTGCCTGATGCAGCCCTCGCTGCATCTGTGATAACGTTCCACTGGTAAACACCCAGGTTGTGACTGGCATCAAAGCCTTTTGACATTTATGCCTCTTACATGTTTGGATTGCTAAAAGAACAGCTTGTTGAGCAACGTTATGCATCTTACCATGTGTTTCATGACTGACCCATGTGGGTTGAGGATTAAACCAATGCTTTACATGTGTCTAAGGCATAACTGTTCAAGGAACGTTTCCTGCGCTACACGTACAAACGAAAGGCACATAAAAAGCTCTTCTTTTTCTTTTTTTTTTCTTTTGCCTGTTTCTCTGTTTTTGTTAGAAAGTGTTTTTTTTTTAATATCAGCAAGTTAGTTGCTATAACATTACTAGATGCCTTTTTTTCTTTTGCACAGGATTTTACTGTGACTTCATACAATAAGAATTCTTGGTTACTGTTGGTGTTTTGCCTCACTATATTTTTATATTTTCTTTGCTGTGTCTCCTGGATGTGTACTGCTTTTGGTCTGGCACCTGGTCTCTACCTTTGTATAAGGCCCCGATTTCACTTGAGCACTGTGAAGATATATGCCCATAAACATACCAGCATTTTTTAGAGTTTAGGCACTAAATGCTTTCCAAGGTGAAGAAAATTCAAAACAAGAGTGATATTAATTAAACATGAGCATATACGTTTACACATATACATGTAAGCATGTATAGCTGCAAATGTACACTCACTCACACACACACAAAAATAAAGTTTTGTAAAAGTAAAAGTAGGTTTTGAGACAAAATTTAAAGACGTGAAAAGAGTCAGCTGATCAGATGTTCAGTGGGAGGCTGTTCCAGAGCCAAGGTGCCAGAACTGGAAAGGCTCAATCACCCTTAGATTTTAATCTGGACCCTGGAACAGTTAAATGACCCAGACTAGCAGACCTGAAGGCCCAAACACACCGGCAGCGAATGCCATGCATCAGAAAATTTATACGTGCAACCCTACACCAGCAGCAGCTAGATGCGCATCATGTATTTTTCCCCCACTCACTCTCTACTTGTACATACCAGGTTATGTAGCAGCTCATTTTCTCTGCTCCTATGGCAGCTGGATTCCTCTCATCATATAGAAGTATAAAGAGAACTCTGTTGCTATGTCCTGTGTGTGACAAAGGATGAGGAGAGACTTGTTGTTGAGCTTGAGAAATATCCTCAGTTAAACGACTCACAATCCCTTCATTATAAAAACCATGGCCAAAAGATATTGCCTGGCAAGTTATAGCTCTGGAGATCAGCTCTTCAGGCTCTTCAGGTGCAGTTTTCTATTGACTAGCTGCAGCATGACGCGTTCAGTCTATGCTAGGGGCAACACTTGCACCATGCGGCAGCGCCTGTGTGTTTTCAGCTTGAGGGGCCTGTTGGGATAGTACAATGCGAAAAGCTCAGTTATATACTCCAGCGCCAGATCATCCAGAGCCTTGTATGTGATTAAAATCACTTTAAAATGGATTCTAAAAGAGTCTGGAAGCCAAAGCAGGGAAGCCAAAATATGTGTGATGTGTGAGGATCATTTTGTTTTGGTCAAACCCTGAATTTTGAACTTGACTCTTAAGGCAGGAAGATACACCCATCAGCCAAAACATTAAAACCGCTGACAGGTGAAGTGAATAACTTTGATTATTATATGTAACAATGCATTGTTCTGCTGGGAAACCTTTGGTTCTGGCATTCATGTGGATACCACCTGACATGTTCCACCCACTCAAACACTGTTGCAGACCAAGTACCCCCCTCATGGCAACAGTACTCCCCAATGGCAGTGCCCCCCCAGCAGGATAATGCACCATGCCACATTGCAAACTTCACTCAGGAATGGCCCATGGAATGTGACAAGGACCTTAAAGTGTCTACCTGGCCTCCAGATTCCACAGATCCCAATCTGAATGAGCATCACTGGCACGTGCCATTAACCCACCTCACAACCCACTGGACTAAATGGATCTGCCGCCAACACAGTGGTGCTAGACACCACAGGACACTCCCAGAGACCCTGTGTCCATGCTTCAACAGATCTGTGGACTACATTCTTTACATGTTGCTCCAGGCTCAAAATAAAAGGAAAATCTGAAAATTCAGGCAAAGTTTCTGGAGTCTCTCTCTTTAGGAAAATGCTGCATATACAGTATCTCTGACCTTTCATAAAACTGTATTGCACAATCTGCAATCACAATCAATGGTTTCAGTCTTTCTCCTGAAAGCCACCTATTTCAGTCTTGATACTACAGGTAAGGATTCCTGTAGTTTTTATGCTAAATTGATGCTAAATAGCTAAATTAATGCTGCATTGCCAAATGCTAAATTAATCACTGTGGGTTAAACTAAGTGATGCTTAATAAAATATTTCAGCTTTACTTGAATGAGATATATTCAGTTTTAATGATTTGAATTGAGTTGAATATTTTCTGTTTTAATTACTTGTTGCTGAATTGCTTTTTGCATCCCAATTATTTGATGCTAAATTGGATCGATCTGTTGATTGATTTGGCAAATGTTAGGAAAGGGCACAGGCTGTAGATGTATGATGTGCATTGTTGATCATATAGGCCACACATTTACACAATGTGCAAGAATCACTTCAGGGCTACAACAGTGATAAATGAAAATTAAAATGTTAAACAATAACTGTTATTCACTTCCATATCATTGTTTTGTCAAAGCCGCATGTAGCCACTGGAGAAGGGCTAAAGAGCCACATGTGGCTCCTAAGCCGCGGGTTGGCTACCCTTGTTCTAAAGAAGTGGTATGGTGACAGAAGAGGCCTGATGCTGCCTCACTAAACCAGGCAAGGCTTTTGACCACAGTCTCCACTCTCCCTCAGGCTCTCTGAGGGAACACTAGAGTTGCCTAAAACTGCAGCTCATAGTTATGTATCCTGCCCTGTCACTGTGTCGTCACAGGATTCTATTCTGGAAGAAGAGATACAACCAAGCTGGCTATTGTCAGTCAGTCTTGTGTCTTAAGCAGGCTCTTACTTAAATGTGCATGTAGAATATAGAAACCCATCTGATACCTAGGTCATAGGACATCAGTCAGCAGACTCCAGGTCAATTATCTGAGCTTGGAAGAGGTGTCGACACAAAGCTCTGCCACTCCACAGAAGGAAGAGGGCAGTTGTAGGAGGTGTGGACCCAAGTTTCATGACTCGAGTCAAACACATCAGTCATGACTAAGGTTACTTTTGGCTTGACCTGACAAAATCAAAATACACGCCACCTGACAATGACTTGAACTCCTTTGACTTCACTTGGACCTTAGCATTTTAACTTGGAATGACTTAATATCCCGTTGTGGTTCTGTACCCCCGAGAGGTGACTCTTTTTGTGGAACTGTTTAGCAGCTTTATGTCAGTTTCACTTGTCAGTATCTCCAGATTTTACATCATTTATATCATGATTTAATCAATTCATCAGCGTTAGATTTTAGAGATATTGACTCCTTATTTATTTTTATTCATTTATTTATTTTTTCTTTAATGACCACTCAGGTTCCTTTAATATGCAAATTAAGAATGCAGAGAAAAACAGATGTACTTTAAAATAAGGTTTGGTTTGTGTAGAACAACAGACATGTCTCTTTATGTCATTGATATTAACTTTGAAATTGGTCATACCAAACAAATGTATTTGTATCTGACAGTGCAGTCTCTCTGGCTCTAATTTACAGCTTTGACCCCTGCCAAATGCAAACAGGATGTCTTTGTCATTCTCTTTCAGTCCCCTTGTCTCTTGTCATGTCTGCGTTGTCTACCAGCTGTGAAATAGGTGTAAACAAGAGCCGACTTGATCACTGCTTGTGTTTTGCAGTTTGCTCAGATGCTGTCAAATCCGCCGCATCACAAATATCAACAAACATTAATAATACATGTACAGGGCTCATGTTGGTTGTTTCCTGTGGGTGATTTAGCAGAGCTGCTGTTTGCAGCTTTATGTTCTTCAACAACCTGCTGTATGAGTGAGGCATAAAGGAGACACCATGGGTCAGCTTTCTGCAGCCCCTCACCACTGACAGTGTCCACATTGTACTGTCCCTCTGAGAGACACTTACAGGTTTAGACCCTCAGAATAAAGATTTGCCTATGTTGGGGTTGTCGGTGTCTTAGTGGATAGAGCAGGTGCCCCATGTACAAGGCTGTTGCTGTAGTGGCTGGGGATCGAGTCCAGCCCGTGGCCCTTTGCTGCATGTCACTCCCTCTCTCTCTCCCCCTTCATGCTTAGCTGTCCTGTCCATTGAAGGCAAAAAATGCCCCAAAAAATATATCAAAACATTTTTTTGCCTATCCTAATGTAATAAAGCTCTGGTTTAGGTTTTTGATTATTCTTTATCATCATGGAACAATGTACACATTGAGGTCACGGTTTGTGGCTGGAATTCTGTTTGCCAATTTATTCTGAATTCTGAAATCACCCTGATCCTCTTCCAAACATCAAGTACAAACAGGATGACTTTTTGGCATTTTGTGCTTAATCTACGTAAATAAGACCCTGGAAAAAAGGGCAAAATCATCACATTGCTTTTAGAGTAATATGGATTTGCAGATTAGAGTGTATACCAAGGAATAATGCCATTTAAAAATGATGAAATAGTTGTATTTTTTTTGTTTTTCTTTGTTATCTTTGGATTGTATGGAGTCCAGAGGCTCCTCTTAATGTTAGGGGTCTTACACATATTTTTTATCGATTTGTATTGTGTATTAAGATATATATAGATTTGATTTTTCAAAAAAGTGCACATATAAAAGAAGACAAGACTTTATAGGATTCTGAAATCACTTTGTATCTTTGAAACATGCTGGTATGACTTATTTTTTCCTACTTTGATCTCTCACTATTCTGTTGGGAGCCTCAAGCTGATAGAAAACCTTTGCAATGCAATCTGTGACCCTCTGAGTACCTTTTGTTTAAAGTGAATTTTGCTTTTTTTCCACTTCCCCTCCTTCTGGGGCAAATAAATAGCCTAATATACCAAGCCTGCATAGACGAAGACATAACCTCAGTGAGTCCTGGGAAAATAGCAGTTTGCTGGTGCGATGCTGCTTTTTGCACCATGTGTTTACACCAGAATAGAGCCCTGGTACTGACATTCATCAGGTGGTAATGTTGATTAATTAATCTTGAGTTAAAAAACATGATGCTGATTAATCACATTCCGTGGTGCCCTTTGACCTGCTGTGTCATAGATGGCCACAGAGGCTCTGTCACAAGATGGAGGCAGAAAAAATTATGCTGCCATCACAGTCCTCATATTCTGTCTGTGATTAATTAAAGAAAAGAAACAGAGTGAGACTGCGAGAGAGAAAGAGAGAGCGTGCGCGTGTGCAAGAGAGAAACGCAACATTGATTTACAATTGTGGTTACCTCCTCCCAGGCTAGCTTTGCATCATCAGCCCGTGGAGGTCTGCTCGCAGTTCCGTATATTCGGACACTGCGAGCTTGGCCGTCTGACGCTGCTGCTCTCTTCTGCCATGGCGAACTGAGTAAACTCTTATTACGCCTTCGCGCGGCGCATTTAAGGGCGAGGAGAGGGGCTCATTTGATTGGTGTGATGTGTGTAGAACCCACTCCACGCCTTCTCTTGTCCCTCTTTCCGACTTGAGCAGGTGGGAGGGACGGAGGTGGGAAAGAGGAGTAGCTGCGACAGCGCGCACGGTGTGTCAAACTTGCAAAATCTGCCTGGCCACACCCAGTTGGCGAAGCGCAGGTGTGCTGCGCCCCCGCCTAGCTTGGTCTGCGAAACTAGAGGCCGTAGTATTAAAGCCCTTTGAGTGGTCGGAAGACTAAAAAGGTGCTATACAAATGCAAGTCCGTCAACCATCTCCAAAGGCTGCACCCCAGCAACTAATATCTCTTCAGGACAAGAGGTAACAGGCAGGCAATCAGCTGGTTCAAGAGATGACATGCACAACATCCACTCCATGATTTGCTTTCACAGACAAAAGCAGACAATACAAACAGACCACTACAGAGCGCAACAATAATACATCCATCCAGTGAATGGAACAAAAGATGGACCACTAAAGGTTTTGAGGTTTGTTCTATTTGTGTGTGTATTTGTGTGTGTTTTAGAGTGCCTGTGTTGTATATTTGTACTCTATGACATTTTAAAATGTATGCATGTTTTTTTGTAAGCATACATTTTGGTTGATTATGTAAATATGTGTGAATGAGTATGAGTGTATGGGTGCCAGTGTGTGTGTTTTGTTTTATATTATTATGACGTAAAATCAATCATGTATAGAAATATTTATACTTTTATAAATGTAAATGCCAAATTTACTGAGTTGTAAACTGAGAGTATGAATGTTAAACTCAGTGTGACAGAAAACAAAACTTTAAACATAATGCATGCGCCACCATGCTTGTCCCTTTACATTGAAACATTGCTGTTGTGGGGGAGTTGCTGTGGCTTTACATTATCAGTGAAACAAACATGTACTGCAAAGTTGTTTAAAATGCACCAGAATCTGAAACTTAAATGGCAGAAAAAGAATGTAAGTGTTTCTGCAATATAGTATACTAATACATCCATTCTGACTGGAGTATCTTATGGATGGACTAAAAAATGATCACAAAAGGGTAAAGAATCAATGTTAGTTGCTTATGATGGCTACAGAAGACGAGACCGACCATGTATTTTTTTTTTTTTTGTGCACTGTTATCTCGTGATAACAAATTAATTATTTCGTTATCTCGACATAACAAAAATTGTTTTCTCGTGATAACAAATTAATTATTTCGTTATCTCGATATAACAAAGATTGTTTTCCCGTGATAATTGTCAAGTCTTATGATTGCGCACTGGTTAATGTGATCGTCTTGATTTCAACCTACAAGAGCTGCCGTGGTCCTGCTAGATACCTCCTGCTGCTGCTGTTATCATAAGTCACACTTCTATTGATATTATACACATATGATTATTGTCACATACCGTATATTTCCAAATAGTCGCCCGGTGGCAAATAGCCGGGGCAATTATTTCCTCATTCAGGGAGAGAGCAGCTCGCGAGGGCTGCTTTCTCCCTGCCTGCAGGGCTGAGGGACTGTTTGCACTTTTACGCACGGGTCAGTGGTGAAATGGCGCACATGACTCGTGCTACGGACGGACGGATGGACGGACAGACAACCACGTATCTAAAACAGGTAATACATCTGGCTACATCTTTCCCACATCAAATATCCATGATCACCTACACTCGCATGCGTAAAAGCGCACAGAATTCCGTGTCCTCTCACCACGGATGCTGTGATTTGATGGCCCGGTACTCACTGTAGCCCACTCTTATAAGACACAATAATAATAATAATAATAATAATAATAATAATAATAATAATAATAATAAGCTACTGTGGACCTGCTTTTCAGCAAACTCCTCTGGTATTTTTATTAAAAGGCATGGCATATAGGTCCACAGTAGCTTAATATTATTATTAGTCAGATGTATTACCTGTTTTAGATACGTGGCGAGCTGCTCTGTCCCTGCCTGCAGGGCTGTCCCTCCTTGAGGCAATGAATGAGGAAATAGTCGCCCCGGTGTTAAACGGACTGGCGTTTAATACACAAAATGGGGTCAAACCCCCAGCGGCTATTAGGTGCCCAGTGGCTATTTGCCACCTGGCAACTATTTGGAAATATACGGTATGTGACAATAATCATAGGCTATGTGTATAATAACAGTAGAAGTGTGACTATTGATAACAGTAGCAGCAGGAGGCATCTAGCAGGACCACGGCAGCTCTTGTAGGCTGAAATCAAGACGATCACATTAACCAGTGCGCAATCATTAGACTTGACAATTATCACGGAAAACAATCTTTGTTATATCGAGATAACGAAATAATAAGTCGTTATCACGAGATAACAGTACCCAAAAAAATCATGGTGAATGCCATGAAGCCTCGGCAGTGGCCTAAACCGCAGTTGGAGACCAACAAATCACATAACTGTTTTTTAGCAAAATATCAACAGCATTTCCACTGGCAATTTTGGCACCAGAACTTGACTTTAGGCCAAAACATGATCTTTTCGTTACCATAACCAAGGGAGTTTTTCTTCCTACTTTTTATTCACGTTTTCTGTACCTAGCATAAGCAAAATCACATTATAACAAGAAACCCTGAGTTCCAACACGTCCGCTACATAATACATAATAATGTACAAATGGTGGTAGTTCAGTTCAATGAGTAGCTCAGTCCATAGGGACTTGGGTTGGGAACCGGAGGGTTGCCTGTTCAAGTCCCCGTCCGGACCAACTGCTTGGAGCGCCTGTCATGGGCAGCTCACTCTGACATCTCTCCACTCACTGCATGTATAGGTCCAGTTTGTGCATGTGTGTGTCCGGACCTGTGTTTTATTGACAAACAGAGTGAAAAATTGAATTTCCCCTCTGGGATTAATAAAGTATATAAAATTAAATTATTATTATTATTATTTTTTTAAATGTTAAATATTGGTGGTTTGCAGAAATGTACAATGCCTGTATTTTCTCTGGCTATTGGGTTGACTCTTTCAGAGTAGCGAGAAGGAGCCACACTGACAAGCTGAAAAACATGTTTTCATACAATGACCCTGTGCCAGTCAGAACATTTATAGCTTTACTAGACCATTTAATTGGACTACTGTCCTTGTCCCAGTATACAAGCACGGGAGGGGAATCTATTTATTGACCAAAGTATGTCCGACTCCACTACAACAGGTGGCAACATGCCCCTGTTCAGGTTGTTAGTATTGGACCTTTTTCCGATTTGACCTATTGCACACAGACCAGACATCCGAAAAACAAATTAGCTGCAGTTAGCTAGTGGCAAAGTGATACCATTGTGGACAGCTTTACAGCTCTGTACATTTCACAACTCTGAAAGTAGATTTCGCCATGTTGTAACAGGCTTCTTCTTCTGTTACACAATGAATGCTTTCGCTGCTGGGTCAAAGCCCAGGGCGGACATTGTGAAGCGTGTGCTGAGCGCCTCTGCCAGTTCGGGTCCAATTGACTGTATACATGCAGGGGTAATCTGACTCCCAGTGGCATTATCTGGGTGTGTTAGTCTGACTTTAAGAAATTCGATTCAATACAACTTCAGTGGGACTAACATGTTTACATATATTTTAAATTTCCAGTTTTGTTTTGACTAACACAATAAATCAGTTTTCTGTAATGTCATTTAAATGTACTGACTGTGGACAGACCTGTAGGATATCACAGGAGACCATGCTCCCACACTGTGGAAACCCTTGAACTGGTGTACGAGTTTTACTGCTGGTTTGAAAAGCCACACTCAACCCCCTCACCCACTCTGACATCAGACACTGCCCCCCCCCCAACTGCTCCCCTACCAGCAATCAGGATCTTTGAAGAGGATGTGTGTCAGCTTTCACAGACAGAAGATCAGGAAGGCACCGAGCACAGATGGCGTGTCACCCTCCTGCTTGTAAGTGTGTGCTGACTAGCTAGCCCCCATCTTCACAAAGATCCTCAACAGATCACTGGAGCTATGTGAAGTCCCCTCCTGCTTCAAAAGTACTGCTAGCATCCCAGTCCCCAAGACACCCTCCATCACAGGAATAAATGACTACAGGCCCATCAACCTGACATCTGTGGTGATGAAATCCGCTGAAAGACTGGTATTGACCCACCTGAAGGACATCACAGGCCCTGTGCTGGACCCCCTGCAGCTTGCATACCAAGCAAATGGGTCAGTGAATGGTGCACTCAACATGGGACTGCACTACAACCAGCAACACCTCCACTCCCTAGAGACATACGCAGGGATCCTGTTTGTGGACTCGAGCTTGGCATTTAACACCATCATCCCAGACATTCTTTACACCAAACACACCCAGCACAGTGTCCTCCACCTGTTAGTAGATCACAAACTTCCTGACAGACTGAGAATAGTAGGTGAGTCTTCCAGCACCCAGACATTAGCACTGGCACCCCTCCAGGGATTCATGGTCTTCCCACTGCTCTTCTTCCTTTACACCAACAACTGCACGTGGCCTCATCCAGGACAGTGAGGAGTCTGCATACAGTTGGCCCTCTGGTGTGATCAGAAGAACCTGGAGCTGAACACATTCAAAACTCTGAAGATGACTGTGAACTTCAGGAGGAGCCCCCCCAACACTGTCCCTTACTTATTTTGTCTATTATGGAATCCTTCAGGTTTCTGGGATCCAGAGATTTAAAAAGAATTATGTTGACAAAAAAATTATGTCGGGGTTTCAGGACACTTGGAACACTACAGACGAGCAGCATGCAGATATTTTGTGGTTTCAATGATGTGTTTTTGGACGTTTGAATCTGGGGCGCCATAAGCCTCCATTAGGTGGAGTTGTGTTGCTACCCCCTCTCCCCTTGGATCTCCGCAAGTGTTATGAGGAATCTAAAACTTCACCTGAGCCTCCATCAGCATATGGGTGAGTAGGTAATGGCTGAATTTTCATTTTTGGGTGCACTATCCCTTTAATGATGTACGGGTGGACCCACCTGTGGGTTGACTTGCAGGTTGGGTAGTTCGGGTAAGCTTGTCAGAAAATATTGGCGGTTTCGGGTAGGGGGGGTCATAAAGTGACAAAGCAGTGTTCTGAGGAAGTTATTAATAACTTACAGAAACATTGTGCAATAATCCAACTTCAATCTTCTCTTCCCATCTCTCCGTCTCTCTTTCTCTCTCTCTCACTCTCTCACACACACACACACACACACACACACACACTCCATTATTCGGCTCTTGACCAGGAAAATGTGGGGAACATTGTGCCCTAACAGCAAGCAAATGCTTCTATGCACAGATTAAATATGTCAAATATGCACCTCTGTAGCATCATGTCAACAAACCATGTGCCACATACTTAAGTTGTTACCTCTTAAAAGATGGGTGAGTTATATGGAGCTACATTAGGGTCAAAAGTTTTGTACTTGAAAAAATAAAATTTGAAACTGAAAATTCATGTGTTGATCTTGAATTTTGAAAAATACAACAATGTATTCAAAATAAAAATAAGTGTATGAAACTTTTTTTCAGCTTGAATATAATTTTGATTCACTTTGGTAATTCTTTTGAATGAATAATTTATTTTCACTTGTCACTTCCATATATATTAGAACATTTTAGGTCTTATTTTTTTCAGTTTTATCTTTTCAGATTCAGATCTTATTTTTTACAGTTTCAAATCTTTTTTCACTTTCAGATCTTATTTTTAAAAAAAAAAGTTCTGAAAGAGAAGAAAATATATATGGAGGTGAAAAGCGAAAATAAATTATTTATTCAAAAGAATTACCAAAGTGAATCAAAATTATATTTAACCTGAAAAAACGTTTCATACACTATTTTGAATACATTGTTGTATTTTTCAAAATTCAAGATCGACACATGAATTTTCAGTTTCAAATTTTATTTTTTCCAAGTACAAAACTTTTGACCCTAATGTAGCTCCATAGAGTTACTGCTGTCTTGTACTTTTAAACACAAAACACGTTTTATATTGTGAAATTTACCGGAAATGACATACAACAAAGCCAACAGCAAGTAGGTTGTTATTAGCGATGGTCATTACCCGAAACTTTCAGCTCTGGTTTGTGGATCGGGTTCCAGTAAATGATTAAGGCATATGTTTATAGGATTGGCTCTCACGACAGGCTAGTTGGGTGCAGGTTTTAAAAAACCATGACCTGTGTGTCACCAGTACACATATTGGCCAATTAAGAATAACAAAATAAGTTTCTGATGGCATATGTGTTTGCCCCACTCACCTAGATGTCAACAGTAAAAATTGTCTCTGCAATCATGACTGATGAGGAATGATAGGCAAAGCTGCATAAACGAAAAGTGTCATTTACAGGAAGCCTCCTGTTAATGACACTCACATGTCACAACTCAGAGTCTCCCTAATTGGAGAATGCTAATTTTTCCAAGTTAAGATTCCCTTTCAGTGCTTCATTGTGACATAAAGTTAAAAAGTAAAAATGACTTAATTGCAAGAAAAATGTGGAAGAAATGTGATGAGGGTGGTAATTACTGCAGCTAGATTTAAATCAGTAAGTGCTGCCTCAGGAGACCAGAGTCAAGGTCACCACTCATCCTTTAATCAACAACACAGAGATCAGCTTGCTGCTGCCACATCCGCTTAGACTTCACTCATTCACAGAGAGAAAGAAAAAATAAAAATGTTATTAATAATGTACACACACACACACACACACACACACACACACACTTCATATCGTAAGGAATAATCAATGAGTACGCAGGTTTGATCCCAGAGTCTAATTACCTTCTTGTTGCAATCTTTCTCAGCTGAGTAGATACAAGCACATACCATAGTTAGTGAGTGTGTGTGTGTGTGTGTGTGTGTGTGTGTGTGTGTGTGTGTGTGTGTGTGTGTGTGTGTGTTTGTGTTTTGTGAGTGTGTGTTCATATGGATATGTAGCATGTGTGTGTATATGTGCTTGTCATCCATAAAGATCTTTAATTGGACCCCAATTTCCATTTCTATTTGCATAGAAATGAAGTAAATTATGCAGTGGCTGCCTCTCTCCATCAGATGATAAAGTTCAGTTAATTAGGGCTAAATACATGAATAAGTAAACTAACAATGTAAATAACAGTAAATATACTGCAGGACGCAGGTCCCTGCTGTACAGCTCATATGAAATGAAAACTGTCTCTGAGATCACTGGTTCATTATATGGTAGATTACCTTCAGTAACAGAGCAACAGAGAAATGTAGTCCTTTTTGGCTCACCTCCCAGCAGTTCTGAGAACATGTACAGAGAGATGCCGCCAGGACACGAAGCTTCACAAGCTCAACTTTTTTGAGTGGGCACAGACTCACAGCCCTGTCACACTGACATGGTCCATTCCAGCTTATATTAAAATGTAACTGCAACCTAATTATAGACAGATTTGAGTGATTGACAGAGTTGCCAATTAATTGGGTGTATAAGACAAAACATCTAACACAGTAGCTAAGTGGAAAGAGTTGCTTCTGGTGTCCATTGTTCCCCAAGTTTATTGTCTCATAGACAGTGTTATGTGACTGAGCAGTCCATTCTCATTCCCAGGTCCTCAAACGCCAATGCTTTGTCATGCCCTGCCACATGTAATACTGCCACCAAAAGCACCTTTTGGCGTCTCTATGAGACGACTGGGCTTTCCAGTAACTGTAATGTAAACCCGGTAATAGTCGCTGTGCAGAGCTAGTTTCGAGCAGCGCAACCCAAGGCTCTCTCAGTTTGGTAGTTTGGCAGACCGAGGTTCGCTGAGATGGGTGCAGCGGCGGGGTGTCGACAGATCCAGCTTGATGCAGTGTCAGTTTTGTGCCAAAAGGCTTCGCTGAAGGTGCGCTAAAAGCTCGCCAGCTGAAACCAGGTCTACTGTCAGCGCAGGTGGAGTACAGCCGGTGTAAGTGGAAATTTGGCTGACCGGCGGACAGTGTGCACATGTCACCAAAACCTCACAGGCAGGTTTCCAGAATGTAAGGCACATTAACGATGCAATAAATACCCACAAACACCACTATTCAATGCAACTATCTGCAATCAGCACATAAATGTATCTCTATATCGACTGTCCCGTCACATCTGATGTCAGATCAAAGGGGATTGGCACCGTTTGGCACATTTTCCACGTTTGGCACGCGTAATGGAAACCCGTGGATGTCTGTTCGCAGTTCTGCATAGTCGGACACTGCGAGCTTGGACCTCCCAGACCAAAACATCAGTTTCCTCCTGGGAGGAGTTTGGCCGTCTGACGCTGCTGCTCTCTTCTGCCGTGGCGAATTGAGTAAACTCTCATTACGCCTTCGCGTGGCGCATTTAAGGGCGAGGAGAGGGGCTCATTTGATTGGTGTGATGTGTGTAAAACCCACTCCACGCCTTCTCTCCTCCCTCTTTCCCACTTGCACAGGTAGGAGGGACGGAGGTGGGAAAGAGGAGTAGCTGCGTCAGGCGCACGGTGTGCCAAACTTGCAAAATACGCCTGGCCACACCCAGTTGGCGAAGCGCAGGTCTGCGAAACTAGAGGTCTTAGTGTAAAGACAGAGAAAGTCCATGCTGGGTGAGAAGGGGCCATGGGCGGATATTAAGACAATGGGCTCATGAGCACTGATATGCAAAGGGCTCCACCACCTTTCCTACACAGGAGCAAGACACACAGTCTTTGTGGTGTTTTTTTGTGGTGTTTTTGTATCGCAGATTGCCCCTTTTCAACAGTCATGGGCTGGCTTGGCTTGGTTTGGGTGATTTTCCACAGCAGGGCAGATAAAAGAAGTTCACCTGTTGGAGGTGAGCTGTTTGCAGAGGTGCAGTAAGAGCCTGTTGTCTGCAGCTCTTAATCTAACATCTCACTGTGGCGCTTTTACCTGTGCCATCTTTAGACTTGCCTTTATTGAAGCAAAGCTGCTAACAAAGTTCCACTAATTCAGTGATAAACACATTTTATTTCCTATCAATTCATCACAATTAAAGCCCTCTGTTATTTTTTATACAAAAACTGTTAATGTGGAGCAGCAAAAAAAGGAAAAGTTTGGGTTTTCAAGCAGCAAGTTCATACAAATGTCTGATAAGGGTGGATAGCGAACATTCATTCATTCATTCATCCTCTAGAGGGTTGCGGGGAGGCTGGAGCCTATCCCAGCTGACATCGGGCGAGAGGCAGGGTACACCCTGGACAGGTCGCCAGACTATCGCAGGGCTGTCACATAGAGACAGACAACCATTCACACTCACATTCACACCTACGGAGAATTTAGAGTAATCAATTAACCCAGTCCCCAAACTGCATGTCTTTGGACTGTGGGAGGAAGCTGGAGTGCCCGGAGAAAACCCACGCTGACACGGGGAGAACATGCAAACTCCGCACAGAAGGGCTCCCACACGCGGGATTGAACCAGGAACCCTCTTGCTGTGAGGCGACAGTGCTAACCACAACACCACCGTGCCACCCCGGATAGCGAACATGACACAGTAAAATAAAGCAGATATCTAAAGTGAAAACAGGATGTAGGAGAGAAACTAAACTCCAAACCACAGAAGTAGAAGTCACAGCCTACAAAGGTATTGAGAGCTGAACACAAAGAGACTTTTAAAAACACCTCTCCATCTGGTCTCCTGCAAACAGAGGTGGGTAGAGTCTCCCAACACACACGGCTTGTTTGAGGGGGAGAAGCAGGGTTTGGGGGATTGGCTGCAGTCTGTGAGATGTCATCGCTACCAGCCTGAGGGTAGATGGCCCAGCTTTTGGACCTATTTCAGATAAGGTCCATCTCTGGCGCAGCTTGGCTTGACATGGCGCATCTAAACTGATAACAGAAATTAAACATAACTTAGCTCAACCGCAGGATGCCTATCCATAGTAATTTTCACCTCCTTATATGGTGAATCCTGGCTATTCATGGGCAGGGATATATGCTAATATCTGAAAAGTGTAAGTGCACTGCCAGTTTAAGATTGATCGGCATTTATGAACATACACACGTGCCTATGATCAAATCAAAGTTTCCTGTGGAGTTTATGACAGTGTAGGTTTTTAGTAGCAAGGTTTTTTATGTGCAAATCTACTCCTAGATTTACTAACATTTAATGAATTAGGCCAATTATGTATTTTTCTAAACCTAACTTTGACTGTGACAGCATTAACCGCATATTACAACGTGTTTCATTCAGGAGACAGCTGTCACATACAGCGTCACATTCAGATGCCAAGTAGTGCCTTTGGTGTCTGTATCATATGCCTGAGAAAGCATCAGTATCTGACGACCTGTGAGCATCGGTACTTGATCCTGGGATGAGAATGTGTTGGACTGAGAGCTCTCTCTCTTTAAATCTTGGACATAAAACTCTGTTGGTTACATGGTCAGTACAAAAGTTGAACAATGTGTCAGAAAATATCTGGTTATTTCATGAAAACTCGTGGACATACCATGTGAAGAGGAGAATTCAGTTTTGACCGCCAAGATGTATTTCCGTAACAAACATTCAATTAATGAGCTTAAACTTCTGTGAGGGACAAAATCCACAGTCCTTCTGTGTAAAAGTAACTTCTGAAGTTCAGCTGAAGGTAATAGGATGCCTCAGCAGTCTGAGTTACAACAAATGGGTATCTGTCAAAGCTAGTCCTTTGTCCCTCTGTGTTTCCCTGGACAGTGTTTCCTTGCTGAGTTGTGGTAGAGAGGCAGTAAGAAAATGTAGGCATTTGGTAGAATTGTCTAACTCTGACCACTGAAGCCTTATCTGAACTTCAGCTGAACTTTGGAATGCCTTTCTACATTGACGGACATCTGTGAATTTGGTCCCTAACGCTAAGAAAGGATTTCCTCAGAGACAACAGTGACCAAAAACTGTGTGTATGGGTTTGGAAAAATGTGATCCTGACCTTTAAATTGTTCAAACTGATGACACAACATATACAACTGTTAAATCAACCAAGAGACTTGTGAGTATTGAGGAGATTTTCAAAGGACAGCTTTGGGAATTTATATTTTACAGTGAGGAAAAAATACTTAAGGAACCTGTGGCTCCTCCTGTTATACAACTGTATTCTATGTGATAGCACACTCTGTAGTGACAAAAACTAATAATTAATACAACTTAAAACTGTTCATCAACATGCTGTCTTTCTTTTTCTTTCACTGAATCGTTTGTCAGTACTCAGCATTAACCTCAAACACACACCGAGGAGGAAGCAACAGGGAGAGTGGTGACTCATCTCCCTTGCAATGTCCACATTATTGCTGCGGGTGAAGGATCCTCTCTTGTGTGGGCTTCTTGAGGTAATCTGCGTATACCAGAGGCTGCAAAGTCTCATTACTGAACCTGACAGTGATGTTCTATATGCTCAAGACATGTTTTGCAAAGTTCACTTTTAACTCATACTTGGGAGCAAGCCGCGTTGGATTCTGCTGGTTTTGATCCTGTCTCATCCACATCTTCCTCCTCTTCTCTTCCTCCCATTGAACATCTATGTTTGATGCAACACTCTGCGTCTTTCCACATCTACTCAAACGCCTCATCAGTGCACAGTGCACAGAGCTGTGATTTGCAGTTATATGAACTCTTCAACTGTGCAGATGTTCACATCTTCTCTCTTCTGATATCTGGTGGTATACGCTCTGTGAATATTCTGGTCAAAGCCACCATTAGTAGGATGAACTCTGTATATCAGTGGCCTAGCCCACGGCCAGAGGTCTGAGTGATGTGTGTCAGGCAGATCTGTTTTAAAGTGAGAACATTCCATTTTCTATAATGTCAATCAATACACTTGGGAGCTTGTCAGTGAAGAAAATACCCTATATATTCCCTCTTGTTTAACCTCCACAAAACACCAAGTTGCTTGGCAGGGAAGCAGAGTTGCAGGTTCAACAAATAATGAGAAGCAAAGATTTTACATTGAATGTAGGCAATAAGGCTTTCATATTTCTGTGCTGTGTGACCCTTTGCACACTTCTGCCTGACATAGTAGCCCTCTTTGGGCGTCTTAGCATGATAAGCAGCAGAATCACTGTTGCCTCTCAGCAAGAGGGTTCAGGGTTGAAACCCATCGGGGCCCTTCTGTGTGGAGTTTGCATGTTTTCCTTGTGTCTGTGTGGGTTTTCTCCAGCTTCCTCCCACAGTTGAAAGATGTGCAAGTTTGGTTAATTGACTTTAAATTGGACGCAGGTGTGAATGGTTGTCTGTCTCTATGTGTTAGCCCTGTGATAGTCTGGCAAGTTCAGGTTGCCACACAAACACACAGACACACACAGACACACACACACACACACACACACACACACACACACACACACACACACACACACACACACACACACACACACACACACAACCCCGAGCAGTACATCGCCTTTTGTCAACAGGTATTGAGAATACTGCTTAAAAATACATGGGCCATTTAAAAACCCACACACATGTGCTAATTTTGGTGGATAAAGGGTCAACTCCAAAACATGTGTTCTGAAAAGTCATTGACAACATGGCTGCATGAGCAACAAAAGAAACACAGATTTGTTATTAAAGATTTAAAAGTTATGATAACCACCCTATCATCTTAGTTTAATGTTTTTCAGTGTGTTTTGTTCCTTCTCTAAGTAACAAGCATAACAAAAAATTCTCATGTCTAATGTCATCTAATGTCTCAGTAGCTAACTTGCTAGTGAGTTAACATTACATGCTAATTTGTCCAAGACAGGCCCATTTTTTTGATATATTTCACATTCTTCTCCCCTTTGATTGGCTTCAAATGCCCAAAATTTAATGTAAGTCCGGCAGCGTAGTTGCTGCACTTGTTACCACTCCATCAGTGCAGACTGGCAGGGTAGGAGCTTGCTAATGTTGGCCCAAAGGCGGATTTATACTTGTGCGTCAGCTCTTTGCAGAGCCTACACAGTGGCCTGTAGATGTTGTGAGTGTTTACACTTGTGCTGTGTTCAGTCTGTGTCACTCTGCAGTTACACCTCAAAAACACTTGTTGGCAGTGGGGCTCTGTGAAGTGCTATAAAGCTGAGTTGATTCAAAACAAACCCAAAACACACATTAAACACGGCTTAATAGCAACAATTTCAAACACAAGTACATAAATCAGCTTCATTATAACTCGCAGAATTCACAGACAAAGTGCTTGTCTTTTGCTGGACACATTTTCCCCACAAAATACAATGTGCTAATGTTATTAGCATGAGTCTATGGGATTTTACATACATTAGCTTTGCAGCTAGCGGACATTTTCTCTACTCATATGAAGCCATAATAAATCACACACATGACATAAACTGCTTTGTTTCTTATCTGTGAAATGAAAGTAAATAAAAGCTTTCTTTATTATTTAGCTTTGTTGGTACAGCATAGGCTCTACGTCGATGCAGAGCTTATGATGTAGGTACAGCGGCGATTTGATGCAGAAACATAAATCCCACTTAAAGAACACTGCTAGTGGCCTGATAATGAAGCAGTGCTCTTTTTTATTTGATGACTTGTTTGATAGATTGATAGCAAGAAACTTAAGTTGTAAAATAATCACAAACGTACATGCTTTTTCCATCTCCATCAGATACATGTCACTGTGATACCATTATTGCCATAGTCGCTTCTGTTTATGTAAATGCCATTGACAACTACTGATGACGTGTCAGGGTCTCGAAGGGTTGTCCCATTTCATAGGGGCAGATTTCAACCACTACCCCTTGTAACTCTATTCTGAGGGGCAAAGGAACACTCAGAAACAAGGGGTAGGTATACATATAAGAAATGGGATTGGGCCATATTGCAATCGGCACAAACAGCTTGCTGTTTTGTCTCTCAACTTCCCTGGCACTTTCCTGCTGCCTGGCATATGTTGTGATGAAACCCACATTACACGCTCTACATTGAGCTCTGTGCTCTTCCTCGAAGATTTGTCATTTTATTTCATACCTTGACTATTGCCATTTACTTTGACAAGTTTAACAAACAGTGGCCCATCCTTTCCCCTCACCTCTATGATTTCCTACTCTTATTCCTTTAATGGCTCACAGAAACCTTTCTTGTTGTCTGACAAATTGCTTGCTGGCATCAAATCACCATCAGAGGCCTCATAACTAAAAGCCCCCACACACTACTCTGCAACCTATTGTTATAGACTAGACACTCAATCATTGGAATACACTTTCACTCAACGTGGCTACAGGTCCATATATTATAGCTTGATAAACAAGCACCGACAACGCTAAGTGCATATTCCATTAGGAAGAGAGAGAGAGTGTAGGAAGACGAGCATTTTTCCATCAGGCTAAAAAACACCAAGCCAGCAACTGCCAACTCTCTTGAGGCTGAGAAATGAAGGTAAGTCTTTGTGTGATATACCTGCTGAGTTGCTGTCATGGAGATAGTTGAAACCCTGGAGAGGCATCAAACAGCATTTAGTTTGTCACAAGCCAAAGAATCATCAGTTCAATTTCCAGTAGTAGAAGAGAAGTGTTAAGCTCTGCCAAACATCGTCTGAACAAAGCAAAGTTAATGTATCAGCTTATCTGCGCTGACTGATGAAAAAGCTGAACCAGGCTGAACTTTTCTGCAACACTACCGTTCTCTGGCTGCATTGGCCAATCACATGCATCTGGTAGATTACTTTGTAATGTGAACAGAGTATTTCTACTGTTTATCTCAGAATCGGCGTGATGAAACATAAGAAAGTTGCAGTTGTGATAACTTTCCCGAGTTGTTAATTCCTGTCTGAGCATTACAAACTGAGATGAACTCAACACATTTACACAGACAGTGAAAGCATAGATGCTTGGGTTAATCACGGTCCGCAGTCGCCCCTGACTACAGATGAAGGCAGTCTGTGTGAATGTGTAACTTATTGAGTTTCAAAGCGCTTGTCTGCAGTTGGTTACGACACAGACTTTGGGGAAAAAACATGGACATACCCTTTGGTCTGACCTCCACAGTACAGATGTCAAAGTGCTGTGTAGAGGAGCTCATTAAACGCAGCAACACAGAAAACAGTTTTCAGTTCTGAGGAAAGTTGAACATTTCACAAAGGTTCAGGGAAACAGATTCTGTTGGGGCTATTATCTATAAAGCATTGATTTGTTCTTGAGTTACTCTTTACTAATACCTCACAACACATTTGCCAGAGTACATCTCTGACTCTGTGACAAATCATCATCATAACTCACAGCTATTCATACATTCCTACCTTTCATTCACCCACTGTCTGTAGCACACAAAATTCGTTTTGGTTTCAGAAAGCCTTCATAGGCTCCGTCTGTCTGTCTCTGTATGTCTGTGTAAAACCATAAACAGTTGAGCAGATGAGTTTTCCTGTCTGTTTATTTATTTTTTATTAACAGATGTGTCTCATACAATACCATAGACAGGCCTGAAAACAGGTTAGTCAACAGCAGAAAGCAGCAAGGAGGACAGTGATACATGTGTCTTACTGTCAGTAAGACTCTCTTTCAAACTCAAACTAAAATCAGCCATTCACCAGAGCCAATAAATACCCATGACTACATTTGACCCGGGGTGTGAATCCTGATTGTTTGAGGGATTTTTTTTGTTCTTTTTGGGGTTTTTTAAGAAAATCCTGCATAATATATCTTTAGAATGCATGTCTGTAATACAAGCACAGTTTGTGTGGATATAGATGAAAAGCTACATTTACAAAATCCACTAACTGTAATGTAACAAATGTCCTGTGCATGTTTTTGTCAGGTATGAGGCCTTCGTGGATGGGTGCATAAACACATACCTTGATGGTCAGCAATGACGTAGATTACCTTTGGATGCACCTGGATAACTTGGCAACAGCCTAATATACTGCTATGAACAATAGGTACAAAAGCTGCACATATTATTTTCAATCGCAATGAAGTTAGCAACTAGCCGAGTGGAACATTTAGCAGCCAAAGTGGCTGATATTGTTCTAAAGAGGTGGTGGAGGCCAATTCGGAACTAAAAGGAGAGTGATTGTGGGACATTTGTCATATGGACACAACCACGACTGTAAGCTCCTGTAGTTAATTTGACGGTTATGTTGGTGCTTGCTGCACATGTCCAATTCTAGAATTGTCTCTGTTCTGGGATCTCAGCTTATAACGAATCCAGTCTTGTCATGACTTAGAGGAATATAGGCCAAAACAACGTTAATGAGACCCAAGCTGTGGCAACACCGAGTTATCCTTTAAAAGTGGGTCTGATGAACAGGGAACAGGCGTTTGTGCCTTTTGTCTGGTCGTCCCCCCCCCCCCCCCTCCTCCTGTGTGTGTCTGACTGATTAAGTCTTTGTAGTGCTCAGGTCAGCTGCAATGGCGCTCTGCTGACACTCCCGTGGCGCGCTTCACACAGCTACATCAGCCAGTGTTCTCAACAACATCATCAAAGACCTGCGGGACCTGAAGTGTCATAAGGCTGATCAAAACCACAGTGTTAAATCTCAGCACCTGTTCTCTGAAGGAGCTTTCAAAGCATAGACAGTCAGTATACTCTGGTGGCATCACTTTCTCTGATAATTCCGCTGCTCATGGTAAAAGGAGGAGAAGACCAGGGTAGAGACAAGCTGAGGACTGTAACTTATTGGAATATCTCTTCCTCAATGCAAGAACCTATATACTATGTAATTATCTGTTTATCCATCCATTTTCCTTTTCTTATCAGGGGCCCGATCATGGGGGAGGTAGGCTATGCACAATTTCCCACACAGTCATTTATTTGTGGTGGCCTGCCACAATATCAACATTTGCCACCACATACTGAGAGTTTGCCATTTAATCACTGACTCACTTGCACACCAACTAACTCACTCATACATCACATTGGTGGTGCGTTTATAAATATTCACTTCAAGTGTAATAGGGCACTCTGGCAGAAACTGGAACGGTTGTTAATTCAAGTGCTGTTGGAATATACCACAGGGTTACTCAGAGCACCACACTCTCACAGTGGCAAAGCATACTTTGGGCACTAGTGATGCACCAGTCTGGGTTTAGTAAAACCTGCATCAACCTGGCCCGTTATGAGAGCTTACCCACCCAACCCCAAACTTGAACTGGTGACCGGTTCCCAACCCAAGTCCCTATGGGTTGAGCTACTGCCGCCCCCATTAAAATATAAAATGTGTTTCCTGCTTAAAAAAGTACAAATTTAGAAAGACATCAAGTACTCACACAACTTTTAAGAGGTTACATGTGATTTCGAACACATGGCTGATATCATCCGTGGTTTGTTTACATGAGCACACAGCTGATAGGTACAGTGGTTTGTTTACATGATGTAACAGAATTGCATATTTAATTGATTCAGTATGGACAGAGAGACGGTTGCTGTTAGGACACAGTGTTAAGACTACTTATTCTCAAGGGGAAATCATTTTGGCACTAAGAGATTTAAATATATCAGACTACAAAAGATTTTCCTTGTCAAAAAACGAATAACAGACACCCTGAGCGCAGCATTGCTGATGATGAAGCTGCTTGCTGTGAGAAAGAGAAGGTGGAAGGTGGACTATTGCGCAATGTTTCTGTAAGCTGTTAATAACTTGCTCAGAATGCTGCTTTGTCACTTCATGAACCACCCATCAGACACCCACTACATTTTCTAATAAGCTCACCTGAAACCCCAACTGGGGACCCTGACCCTGACCTCCACACGACCCTGAAGAGGTGTGTCAACCAGGACAGTCCAACAAAATACTGAGCCTTCAGCATCTAAGGATAGAATCTCCTCTACACCTGGTGCCTTGCCAGGTGCAGTGAAAGCAGATGGCAACAAACTTGATGCCAAGTGGGGAAGAGGACTTTGCATTTTATTTCATGACCTGTCAAGAGCACAGCTGTCGGGATATCACTAAATAGAATTTGCACAAAACAAGTGTTAAATAAAGGTGCATATTTTTGTTTCAGGTCTTTAGTGTGTTTTTGTATTTATTTGCTCATGGGAAAAAAGTGAGAATTTCCATACACAAAATTCCAATCTGCAATGCCTTGTGATCATTTTATGCCTATACATAACACATACTGTATATACGGTAGGGCAGTAAAAGAGGTGAATGGGGGGGGATTTTCATTTGTTTTCTGTGGGAGTTTATTTTTTTGGAACTATGGATTTTGGTGGGTTCCCATTTCATTGTAAGTGTATCATGCAGTGAGGGACTCACATTGTTCTGGTCTAGGTCTACAATACTGCTATGGAGTAATGTTTTTAACACTGTTTTTGTAGTTCATATGCAGGCACACGAGCAGGGCACCTTGCATCCTGTCATTGGCTTCACTCTCATCCACTGATCAACAGTTGGTGGTAATGACACGAGAAATATTTTGACTTTAGTATAAATGATACCCAATTAAGTACAAAGTCTGACTCACTCTTTTTCCCCAAAAGCTCAGAAATCTTTCTGCAATTAGAAGTATTGTCGAATTAACTTGTGCCATTATTATGTGTCATAAACATATTTTAACAGTCCTTTCCCTGTATCGTGATGGTGTTCAGCAGTACTTTAACTGGCATTTTGTTTAAGGCAGCATACACACCAGCCATGAGTATCTAAACTGAAATGAACAAGATATGAACTTAAAATAAATTCTGATGGCTGTTGTCACCACGTCATTAAGCTTACGGTGTCTCAGTCGGTGTTTGCAGAGGAACATAGCCTTTAACGTGACATGGCAGGCTTAATTATTGAGGAAAATTCCAGCCAGTCTGGGCAGTCCCTGTTGGTCACACACTTGTCCTGGCATGTGCTGTTAGTAATTAACTTAAAGTCACTGCACCTGTGATGGTTTGGAAGTAAGTTGTCTAGTTGGAGGGCAGGTAGAGGACAACAGTGGATGCTCAAACTGTCTTTAAACAGTCTGCATTTGATATGTTTGATTAAATAGTAATTAGACAAACATTGTCACTAAGCTAGTGTTGTTTACCAGATAAATGGAGTGTTTGTGTTTCCCAGATGTTATGTTTAAGCTGGAATTGCTTACATTGGTGAGATGTAAGGAAATGTTAGTACCAGTTGAACAGTACCGTGTTTCAGTTTCTGTTATGTTTATTTAAGATGGAACAGTGCAAATAAATACACATGGTGTAAAAATGCAATAATTACCCAAGATGTTACACACACACACACAAACACCTTCCAAAGGTGATATATGTGTGTGTATGTATATATATATATATATATATATATATATATATATATATATATATATATATATATATACATATATATATATATATATATATATATATATATATATATATATATATGTACATATATATATATATATATACATATATAACTTACAAAATCGGCCTGGCCACACCCAGTTGGCGAATCACGGGTGCGCTGAGCCCCCGCCTCACCCGGTCTGCAAAACAAGAGGCCAAAGAGTATAGAAGCAGATACAGAGACAGACTCTGCCCTCTCTCAAACTCTGACCGAAATATGATCAAATTGTTAGGAACATATTTTAGTGTCGTGTTCAGTTGTAAAAGTGAGAGTTTGTGAACAGGAAGTGGGTGCCATACTGTTTCCTACACAGTGAAAACGGAGGCAGAAAATGATTTGATCAAACAGTAAAATTAAGCAGCCCTGATCAAAAATAAACCAAGACTACATAACTACATTGCCTATTTCTCACTTCAAACTTTTCCAGAAACATGTTTTAGCTTAAGATATCAAGATCGTTTCTTGCCAGCCAGCCGCCATTGTTCTTAAACAGACGTGTTGTGTCACCTACCAGCAGGAGCATTTATTGGTCTGGTGCGGCAGTTGTAGGTTCTCTCCTTGAGCAGAATAATCCATTTTCTCCTTTTTCTTTGGTTCTGTAGCACCAATTTCAAAAGTACTTGCGCCTTTCTATTGCATAGACTGCACAGTTTTATCAAAATTCCATCTTTCCAGTGGTGAAATAACCCTTAAACTGGACTTGTTTTCCCTAAAGTAAACATACTTAAATGCTCATCATTTTTATTTACTAAAGAAGCAAATGCTGTGTGCATAAAGTCAACCTGTGTTCATTCTAAGTGTCACATGATCTCAGTATAAATACACCTGTTCTAACAGGCCCCAGAGTCTGCAGCACCATTAAGCAAAGTTTACCACCAAGCAAGTGGCACCATGAAGACCAAGGCGCTCTCCAAACAGGTCAGGAACAAAGTTCTGGAAATGTACAGACCAGGGTTGGGTCATAAAAAATATCTGAAACTCTGAACATCCCACTGAGCACCATAAAAATTCATTATTACAAAATGGAAAAAATATGGCAGCACAACAAACCTGCCAAGAGAGGGCCGCCCACCAAAACTCATGGACCAGGGAAGGAGGGCATGAATCAGAGAGACAACAAAGAGACCAAAGATAATCCTGAAGGAACTGTAAAGTTCCACAGCGGAGACTGAAGTATCTGTCCATAGGACCACCATTTCTGAAGAAATATAATTAGGACTCATAAACAGACAATTTATTTGTTTTATTTGTTTGCAGCAGGCTAAGTTGTCAAAGAGGATGGTCAAAGCTGTAATAAAACTGGTGTTTTGTTTGATCCTGGTAAACATGGGATTGAAGAACATGCACTTGTAAAGGCTGCAGTTAATTTTTCCAGCACTGCTGTATCAGTTTGATTTCCTCTTCAGAAGGGTGAAACAACCTTTGACACTGATGAGATAATCAGACAGAAACATCTGTACATTCAGGGTAAGTGATTAGGAAGCTGAGCAGAGATTATCTCTAGTGCTGTTGTCACTTTGTCGTCCTTTCTTTCACCTCAAGTGTCCCTCTTCACTTTCCGCTGATCATCCTTGATAATGGATACTATTACCACTTAACACAAGCTCTGACAGAGCTTTATTGTCATTCCACTAGTCCATCAAAATCTCATTTTCTCTAGGAACACTTGGGTCAGGCAGTTTGCATACACACTCTCTTCTTGTTAAAGCTAGTCTTTTCTCCACAATCAATGTTGCTCTGAAAGACTTGTAAAACCATGTCTGAACAGAGAGCAGATATTATCTTTACAATGTATTATCACCTTTATTCTAAGCCAGTGGGTAAGGAAAATAAGTCTTCACACACACTAAGCAAATCAAAATTTATAAGCAATATGGAAATGTTTTTTCAAATGAAGTTAACGAGACCAACTCAACCACACCTTTGATCACCTGTCAAGCCTACTTATACCTGGTTAACCTATCCTGCCCAACCCGCTCATTCCATGGTCCTCAAATACAGACACTTTGTCACGCCCTGCAGCGTCTCACAGCTAATCACAGGGAGCGCCTTTGTATCTATGACCCCTTTTCCACTGGACAAAGAAATATCAGCCCAACACTAGGTCACTTTCTGTTCAGCTACATTTCCGGGTATCACAACAACATTACTGACTAACTGTCCTGATTCTGATTTTAGAAATTTAGACTCTTGGCCCCAAAATCTGACATTGAATTTTGGTCACCGAACATCGCAATCTAAATTCAACCAAATATCAGTGTCTAACATTGTTGGTGGCCAGCTAGGAAAATGAAATTGCAAATTGAACTTAAGTTTAATTTGAATAAAGTTTGGATTTTAGCTAAATTCAATTTCTTACTAGAAATAAGTGTATTTCCTACAGGAATGTGAATACTAACAGCAAAAAACTAAATTCCAAAGCATTGCTGTAAAATGCAGAAATGTGAAATGAATTGCCCGAAAACTGTTAAAACACAAATGCACTGCACTGCTGAAACACTTCAGTCAGGAGCTGAAATACATCGCTAGAAAAGCTGAAAGCTAAAATGTAATACTGTCAAAGTAGTTAGAGCAGTAGCAGTTTCAGTAGTAGTAATAGTAGTGGAAGTAGTACCAACGGTGGTTGTAGTAATAATAATAGTACCAGTATTAGCAACACTAGTAGTAGGAGCAGCAACAGTGGTAGTAGAGTAGTAGAAGTGGGAGCAAAGGTAATCGTAGTAGCAACAGTTGTTGTTGTAGTAATTCATAGTTGTAGTTACAGCAGTAATACTATTAGCAACAGGAGTAGTAGTTGCAGCAACAACAGTGGTTGTAGAGTAGTAATAGTAGTAGTAGCAAAACTAATATTGTAGCAACAGTAGTAGTAGAAGAAGTTAGTAGTAGTAGTAGCAATAATAGAAATACTAGTAGCATCATTAGTAGTAGCAGTAGTAGTAGCAACAGTAGTTGTAGTAGTAGCAGCAACAGTGGAAGTAGAGTAGTAGTAGCAACAGTAGTAGCAACAGTAGTAGTGTAAAAGGCAGTCATAGTGGATATTAGACTGAGAGTAAGAGGGTCTATGTAGCCAGTCGCTGGATGTGATAATAGCATTCATCCAGGAGTATCTAAAGCTTGATGGATTATAGTGGCACTCTGGCACTTATCATCCAAAAGACCATATTCCCATCTATGAATGAACATGTCCTTCTGATGTCTGTGGGTGAAGGAACATGGCCTGCAAAAGCAGCCCAGCTGTTAAATTTGCATTGAAAGAGCGAGACCCAAGTCTGGTTTAAACCTTAGTCCTTAGATTGATTATGTGCTTTATATTCAATACATTAAATAAACAAGTTATTAATTATATGTCCTAAGAACCCTGGAAGGTAGAAAGCAACGGTGAAAAGAAGCAAAGCTTGAAATGAGACACTAAAACCTATAAATATTTTAAATATTTTTTTCTTTATAAATGTCGTAACACACTGAATTTTATGTTGGTTGAGTCAATTAATGAATATTTCTTATGAATTACTTTAGCATCAGATTTTTAGATTTCATAAAGTTATGTTTGATGAATTTTGGTTATATGCACGTTGAATGCCACATGACAGATTAGTGCTCTGTTTCACACCAAGGCTTTCAAAGCGGTGACCTTCAGAGATCTATCAGCTGAGATCTGCGTTTTCTTCACACATCACTTCTCATCCCGTCATCTCTTTCCTGGTCTATACTCGACCCTCCCCCACTGTACTCACCCCTCGTCAACCGCACTCACAGCTGCCAGCTCCTCCTCCCCCAGCCCCCTGAAACCTCTCCACCTATCACACACAGCTACGGTCAGGGTGTGGTGGTGGTGTTGGAGGTGGTGGTGCTGCTGCTGACAGACAAGCAACAGCATGTCAGATAGCCAGTGGGCATCTTTCCAGAGATCTGTCACAGCAGTCACCACTCTGCTTAATTATGATATTGATTGGTACTGAATGGAATTAGTGTGTGTGTGTTTACATGTGCATGTGATGTGCCATCACTGCTGAAGCCAAGCCTCTCATCATGACTTTCCCAGCAAACATCCTGACATTGAATAGGTGTTGATATGTATATGGAAACTGAACTCAGTGCTGGAGTGAAAGTTGATATCTGCGTCACACAGTAGGTTTATTGTATGCTGTTGTACACAGTTTTCTCCAGCCTCTCAAAATCCAACATGCTGTTTGCAACCAGGAGTCACAAAGTCCTCCCTCGGCAGTGCTCTATGGGATACAGTAGGGTTCATTGTTTCATATCATACATGGGCTGTGCTGGCTAAAGAGCCATAATCTGTGACAGATTTAGATCTAGATTAGAGCATGATAAAGCGATCACTCATTTTAAAAGTCAATGTAAGAAACAGCTGCTGTCATTAACCTGTATTTATGTAAACCTTGTAAGACAAGTCACAGCCATAAAATAAAGATTTCATCAGCAGCCAGCAGCTTGCAATGACTGCTGGTTAACAGGTAGTATTTATTTCATTTCATTGTCGAGAAACTGAATAACCAACTGTGTCTGCCTGCACAGTCAGGGCTGTGTGGCAGTGCAGTTAAGAAGACAACCGTCTGTTCTATAACACTCTCTGTGATCACTCATTTAAAGTGTCAATACAACTGTCATCATTAGCCTGTATTTATGTTGATTATGTCACGACAACATTAGGATTATAAAATAATCAAAAATAATTTGATTACCACCATGGCACAGCAGCCCGGGTGACATTTGAGCTGTGATTAAATCATTAGGCTTTTTCTTTCTTGTTCTGAATTGTCTGTCAACAGAAATACGACATATGTAAACGAGAACAACAATATAAGGATTTTGTCTGCATTAAAACACAATATAAGTGATTATAGAGGGCTGGATGTGGGAGGAAGGGAATGGAGATTGAACGGGCTGATGCTCATGGGCATACTGTGTCTAGAGATGTGTCACGAGGTACAGATATCCCCAAAGTATATGAGAATAGAGCTTCTTCTCCTGCTCCATCCATCCTAAGATGCGTAACAATGAGCTAATCTTCCTTGCAGCTGGATGTGACATCCTAATAATACACTGTAGAACCACTCCATCATCCCCGCCCATCAAATATCTACTGAATCTACTTCACTGCCATTGTTATTTCCTCACTATCTGGTACCTGGTAACTAGGGTTTGCACTGAATACTTGGATGAACAAGGATCCAGTACAGATAATGTACCTTTTATGAATATCATTCGAGTATAATGTGTCAATATCTGTACTGGTGATGATGGACAATCCTGATTTGGGTAGCTGTGTTCAATCTCTTACTCTTATGAAAAATTATCTGACAAATGCACATGTATTTTTGTGCCAACTTAGCTATTAAAAGAAATCTTATATGATCATCACGCCACCACATCAAGGAATCAGATGAGCATCAAGTCCTTCCTCCTGAAGGACCTTGGTCAGCGAGGTCACTCAGCAGCATCTTCTTCCTGGGGTGCAGGAAAGTCAGATCCATCATTTCCCCCTGCAGTTTCACTACAGCTCTCACCACTGGCACTTTCTACACTTCCCTCTTCCTCTGTCATGTCAAGTAGCTCCTGCTAGAGCTGATGTTCGACATCATCCAAGACCTCTGCATCTTCCGTGCCGCCATGATACCTCAGATCCAAGTTGGTGGCCTTTCTCAGGAGGTCTTGAATTCCAGGCGGCCTGCATTTCTCCACCAGTAGCCTGCACATATTTTCCTTTATCTTTGCTGTCACTGCAGTGTCACTGGGGTCTGGTGATAAAAGTTAGCCTGTAAGAAATTCCAACACAAACTTTACTGAGGACCAGAAATGACAGCATATTCTGGCCGGTGGCTAAAATGTTGGTGAAGGATGGGTTAATTTAAACCCAGTGGGTAATATTAAGGTTGCAAAAACA
Organism: Epinephelus awoara; assembly: GCA_035609425.1. Lineage (NCBI taxonomy): Eukaryota > Metazoa > Chordata > Actinopteri > Perciformes > Serranidae > Epinephelus > Epinephelus awoara. The sequence goes on along the minus strand of CM069299.1, from coordinate 7,820,946 downwards.
TCAGGGTCATGCCATCATAGTTTATAACATTATTATCGTGACAGGCCTGTTGTATATCAGAAGAATAAGCTTCTTTAGATGGCTTCAAAACAGATAGATGTCACTCGAAACCTCACTGACACCGCCAAAGCAACACACATAGTACACATTCTCAGGTTTTGGTGTATCACAAACAACTGAGGCAAGGATCTGAATGTGGAGGCAGTTCAAGAGGCTTCGTAAGACAAAGAGGTGGTTCTCATAAGGCCACAGATGAGCATTATTTTAGGAAGAGTTTATTTAGGATCCTTGTGGCCATTATCCACATAATGGGATAATTAATGAGTCTTTCAGATTCTGATTCAGGTACTTGGTTCTCAACATGGAGGTGGTTGAGCTGGCAGCCAGCAGCCAACAGTGCTAGCAACATGCACTGTGCTAACATCAGGGCTACAGTGCTGACAAATGTGACAGGTTAACTGCAGGGGGAAACAGAGGGTGGGCGTTATTTTTCCGTATCAGCAGTAATCGTTGTATGCAAGCAGTGCCTAGCCAGCGGGATACATACAGTACATGGGCTCTCGCATGCGCTAATAAGCATGTGGGGCTGGACCACAGTGAAGATCTAACCCAATCACCAAAAGAAAATATTGGCATTGCACATCTCTGCATAGCAGGGATACATCACATATGCATGTTGTGATGTAGCAGATACTTTGAAACTTTACGCTGAACCTTTACATTTCAACAACGCTGTGCTTAACGTGTGGTTAAGTTCAGGCACAAAAACCACTTGGTTACTTGGTTAAACCATTTATATTGGCTTAAACTGTCAGCTTTCATGGGCACAATCCTATGGGGTGCCATTTGTAAAGTGGCTCACACTGAAAATAACATCAACATTTTGCCACATTTAGCTTTAATCAATGTTTAAAAAAGTGTTGTGAATTTTTTAAGATCACCTTTTACCACACTAACAGCAATATTTGTTAACTTAGAAATATATTAAATAGTTAAATCTAAATATTAAATCTAAATGCTAAATCTAAATCTAAATGTTAAATCTAAATCTAAATCTAAATATTAAATCTAAATCTAAATGTTAAATCTGAATGCAATCTAAATATTAAATCTAAATCTAAATACTAATTTAATCTACGATAACCATGTTATTAATTTCAAAGCGTGTACACAGATATAGTAATGTTCAATCATTGTGTTTATGGACTTTACAAACATCAGATTAGTCTAAATGGTGCTATAGTGACGTGAAAAATGTGAGATATACACACACATAACTAGCTAAACTCTGCTGGTTTTCTACCCAGAAGTATTTGTAAACAACCAGGCGATTCCCTCCAAAGGGACTCTAACAACTCAAAGTACACGTCTAATAAACTTTCTCCAAACATGTTTTTTGTTATTTTAGGTAGTTATTATCACACTAATGTATGTTCAAGTGTTCATTTCCCCCGATAAATTGTTTTTAATTCGTCATTTGATTCTATAAACACAGTCTGACCATCTGAAGCTTTTATTTTGGTACTTACCGGTGACTGGGGGTATGAATTTGCATATTAGCTAAATATTTAGTTTCACCCAGAACATTTAGATTTAACATTTAACATTTAGATTTAGATTTAGATTTAACATTTAGATTTAGATTTAGCATTTATATTTAGATTTAATATTTAGATTTAGATTTACCATTTCGATTTAACATTTATATTTATACTTATATTTAATATTTAGATTTAACATTTAGATTTAGATTTAGCATTTAGATTTAACATTTAGATTTAGATTTAGCATTTAGATTTAACATTTAGATTTAGATTTAGCATTTAGATTTAACATTTATATTTATATTTAATATTTAGATTTAACATTTAACATTTAGGTGCCACATTTAATATTTAAATTTAACTATTTAATATATTTCTAGGTTAACAAGTATCGCTGTGAATGTGGTAAAAGGTGACGTTAAAAAATCCACAACACTTTTTTAAACATTGTTTGAAGCTAAATGTGGCAAAATGTTGATGTTATTTTCAGCATGAGCCACTTTACAAACGGCACCCCATACAATCCTGGCATGAAAAACAGCAATGTCTTGGCAAAAAAACATTCACTTTATATGCCTAAAAAGCCGCTGGAAAAATAGCAATGACTCAATAAACTACAGCTGGTTTTGTTGTTCGTTGTTCTTGAACAGTGGTCTACATCTTGGCAGGTGTCTCGATAAGGTGCCATGCTGTCCCCTCTCCCCTCCACCTGCTGATTCAGAATTCAGCAATATATATTACATCACTTTAGACACGCTGATATGATACATATGAAACATGCAAATGTAACATACTTATGGTTTGCAGAAACATACTGTGCCAACATTTTCTTCAGGCAACTGGGCTGAATGTATGGAGAAGCTTGGAATACAACATACACAAAGGGAGCGTGACTTAATTCTCTGTTCAGGAAACCATAATTCCATGATATCTTTACATAGCAAATAGCTGTTTGCCTCTGTATTAATGCTCTGAATGTTGTGAATATGATGCATAGACCAGGTCTATGTAGTTTCAGAATGTCAAAAATGCATCCACACACACTGAAATATGACATCATTATTGTGTGCCCAAAGTCAGGAGACATGTTAATCTGTCACACAATAACTACTTCCACAGCCTTCACGTGCACAGTTGCTGTATGCTTAATCAGTGAAAGAGTGGGACTGCTGTGGGTGTGTGTTTGTGTGTGCTTGTACGTGCATGTGATTGCACGTGAGAAATGTTTGCTTTTGGAAGTTCATTGTGTGTGTGCAGTCATCAAGGAAATCTGCATCAGATGGCTTAAAGCAGGATGTAATTCTTCTTCGTTCTGCATTTTGATGTGGGTCTTTTTGTAATGGCGCTATTGTTGTTATAATTAGGAGGAAATGACAAGTGCTCTTGCAACCGTGAGAGTGGACTCAATCAAATCAAAATCATTGAGTACTCGACCAATCCACTGCTCTTGAGGAGAAGAAAAAAAGCCAACAATGCAGACAAACAATTACCAGGCCTGTGAAACAAAACACTCTTTTAAAAAGTCTTAAACTCTCTCCCCAGAGACTTGGCTAGTTCCTGCCTGTTCTGTCACCTCTCTCTCTCTCTCTCTCTCTCTCACTCACACTCACACTCACACTCATACTCATACTCATACTCATACTCATACTCACACACACACACACACACACACACACACACACACACACACACACAATGTTGGGACCTCAGCCACATGTTTTAAACGACAGAGAGGCCTTGACAAAACCAGCCAGTCTAAGAACAAAGGAAACGCGCCAAGCTTCCATCGGTCTGGTAGCTATAAAAGTGTAAATCACTTTTGAAATTCAAACTCTTGCTCCCTATTGGGCGACAGCAGCCAGGTTCAGGTGGAGTCAGAAGGAATCTCCTATGACGTCACTGAGACTTTACTTGCTGCTGCGCGCTGACGCCCCTCGCAATCCCTGAGTGACGAGTTGCTGGAAGGAAGCCAAAGCTTTCTGTGCGCAAGTTGCTGCTAGGGAGCACCTTAAACGTTTGAATTTAACCGACCTAGGCCACCCTTTTGTTTCTTGACTCGCTGGACGAGGAAAGACAATTTTTCTCTTATTTTTAACACTCCACGGAGCACCAGAGGAACGCAGCGCAACCCCACCGTTCCTCAGCATCTGCAGACTTTGGAAAAACCCCTTTTTCTCCCGAGGAAGACGGAGTCACCGAGGCCCCGCTTCTTCAACCGAGTCGACTCAGCTGATCCCTCTTCTGCCACACCGAGGACAGCATCTTTCATTCCGCTGTTGGACGCTACAGCTACCCGCGCACTTATCCCACAGCAACAGACGGGACACATGTTGTCGCGCCGTGTGACTCAAGTAAGAGAGCTTCAGTCTGGGCAGAGACTTTATATATAGCGTGTGACTTAAGAGTGACTTTTAACTGTGATTTTGTGAACTTTGAGGACCGCCGTGTCCCTTTCTTTGATAATCTAATCATTGATTGCTGCTTGTTGTTGTGCTCGCCAGAGCAAATTGATTGTGCCGTTAGTTGTGCTGGCCACCCGCTCACAATACGCCGCATTCCTATCTGTAACAAGGACCAGTGGACGATAGGCTGACCCACTGTCTTGCTCTAGTATCCCGCCTCAGTACTTCTTCCCTCAAATTTCCCGCCTTACTCTTATCAGTACCTGGCGTGACGTGTCACCCAGGAGGCCACGCCCACCATTTTCTTTCTCTCTCCCTTCACACACACACACATAAACACACACGCACGCATGCAGAGACCCACTTGCATGCTTTGATTTGTGGCTTCTAGTTAGTCAATTTAGTGTAGTATGTTTATTAAGTGAACAGCTCGTGACTGTGGAATCAGAATTGTTTAATAAACATTTGTGACTTAACTATAGCAGTCCTCTGTGGTGATTTGTGCATTGTTTTTGTATCAATAGCTGGTTGTGATGGTCAGTGCTTGGGTTCACGCCTTCTAATTATTTGATTGTTAATATTCACCTATATTAGCAAACTGAAACGAGGATTTTTCCATTTTTGTCTAAAAACCGGTTGGTCATTGATTCCTGTATCCAGGGTGGTGCCCCGGAATTATCAATACACATTAATAATTTAATTTCTTAACTAATTACCATTGGTAATTAATAATCAATAACCAACTTGCCTTTAGCAAATCCCTACAACACAAAGTGAGGAGGAACCCAGAGAAAATCTTTCCTAGGTCCCATTGTTGTTTAGAGGCCTGAACTTTGAGTAATGTTAGCACCCAGTAGCTAACTTGCTCAGGCCTGAAAGTTGTAGTAGCCAGCGGGACACTGTGTTTAAAGTTGCCCAGAGGCCGGTAAGACAGTTCTGATTCACAGAGTAGAATCTTTTCCTGAGCCTCTCAGTGCTGACCTGTACCTTCTTCCTGACCTCACCAGGGAAAAAAGAGAGTTATCTGAGTATATGGGATCCTTAATCTATCTATATTAATCTCTCAGAATCTGATTTAGGCACAAGGTTCTCAACATGAAGGTAGCTGAGCCGGTGGCTAACAGCTAATGCTACTCATAGCTAACGACCCTAACACCACAAACTTTGGAAACATCGGTAACAGTGCTGACACGGCATGGGGGAATCAGGGGGTTAGCATTACGCTTACGGGACGAGGAGTATCAGAGGTAATCGCTGTATTCGAGAATGGTGAACACTATGGTTAACATGTGGCTACATTTAGGTAAAAAAAAAATGACTTGGTTATGGTTGGCAAGATGTAGTTTTGGCCTAAAATACCTGGTTTCGAGGCAAAGTCCTGGTCACTTAGTGTCACTGTAATATTAATATTAGTGACACACTATAGCAGCTCCTCTGGTGTTGCAGTGTAACATATTGGAATACCATCAGCAGCCTCAGATCTCTCTCTCTGTTGCAGTCATAAGGTAAGATAAGATACACCTTTATTGATCCCACAATTGAGAAATTCCAGTGTTACAGCAGTCAAGGGGAAAGAGTCAAATTAAAGATTTCAATATTTAAAAAAAAAATAATACAAAAAATACAAGAAACAGCAATAAATAATAATAATAATAATAATAATAATAATAATAATAATAATAATAATGAGCAGGTGGTGTGGTGGTTAGCACCGTCGCCTCACAGCAAGAGGGTTGCCGGTTCGATCCCGGGTGTGGGAGCCGTGTCAGCGTGGGTTCTCTCTGGGTACTCCGGCTTCCTCCCACAGTCCAAAGACATGCAGTTTGGGGACTAGGTTAATTGATTACTCTAAATTGTCCATAGGTGTGAATGTGAGTGTGAATGGTTGTCTGTCTCTATGTGTCAGCCCTGCGATGGTCTGGCGTCCTGTCCAGGGTGTACCCTGCCTCTTGCCCGATGTCAGCTGGGATAGGCTCCAGCCCCCCCGCGACCCTCACGAGGATGAAGCAGTTAGAAGATGAATGAATGAATAATAATGAGCAGTGGATAAGAAGTGAGCAATGGATTAAAGTGAACATATTTAGTGCAAAGTGAATATTGAATGTGCAAATAAACAACAACATGGGGACAGCAATGCTCATAGTGGTGTTTGTAAAGTGTCGGTGTTGGGGGGAGGAGTCTGCGCCTGTGGAAATCCACCACCAGCTCTTTGATTTTACCCGCGTTGATCTGAAGGTGGTTCCTCAGGCAACAGTCCACAAAGTCCTGGTTCAGTTCTCTGTACTCCCTGTCATCCCCATCTGTGATGAGGCCGACTATGGCGTCGTCAGAGAACTTCTGCAGATGACAGGTGGGGGTGTCATATGAAAAGTCTGCAGTGTAGAGGGTGAAGAGGAACGGTGCCAGCACTGTCTCCTGCGGGGCCCCCGTACTGCAGACAACCAAGTCCAATACACAATCCTGGGTCCTGACATACTGCGGCCGGTCCGTGAGGTAGTCCAGGATCCAGGATGTGAGGTGATTAGTCACCCCTATGTGCTCCAGTTTGTCCCTCAGAAGTGCAGGCTGTATAGTGTTGAAAGCGCTGGAGAAATCAAAGAACATGATTCTCACAGAGCTTCCAGGCTTCTCCAGGTGAGAAAGAGCTCTATGCAGGAGGAAGATGACAGCGTCGTCCACCCCAATGCCAGGCTAGTAGGCAAACTGCAGCGGGTCCATTGAAGGGCCTACTACGGGGCGGAGACGAGACAGGACCAGCCACTCCAGAGTCTTCATGAGGTCATGTAGTTATGTAGTGTCACTTTACATTACAAAAAATTAGTCTCACTCAGTGAATGTCTCTTTTTGCAACGGGAACTTAAACCCAATGTACAAGCTTTTATGTGGAGCAACACACTCTCAAGTCAAATGTTTTCTGGAATCAATCTCGGGGTCCATATTTACTACTAGTAGAATTACCACTCTGTGCCTCTGTGCACCAGTCAAGTTTCTCTGTGAAAACATGGATGCTTCACACACATTTTTGCCCTGGCAGCACAGAGTATCTATACAATCATTTTCAAGGTGGACACCCTAGATGAGTGTCACCAATTCAGTATCTGAGCAAATGTCTCCCCTTCTGTCCCTAAATAATGGCCAGAAAAGTGTTTTATGCAGAATATTTTGATGTCACAGTGAAGCTGACCTTTGTCTTTTTGGATATAAAATGTAATCACTTCATTATTTTATCCTATTAGACATCTGAATTCTTGTGTTATGGCCAAAACATGTTTTGTGAGGTCAAACTGACCTTGACCTTTGACCTTCAACCACAAAATTTTTATTAGTTTATTCTTCAGTCCATCTGAAATTTGTGTCAAAATTAAAGAAATTCCCTAGAGGTGCTGTTGAGATATCACGTTCAATAGCATAGGACAGATGCAAGGTCACATTGACCTTGACCATTGACCACTAAAATCCAGTTGGTTCATTGTTGAGTCCAAGTGAATGTTTGTGTCAAAATCCTGCGAGGTGTTCTTAAGATACTGCGCTCACAAAATGAGACAGACAAGGTAACAGTGACTTTGACCTTCCCTTCATGGGGTTCTATGTTTCCCACTTGGTTGAGCGGGCAACATAGAACCAGGGGAACATAGAACCTTTTTTGCAGGGTTAAGTGGGGAACATAGAACCCTGGAAACATAGGTACGCCCCCCTCCCCCAAGCTGTTCTTGAAATATTGTGTTCACAAGAATGACATGTGTAACCAATTTTTAGTGATATAAAAGTGAATAACAGTATAACAGGTTGGACTTGTAATAAGACACTGGCCAGAATCAGAAGACACCAAATTCGTAAGGAGCTAAAGTGTTGAGCAGCAATAATGAGCCAAACACAGGAATAAGCATTGAGTAGCCACTCTTGTATTGTTACAGTGGATAAAGAATTGTTCAATTTGTACAAAAATATAAAATAATGACCCAAATTATCAGAAATAAAAATAAATAGTGTGCACACTTAAATCAAATAAAAGTGTCCATTGGGGCCCTTCAAAATAAGAGTTGGAGGTACACCTGCTTTTAAAGGTCCAGGGAAGTACTCTGTGTGTGAGCGTGTACATGTATATCTCCTTTGTGGTGATTCTTCCTCAAAGTGGTTGGCTCGCCATCTGTCACGACCGGAATCTCGTCCTGATCCTCGGGTTTTCCCGTCCTCTCAAAAAACCTGACCTATAAACAAGGTCATATAATTTATATTCTATTCTCAGATGCATCTTAAAGGCTTAAATGTCAAAATCAAAATATTACATCAAACCTCATAAATATCATCAAATCTCAAAATCTTCAGTTTCTTTTAGTTGTACAACATTCAATTTTCAAGTGTAGAAAAAGATGAGAACTAAACATTCAAGTACTCACATATCTCTCTGTTCATGTGAACAGTAACTCAGTAATACCTACGGCAAGTAACCATTAACATTCAAAATATCACATATAATAACTATAACAAAATCATGTGCAAATAAAATTTGCATTTTACAAAGTAAAATATTATTCGACTCTCATTGTGTGATTTATCAAATTATTCATCCTTAAACTGGCAATAGGAAAACAAAACAAATTCCCCTTTAACATATACATCAGCACAAGATAACAGACACCATATATACACATGTTCAGAAACACTGCACTGTTATTCACTTCACCTCACTTTCATAACCTTTACTATCACCACTGCTTTCTTTAGCACATGGAGAAACCACAGAAAAATAGCATCAGAGCAGCTAAAGAGGCACGTTTCTCACCGTTGCTCTGTGTATGAAAGCCGAGCACGGCGATGTCGGAGCTGCAGAGGCTCCCCGGATGGAAGGTAAGTGGTTAGCCTACGTTACTTCTCTCCTTCGTTCACTCACTCTGCTCCGGACCTCTGGTAGGTAAATGCGCTGGCTTCCTCTTTTCCTCTTTCCACAACTTAACTCAGGGTTTTTCTCCTTTTTCCCTGCGTTTCTCTGTCATCCTAACAGTCGCTGCCTTCACTCCCGCGGCTGAGATGAGAAGAAGACCGAAAGAATAACGCGCCTGCTCTTCACCTCTGAGCTGACAGGCTGAGCACAGCCTGCGTAGACTCTGATTGGCTGTTGAGGCTAGGTAACCCCACATGGGGTGAACTGAGCGGTGCATTCAACTGCAATAGGACATTTAACACTTTGCTGATGTAAACAAATAAAATAAAGAAAATAACTACTCCCTCTCCTCATTTATTACTAGTCTCATCTAATTGTTTTTTTTTTTCTTATTTTCTATCTGGGCTACACATGGATGCAAGGTCATGGCCATTTTGACCTTTGACCCTTGACCACCACAATCTTATCAGTTCATTGTTGAGTCCAAGTCAACCTTTGTGCCAAATTTGAAGACATTTCATTGAGTTGTTCTTAAGATATCATGTTCACAAGGATGGGACGTACATTTTGACAACCTGAAAACATAATTCCTCCGGCCACGGCTATCACCAGTACAGAGGCAAAAACTGATTTGTTAGCACTTTTACACAGTTTGTAGCTGTTGCAATAACTACACATTTGAGATGAGATGATGTTGGAATAAAATATAACTATTTCCAGCCGACTGGTCAGCACTTGTTTTTGTCACATGATGTCATGCAAGTACAGCTCCAGTGAAATGCGTTCCTATCAGCTCCTTCAACTTGCACATTGTAATTTTGTCCTTACAATGTTGGCTGCTGCTTAATAATTGTCCATGTTTCTGGATGGTTCTGGTAATCCATAGTGTCTGGTTGTAGAATGATTAAACTGTAGTTTGAGATTCTGTTGCTTCTGTTGCTGAAATAATTAAATCTATGAGAAACTCATTGAATTCATTTGTGCGATTGTGACACTGAATGGGGTATCCTGAAACATGCTCCAGACTCTGATTCACTCCATCAGTTGCACCACTGAAAGTAGGAATCATTGTTTACTTACTTACATTTTGACCTTAACAAGATAGCTGCACTGTCACAGTAGTCCTTATTCACCATAAAGCACACGCCTCCTCTCCTTCTCTCACCAGAGTCCTCTGCTCTCTCAGATCGACATATAAAAGAGTCACCAGGTTGATTACTGTCTGATATCCCATGATTTAGCTAAGTTTTGGTGAATTACAGTATATTAAAGTTCCTGATATCTTGTTGAACAACTGATGATGGACGGAGGTCATCCAGTTTATTATCCAATGCTTGAACAATGGCTAACAGGATGCAAGCTCAGCAGAAAGATTAAAATGACCGGGATTGCAGCCAGCGTTTGATTTCTCCAGGCTTGCCTCACTGCCTCTGATGTAGATATGGATGCAGAGATGGTCTTGCTTGTCCATGTAGTCGGGATTCTTGCTCATGTTCATTTTCTCCAATTCCTCGATGTTTACATTTGAAATCCTTGACCTGGCCAGCTAGCAGAGTTACAGGAGGAGAGTTTACAGACTGGCAAACTGATTTCCTCATCCTGATGAGTGACTTGCAGCCACATGCACCTATCGTCCAGCACCAGCCACTAAAAGCACCACTTACACTTGCAAAATAGACACAAACGTGCACAAACAACCACTCCTGACCACCCCTCTGTCTTTTTGCATGTCATTTACCAAAGTATTGGAGAAACTGAAAATTTGACCTCATGATGGCGCTAGGTAAAAAGCAAGAGAATCAAGTTATTATATGCAATCCAGCTAAGATTACAAGAAACTTTCGCCATGACAGTCACACAATTGGTTAATTTCACACGGTCTCAAGCCATACCTCCAATTTCTCACTTAAAAAAAACCCAAAGTGCTGGAAGCCGTTCCACTCCTGTACGGTAGGTGGCGCCACCTTACATAACTGGGCTACTACTACCTACAATGACGAATGATGCCCTCCTGCTGGTAAGAAGAGGAAGAAGAAATATTCCAAGTCTTGCATTTTTCACCTCTAGGTATGTTGGCATGTGTGATGTGAAATAGTTAGTCCTTAGCTTTTAAACCTCAAATTTAGGGTTGTCGGTAGCGTAGTGGATAGTGCTGGCGCCCTGTTTATAAAGGTGATGCCTCTCTGCAGTGGTTACTGCATGTAATTCTCCCACTCTCTCTCTCCCCATTTCACTCTGTCCTATCCATTAAAGGCGAAAAAGCCTCCCCAAATAATCTTAAAACAAAAACCCCAGCAACTTTATATTTAGTTTCTTACATGTGTTGTGAGAGCATGTAGGCATTTGGAGAGCTTTGTGAATGTCAAAAATGCTAAATTAGCAGCAAACAGTACTTTATGTTAGCAGCTAAATTAAAATAGTAGCCTTTTGCTGCAGCAGCCATCCTTTCAAGCAGCTGGGCAGAGCAAGCAGTACATAATAAATTTTGGCTGCTAAGTGAGCATATGCTCATTGATGGACATATTCAGCAGAATTGAGCCATTGTTTGTTTATGTGATTGAAATTATGTGATTGGAATTGCACTTGTGAGTTCATTTGGTAGTCACCACACTAAAATGATGTAAGACAAGGCAAATTAGAAACATGATTCATGACAAATGCAAGAGACAAATTTATATTAATATCGACACAGCATTTATTTTTTAATATAAATTTATTTCCGTGTAATAGGCTATATTATGTGAAATGAAGGTTTTGTGGTTACCTGTTGTATTTGGTAAAGAAAAGAAAAATGAAGTATTAAAACATAATTGTCTGTGATATTAATAGATAATAATTAATAGGTATTAATGTTTAGGCCTAAACAACAAAATCTGGTCGGCCCTGCTGAATCTCTCTCCAAGGCTTTTTGAAAAGTTGACAGCCCTGAGAAGGTCTCAGTAGAGAAGGTAACATCCACTGATATAAATGTTGCTGTTAAAAAAACTGCAGTACTATTGTAATATTTTAATAGATAATAAACCTAATATTGTTTGTTTTTTGCACTAATCTGCACTTTGTGAGGCCAACCAAATAGATTTCAAACATCAGTATATCTGCAACTATTGTTTACTTGTGTTCTGTATTGATGGGGTCTATGAAAAGTCCAATGAGAAGAATGAAGAAGAGAAGATAATCCTAACCACTGTATTACATTTTTGCCATGTTGTATCCGTTTGTAACTTAGTCGTATGTTTACAGCTGTCAAATGCTTTAAGATCAATGAGAAAAATAACTTTCTCCTGAAGCTATGAGGAAGGAATCGGGGCATATCTGTTTTCCAACACATGCCAGCCTTCTGTACAGCAGCCACATCAGCACATGCAGAGTGTGTGTGCAGAAACTCGCTTCATCAGGATTCAGGGAAGGCTTCAAGGAGGAATACATTATCAAACTGTGATAGACTCTAAACCCCTATTCATACATAATAAATTATTCAGAGCTCTGTAAACTAAACTCAAAGTCAATGATAAATGCGATCCAGTCACCATAGCGCTCATCCACACTTCATTAGGCCGGCATGAGTGCAGTGGAGACTAAAATAACAACAGAGAGAGGGATGAAGGGTTTTAGCTTGGTGCTGGGAGCAGGGTGGAGCGAGCGAGGGATTGAGGAGCGGAGGTGGAGAGGGAAAGAGAAAGAGAGAGCATAGGGCTGAAGGATTAAGAGAATGACAAAGACAGACTTTTACCAACCCCTCTAATAAGAATTCCTGTGGTATGTGTGCATTTAAAAGCTCCTGTGAGGTGGCTTTCTGCGGCCTGAATGTGACTGCAGTGTTTGGGGAAAGTCACTCCACAGAATGTGTTTACAGACAAAGTCAAATCAAACAGACTCTCACTTGGGCATTGTAACTTTAAGACCTCCTGAAACTCATCACCTAAATCCTAACTACATCTGGCTTGTTATAAATGCAAAGAGTATAAAATTCATTTGCAGTAGTCTGATCCCTCCACAAGGTCTTTCACAAAGATCACATTAATAAGAGTGAGCTAGATGTTTCATCTTCTTAACAGCGGACGGATGCCAGCACATATTTGGGGAGATGCAGCTACCAGCTGTGTTACAAAACAAAAAAAAGAGTTAGAGTCTTGGAAATTTAGCTTTCAACTGCTAGGCGTCTCGTTAGCATTGCAGCTAATAAGGCGCTGGCACAGTGCCAAGAGAGTTAAGAAATGGTAAATACTAGTGGCTGGGAAAAAAAAAATTAATTTACTGAATTGTCACAGTTTTTCTTGTTATGATTTATTTAGTTGATTTTTTAATGCCTGAATTGATATAATTCAAATGTGGAGGTGTGAAGACGTTGCTGCTTTTATTGTTGTAATCTGTGAGAAAAATGACATCATGTCTGAGTCAAGACAAAGAAAGATAAAGCATGATAATAGACAATGGTAGACAAGGATGTCTGAACCTAGCCACCTGCTTTTATTAGACAAGGAAAACAACGTGAAAATGAGGCGTTTTAGTCAGGCGGCGATTCTCTTGAAAAATCGGCCCGTCCTTCACCGTCCCTGTCATCTGACAGTTAATGGCCTCTTTGTTTGCGAGGGCAAGGAGGACGCGCAATGCCTTGTCTCCCCAGTTGCTCATCTTTACAGTGTCTGTCAGGTTTGTGTTTCCCTCTTGCTACTAGCTGCTCGCTAATTTCTGCTATCAGCTGTTTCCTGTTTATCCACCGCCAGTGGCTTGCACGTGCAGCGTCATCAACAGCTCCTCCCACAATTCTTCAACAGCCCCTCCCGTTGCGGAAGGCCGCCTCAGTCTGTTTAAACTAAAAGGGTTCCGCCAATATGGCTACTCTATGAGGCAGAAAATTGGGCACCTCGGATCAACTTGCCATTCCGCCTCCGTGTGTATAAACACTTGCAGCTTGCCAGCAAAACGGCCCAACATTCACCGACAATCTGGCAGTGTAAAAGGGGCTATTGATGCTTACTGTGATCTGATCCTGAGGGTCTTTGTTGCTGTGCATGGAAGGGCAGGGAAATTTGCTCTCTCTGCCTTGGGCTTTCTGTTAGGCCTCTGAAAGGCAGAGAGGCCTTTGGAAAGAAAATTTTCTTTGGCTGAAGTGGTTCTGACTGAAATACATTTTAGTAAGTATGTAAAGTTTAATGTGGCACCTTTCACCTTAAAAAAAAACCTGCTTTTCTAATCAGTGTATGATGCTGCTAAAAAAGGGGGAAAAATCAGAGAAGACTGACTGATGTCTCATGATATACAGTCTCTAAAAGTTTGACTCTTTCCCATGGTCTAGTGTTAAAGCAATTAAAAAGAATCTCAATCATAATATTGAATAGCAATACTTGTAGAGCTGCAATACATAAAAATTATATATATATATATATATATATATATATATATATATATATATATATATATATATATATCGAATCAGCAACTAAGTATCATGGTAGTATCAAATTTGAAGGTAAGCACATCGTCTCAGCCCAGGTAAATACTACACCAACCAACGCTGTGGTGTAGTATTTACTTAAATTAGGAAATGCTGATGCAAATAATCAAAACATAAATGAATCATTGCTGGTGTGCTGTCAGCGCTTTAGCAGTTGTGTTTTGACTGGTCTGTTCCCAGTATGAATAGAAAATACTTTTTTTTTCTTAATGAATGTACAGATGCTTGTCAAACTTTTTATTTATTGCTATTTGGACAGTACATCCCGTCATCTGTGCAAATATAAATACACAGCTGTTAACATTTGCAGACTGACAACTGATGCTGTTCCGCCGCCATTGTCAGAAACTGATGTTGCTTCAAATGGCGGTTGAGGGAAAATAACATTTATCTGTTTCCTCGATTCCTCTCTCCTCACGTCTTTTCTTGACATTGCTTTAGTGTTGCCAGGTCTTTTCCAAAGAAAGTAGCAAGCACTGTTGTTGTTGCTGTTAGGAGGACACAGTGTTATGTGACAGGGACTAAGATATGAGGATAAGATGCAGTGAGGGAAACAAGGAGATATTTATTAAAAGCATCCCTGCACTATATGTGAATTTTGTTTGTACCGCAGTGAATATTGGTAACTTCAGTTCAGAATTCTCAAAGCGATCTCAGATTTGGTGATTAGATGTATATAGGTTTCCCATATGGGGGATCCCATATGGGATGTGCTGAGATTTCAGCAAACACATAAACAAAGCATCAAACACTTCATTTGCTAAATTCAGGCGATTTTTAAGCATGGATTTTTGGTGGAAATGTCTTCATTTATGTTAAGGAAATCACAAAATTCAGGGTTCAATGGTTGGACAGAGGTATAATGGCAGGACCTCTGGGTGAGTGGTAGAAGGAGAACAGTTCAAACTTGGCTTGTGACTCCTACCCATCAGGGCTTATAAGGATGATCTGACTACACTCGCCACAACCAAGGTATGCACTAGGCGTCTGCTGAGGACGCTGAAGAACAACATCGAGTAGGCCCGGATGAAATTAACCCAAGCAGGTTGTTGGTTGTCAAGGGGTAGCTGTCATAGCAGTCCTTCTACATTGGTGAGGAACCCATACCAACAGTAACAGAGAAGCCAGTCAAAAGTCTGGGACGTTGATATGACGCATCCGTCAAGGAAGGAAACCATCGGTCATCATACAGTATATATATTCATATTGCATTGTATGTTTTCTTTCTTATTATAGTAAAGCTTTAACAAAGTGTTCTCCTTTATTGAAGGGATTTCTCCAAACATTTTAACAAGTAATGCATTTAAAAAAGTGATGAGGACGGGGCGACTGGCGGGTCAGTGGGTGGAGCTGGCATCCCATGTGCAGGGGCAGTGTTACTGCCACAACAGCTGTGGATTTGGTTTCAGCCCATTTTCCTTTCCTGCCTCTCACTCCCTCTCTCCCCCTCATGCTTGGCTTTCCTGTCCAATAAAGGCATAAAAAGCCCCCCAAAAATCTGATGAGGACAAAATCAGCCATTTCAGAAAGTGGTGGGGACATGTCCCCAGTGCAAATGACACCTTTGGTTGCAGAGGCTGATATTGATAGCTGTAGTTTCAGTTTTGTTATCCATTGTTAAATAACAGAAAAACTAACCTTTTCAACTGAGCACAAATTGTAGGTTTCGATGGAAATGAGAAGGGGGTCATTTTGCAAACAACATGTGCCCATTTGTGTCATTTTGTTTTCTGTTTGGAGATGTGTGAGCTGCTTTGAAAAAGTAAACTGTGAAAAGAAAAATGTGCTAAAGCAATTGAGAAAAACTGTAAAAACCGGTATGACTGAATAAATCATCTTATCCATTTTGTTCTAGTGATTTGACTTTGAGTTAAAAAGTTAGCATTTCAATCATGAGCATTTATGTTGATAGGACTATACTATAATTCTCAGCCTGCTTTGTGTGTATTAATGGTCGCTGTTGTGTTCATATGTGTGTATAGCAGGTTAATTGATTTCATCCTTCAGCTGGTATTTTGCAAGTGATTGGAATGACAAAAAAAGTTTAATAGATCATCCAGCACTCAAAATGAAAATTAAGCAGCTTTTACTGCATAACCTGGAATTGTTAAAGGTTGTGAAGGACAGACGTACAAGACAATGCTGACCAAATGCATCACCACCTTGTATAGCAGTAACACCATGCTCAACTGCAAAGGTGGTGAAAACTGCTCAGCACATCACCAGAATGGAATGGAGCTGCCATCTACTGAGGAACTCTGACTTAAATGACTAACGTCAAAAACAATCTTTTGCTAACTTCTAACCATGTAGTTTTGTCACCTAAACCTAACTTTATTAATGCAGTAAAGTTGGGCATTTTATAACGGGCTCTATGGGGACTGACTCACTTTTGGAGCCAACCTCAAGTGGCCATTGAATGAACTGCACTTTTTGGCACTTCCCTGATGGCTTTGTTTATCAACCCCGGAAGTTGCCGCTTGATCAAGATATAACGCAAAAGGCTATCATGATCATGACAGTGGGGGCTTTTGCACAAATGTTTTAAATATGATATTATTATTATGATATTCTGCCTGCCACCATCTGCCAGACAGTACTTTAGTATCTAGTCTTGCACCACCAGGCTCAGGGACAACTTCATCCTGCAGGACATAATACTGGGTTCACATTAGATGCGGAAATGATGTCAAGTGCGTCCATTTTGCATGGACTGCGGCCTGCTTAATTTTAGCAGCAATGTTACCTTTTGGGCTGTTCACACTAGGGACAACACAGTGCCACATGCTAATCTGGCAAGTATACACACTCATAATCTATGATGAACAATGCAAAGTTTAGATTATTAATAATCTGCGTTGATTATAGAACATGCGTACCATGCTTACTCCACATATTTCTCAGTTGAACTGAAACAGAGTGAGACAGGACAAACAGGCACACAAACACACAAGCAGACAGAGACAGAAGATCAGAACAGAGAAGAAGAGTAGAATTGCCTGCTGACTGGGTGGAGAAATGCACCTCTGGTATGAACCAAGCAGCAGCCTCTGGGGCTGAAAAATGAAGCCAACATGAAAGTGCCAGAAACTGGCTCTATTGGCCACCTGAGGCAGGCTACAGAAGCGAGTTAATCCCCATAGACCCCCATGTTAAAGTGCCCAGCTTCGCAGCAGAAATACATGTTTACAGCCTTGTACAAACAACAGTTTTGGTCTATAGCTAATTTCATCATTCATGACAACTGTATCCATCTCTCACTCCTCCACAGTTTCAATCTCTCACCCAAATATGGTCACTTCTGGCTCCAAAAAACAAGTTGTCTTGATGATGATGGAAGTCCACAAAACAATTAATGATGACACAGTAGCTAGATCCTTTATTTGTAGTCTGTGGAATGAATGACCAGGCAATTGGTTGCAATTGACCCTTCACTAAGTCCCGCCCCCGGACGCAGACTGGCCAATCATATCGTAGCATCAGGCCGGCTCAGACCAGGGTCCGACAACAACACAGCTGTGTCTATTGACTCTAATGCAGTCGTTTCAGATTTCCTTCATTTTCAGGCTGGTTTTGTGGATTTGGAGCTAAATGTTGTGCCTGGGGCATGTTGTGTATTAATGATACCTTTTTCCCTGGAGAGGCTGGAAAAAGATATACGTTCTTCTCTGTTCCCAAACCTAAATCAAACCCTGAAAAGTGTAGGGTTAGCTAGCTAGCCTACTGAATGTATACACATGCTGCTTTTGCTTTTTAATGATTATAACAGTGAAAAAAGGCCGACTTGACGCTGTCACTTTGTCACTTTTTCTTTAACATACTTTTATAAAATGTTTAAACGAACACACACACACACACACACACACACACACACACACACACACACACACACACACACACACACACACATTTAATTTATTCATTTGCAATACTGTCTCATTTACATTGCTTTATTTTATATTTTATTTATGTTCTATATGTGTGTCATCTTATTTATTTAATTTTTTGTTTGTTTGCTTGTTTATACATCTTTAATGTGCATTGTTGGAGGAAGCCAGAGACTCGACATTTTCATTGTGTACTTCAGCTTCTCTGTAATTGTTGCGTACATTATAAATAAAGAACTTGAAAAAGGGTGTCTAAACCAGGACACAGCTCCCCTGTTGTGGATAATAAATTTGAGCAGTTTATTTTACCAGCAATCGTAGTGAGAAAGTAAAATGGGCCCTGATACCCTGTGTTTTTGTTTATCTGTGCACATGCAAGAGGTAGGTTAGGAGGACAACAGTAACATGATTTTATTGACTGTGAGTGAATACTATTGGAATTACTTTTTCCAGAGCTTAAAGCGGAATGACACATTTAGAAGAGGTAACATACCAAGGTCCAGTTTTGTCAATTTGGGATCAGCAGCCCCTCCTAAATGATCAAGTATGTTACGTTTCAGCAGGTGAGCTCAGACTTTGTGTAAGAGCAATGTAGAAGCAGTGATTGATGTATCCTTGCCTTACAGGTGCCTGTGGAAGACAAACACTGTTCTACAAAGAAAGAAAGAAAATCTAAAAATCTTTGATAAAGATGGTGGCCAGGACAGACACTGGTCTTTTAAGGCTACTTCGTGACCAGATTCACATCAGAGCTGACTCTTCACAACAAATCTGAGGTCAACATATTTCCTCTAATGTGATGTAAGAAAACTGGTGGCATCCTGGCTTTGATTGTGCTCTGCCCGTTAAGAGATCACGGGAAAAAAATTTTTTTTCAAGGCTTTTCAATTGTCAGTAACTATGGTGCAATCCTGTTGCTAATATTACATCATGTCTACACAGGAGGTGTAGTGTAAGCAGAGCAGCTTCTGTACTCTGTCTGTAAGTACACAAGATGTGTTCAGGTACAGTATTGACTTTAGGTCACTTAAGTTTTTGAAGTGCTCAGAGCCAAATCCTACTTCAGTCTCACAACTCAAGTTTTAAATGTTTATTTCAAGAGCAGAACCTCGTTAGAGTTTGGCGTCTAGACTCATCGCTCCCTGCAGATATGTTTATGGGGATTGATGATTAAATACCCTTAAAAAGCTCTGGATGATGTGTACATGCAAGAATTATGCAGCCTGTGTAAACAGCTGGATTCATTAAAAAAGACGTGTAGGTATCTTTTCCATCAGACATGCAGATGGATGGCTGACAAACATGGCTGAAACACTTTTTGTGTAGACACACTGCAACACTTATTTATCCTTTTTTTTTTAGCTGAAAGGTTGGTAATTTTATTTTCTTTCTAGACCTTAAAACCCTCAGACAAAACTACTTCTAAGTTATTTTACAGCACAGACATAGAGCTGTGGTAGGATAGGTTTGTTTGGCAATGCCCAGATGCTGAGTGAAATGGAAAGGTATAAAAGGATTGAGATGTGGTGAACTGTTTTGCTCTGGAATCATCCCAAAGTGTGGAGATGTGGTGGCTGACAGCAGAGCATTTCTGTTATCACTCTGTGTGAGCACTTTTTGAGCTTTGGCTTTCACTGAAAACCTGCAGCGCCCTACACGGGAACACTGAAATGTTGCACTGTGAACAAATTCCAACAAATCAAGAGGAGGTCCATTATTTAAGCATGCTAATTGCCATCCTTTGGTATGTGCCGTGGTCCAGCCACATGCCTTCTCAGTGCTTCCAAAAATCTGACATTCTCCCACAACCTGCAGAGAAATGTCAGCAGTGAACAGCTGCACTGCTTCACACGCTGTTCACAGTGATGTGCCGAGCAACATGTATTAGGCAAATTTATGGAATCCCATTCCCACCAGGAAAAGACAACAAAGATTAAAAACAGTTAGGACTGAATAAATTAAAAATACTTTGTATCAAAGTTTTTATTCTTTACTACACATTATGAGACAATACAGCAAGTCAAATTTAATTTGCCATATAATTCTGGACTCTTAAATCACAGACTCACACATCAAGAGCAAGTCATTACTTGACAGCAAATTTATGGAATCTGAAATTTACTTTAAAGTTCAAAGTAGAACAGAATAGATCTTTAGTGTCCTCAAAGCTGGAAAATGTTAAATACTCACTGTGTGAATACTCCAGATACTCCAAATAACACACTGCACATAAAATGTAAGAAAAACATCTGTAGAACAAAAGGTTAAAATGTGTTTATTTTAACCGGAATCAAGATCTTTTCCTGGACCCAACCAAGTGTTTCTCTTTCCCTAAACTTAGCCAAACTTCAACCATTTTACAACATGTTTGAAAATGTGACTTTTTGTAATAGACTTGTTTTCATGTTGCCATGTTATTTAACACATTTTGTGCCCACCACCAAGTAGAGCATTGTTAAGCGGTTGTGTCCGTTTCACACATTTCTGTGAAATTTCATAGATTATTTTCATCACACACACACACACACACACACACACACACACACACACACACACACACACTGCACTCAGTACACTGGTCATATGGTGTACTGGCTAATGATTATGTAGGATATGTATAAATTGTGTTTTATTACTTTTAGTAGGAAAGAATACGATAAGGGCATGGAAACAGCCTGCAGAGCTGGTAAACTGCTACATACCCAGGCGCTGTAAACTTTTAGGGGTTCATCAACTTGCTCAAGGGTACCTTGGCAGTGCCCAAAAGGTGAACTGGCACCTCTCCAAACCCAATCAAAGGTTTGATCAAGATACAATATTATATTCATTTTTTGTACAATGATGTGATATTTGCAAATATCAGTCTGCCATGATGTGATTTTAGTCCAATTTAATGCAATGCTGGGGCCTGTGATCAATATGAGATGATATCAGTAAATATCCCCACTGTCTTTATCTTGGCTGCTTACCTGTCACTGGGCCACTAGCATGGTTTGAACAGCCTGTTCCTACACCTAAATTGTCAAATCATGCCGCTTTATCAGTGATTTGGCGTCAGACACCGATGCCAAAAGCTACCTTTCGCGGTGGTATTATATGCCGCCGGGCGGCATCAGTTATAAACGTGGCCAGATGGAACCTTTCGCGGTGGTACAATGTGCTGCTGATTGGCTGGACAGCACCTGTTGCTGCAGTTTGATACACCACAGGATGGCGTCAGTTTGAAACGCTACCGGTAACGACATGATATAAGGAGGTGGAAAGTCCCTATTGGGCAGTTGTGAGGGGTGGTGGACGGGTCCAACAAACCCTGGACTTTCATCCCAGAGCCCGATGTTTGCTTCCTGTATGAATGTAAAGCCAGACCATGTTTTTCCTAACCTAACTATGTGCTGTTTTGACATCCTGGCATTGGTTGCAGCAGACATAGGAAGATTCCTCATGCATTATAAGTAGACACTAAAGTCCACTGACAAAGCAGCGATATGTGACGTCCTGGAATAAACACGTGTTGGTTTAAATGTTTAGGACGGAGGTGTGTTTGGCAGAAATGGTGACACACAGTCGATACTGTAATAAAACAATATAGTACAGTGTAATATTGCATGAAAAATAAAAAATAATATACTGTTGCATAGCGGTAATGTACTTCTACATTGCAACACGAAGCCAAAGATACCAACACCCAGCCTGTGTGTATTTTGTTAGAGTACACTGTCAATATACTCTCCATATTTCTCAACATGTCTCTCCTTTTCTCCCTCTCTTTTCCTGTCTGATTTGGCTGAAGGTGCATCAAATACACTGACCCATCTTCTACTGCCACTCACCGGCTGAAAATGGAATGAGATAATGACCAAAAATGACCTCTTTCACATATTCACACTGATGCACTGTGCAGCATTTATAGGAAAAACATAAAACTCATTCAGTGACAAATATTCCACATTAAGCTGGTGTTTGAGCATTCAACACCGCTGTAAGGAAATCTTTCACTGCTCTCATCTGCAAAGTGTTGTTTGGCTAAGAGATCAGTCAGAGATGGAGGAACTATAAGCCTGTCTATGGAGTGCAGCCAGCCTCAGGTCTGAAATAATGACAGCACTTGACTCGAGCTGCTGCATAAATCAGTGGAAGAGATCTGAGCAAACGATGAAGGGAGTTGGCCAAGATGCAGGCTGTATGAGGAGAGGTTTGAAGGGTTTGTTGGCATTGTGTCAGACTCTCTCTGTGTATATGAGGACATATCAGAATGCAGGGAGTCACTGGCAGTGTGATAACTGCTGGGAAATGTCCTCATTCATCGTAATGTTTGTCTAAAAGGGCTGCGAATGCAACCAAACCTGTGGTACCATGACTCTGAAGGATACTGGATTCCAACTGGTTACAGGTTGTGTATTATTTCCAGATAACCACACATCATCAGTGTTTAGAAACTAAATGGCTTTCCCCTCCAAAGTCTTATGGACTTCTAGCAAGTTGTATATCCTCCTGAGACCACATTTTGGATTTACTGGACCTTATACTTCATTCTGCTTACATTAGACCTGTTTGTCCTCATTTGTGGACACCTTTTTGTGCCATCTAGCGGTAGTACGAACACAATACACTAATCCATGTAACATCCTGACACAAAGGTGGACAACGTCCAAAACCTGATCACATTTTATGTTTGAAACTTGTTTATTTATGATTAATAATGTTTGCAGTTTGATACGGCAACAATTTGACCAATTTTAACAAACTGATAACAGTAACAAGCTCAGACAACATTAATTAGGAAGTACTCGTTTGAATACATTGGGACTTTATTGCTGTCCTGTTTGAGGACACTGGGACTTAATTATGATTGAAAATGTTTAGTTCTTTCATACTTATTGGGTCCTACTGATCCCAAATAGCTAGGAGAAATTAAAAATGCATACCAAACAAAAGTTAGGGTCTCAGGAGGATAAATGTCCTCTGTGGCATTAGAAGAAGTCGGACAAAAACCCTAGCAATGCCAAAGTGATGTCATCTGTTTGGTGAGCAAACAAGACCCCAAACCCCAAAGAATAACAAAATCCCTCTTAATTTCTGTTGACAAAAAAAGGCAACATATCCTTGTACAAGAGTTTGTATGATATCCCACTGATTAGCCAGTTAGTCTGTGATGTTTTCTTTGACCACAGGCATATTTCTAAGGCAGCAATACAAGTTACTCACAAGGGCCTGTTTTCTCCCCAACTTATAGTTAGAGGGCCCAGTGTCTCTATGGGCCCCCTCACACCATGGGCACCAGAGCAACAACCCTGCTTGCACTGTCTATATTTACACCTGCTGCTTCCCTCTTTGCTCAGGACAGCACATTGGTCAAGTGATCACTGCCTTCCAAAATAAGTCAGTTATGCACAAATTACTGGTTCATCATTACATGGGAAATGTTAAAATTTCGGTGCATTACTTTGAGTGGGATGGTGTATGATGAACAGAGAGACAAAATTATATGGACAGTTTTTTCAAACAATAATGTAATCCAAATATCCCTCTTATTATTTCTGCACAGTTCTCTTTGTACACACCCAAATCATCTTCCTGGTGACTTAGACTTCAGACAAAAATGGGCATTTGGGTTGATTTCAAATAAAATGCTGTGGAGAGAAAAGGTAAGTAACAATGTTGTCAGGAGAGAAACCCTGGAGCTACAAAATACCTGAAGAGACACCCCAAGGCAGTAGCGCCCCCAAGGGATGGCTAAGTGCTGCCACTCCCTGGTAAAATTAACTGAAGGCCAATATTACTGTCTTTAAAAGGCTGATCCTTTATACCACACAGAAACTGGACATAAGATGTTTTATAGTGTTGCATTACTTTGCTTAAGTACTTACTACTAAGTAAAAAAAAAAAAACAGTGGTGTAACATTATGTATTATCTCATAGCAACTGGACATTATTTGCATATGCGGGTTAGCAAAACTTGGTCAGTAGCTTGGCCAGCTGATTTGAATAACCCCTTGCTTAAGACACATTTTTTTTAATACGAGTGTTAGACATGCAATCCATGCTATAGCATCCACAATATAATTGCTAAATGCATTTTATAGTCAGGTTTTGTTGATTGTGAATGGCTTCATGCAGCTGAATGTGGTCTGTTTGTGACATTTACTGATTAATAAAACAGAAAGCATTTTATGGGCTTGGATAAAATATCCTGGGCAGTAGCCAGCTGTCTTGTACTTGGCTTGTGTTGTATGCAAAAATGCTTCTAAAAAATATTTCTAATTAGGTAATAATAATAATAATAACAATAATATTTGGATAATAATTAAATTAATTAAATAAAAAAAAAACAAATTCCTACAGCACACATAATACATAAAACATAGAACATTAGGAAAAAACATAAAAGACAGGATACAATACAGTCCACAGCACTGACAATACATGACTAACAGCCATAGTAGCCATGTAGCAGAGGTAGAGTCTGATGGTCAGATGTAACAGTTATAATATAATAAGTAATTTAAATGCCTTTAAAGCCACAGTCTGGTACAAGCCGACCACTCAGGCCTAAAAAAAGAATTAAATGAAGTCAACCATTAATAATCTGTTGTTTTTGTTGGTGGTGGTGGAGACAATACTTGACTCTTCTAGTATGTTCCATCCATCCCGAGGCCTTGATTTTTTAAGTTGTTGGTTCAAAATAAATATGCAAATCAGAGCATGCCTCATGCCTAGATGCATTGCGTGGATAAATAATACCAGACCAGACACCCTCTGTGCAAAGCTCAGTTCCTAATCATACAGCCTGTCATTTTGTGGCTGTCTTCCAGTACCACTTCTTTAAGCATATAATCAGTTGGATAATTATTATTTGAAAGCAGTTTGATTAAAATGCTCACTCTTGGCCTTGACTTAAACTAGACTGTTAGCAAAATCTATGTCCACTATTCGTTAGACTACTGAAATGTCAAGTGTTTATGTCAACTAGAGGAGACTAAAATGTTAATTATTCTTTGAGTAAGATGTGAAGAAAAATGTCCTGAAGTTGGTTAAAAAAGAATGAGGTTGACTAAATATGACTAAAGCCAATATTTGAGTTTGATTTTGGGACTAAATATTAAAAAAGGCTAACGTGAACACTTCACCACAACACCAGTTTCAAATCCCAACACAAACTAAAACAAAACATTTTTTTTCTTCTTCAGGAGCACAAAAACAGACCATCAAGGTAAGCATGTGGTTCTAGTAAGCAGAAGACATTATAAAACCCCAATTAAAAAAAACATGACAGCTCATTGATATGTCAATTTTTTTTGCCTGTGTGCAATGGAATACAATATGAAGACAAGATACTTCATGTTCAAACTGTTAAACTTTCTTGTTTCTTGTAAATACACACTCATACTGAATTTGATTCCTACAACACGTTCCAAAAAAAAGTTGAGAAAGAGGAAACAAAAGACTAGGAATGTTGTGGAATACTCAAAAAACATCTGTTTCGAACATTCAGGTCAACAGCTTAATTGGTTACAGGTTATAAGTGTCATTATTGGGTGTGAAGGGGCATCCCTGAAAGGCTCATTTTTTATCCACCTTATTTTTCACTGAAACACGGAGGCAAAACAGAACGCAGCCAGCTTCCGTTTTCTTTGTGCGACTCGTCCATCACTCTTACCACGATGTAAATGGGAATCGCCTTGTTGTTTACCTTGCTGAGTTTAGCTATATATATATATATATATATATATCACATTTTTCACGTCACTATATCACCGTTTAGACTAATCTGATGTTTGTAAAGTCTATAAACACAATGATTGAACAAACGTTACTATTTCTGTGTGTGTAATTAATAGTATGGTTATCGTAGATTAGCTGGGCTAACCGTTAGCTGTTAGCCGTTAGCGGTATCTGTAATAACTCACTAAACTCATAAAGTGGCCCGTGAAAAAAATATTTTTTCCAGCGGATGTCTTAGTTACAACATAATTTAGCTAACTGGAGTAGTTTCATGTCGTATCCAACATAGGGAGGCTTTTCACAGATGACATCCTAATGTTAGCTTTGCTGCTAGTGTTAGCTGTCCCTGTCAGCTGCAGCCACTGATGCTTTCTAGACATTGTGATTTCCCAAAACTGAATAAATACCACACATAGCAACACAAAACTGCTTTGCTAGCTCAATCATGTTGTAACGGCTGGATGGTTGATGCGTACATGCTGATTCGGGTACTATCAGAGCCGATCCGCGCATCACTATGGCTTAATGATCAACTCAGTCAATAAAAACAACCCGTCCTGTGTTAGGAGTGTATGTCGCTGACAGAAAGAAAGAAAGAAAAGGGGGAAAAAAAGAGAGCATACACCTCACATATTTATTTCTCACAGTTGCGCACACGTTCGGCTGGCATGCAGAGGCACTGTCTGTGTGTCTGTGTGTCGAGGGTGCGAGCTGCAGCTTCAGCTGCTCAGGTAGAGAGGCTGTGTAGCCCAGTGTGTTTTATCGCTGATTCGGTTCTGCAGGTTCTCTGCTGGTACACTGGAGACGGGGATCAAGCAGTTTGTCTCACTCGGGATAGATTGTGCTTTTTTGGTTCATAGTTTTTGATTGACGTGCGATTTATTCGCGTTTAGAG
This sequence comes from Epinephelus awoara, assembly GCA_035609425.1. Lineage (NCBI taxonomy): Eukaryota > Metazoa > Chordata > Actinopteri > Perciformes > Serranidae > Epinephelus > Epinephelus awoara. Next base: position 7,794,159 of record CM069299.1, on the reverse strand, counting down.
GGAATAAATTTACAGAAAGTCAGTTTTGTTCAGTTTTATGAGCTTTTTCGGAGATTTGAAGTTTAAAAATGGCCAAACGGTGTGCATGGGGTACATGCAACTCTGACACAAGGTATCCTGAGAGGCTGGGCGACCAGGTGTATTTTTTACCCTTTAAACCACATCTCAACCGAGAAAAGTGTCTCCTTTGGATAAAGTTGTGTGCTAACGTCAGACCACAACATCAACTCAACATGAAAAAGATTAACAATGATGTCTACATCTGTTCTAAGGTAAGACAACATTGTGTTTGAGGCAACATATTGTCACTTTGCTGGAAAGAAATATAAAGTTATCTTTAACATCTCTAGCTAACGTTAGCTAAAGTTAGCCTAACGTTAGCTCCTAGCTGCGTTGTTCATCATGTCACCTTGTTTGCTGGGAGTTCATTAGCATATTTTGTTCTAGTTTTGTACTTTGGTGATCGTACATCATTGTTAGCTGTTGTCCAAAGGGCTCTAGTTAAGCTAACGTTAACTTCTGGAGCTTAGCTTCATTAACTTCTCTGTAATGGCAGAGATAACAAAGGTTGGCAAACGTTATGCTGAATGATTCAGTGTAAATACTGTAGCACCAAACTAACGGAGAGACACTCTTGGTAAAGATGGTAAAAAGGCCGTTATCCTTTTCTCATATTCTGAGCCAAAAACCTTAACTTCAGTGGCACTTTAACTTGTTGTCTTTGATGGCGACGGCAACAAGATGCGGTTCACAAGCGTACACTGTGACCTGTAAATTTTGGCTTGTAATTTAAGCTTTTCATCGACCTTCTCAATTTAAGGATTTCATCATCTGCAATCCAATATGTCAGTAAATCCAGATAAATCTCTGCATGTAAGGGGCAAGCACGAAAACCAACACCAAATGGCCATGACCTTTGATCCCTCAGGCAACTCTGCATTAAAAACCAACATTATAGTATAAAGGATATTACTATATGGGCCCAGTAACACTATGGAAAACCACTGTCTGTAAACACAGTTCATCGCTGCATCTACAAATGCACATTAAGACTCTATTATGCAAAGTGAAAGCCAGATATCAACAACATCCAGAAACACTGCTAACTTCTCTTGGCCTGAGCTCATCTGAGGTGGACTGACGCAAAGTGTGCTGTGGTTTGACGATTCCACATTTCAAATTGTTTTTAGAAATCACGGGCATCGTGTCCTCCGGACTAAAGAGGAAAAGGACCATCCAGAGTGTTACCAGCTCAAAGTTTCAAAGCCAGCATCTGTGATGGTGTGGGGGTGTGTTAATGCCTATGGCATCATGGGTAACTTACACATCCATAAAGGCACCATGAATGCTGAAAGGTACATACAGGTTTTGGAGCAACATATGCTGCCATCCAGACGGCGTCTTTCATCCAGCAAGACAATGAGATTCATTCTGCACATGTTACAACAGTGTGGCTTTGTAGTTAAAGAGTGCAGGTACTAGACTGGCCTGTCTGCAGTCCAGGGATCTCATTTATAAACATTGCTTACGAACAAGCAAAGCAAAAGCTGTGATCTATAAAAACAGATTTGATGGGAGGAACTTTGACCCAGGCTTACAAACATTTTGGAGATGGGAGGTTGGTGATGCAGATGGTAATGTGGAAGCCTGATTGTAAAAACTGGCTTTTGTCTGTACATATATTTCTAGTATCGATCCTACCCATTGTTGTATGATGGAGACCCCAGACCTGACTCCCACTGAAAATATGTGGTGTATTATGAAGTGCAAAACACGGCAGTGTAGCAAGAATAGGAAAAAAGAAATCACTCTCAAAACTTCAACATTTAGTGTCCTCAGTTCTCAAACGTTTCATGAGTGTTGTTGAAAAAAAATAGGTGATGTAACACATGAACTGTGTTTATAAACAATGGTTTTCCAAAGTGACCCTGAGCCCATGTAGTAATCTCCTTTATTCAATCATGTTGGTTCTAATGCAATCCCGTCTGAGGGGTCAAAGGTCACAGGCATTCAATGTTGGTTTTCAGCCTTGCCACTTATGTGCAGATATTTCTTCAGATTCTCTGAATCTTTTGATGATATTGTGAATTGAAAACGGTGAAATTCTTCGCAACTGTGTGTTGAAAAACGTTGTTCTTGATGAACTGCTTGCCCATGCAGTCTTTTACAAAGTGATCATCGTTTTCTGTGAACCACCGAGCCTTTCAAGGATGAACCTTTCATACCTAGCAATGATACTTGAATCTGTTACCAATTAACCTGCTTATCTGTGAAATGTCCAAACAGGTTTCTGTTGCCCCTGTCCCAACTTTTTTGGAATGTATTGCAGGCACTGAATTCAGAATAAATGTACATTTTACAAAAAAAAGACACAAACAAAAAACAATAAAGTTTATCAGTTTGAACATTAAATATCTTGTATTTCACTGTTTTTCTCCTCACTGACTTGGTCAATCCATGTGAATTTTTTTGATTTAAGGGATCCTGACAAAAATGCCCTTAACAGTTCATATAAATTCTGTGAAATTAAAACTGAGGGACCAGAATTGGCACTGATAATTAGGGCTGACCTTGTGTTTGACCCTGTTCACACTGCTTTCATCAAGTTGTCAAGTGTTCACCTGTGAATCTTACCGTACTGTCCCCTGTGGGCTATTGTAGGTGATTCATGAGAAGCTATAATCATTTAGACAAAGTATTTCAAACAAACAATACAACTAGTATGATCTGTTATTCCAAGGCATGTATGGGTGATGTAATTTAAATCTATAAGGAATTAATTCCAATGTTGATTAATCTTAATGAACTGTATTTCAGTGGCATGCATTACATGCAACAAAATCCTTCACACTTACTAAAGAACTAATTTCAGTAATTTCATTCTTCATTCTTTTAACTATAATATTCTTAAAATCTGATGTGTAAAATGCTAAAGCAATATGGAAAACAATGTTACTGTCTAACACATATGCACACAGACATGGTTGTTTAAAACCTCCTAAGGCTAAGGCTCACTGAGAAGACCAATGCCAACAACAGTCTACAGTCAGGACAACCATCTGATATTAAGATTAAGCTTTAACCAGAACACAGTGCTTTTAAATCCTGTTATTTCAGAGTAGTAAAACATTATGCAGCGCAAGTGAGATAATATCATCCACAGATCAGCTGGAACAGTAGGCAAACTGTAGTGGGTGAAGGGAAGCTGGACTGTTACATTTAAAATAGGATGTGACCAGTGTTTCCAGGCACGTCACCATAAAAGAGGCCAATGCAACAGGACAATAGTCTTAAAACATACTGGAACTACACACAATGACAGGGACAGATGTTAAAGATGTCAGTGAGTTATACTGTAACACACTAGAAGAGAGAGAAAAAAATCCTAGGCATACGTAGGTATAGGTTATATCTATAATATATACAATATAAATAACATACTATAATTCACTATAAATCAACTAATATACAAATACTAAAATATAAAATATATTCATAGAATAACATAATGCAGGTATATACATTAAACAGATTTGCTGCTTTAGTTTTAAGAATGCAGTGAGGCAGAGTGGAATAATAAGTTGAGCCTCAGGGCTGATGGGCCTTTGGCGGGTTGTTGTAACTGCTGTTTAAATGTTTCCTCCTTATCAACTACCGTTCCTCCTTCCTATCATAGAAGGCTGTCTTCTCTCTTTGACTGTTCTCAGTGAGTGGGGGCGATGCAGTCGGGGTTGTTTTGGCTTTGTACTTCTTAATGTGTCTGTTAACTGTGTTCTAAATTCACATATAAAGTAGCCCCAGTCAGCCAAATGGCACTTTATGAAATTTCTGAAGCGCAATTATCATATTATCTTAGACTACAGTTGTCTTACCTCAAATCTGTGGCCCAATCAACCATTAAGCTGTTTTGTATCTTAATCTGTTGTCTACATGTGTTTGTACGTGTTCCTCTCTATGTGCCGTTTTCTTTTGTTAGGTTTTTAAAACTTCTTGTAAACATAGCTGAGCTTGTTTATAACACTGCAGCTCTGGAGTGTTTACTAAATTCGTTTGATTAAAATATTAATGCATGTTTGTAGCTAGACTCGGTTTATATCCTGTTTATCAAAATCTGACACAAGGTAGGTGGAAGGATCCAGACGCAGACTCAGACACACAGGAGAAGGCGAGTGGAAATTCTTTAATAAAGTGTTTACCATGCATGCTACCAGCCCTCAACTTATATAAACTACTTCACAAGTGTGTGTGTGTGTGTGTGTGTGTGTGTGTGTGTGTGTGTGTGTATGTGTGTGTGTGAAAGAGAGAGAGTGACAGACAGAGGGGGAGAATGAAATCCAAAACACACCAGGCTTACAGCATTCACACTAAGAGGAGGCTTAGAAAATAAATAAGCACACACTGACACAGTGTGGGGCTGGGTCGTGACAAGCTCTTAAATCTTAAATAATTTTGCCTTACATATCAGACACTTAGGCGAAACAATGCCAGCACAGACTGAAAAGACCAACTGGGAAAGAAAGCCATCAGAAACAGAGGGTAAACATAAACTGTATAAAACAAAGCCACAGTTTGTGGTGCAATTTGTACCAGACACAGTAGTGGTATCACTGGGGCAAAATCTGTTGAGATCTGTACTCGTGATGAAGGAAAATTTGTGTAGCTGTGTTCAGTCTCTTACCCTTGTGATCAAAAATGATCTGAAGCTCAATCCTGAGGCTGGTGTGTAAATAGCTATCTGATAGATAATAAATATAGTAACTCGTGATCAACGCATTTGAATTTCAGGCTAAACAAACTCAAACAAACTTAGACTCCACCCATTTTCATTCAAGCCACGCCCACTTTCGGTTTAAACTCTGTAAATATGAATACAGATAGGTATGTTGGTTTAACAGATACAGATATGAAAGTTAGGCACGCAAACAGGCACATATCCCACGTAGCTTTGGAAGGATGCAATCACGTTACCAATGCATTGACAGGAGTGAAAAAAAGCAGTCTTGCAAGGAGTCAAGTTGGGGTGGTGGATGGATCATAAAAAAAGCAGACTTTCCCCTGGAGACGTATGTTTGTGTAACACATATGAAACACGGGGCTACTAATCCCCTGTATGTTGTTTAGAGATGTAGTTGCATGTTGCTTCCAGCAGGGAGTGCAAGCCACTGTGTAACTGAAGTGATAGAGAGTGTTACGTACGGTCAATACCTCTTCATGACTTCACTTCCTGAAAAAACGTATTGTATACATGCCACGGCAGACAGAACAAGTTCTGCTATAATTACCACAAAATAATCTTAAAACCTTGGTTATTCAATCAAACCAGTGCAGATAAATTGCTCTTCTATCAGATTGAGAGCTGTGACCATGAAGAAATTAACGTCTGTCAAGTTATTTATATTTTGAATGTTTCATGCTAGCTCTAACCTGTGTTTTGCTAGCTCTCGCAAGAAGAGAATGCATCATATGTGCTGTTTAAGTTCAGATACTATTTTAAAAAAACAGAGTTATGGGAAGGTTGTCTAATGTTTCTACTGTACTTTGGTGCATTTTGCATCATTGTAGGAATATTTAAAATTATGCTAAGCGCGGGCCGATGACGCTAACTGCCAAGCTAATTGTTGGTTGTTGGCAGTGTATCACTGTGTTACTGTTGTGCTACCGGTCAGGTAATGCGAATTGCTAAGCTAATTGCTAATTCTGGTCAGCAGAGCAACTGATAGTGTGCTAAAACCTAGAAGAAGTATTTCATTTTTCAGTCGACATTATAGCACTTATGTTCAGTTGGAATTTACTCACTTTAATTGCTTATGGTATTACTTCATTTGAATTTTATAGAGTTTTGTCATAAAATGCACATGATAAGAAGTTGTAATAATAAATCATATTGAGATGTAATATATTATAAATATGTATAAGAACATGGAGTTACAGGGGAAAAATGCAATGAGTAAGAAGATAACATTTGTTTGCTAAAATTCCTTGACATAAGCTACAGTAATTCATGAATAAGAAATTCATTTTCTTTGTGTTGCTAAAATACTCATTGTAAAAAATGGCAATTTGTTTAATTTGTATTGGAAGTGTATCTTTACATTTTCTAAGGATAAACTTTTAGTACAAATGAAACAAACTGTACACTGCAAAATACATTGAAAGAAGAAAGAAATGAATGAGGTCTCATGTTAGAAATAGAACAGAATAACTTACAAAGTTGCACTGTTTGTTTGTTTTTTTGTGAACTACCAGATTTACAGAAGAACTTATTTATGACGAGTTCAGCCCAACGAGACTGTGGACAGTTGTGGATGCCGTGTGGCCTACCGTAGAACCTGCTCACAGAGGATGCTGGATTCGCTTGACTCATTCACTCCTATTTCAAATAAGAACACACAGACATTATTAACTCTGTAGCAGCAGGAATTGACACTGAATACACTTCAGGACATGGAGAACTGAGCCTTTGAAACTCTGGAAACCCGTGAAACTCTCAAAATGAGAGTTGGGGAGTCCTACTCAAAGGGACTAATTGTTTAATTTTGTTCATTATTTTGTTATATTTCATACAGATTACAGCTGTGCATGTTTATGTTGCTGAAGGACATTAAAAACTGTCAACTGTTCAACACAATACCAACTCCCTTTGTGAGTCATTTAAGTATGACTCCTATCGGACCTAGGTAGATGTTAGCGTCTCCCCTACCCTACCCAGTTAGGACTAGAGGTGCTAAATTCGGAACTGTGAACTTTGAGTCATCCACACAAAGAAAATAAATGTAAAAACAAGGTGTTTTACTGACATTGTAAAAATGATTGTGAGTTATTTTGAAAAAGACTGTATGCGTCTAATGAGCAGAAACTGACCATTTCCTATGAAAATGGAACTTTATTTTTAAAAAGACGCAGCGCATGTAACAAGCGTGACATGCTGTGCTTCATAGGTGGAGCGGGTCGTCCACTAATCCACGGTCGATTCCTGGCCTCTCCAGTACGCATGTTGAGCAAGATACTGAACCCCAATTTGTCCCCACCACCGCTGTGTGACTATGGGTTTAAATGTGTGAGTGTGACATGTAGTGTAAAAGCGCTTTGAGTGGTCAAAAGACAAGAAAAGCACCACACAAGTGGTCTTCACTCTCTTCCTTGTCATCATCATCCACCTCAGTAAAATATCTGACCTGTTGACAGTCAGCTACCTGAGTTATGAAAGGACACTGTGTGGCCCGTTCCTCTCTCTTGTCACAGATGTGTCCAGCTGCCAAGCTTTCTTCACTGTTTCTTTGTCAAACAACTCTCTACAGGCTTTTGACAAATGCAAAAAACACAGAAAATCAAACCTGTTCAAAAACTTAAATGATGGAAACAATTTCAGACATAAAGAAACAGACTCAGTGTGCAAAGGCCTGAACACTTCCATCTTTAACAGACATTTCCATTGAAGTACAGTACATGCTTGTCGGCCTCTTTGTGTTCAGCTCAGTGGGTGACTCCATCTCTGAGCAGAGTCTTGTATTTGCTGAAACTCCTCTCACAGTCGGCTGAGCTGACTGGGAAGTAGATGTAGGGTGCTGCCACCCCTGCAACCCTTGGAAATCTCACACTCGGGCCCCTCCAGCATTCAGCAAGATCCAACCCAGGTGTGGAGTGCTCCCTGGACACACAGTGCTGATAGGCAATCCATTCTTCACTTAGCTCTGCTGATAGGTTTGCCAGGAGGTTCAGTTGTGTATAGGCTTCAGTCTGCTTTTCCATGGCTGCAGCCTGCTCAGGATCAAACACCTTAACAGGCCCGTTGACCTCTTTGGCTGGATGTCTGTCTCAGTGCCTAGTGCCTTGCGAGTTTTGAGAAGACCAGTTGGCATGGATTATGGAGACCTTCAAGCACCTCACTCTCAAATTCCCATCTTTCTTAGTAGCTCATCTGCTTTGGCACCATACACACGTGGTTTTTGCCATTCCATTCAGAACTCTTGATCCTCCTTTACATTGTGTGCAGAAACTGCTGTGGGATGGTGAGTTCGTTCCAGGATTGTCAAAACACCATTAGTTTGGAGCAGGTTTTGGAGTTGAAGGTCAGCTTGGCAGTGAGGGCCTGCACCTTCTCCTCTGTTTCCAACAGGCTGAGGATGTATGATGAATTTTCCACCAACAAGAACTCTCTATAGAAATGAACGGGCTATGAGGGGTTCTTCACTTCCTCTATCCAGGTATTCCATCTGATGCTCACTGCTTTGAGAGGAACCTTGGCCTACAATCTCTCTTTCATATTAAGAGGTAGACCTTGCCATATTTATGTATGCAAAAAAGAAAAAAGTTTAGGCCACTCACTTTAACAAAGGTTTTGATTTATCTGCACTGTGTTTGATGTTATACATTTTTTGTATTAATTCAAGGATAAAAACCAACACTTAAGCCCCACTTTTATTCAATTATTTATCTCAGTCATTTGGACTTTTTAATGATGGCTCTGGTTGGCCAATTATGTAGATATGAAGTGGACATACAGTTATTATAGTGATAAATGTGAGCGGGATGCTGATAGTACGGTTCTGGAATCTATTTGAGCAGGATATATATAAAGAAAATGTATGTGTCACAGTTTGTCTTCCTGTCCTTCCTCTGTTACCACATTTCTCGTTCCCGAAACATTCCCGTGCGCGTGCTATGGCCATGCTGCTCTCTCCAGTTTTACGCCAGGCTTGGCTCCTTTCAAAGACTCCTTGCGAGGCACTCCTCTGGGGTTTTTTCGGACCTAATTGTATTGTGGAGTTTTGCACAGCGGCAACCGGATCTTTGCTCTCAAACCACAACAGTACTTTATAGTACTTTCTTTTGATTTTCACATTGGCTAGTCATCCTGTTTAATTTGTCTTCTGATTAAATCAGAACCATTGAAACAAGTTGTAGGAAGCCTCTGCAAGTATTTGGTTGCTGGCAGACACTCTGTGCTGCGATAAAATGGTTAATCAACAGTGCCGTGCACTGTAGAGCTGATGTGCTGCTGGTTCTGCCGGCCTGAATGGAATATAATGTCTACTGTTGTGTACAGCCTTTATAGACTGAGCTGAGTAGTGATGCATGGCCCGTCGACCCGTAACCCACGGGTCCCGCAAATGGACCTGTGGGTCAGGCAGCAGTGATCGTCTGTTAAATCGCTCTGTAAATGATATGTTGACATTATTATTATAATCTATTAATCTATAATCTATTACTGTCATGGCATCCAAAGGTACTGATGCGTTGAGCAGATGACAGTCCGCGGCCGTTTTCAAAACACACTTGTGTCACGCACTCCAAAAGAAACTTGTTGAAATTTTAAACAATAATTTATTCAGGTGTGTTGTTCCACACAGGTGATGGGGGCGTGGCCTAGGGAACAAAGGAGAATAAAAGTGTTTGGGGAAGGATTTTGATTTTGTTTGGTGAGAAGAGACAGAGGAGAGAGGTTGAAGCTTGGCAGCCTGCCACGGAGAAAGACAACATTTTGCTCTTTTTTATGGTAATACCTTGACTTACTGGAAGCAGCAGTAAAACCAGAGCGTATGGAGGACCACAAAGACTGAGCAAGCCATCAAGCTAAGGCCTGTTTATATCTTGTCTTAATTCTACAGACAGTGAGTCGATTCCTCCTCTAGGATATATATATATATATATATATATATATATATATATATATACTTTTTTTTGCAATGCTTTGCTTTTTCCCCCCCTTTTTCCTGGTCTTTATTCTTGCATTTTGAAGGGAAGACATTAGACATTTCTGTTTTTGCTTGCATTACTGTCATGAAGTAAGACTGATGTTGAGTTACATAAAGAGGACAATTTACTAGAGTAGATATTCCTCCAGTTATTTTTCACTTGCACTTTCATTTGGGGGGGTTGTACCTAAATTGTGTTCTAGCTTCATATACGTTTCCTTTTAGTACCTTGTTTTGCTTGTTATGCTGTCAGTAAGGAAAGGCAGCTACATCTTTTTTTTTTTTTTTTGCTGCCCCTCTTTTAACCAATCAGGCTCCTCCAGTTAGTGTGTCAACATGTCCTTGAGGAAGATACTGAACCTCTGATTGCTCCTGCTGAGCAGGTCCGCACCTTGTAGCCTCTGCCATCAGTGCCTGAATGTGTTTGTTGATGGGTTAAGGTTTTTCCTGCATAGCAAATTACGAGGCGGCCACCTTCATTGAATTTCGACCCCCCTCCAGCTCTTTACAAAGCTCTGAGGGGTGTCAACATGGAAAACACTTTTGTAACTAATGTTGGATTTCTGTTATTTGTAAATTAAATGGCAAGATTTATGCCAAACTGGTGGAACACAGTGCATAAGGAAGGGTGTTGCCAAAAGTGCTAAAGAAGAAGAAGAAGAAAAGAGCTGTCTGTCTCTGGCCTGACTGCAGTAAAGCAGGCATCGGCCTTATAAACACGAAAAAGAAAAACAACAATGTTATTATTAGTTTCCTCTTCCCTGCCATTCGATGTTTTAATGTAGTTATGTTTCACCAGCTGGCACTTAAAAACACTGTGGCAAACAGCAGTCAGTGTTCGTAAGGGCAGCTCTGTGCAGTTTGGTAAAATTGGAAAGATATTAAGACATTTGAAATTCCTGGATCAATAACTCATAAGCAAAATGTTGTTAAAACACAAATGATGCTTCCATGTAGCCATGGTAAAGTAGAAAACGAGTACAATCTTATTTTAATCTGAGCTCAACAAATAATGCTAATCTCTATGTGCACCTATTCATTCCAATGGAGCTGCTTGCCTGGTGCATACACCAAAAAGAAATTCTAACATCCCCAGTACGTGGCTCATTAAATATGTGCAGTAGTGTTTCTCGCACTGGCCCTGCGCATGAGTTCCCACTTGGCTCATAGTCTTTACATTGTGATGACGTCAGAGATTTTTAAACCGCTTTTCTCAACTTGAGGAATGTTCCACAAATATAAAACCTCTATGGATCAAAAATTCATCACAAAAATTGTAATTGACCTTGTTTATAGTTGGAGATGCCCTGTCCACAGTTCCAAGGACGTTTCTTTTATAATGGTCATCATGGGAAAATTATTTTTGGGCATCAGGGTTTTTTTGGCCACTGGGAAAAAATGGAAGCAAGACTAAGCAGCATCCTATGGGGCCTGGAAAATGGGATAGCCTACTATGCTATAAAAAATATTTAATAATCTACAGTGTAGTGTCCCCGAAAATCACTTCACACATCAATGGTCTATTTTTTGTCATACTACAAAACTTCATTATTATAATTTGGAGGAATTTCTATTGGCAAAACTATTCAATAACTTTGCTTATACAGTGTAGTGCCCCAAACTACTACTAGTGTATCAAAATAATTTCACACACATAATTATTAGAACTCCTAATATAATGCTAAATAATTGTGCATTTTCTATGTTTCCATGTGCTGCATGTTTACATCTAGAAGTATTTGAGTATATGCATGACAATGAAGTTTAACTTAAGTTCAACCAAGAAGACTATTTTCGTGCTTCATTGTCTCTCTCTCTCTCTCTCTCTCTCTCTCTCTCTCTCTCCACTTCCTTCTATTCAGCTGATTATGGGTATTTACACTTGTGGTTAAACCAATCAAATTTTGCCAAGATCTCTATCGCCAATCATGTTTCGACTGTCAGACTTTAAAACTGTCATGTCTTAATCCACCCCCATCCAGTCATATCCACTGCCAAGGTCAAGCTCACCCAAAGTCCACTCCTCATCCCATCCAGATCCTCAGCACCCTCTACATCTCATCACCACCACCAGCAGTGCCTAGACTCCATAGGGGGATTCTCTGTTCTACCACAGCTCCACCACCCCTCTTATACAATATACAACATCACTATGGGGTTAATCGCCAGAGTTTTCACACTTCTCAGCATTTGTGCACATGTAAACAAATATTCTTTCACTCAGATTGAGTCTTCTAATGGTATCTTATTAACTGCAGACCATGTCATTTAACTAATAAAGCACATCCTCCTTAAGCAGTTGCAAAAAGTTTTAAACATGCTAATCCTATGATAAATAAATATGACTGACATTACTAATATTTCTTGTGAAAAATGATGTAAACTTTGTCACTGTAACGACTGGATCATACTTGTGCTGCCTCATCAATCCATTGCTACTTGTTATTTTACAATGTTTACAGTGGTACCTTCTATCCTTTAAGATCCATCCAAAACCAACAAATTAATGAGATGGTTTGTTTTTGTTCAGATCATTTCTCTTCATTTTAATATAACTCTATTATACAGAACTGAATACATCCTATTTTAGGAGGGATACATTAAGGTGACATTGATAGATGTTTTGAGTACAGCATATGTTAAACCAGCACTAAGTAACTTTTCAACCTTCATAAAATATTTCCATAACTTTTGTGATGATACATCGACTTACAACTAGTTGAATGACACCTCTGTCATGGCCTGAGGGGGTCTGTATTGCTTTCACTGGCACTAAGCAACTTCGAGGAGGGTGGCAGGAACCCTGCCACACAAAAAACTACAAATGTGTTGACTGCTTTACGGCATACGTCACTTCCCCCTTTCCCCATTCGTTACAAAGACGGAAGTCGATGTGAAAGCCTACGCGCAATTACTGCTATCATGGCAGAAGCTGCAAAACAACCAAAGAAATGGAAAGTTTTGTCTGAGGAGACAAAAAAAAGAAAAAGGGAGGTTACCCGGATGAAAGGACAGTCAAGGATCAACATTGGCCCGGCTTTCACTCGCTGAGCTCAAAGACGAGGAGGGATTTCTGACTGATGCTGCCTTGGCTCTGTTCCTACTGGACTAGTAAGTAGCTTTCGATGCTCAAATCAAAATGATAATACTGATGTTAGCTATCGGAAATATGCGTGGTAGCAATGAATAGCCACCAGCTTGATAGTTTGCAGTTCCACACTGACACGACCAGCCACGCAACAAACTCAAAAGTACTGTATAAAGAAAAAGCAATGCGATGACTGCAAACCGCAAATATAAAGTTTGAGTAAAATATGTAGGTTCCTATTGAGGAAAGATCAGTCATACTGAATCATTGTGGTGTTATCATGTCAGTTTGTATGTACGTGACAGTAGTTTCTGATGATTGTTATGTAATAATTTCAGAGAAAAACGGGATTCTTGTCGTGTTTTTGTTGAGTTGACTGCAGTGATTGCAAAAGAAGTCAAACTGTGTTGCTTGCTCTAAATAATCAGTAAAACAAAACCAGTGTGCAATGTGCATTGAGTTATGACTTTTCATAGTACTGCTTATCAATTGCTTGCTTATCAATAGCACCTTGTGCTGAGTGTAGCTAAAATTACAGGGATTGTTGCATGTTTAAAATTCTACATGTAACGTTTATTTGGTCAGTCCTGAAGGGTCTGTGTGCAGCTCACTTCAGTAGCACACTTCAGTAGCACTTCAAACATAACGTTTTATTTATCTGTTTCAAGGCTCGAGTCGGGTGAGGGGGGGGCGGTGGGGCAATACGGTACTAAACCAAAGTTAAACGTTTCTTATTTTCAGCGTCGTTATATGATATTGTTTAGCCACAATTACATTCATTTCCTCATCGCCATGCATCCTTCACACAGCCACTGGAAACAGAAATGTAGTTCAATCCAACTGCAGGCGACCGGGAGATCAGGATTTTACGACGCTATGCGCTGGTCCTCATGGGAAATGTGGTCTTCCTTCAGGCAAAACACTACCGCTTTGGTCCACTGGCGCCGCCAAAATCAACCAAAACTGAAAGTTCTTAAGTGTTGCTTTAAAGCTTATTCTAATTATGTACTTGAGCATCTGCATAATATTTCATATGTATACTTGTGATATTATTTGGCTTATTTATTAAGAAGATATTTGATAATTATCTTCATCGGTGCTGATATATGACACATTTCTCTAAAACATAAATAGAAGGACACAAACAGGCGGAACCGTCCAATTACACTTAACAACTCTGAGGTTTATATCAAGTAATAATTACACATTTGGTACACTACAGAGTCTGAGCACACACATAACATGTATGTACAATATGATGAAAAAAATAATACATTTCATGGCAGAGCAGTAACATTGTGCATTTTAATTAGGACAACACGTCTGATGAAGAAGGATTTATCAAGATCAGAGTCCTGCAAGAAACCATTATACTTTATCATTGAGCTTAAAGAGTGGGATGTAATGAAGAGAAAAAGACAAAGAGGGCTCAAAGGACTGCAGTGGACAAATATAATTTCTAATGAATTTAGGACCAGCCATCCGTGCTGCCCAACTGCATTCCACAGGCAAAGACTGAAGGTTTTAGGAGCCCAGATTTCCAGTGTCTTTGTGTCTTATTGCTGGTTTTAGGACTGCCTAGTCCCGTTACTGTGACTGTAGATAGTGAGTAGGACGGCAATGCAAAGGTGGAGTTTCAAGGCTGGGTGAACATTCACAGTCTTACTGAAGACACAACCTGTAAAATCTCCCACAGACTGTGTGATTTTTAGCCATGTTATAAATTTAGTGCAGCTACACTATGTGCAATGGATCTAATAAACTTGGGCACAACATCAAGTTTGATGTAAGCAGACTGTACAATGACAGCATCTATTGAATCGCAGGCTAGCTGCTAGGCTGCTCACCTGGCAGCTGCAACTCCACCGCTATTTCCTTCCATGCTTCGTCTTTCTTTACGCGATCATGGTAAGAGCTGGAGGACCCATCCTACAGGCAAGGTTTCTGCTGCCACAACTCCACAAGGTTTTCCTCTTTGCTGGAATCCCACACATTTCTTATAGCGCATTTTGCCTCCATGGGGAGCTGCTATCCATCTGTTTGTTTGGGTTAAGTGCCATCGCATTATTTTATGCTGCATTTTTATTGGTTTATTAATAGACTTAGGTTATAACAGCAGTCAAACAGTGACATGGTCATCCCAAATTTCTGACACTGTCAGAAATCCCAGGTCTTTGATTGGAAGACCGTGGCAACGACCATCCTTGAACCCTGTCTCACCTAGCCACATAGGACCACCATTTTAGAGCCGCAACTGAAGATATTGCTGCGTTTGTTTCACGTTGGTTATAGTTTGTCTGGGACAGCCTGAAATTGGTCAGTACATACCAGGTTTAAGAGCTGATGAGAGATAAAGCAGGCCAAGACTAACAAAAACAGTTGACCCAATCCATGTATTTAGACAAGTTGACAGCAACAGATGAGAACATCACGATAATGATGGTAAATAAAAAGACCACTCCAGATGGGGTTCTCTTGAGGGTCTTTTTGCACCAAAAAAGTGTTCTACTCCAGTCATCAAAGGTATATCAGGGGCAATGTCTGAAGGACATTATGTATCTGGATTCCACAGTCAGCATAAAACAGACAAGGGCTCTGCTTCTTTCTATATTTATGAGCTGGTGGTCAGGATTCCCCAAAAAACTCCTCTCCCTTACTGTTTATTACATATCTCACCTGTGAGCACACCACAGTCTCAGTTACATTTTTTCATTGAGGAGTTTCAGATTGATGTTTCATGGTGCTATGGATGGAAAGGCATGCGGTTACACATTGTGCTTTTTTGTGATTGGTTGGTGGTATTAATGCAGGCATGTGTTTATTAGTTGCCCAGAAAAAATCTGCATCATACCATAAACCACTACCACAGCATTGCTAATGGAAAAGCAACAAAGGCATACTTTGAGGCTTTTAGTCTCTTTCACTGCCTGAGTCATAAGGAACTCTGAGGAGATGTGTTTAAAGTAATAAGCATAACCTATTATTACTACATAAGTTTGTAGCCTGCATTAAGTAACAAAGTACAGTGAGATAAATACACTGACAGTTGCTAAGTTTCAGAAGAACTTAAGAGAACTCAGAGTTGATGACTTAACCTTTACTAGATGCACAGGAGAATCACACAACAGAAAGTTGATAGTTTTTCTCCAACTGTTGCAACTTAATCATGTTTCTTTAAAAACCAGAGGACGCACTAAAATTCCACCACCAGCTCGACCTGTTGCATACCCTCTTGACCTCTCAGAGAACAAAGCTTTAGCTAGAGATGTTCTTGTTTGCAATGAAAATGGAGGACACTGGTGAACAAAGCATCTCTGAGCACACAATCACGACATCAAAACACCTGAGAAGAAGTGTATAGTGTTTGTTTATGTTCTACACTATTGCTGGAAAAGCAAGTAACAAAGACAAGCCTGTTTGTTCTTTGTACAAAGCAGCTGTCTTAAGAGTCATACTCCCTGTATGTACAACAATATATGCGTCCATTTCAGTCGTAGTAAACATCATTGCCCTCATACCTTCCATGAATCCTTTATCATGGTATAAATTCAGTCAATAGAGAGAGATGTGTTTCTGGGAGGGGAGGAGCTCGCTTTGGTGAACGAGTTCAGGAACTCTCTAACTACCAGTGCACCTCTGATGTTTTTACATTGTATGATTCTCTCTCATAAAGACTATTGCTTAATGAGCTGGTCTCTGGCATGTACAACAGCACTTAAACCAATAGAAACTCTCTACAAGAAAGCCCTAAAGACTCTGGATAAAAAACCCCTCCATCTTCCATATCTGCAAGACCCTCAAAAATCACAATTTTTAAGTTTCCATAATTTTAAAATCTTTAGATTTGCATGTTTTGTGTATAAATGTCATGGTCTTGCTCCACTGCCACTGAACAAATTTATTAGGAGAAGGACTGTGGGAGGTATGAGCACCAGGACTTGTGTTAGAGGAGACTGTGAGACTCCCCACAGGCGCACTACGTTTGGGAGGAATATGTTGTCTGTTACGGAGGGGAACATCTGGAAGAGTCTTCCCTCCATAATAAGGGAATGCCCCACATACTATTCTTTTAAAGGACATCTAAAACAAAGGCTCAAATCAAATCATAAGTGCGAGTACTAACTGGACTAAAGGACTTTGTAAACAATGGCTCAAATCGAATCAAAAGTGCGACCACTAACTGGACTTGAGTCCACTCGAACATTATTTTCTATTGTTTTATTTTATCCTGTCTGGGTCTGGTATCCTTCTATTTGTATAATGATTTGTCTTGTGTCTGTTGTCTTCTCTATTTGTATTTTATCTATTTATCTGCTGTCTCCTCCATTTGTATTCTTTCTATTTATTTATTTATTAGGGACTAGGGATCCAAATTAGCAGCTTTGCTACAATCCGGCATGTTTACAGAGATGTTTGATCAATGTTCATTAATGTGCACTGTCTCTATCCAAATAAAGTAAACTAAAGTAAACTAAACAAGCAGAGTCAATAGTTTCAGAAAGCAACAAATGAGGCGACGGTGAAAGAGGTCGTAATATTGTACTTTGAAATAAAGGCAGTGTTGTAGATGGTGGTGGTCTGTGCAGCTGTTGTATACATCCCGATATGTGGACGGAGAATTCTTTTTCAATATATTTTTACTAATGCTGATACCAACTTAACTGTCCTATCCGTTAAAGGCAAAAATGCCCCCAAAATAATCTTTTAAAAAAATAGATTGTGCAACTGTATGAAACCACACAGGGAAGCAAAGACTATGCTAAAGGATAAGACATTCGCTCTTACCACAGATGGATACATATTGCAGGCCACACATGCTCATGAGACAGACATAGCTCACTGTATTTCAGTCCAGTGGGAACCTGACAGTTATGTGCAGTATACTAAGGAGCTGAGAGGAAGGAGGGCGGGTATGCATTTAGAATCATTTGAACGAATTGTGTGTCATTTCAAATTCATTCGAGCTTGATTTTTGAGAAAGTGACAGCCTATAGTGTGGTAGTGAAGCAGTAACCCAAACTTCTGTCAACTATCAATAACTATACACACACTAGAAGGGTCCAAGCCTTGTCACATTAGGATTCCCTTACCTCAGCCCTGCCTGTGAATGCACGGAATGATGTTGCACTCAAGATCAGAGTCCTGCACTAAATTTCCACTTGACCTGCATGTCTTGCATAAAAGTCATGTAGGGTTATGATTACTCGTAAATAGTGTAATATAATTTAATGCAGTCACGTCAGATAGAGGCTACACATTTCTTTACATTATTAAACATCTGAAATTTGTTTTTATTTCACATTGCACCACATCACTACCATCTGGACATGTGCATATCTGGTCTCACAGCTGCAAGTACTTACAGTACGACCTGCAGTCCAGGCTGCAAAATAAACGACTGGATGAGACTGTCAAGTCCGAAAGTAAATGCCAATTCTGGTTGTGTCACAACTTTGCATTTATCAATTTAGAATGCTCCTTTTTCCAAAGCGACTTATACATGAGATCAACAACACAAGCAATGACATAGTTCAACAGAGAACAGAGTAAGTGCAGCGAAGATAAGTACAGGGTTGACACAGGTGCTATAGAAGTGGACTCATGTAGACGCCTTGATCCATTTTCAAGGACTGGGAAATAGTCAAGATCAAAAGGTTGAAGTAGAAAATTTTACTTTTTTATTTTATTTTTTATTATGGAAGAGAGAGAGAGACTGGCACCCACTGAGGTTGGTGAGGTCTCTAGATTTGCACCAGACAAATTACACATGTACAATTAACTGTAGGAAATACACAGGAACAACCGCTTTGGAAAATGTTAAAGGGAGAAGATTTCCAATGCTCCACTGGACAAGGAAGATGAGCCCAACCTTTACTGCTGCAAAGGCCTTGTGGCTCACATCACTTTATACCTCCCCTATGCTGGACTGCAGAGGGGGATAATGACAGGTAAGTCATATTTAATTAAGCAACATCTCTTTTGAAAATTGTGAAAAACATCTTTTTTTCTATTTTCTGTGAATAGAAAGACATTGCACCTTTTGTTTCAATGCAAACAAGGCCTTTGACGACATGGCACTGTATAAGCATGAGGAGTAGACAGAGAGTTACAATGCTCAAGAAAAGAGACAAGTAATTAAAGTCTATTCACTATGTATGGAAACTTTTCAAATTAATGTTAGTATTATGTTTGGCTACCAATTTATGTTATTAATGAATCAGATTGTGTGTTTTCTGTCTAACATAACGAAGGACAACAAAACACATAGCATCATGGAGAAGAGCCAAAAAATGCATTAATTTCCTGTCAAGCAGTTTCACCAGACTAGATGATTTTGTGCCCCAATATTAAATAACCCATGCTGCTCGGCTGGAGGAGTATGAAAACGGCAAAGAGTTTTTCTATGAAAAGGCTGCTCATTCCATCATAATGTTATATAGAATAGGCCAAATTTTGAGCAGCCGTGGTCAAGTATTATGTGTGCTTGTTCTTTTACACACAAATTATAAGTTTATCCACAATTCCAGTCTAATGTAGGGATGGACAATATTGGATTTTTTGTAACAACTAATTTGACCAATAACGGATACTGATTTATTTACTTTTTTCCCTACCTAATTTTAGTGATCATCAAGTCTCTTCTGTAGTGGAATTAACATCATATTATGCACGCATACTCTTATCGTGATGGCCCACCAGCAATTAGAGTAATGATATAGAGTGCTTTTCAATTTATGTAAGAATTATTCATTCTGCAAATTAAGAAAAAGCATGTTGGCTGATTCTGGCAGTTCATTTTAAAGGCGATATTGGCCGATACCAATGAATGTGCCGATATTCATCCCTACTTTAATGTATGAAACACTGGTCATGATGCTAATATCTCTGTTACTGTAATACTGCAATAATAATAAAAGTGACAGTGAAAAGTGGAATATTCATCTGGCTCTGATGTTGTGATGCCTGGCCACAAGCTCCAAAGAAATAGGGAGCAGCATTTTACTATTCTACTACTATCCATACTATCTAAGTCTACAGTAATCAATTATGGGAAAAAAAGCCAGTTACTAATAGCAAGGCAAAAATATGGAAAATTCAACTGACCTGCATAGAAAAGTCTGAGTTGGTGAAAAAAGCCACTATCTTATAACCTTAATGTGCGGCATTGAGTATAATATAACATAAGCTTGCTTAGATCAATTTCATAGAGACCACGGTAGCAAGAAAACAGCTATATCAAAACTAAGCGTTGATGCCATTTGGAATTTATTTTTTTTGGTATAGTTAATGTTGTCATTTGTTACACTAAGGTTATATTTCGCTATATAGCCAACGTTAGACGTTACTTACCAGTCCAAAAGAACTGTTGCAAGTTCAGCATCACACAACTCTTTACTCGCTAAGAGCTGTCTTCAGCAGTGGAAAATCAAGCCAGTGTTAACTCTTGTTTTGCTTCTTCTTAGCAGATATCAATACTTCACTTTGCCAGCAAACATAGTGTTAACTGTGCCACTAACCGAGGGCTACAGCTCTACTTATTGGTCCTCTCATGATAAACTGAGGGCAGACTGGGTTCTACAGTAGCTCAATATTGCCTCTTGAGGTACACAATATCTGGTGCTTCTGCTGGTCCCTCTTCCAGGATGGACAGACGAGCAGATGCAGCGAGATGCAGTAACATGACATGAAGTTAGCAAAGGAGAGAGAGAGAGCAGGAGAGAAAGTGCTCAGTGTATTATAGGAAGTGTATAATAGGAGGTCCCCCGGCAGACTAGGCCTATGTCAAACCTAACTAGGGGCTGGTCCAAAACAAGACTGAGCCAGCCCTAACTATAAGCTTTATAAAAAAAAAAAAAAAGTCTTCAGTCTTAAAAGCATGAAGTCAGTCATGGGAAATAATATGAAATCACCATATTTACATTGATAAAATTTTGTAAAAGAAATCAAACATAAATCTCAGTCTGTTAGGCAAATTATATTATATTTTGCAGACGACACCACGGTCATAGGTCTAGTACAGGACTGTGATGAGTCTGCATACAGACAGGAGGTGGAGAAGCTGGTCCTCTGGTGTGATCAGAGCCACCTGGAGCTGAACCCACTCAAGACTGTGGAGATGACAGAGGACTTCAGGAAAGCCCCCCAACACTGCCCTGCCTCACCATCTCACAGCACAGTGTCAACTGTGGACACCTTCAGGTTTCTCGATACCACAATCTCTCAGGACCTGAAGTGGACCTCCCACATAGACACCATCTGGAAAAAGGCTCAGCAGAGGCTGTACTTCTTGCGACAACTCAAGAAGCTCAACCTGCCTCAGGAACTGCTGATCATGTTCTACACAGCTATAATCCAGTCTGTTCTCTGCACATCCATCACTGTCTGGTTTGGATCTGCCACCAAACTGGACAGGAACAGACTGAAAAGGACAATCAGGTGTGCAGAGAGGATTATTGGTACTAATCTTCCCTCCTGTACAGGTCAAGGGTCAGGAAATGGGCAGGAAACATCAGTTGTTTAAACTCCTTTCCGGTAGGCGCTACAGAGCACTGTTCGCCAAAACCACCCGTCACAAAGACGGTTTCTTCCCCCAGGCTGTCGCTCTGATGAATCCTAAACAGTCACAGAGTGGCAGGTCAAACAACACTGAATCCTTGTATATTGTATGTATTTTTTTTATATTTGATGTATAATTGTATATTTGGTATTCTGTATATTCCACTTCTTTCCTAAATATGAGTATAATGTCAATTCTGGTACAATGAGAGCAAGTCTACTTGTATGTAAACACGCACTTGGCGAATAAAGCTGATTCTGATTCTGACTCTGATATTAATGTTTTTGGGGATGCACCAGAGAAAGAAACAAAAGCCTCATGGACCAATGGTTGACAAAGCTGAATTGCAGCTATTTGTGATAGTAGAAAAAGGACCTGAAGTGTGAAGGTCATATGTGGTCATCCAGTATTGACAGACCTTAATCTGCATAATTTGGGCATGTGGATACAGTTTCTTAGGGTATTAAGAAATCATTTATCACAAATAAATATATGGGCAAAGCAAATTGTCTTTGGATGTCTGTGCCATTTGGCAAAAATCTGCCAAGTGGGTTCAGTCGCACTATTAATTCTACAATCTCTCTAGTTTAATTCTGATATAGCTTAATAACATGAGACATGTGGAATTTGTCTCCCTGCTTGGTCTTTCAATGCTCTGTAAAGCAGTTTCTTTTTGAAGACATTCAGAGTGAAGAAAGAGAGGGAGATACATAACTGAAATCCACAAGCCATTCCCCTTCAAAAGATCTATCAAGAAGGTATGGTGCAAGGTCTGTGGTGGTGTAGGTATTGACTGACTTAAAAGTGTAAAATAAAAGCTGTCTGCAGAAAAAGTGTGAGTCTTGTACAAAATGTTGGAACATGCTGTATTGAAAGAAGAAAGCAAACAGGATAAAACCAGAACAGAGGTACAAAAGGATGCCCATTAAATGAGGCTAATTTAAGATATGTTATCTTTGTACCCACATTTTTCAATTGGTTGATTTGTCAGTGACCTTGGAACACACAGTGATATGTCTTCCCAAGAGCCAAAGTTATCCCTGCAAGGGGACCGTGACAATATTTTGGAAACACATGCTGGAGAATGTACAGCCATCTCTGAAAAAGCAAAGGAATCACCGTGGAATCAAAGAGCCCACAGCATCAAGAAAGGGGGTTTATTATTAATTTATCCAAAAACATGCAAATCTGTATATGAAGCAACAACCTCCCCAGTTAAAAGTAGATGCTGTTGTCATTGCTGCCATTGTGTAACTTATAGCATTTTGGTGCCCTTGCATTGGTCCTAAAGTTTAGGGCCTTACATTCAAAATGAGTGCAATAAATACATAGCAAAGTTTGGCACACTGAAAAGTGATGATGCAATTTTTACCAATGTTGGAAACCTACCCTATAAAAAACAATAATCAATGCGATGGACATATGCCAAACTCCAAATTCCACAACAGTTACGGTTTCCACTGCAGATCAGAAACTAAGATAAGTAGCATGGAGCACTTACATTTACACCTCTTCTGATATGCCAAACAAAAATTAATCAGCAATTTAAACTATTAACTGATAGCCTTCTAATAGCATCCCAAGTCTGTTACATGGAAAAAAGAAACACCAGGAGTAATATTTCTATTAAAAGAGAAAAAAATAAATTGTAAGACAATAAATTATTGATGTTTAAATATACAGTATGTATTGTGCTAGGGTTACACCTATGACCTGTAGCTCACCTCCTTGTGGATAAAGAGACACAGAGGTTATGATTTCTGTGCTTCCCTCCCAGACCAAAGCAAACAGTGTTGTTATTCACCATAGTGAGTTGCGCACACTTCGACCTCACCAGTGGCTAACAGATGAGGTGTAATGCATATTTTACCCTGTTAAAGCTGTAGTGCCAATGAGAAATCAACTGTACAAGACAGAGTTAGATCATCTCATGATTATTATATGAGCTCAAGAAGTGATATCATTGAACAACGTATCCTCACACAACAGTTTGTATAATATCCTACGAATTAGCGCCCCACAAATGAGGTTACATCCTTAACGTAAAGTTATGTAGTTAATGTAAAAGGTACAGGGGTTAGATTTCGGCAAGGCAAGTTACTCTGCTTAGTAAGAAACATGGTGACAACGTACCTTAGAATGACCCAGATTTCATCAAAAGTCCAACTGATGTTATGGAGATTGGGTTTAGGCAAGAAAAGTTACTGTGGTTAGGTTTAGGAAAAGAACATGATTGGGCGTCTTTAGGTTTAGGCAACCATGGTAAAGGACATACCTTAAAATGACTCACAGGATTCTGAGCACCAGTCTCCTGGGGAAAGCCCCGTGTTTTGTGACCCATCAGTCACCCCAAACTAGCCTCCTGACCAGGTTGCTCAGATCCATTTCCTACTTCCTGTAAGCACATTGGTCATGTGATCTCAGCCTTTCAAAATACGTGGGTTATACACAAATTACTAGCTCATCATTACATTGAATATGTATGAATTTTGGTGAATTACTTTTCATGGGTAAACATATGAAGGGTGCATGACAACAGCCTGCATTAAAGCAGTTACATGGAGTTACCATTTTGTTGGTTACTATGTTACTTTGTGTTTGTTGATTTAAACATTTAAATAGTAAACTGGTTCTATTATAGAAATACACAAATACTTTTGGTAATACAAGCCCAAACTGCAACAATCCTGTTGAGGTTATGGGTTTAACTGTAGTGTTGATTACATATACTTTATGAAAAAAAACAACAACAATATAACCCATGTCTTTTTAATTTACATAGTAAAATGAATTTAAATTATGTTTCCTCCCAATTCCCTGATCTAGATAATTGAAGGCCTGTTTCAACTTGCTGCAAATCAGCGAGAGATGGGGAACACATTTACATTCTGAACCACTACATAGCAGGCGTGGGTCTGTTTGGCCAGGGTAATCTGAGTGCCTGGACTGTGGTGTGGAGATGCTATTTTGTGTGTGTGTGTGTGTGTGTGTGTGTGTGTGTCTCTGTCTGTCTGTCTGTCTCTGTCGATATACTGAATGTCTTACATATAAATGGAAGTAAGAACTGATTGAAACAGTTATTTGTTACTCTTCATGTACAATAAATTTGAACATTTGCAGCATTTCATATTACTGGAAAAATGTAAACATATTGCATGATGCTTCACCCTGCTAATATAACAAATATTTATATTCTCTAATCAGTGAACTTTGACAATTACCAGGCCATTGTTTCCTTTGTAAATGTTGACAATGTCCACTGTTTGAAAGATTAGTATTTATTTCATTACATTTATTATTTCTATGTTTTGGTACAAAAATGTAGTCAACCACATAGTATTTCTGGTGGATCCTTTACTAAGTTCTACAAAGGTAGCAGATTCCATCCTAGCAGCTAAAAGAATCCAGTATTTATTCATTGAATTAATGAGCAGTACATCCATTAGGGCGGTAACCATTTGGTGTACCCCATGTGAACTTGTGCAGCACTTCTAGCCCTAATGCAATTTTATAGCTAAGCCCCACCCCCCCTCCACTCACTCGGACAAACTATCAACATTCAGTGACCGGCGCTATGGCAGGTGTCACAGTACACGACATTTCACAGGAGGCAATTGATGATTTTAGGAGCCATAACGATCAGATGTCATTAACAAATAACCAAAAAGGCCTAAACTATGCATTGGAGGGATATATTCACCATTTTATTGCTGAGAAGGTCGATGAAAAGCTTAAATTACAAGCCAAAATTTACAGGTCACAGTGTACGCTTGTGAACCGCATCTTGTTGCCGTCGCCATCAAAGACAACAAGTTAAAGTGCCAGTGAAGTTAAGGTTTTTGGCTCAGAATATGAGAAAAGGATAATGGCCTTTTTACCATCTTTACCAAGAGTGTCTCTCCGTTAGTTTGGTGCTACAGTATTTACACTGAATCATTCAGCATAACGTTTGCCAACCTTTGTTATCTCTGCCATTACAGAGAAGTTAATGAAGCTAAGCTCCAGAAGTTAACGTTAGCTTAACTAGAGCCCTTTGGACAACAGCTAACAATGATGTACGATCACCAAAGTACAAAACTAGAACAAAATATGCTAATGAACTCCCAGCAAACAAGGTGACATGATGAACAACGCAGCTAGGAGCTAACGTTAGGCTAACTTTAGCTAACGTTAGCTAGAGATGTTAAAGATAACTTTATATTTCTTTCCAGCAAAGTGACAATATGTTGCCTCAAACACAATGTTGTCTTACCTTAAAACAGATGTAGACATCATTGTTAATCTTATTCACCCCATGCACACTGTTTGACCATTTTTAAACTTCAAATCTCAGAAAAAGCTCATACAACCAAACAAAACTGACTTTCTGCAATGCATTTCAATGAACGTCCAGGCAGAGAATATCCGAGTGTATGTGAATGGCTATACGCACTGTGATGAGTTCATTGCATTTGAGGGCGGGGCTTAGCCATACATCAATTATGTAGGTGTATGTGGCATCAGGCTGGGGTCCACCTGATGGTGTTAGGGACCATACCACCAGGGGCTGTCTTCTTCCAAGAGCCTCTAGAGAGGGCTGTCAGTGCAGGATATATGCGCATCACATTGCCATCTGTAGTGAAACAAATAATCCTTGCTGCTTGTACAGCTGCAAAGAAGAAAGTTCTTATAAGCTGGTCGGACCAAGCATTGTTCTGAATAGAGTGTGGTTTGTAATGTTTATGATATTTGACACTATCCAGCTGGTCCCATGCCATTGCCCATATCCATTCTAACTTCTAACAATCAGCTCTAACTCTTATTGTTTTGTTAAAAAACAAAAAGGCAAAAAACAAACTGTCTGTTGATTTTTGGTTTGCTTTTTGACCTGCTGGATTGTTCATTAAGGTGTATCTTTGAAATGTATGGGTTGGTCCAACTTGACTGTTTTTGTTTTTATTTTTCTATTATCATTATCATGATTAGTTGTTTTTTTTAAATTATCTTACTTCCAGTTTTTTATTTCTTATCATTGTTATGTCCTCGCCCCTAGCTATTCATTTTTATCTCTACACTTTGCTGTGTACTGTTAAATGAGAAAATTAGTAAAACTGTATTAACAGAAAAAGAGGATATAAGCACGGCAGCGTCTTGGTCTTCCTCTTCTTCTTTCATTTGCTTTAATATGTGGGATGCTTATCAGCCCTCCATGACTCCTTCCCTCTTGGATGTGTTCAGAGAGCTCAGTCACCAGAAGAAAATTTTGGCATCATACATGTCTGCAAACTACAGATACTTTGCATTTGTACGTTTCATAAGTATTAGATTCTAAAGCAATGTAGTATATGAGCTGACTTTGCCACTGGGTGTTGAAGGGGATGATGGATTGTGTGTCACCTAGGTGAGATGCCTGCCAAGCTGCAGAACACTGTTTGAGACCATCCAACAGCAAAAACAATGGTTTTTTTAGTGACCCGTTGCTGTTTTTCCACCAGGGATAGTGCCATGAAAAGCGTTTACTCTTTTTATCAAGCCATTGTTGCATTTTCTGACGGGTCAGTGCCACAAAAAGGAAGCAATTTAAGCCAAAACATGATCTTTTCCTAACCATAACAAGGTTAGGTAGTTTTTGTGCCTAAATGTAACCATATGTAAATCACAACGTTGTTGAAACGTAAAGTAATGTATCATCTACATAATAACCTGGGGCCTCATTTATAAAAGAGTGCTTAGGATTCATACTAAAAGTTGACGTGCGCCAAAAAGCTGAAAATGGCGTGTGATAATCTGATTTATAATCTGATTAGGATTCATACTAAAAGTTGACGTGCGCCAAAAAGCTGAAAATGGCGTGTGATAATCTGATTTATAATCTGATTGTGTGATAATCTGATTTATAAAACCGTGCGCACGCACACTTGCACGCAATGTTCTCTTTATAAATCACAGACTTCCTGGAGTTGTGCGCACCCAGATCCGCCTCATATTCCTCCCTCTACACGCCCTAGTTCAACCATAAATGGTCATGCAAAGCAGCAGGATCACTAAAAAAAGAAAGCGAAAAAAGTGGCAACACATCAACGCTGCTGATGCTGTGAGCTGTGTCTGTGGGACTGCACGGACAGTGACAGAACCAAAAAAAAAAAAAAAAAAAGTGGTGTGATCTAAAGGTAGACCAAATATTTCTTCTCCTTTACCAACATGTAGTTATTGTGTTGCTTTTAAATTTGAGGATGTTTGACATTGATGTGCGACATAAAGAATCACATTTATTAAAGGTGGAGGCAAAAAGGAGTATGTGCCAGTGCCAATTACGCACGAGGGTCACCGCAGTATTTATATGTTTATGGCAATTAGTCTGATCAGACTCCCGGCCTGAATTACAGCATGAACCCTGGTATCCCTGCCCCAAAATACAACGTGTAATTTGAAATACAATTCAAAGATGAATATGTAACAGGCGAACACGTTTCTACATGCCAGTTTTGTCATGAACAGCGCATGTCTAAGTAGTGCTGATGAAATGAGTGTAATGGTTGTGCTTGATGGCTGTATTTCGAGACATGATACATGCACTGGAAATGTTTAGCTAAATAAATAAATATATTCCATGCAGTCGCCCCAAGCAAGCTTTATAAATGAGGCCCCAGGCCCGTACAAAACTGCGCCCACAGATTTTCTGCAGATTTTGAAGAATTTTTTCTCTCTGTTTTATTTTGATTATGTTATCTTTGCTGCTTGTAGTTGTCGCGGTCTCCTCCACCTACTTGCGCATGTTTGTGACAATCATGTGTTGTATTTAGTTAGCAATAAAATCAAAGTTGGAGGTATGGTGTGAAAAAATGTCAAAGATATACTGTTAATAGATTGCTAATAGATTGGCAAATTGCTTTTTGTTCTCTCTGCTCCATATTGAACCTTCACTTTAAATGACCATGTGTCCCACATTTTCTTTATTGACTTTTCCAACAAACATTTACATTTTTTTCATAAAGTATCCATGATTAAATAACATTTCTGATTTAAAGTTTCAACAAAAATCTACCAAATAGTTCTTTTATGACTGGTTCACACTACACAATATCAGCCTGATTATAGCCCGACGCAGCGACGTATGGCGTCGGCATGGATCATGAACAACAATGAGTGAGAGCATGCTGCTGCCGTGGACAACTGTATGACAACAACACCCCAGCCTTTTTGATATTTCCTCTAGGGATGTTAGCGTGACATAGTAAAAAGGGGGGAAATGGTGGTGTGAAACAGCAGAGGCACTTTAGCAACCCGATGAGTTAACGTTACTGTCATTAGCATCAAGCTAGCAAACAATGTTATTTCTTCATAATGGAGATGGACATAAAGTAAGAACTGCAGAGGCTCCCAGCTTCATTTGAAACAGACTACATTATAGACGGGTCGTTATTTATTAATCCCTCTGTATTTTTATACTTTTACTTTTTATCCGCTCCCGTTTGCCTTGATAAAGTTAATGCATCGCGCCATCTTTTCAAATTCAACACTTCCTGTATCTGTGTAAAATTAAAAGCCCCTTATAACTTCGGTTGAGAGAATCCTTGCATTTTCTAAAAAGTTTTTATTGTGAAACATTTACAGGAACTTGTTGTGGAGGATTCAGTGATTTGCATATTTGCATATGGTACTTTAAAATGTAGTTCCTGCCACCTGGTAGCGCTTTTTACGTTACTGCAACATTTCATCTGGCACATGAACAGAAACAGTGACAAAAATAATTCTAAAAGTAATAAAATAGGACAAAAATAACCCGATGACATCATGCACATCATGAAAGAAGACGGGGGATAATTCGTGTGGACCATCGTGTAGTGTGTCATGTCTGTCGGCCAAGTCACGGCATGATTTTATGACTCCACAATTGGGTAATGTGACATAGTGACTTTCAGAATGGACAGAAATGTCGTGTAGTGTGAACCAGGCATCAGCCTCCTTGAGATAAGTTTAGATTTTAATGCATTGTGTGAGGTTATTTTAAAACATACCCTGGGTACCTTGCACATTGATGTGGAAAGTCAATGACCAAGCATGGATATGTGATGAGGTCCTAGTGAGAATGTGTTGGTCTTTTAGAGTGCTGTCATAGTTTTGATCTTAATAATCATGATAATGCTGACTACACACTGTTTTCCCCTGCTGCTCCTCTGATGTGCAACCTCCCACTTACTCCTCTCCTAATATTTTCACACCTGACTGGGTAAATTGAAAGTTCATTTCAACTAAACCATAGTTGCTAATTGTTGGAACAGTGGTAAGACAAACCAAGATTTGTTTCTCTCTGTTTTATTTTGATTATGTTATCTTTAAACACAGTGGGTCTCATTCATGAAAAGTGAGTAAATCTGTGTGTAGATTTGCACATAAAAGCCTACTCTACTACAAACCTACTCCAGATTCAGGAACGCCGCGGGAATCTCAGATTTCATCGTAAACACGTGTGTATGATCATGAATGCCAATCCATCGTAAAGTGACAGCGTGCTCCCGGTAATCAGCAATTAGCATAAATCCCCGCCCATGAATAGCCAATGACCACCATATAAGGAGGTGTAGGTGCATCCAGTCAACCTGTCAGTCATGGTGCAAAGAAGGAAAAAGAGAGAGATTTTTTTTTTTTTTTTCGGAAGAGGAGATCGAAATAATTTTGGGTGAAGTGGACTTAAGAAAAAACATTTTATTTTCTTAAGTTAGTAGTGGTGTGACAGGCAAAGCGAAGGCCTGGAGGGAGGTAACAGGTGCTGTTAATGTTGTGTCCGTAGTACAAAGAACCATGTCAGAGGGGAAGCGTTAATGCCTTGATATGAAACAGAGGCAAAGAAACGCATAAGCACACACAAAAATACAGTGGTCACAGGAGGAGGAGGCTCACAGCCCCAACTATCTGCTGACGAGCACATCGCTGGCATAATTGGGGAGACCTCTCTGTCAGGAATTATTCCTGACGGAGACAGCGACATGTCACTGGAGTCAACATCATACCCAGACTGTAAGGTGTTGTATCATAATACATTCTGAAAACCATCATTGATAGCATAGTGGTCACCAAACAAAGAGGAGATTCATTTGTGGGGTTTTGAATGAAGTGGGAACGGGAAACCAGAGATGTTTTGCGCGTAATGGATAAACTCTAAATCAGTGATGGCTGTCGGAATGTAGAGCTATTTAACATTTATTTTAACAAATGATATGGATAACATATAGCCTACAGCAGTTTGTATGGATCGTCTTCAAATTATTTGAATCTTAATAGCCTAAAGCTCTGTTTTCTGTTTTATACAACATAAATTAAACATTTTCAGATCAGATTTATTCATTCAAATGATCAAAAAGCCACACACACACAAAAAAAACTAAAACGTGTTGTCTCAAATAATTCTTTCAGCTGGTGCGTGCTCCTTCGTGGCTCCACCACCTGCTGCTCCACCTGCTCCTGCTGAACCCAGGCACCGAGGCCCAAGAGGCTGTGATCTGGCTGTCCTTACGGATATTTTTATTATCATCATTCAACGTGTAGAAAGAACACACAATCATGAACCTAATCTGGATCTTAAACCTGCTAATTGCCAAATAATTTAACTAAATGTGTTATATTTTTAATATTTTGTCATGTTTAGATTACGTGTTTCAAAGGCATCTGTGTATTGTGTACATTAAAGAGCGCAATACGAGTTAAAATTGTAATTTCCAATAGTGACAAGCAATATTTATGTGCTTTACTAAATTTACACAAGCACTACGAGTGGTCAGCAGCAGGAGTAGATTTTGTTAGTAGCTACGAAAAGATCGGAGCTACTAAAATATTGATGAATGCGGACATGCACGTAAATTTCCGTCTGCGAACAGTTTACACACAAATTCCTTCTGCTCGCGTTTCATGAATGAGACCCAGTATGTTTTACAATGGTGATTTCAGAGCCGTTCTGGTTCAACAAAAATAATCTTACTCTTTAACAAAAGGTCTATCTCTGTAGGGATCATTTTCCTATTATTGTCAGAAACTTAGAATAAGAGCCTGTCATTGGCAAAACAAGCACTTGTTATGGATGTACACTGAAGGTGTATGTTCTTCCAGTGGCTATATCGCAGCCTGTTTTCGTGGCTGATTGCTGCAGCCCTCCTGCTCGATACTGGATCAGTTACCAAAATTGTTGCTCCCATGACCTACTTAGAAACAAAAAAATGGAAGAATAGGGTCCAGGTTGAAAAATACTACATTAAAATTTAACAACAAGCAGAAGAGCTCCATCTAAAGGAAGAATATTATGAATTTTAGAGTTAGATGTTCCAACATGAGCTGGTGTTGTTTCTTTTTTGTGTTTGGTCCCTCAGAACCTTCCCTATACACTCTGTGGCAGAGTATACTCTATGTGCAAAAAGGTTTGTAAGTGTCCTGAGAACAACCTTTGGGTTTCTGTTTTATTAGGAAGAATCTATGCAAACACAAAACCATGGTTGCAATAATGCATAAGTGTTAACATCTAAAGGTTTGATGTTATGTGTTTATCAAAGTTCTTGTTTGATTAATCACTGCACACAGTTTCTACTGCAGATCAACAGGCCTGTTGGAGTAAGACGCATTGAAATCATACAGCTCCATTAAAAAAATCTAAGACCAATTAAAACTCCTCTCACCACCAACAACTCTCTCAGGATTGTCTATTCTTGCAAGGCCTCTCCAAATAATCCACAACACCAGGTAACCGCGGCAACAGAACAGGTCATCTTCTTTTAACAAGTCTAGCCAAATTAATATTCAAAGCTCCAAATTTTGAATATAATTCAGGTAGACGTGGGGCTGTAATTAGAAACTTGATGTGATTTTATAGTGGTGTTTTCAGGAACAGAACGGTTTTATTTTAAAAATGTATTGGTGGATCAGCAGGGTGATGTTTATGTTGCAAAATGAAGATTAAAGAGGCAAAAGTTTGCATGTAAAACATATCTCATATCTTGATATCTTACTGAATTAGACTTTGAACAATCATTTCTATTTAAAAAGTCATTAAAATTAATAATAAATAAAATTCACTTACTATCAGGCACAAAAAAACTTAAGGATGTTAGGATCTTCATCATGTTCAGAAAAGTGAATTCAACTAAAAAAAAGTGACCATCTAATCTTGGCAGTATAGTTGAGATACCGTATTTGAAACTTAACATATCCCAGACAACAGCCTTTGAGGAGAACAGGATTTTAACTGTCAGTGTCATGACGGGGACAGCCCCATATCTAAAGGGAATAAAGTAGTGAATGTGATTGAACTTGATTGTCCCAGCCTCTAATACATCCTCCTGTAATACATGATGATAATGTATATAAGTGCACTGCAGGAGCACCAGGCGAGCCTGGCCTCCAAATTAGGCAAAGAGCATTTGACAAAGCAACAGCACACCGGGCAGGGCAACACTTGACTGTGATCTGCGATGCACCACTGGGTTCATGAAAATAGACAAGACATACTTTGTTTAAGAATGTGGTGTTTCCTATGTACAGGCCAGCTGCATTGGAAATTATGTAGAACTGAGTGCAAGCATTCAGTTTGTGGGAGGGAAGCTGTTTTTATCACTTTAAGAAGCTTCTCTCTCATGTGACCAGCAGCAGGGTCAGTCAGTCCTCCTGGCGCTGCTGACTCACTGACAGCTGTCACCGTAAAATAAAAATGCTCTGCTTGTATGCTTTCCAGTTGTGTTTTACAGGTGAACCTGACTTGTTACGTTCTGTCATTTAAGACATAATTTTCAACTTGAAGAAGTAAGAGGAGGCAGAGGAACATGATGTTTTGTTACAGTGACTCATATGTCTCATGTACAGTATGTCTGGATACAGTGACAGTTTCAGCAAATATGACAAAAAATTAGTTTTTAAAAAGTGACCTAGTGTAGCTTTAAGGTGTAGGGTATACGGTGGAATGCTGCAGGACAAACTTCCCTCTCTCCGGCAGGAACTACCATAAGTTTTCATTAAAAAAAAAAAGGTGCACGCCAGCGTTGGGTATTTATGCGTAGGAATATCAAAGTTATACAGCTGACAAAATGTAGTGCTAAAGGAGAGGGCTGTCTGGAAGCAAGATAAAGCTATGAAATTATTCTACATATAGCATCCTTATAGACTGGCATTGATTTTTTAGGTAGGCCTTTTTGGAATGGCTAACATACATTTTCCTGCTAACCCTATTCAACAGCAACCTTAATCACTCCACAGCTAGCAGTAGTAAGTGGGGAAAGTATCTCTGACAGCCCCACTTCAAGAAACCTGAACTACCCTTATAAGTTGACGCCCTGAAGAAGACACAAGCTGGTATGCATTGGTGTAGCCTAATAAAATAAAGGCCTTTTATATTTTTCAAACCATCTTAGTGGCTGGACCTGGATCATCTGTGCCTTTTTATGGCAATACATTTTCATCTCTTTTTTTTTTATCCCTATAAGATTTGTTCACGTCCAGACTGTTCTCATTCTGAAGTCATCAAATAGTGCTGCTTACTCCCCGGACACGGACGCCAACAGTCACATTTAGCAGTGGCATGATGCACAACTGTATGGCGTCAGTTAGAAATTTATGATACGCTACAGGTCGGCACCTACCATGGCAGTATGCAACGCAGACGGCCGACGTCAGTTCACAGTGCAGCTGGACGGCACTTGTCACAGTGGTATAATATGCAGCTGGAAGACGTCAGTTTGAAACGCTGCTGATGACAAAATAAAAGGGGCTGGGAAGTTCCTACAGGGAGGCTGGGAGGGGTGGTGGATGGGTCCAACAAACCCTGACTTTCACTAGGGAGCCTGGTGTTTACTTCTTATATGAATGTAGAGCCAAACCATGATGTTTTTTCGTAAACCTAACTGCATGCTCTTGTTGACATCCCAGTGTTGGTTGCATTATCCTGGAACACAAACAGCAGACGGAAGACGATACCTAGTGCATAATATGGAGACGTAGAAGTCGACTGACAAAGTGGTTATATGTGGCGACTTGGGATGAGAACATGTTGCAATGCCTGTATGATGATATTAAATGTCTTAGTTTGATCAGTTTACATTTGTGTCTTCTGTGATGAACACAACAGCATTGCACACAGACAGCAAGTCAGTGTCAATGTACACACACTGGTAAAGAATTTTATAACCCACTTTACTCCAGCTAATTGGTTTGGGATGGCACTTAAAGCAACACTTACCTTTCTGGAAATTTTACACTTTTCTTTGTTCAGGTTAAATGCTATTAATAAGCTGATGGCACACTAAAATGTAAGTGAATTCCACCAGAGATACAAACTCATAATTATACCATTCTCATATGGTTCTAAGAAAACTCCGAGCGTCCCGTCTGTCTTCCCCACGTGGAGGCCTCCGACTGACGTAACCGCTCGCGTAACATCTCTCCAACACCCCCACATTTTAGTTTGCCTCTAATGTAACATAGGCTACAATGTTATATATTACTAGATAGCATCCAGTTGCTTATGGCTAACCTAATGCTAATGGCTAAATTCCAAAGGTCTACTGGCCACAATGTTCAACATAGGAGCTGCTCTTTCCGGGTCTTTCGACGCACACATCGTTCACACGTCTTGATCTTCTGCTCTACATCTGCGGACATCTTAGGCCAATAGAACCGAGACCTTACAAGGTCAAGAGTCCGGTCTTTGACCTAGATCATCATGTAGACTTCTCAGCACAGTTGCTCTCAGTTCAACTGGCAGCACAAGTTGGTGCAGGACCTGTCCATTGTCTTCTCGTGTTCTGTGTAGTACTCCATTCCTTAACTCCAATCGCTTCCATTCTCAAAGCCACAAAGCTAGGTCTGGGAGCTCTTGTCGTAATGAAGGAGAAGGCTTGTCTCCAGACTCCAAATGTCCAGACTCAATAATTGCTTTGAGATCTGAGTCAGCCCTTTGTTTGTCTCTTAACTCCTCTTCAGTTAGGTGACAGACCACGGGGAGTCCATGATTGTCCTCATCCTGGAAGCTGCTCGGTAGAGCGTCAGAATGAATGGTGAGAGATTCCACTAGAGTGACTGATGGATCTGAGGCTGTAGAATCTTGAGACCAATGGACGCTGTGCCTTTCACAGATGGCTTTTATAGCTTCGGGAAGAACAACATTCTTCAGGTAATGGAGAGTGAACTGTTTGATTCTCTCACTCTCTTTTTGGGACACAGAATCATTCTGGAGCTCTCCATGTGGATGTCGTGAAAGTCCATCCACATCCTGATTTTGAGTTCCAGCTCTGTATTGGAGCTTGAAGCTGTATGTCGATAGAGCTGACAACCACCTGTAGCTCGTGGCATCCAACTTCGCAGAAGTCAAGATATAAGTCAGCGGATTACTGTCGGTGACAACAGTGAAGTCCATGCCGTACAGGTAATCACTGAACTTGGTGGTAACGGCCCATTTTAAAGTCAGGAACTCTAGCTTGTGGGCGGGGTATTTAGCCTCACTTTTTGTCAGTCCTCGGCTTGCAAATGCAATAGATCTCATCTGTCCATCTTGTTCTTGGTACAAGGCTGCACCAAGCCCTGTCGTACTTGCATCAGTGTGGAGGATGTATGGGAGTTTGGGGTTTGCAAACCCTAAGACAGGGGCTGTGGTGAGCCTGTTGATGATCTCATCGAATGCTCTCTGACATTCTGGAGTCCACCGTTCTCCAAATGACTCCTTTGGATGGAAGTACTTGGTAGCATTCTCTCTCCCTTTACTGCTGTGTTTCCTGAGAGGGGGGTACCCTGCAGTGAGATCGTTGAGAGGCTTGATGATTTTGGAGTAATCCTTTACAAACCGTCGATAGTATCCGGAAAAACCTAAGAAGGACCTCAGCTCCTTGAGGATCTTTGGCACTGGCCAGGTCTTTAAAGCTTAGAGCTATCTAACAGCAGTGAATGTACAGCAGAGTTTGTGGTTTGTTAAATAAATGCTGCAGCTCCTCAAGACCAATAGAAGTTTCCTGTCTTGTTTCTCCGCTGCTGAGTGGAGTTACGGAGGCAGGGGTATAAATATAGACAGTACAGGCAGCACAGTTGCCCTGGGGCCCGTGAGGTGGGGGGGGGGGGGCCATAGACAGAGTGGGCCTTCCAACAATGTTGGGTGGAGAATGGGAGAATTTTTTGTTATGTACAGATATGCAGTGATGATAGCTGAATAATATGTATCCAATGTTGAGTCTCTGATCATGTGACAAGATGATATGTGCACGATAGCGTGTACTAGATCCTGTCATAATAGTGTGCACAGGGGCCCATTGTAACTACCTCACCCCACTGGAGTGAGGTAAGCTCCTGTGCTTCGACTCTGGCCCTGAAGTCATAAACAAACTGTGTCCTCTGTGCTTTGCGACCATGGTTGGAAAAAACCCCACAATATTTCATCTCCTGTTTTTTGTCAGTGAAAATAAAAAGAGATGTTTGTGAAGTTTTGACTTCTTAAACTACTGTTTCGTCTCATCTTTGCCATTAACAATAGTGCATGCTGATATAGACACAGTTTGTGTTTGATGACGCTGGTGCTGTCTAATCATTGTCTCATCTTAGTCATGGAAAAAAGTGGGTGAAAAACATAGTTATGCACGCTTGTTCCAATCGAGCAGTTCTACTGTTGCAAATTTCCAATGTTGGACTGAAATCACAAGCATTTTACCTTAGTCGGTGCGCGGTCCCGTGAATTCAGTCGTTTGGTTTAAGGTCGTCACAAAACTTAGTCCAAGCTGTGTTAAAGGAATTTGTTATTACACAAAGCTGGTTAAAACAGGTAATGTAGGGGTGTAGGTGGCTTAGTTCTAGAGCAGGTGCCCCATGTACAAGGCTGTTGCCGCAGCGGCCTGGGTTTGACTCCAGCCTGTGGCCCTTTGCTGCATGTGATTCCCTCTCTCTCTCCCCCTTTCACACTTTACTTTCCTATCAAAAAAAGGCAAAACTGCCCCCAAAAATTATCTAAAAAAACCTAAAAAAAAACAAAACAGGCAATGTGGGTGGGATGTATAAATGAACTGTGGTAAACGCCCCTCCATCTTACCAGTGTACCAAGTTCCGGCTTGTCATCCAGCAGATTTTTACTGGCCTAAAGGCTGATGCTCTAATTATAGATTGCACCATTTTTTTATGCCAGTCACCCACCAGCGTGAATGTCTACTGGTCCAGTGTGGCTCACTGCATCCTGGTAGTTGCAGGTTTTTTACCTTTTGAGCAAAAACAAATGTAACAGGTCTTTTTCTCCATTTTCTCTGGTCATTCAGCACCAATTTCAAAATTATTTGCGTCCTTGCACTGCGCAGACAGCCTAGTTTTATGAAAAGACCATCTTTCCAGCAGTGAAATACTTGAAGTCAGTATTTTTCTCATATTGATGTTCCGACAAAATTAAAAGTTTAACATTATCCTATGTTCTCTCCAGCGCCAAACAGGGAACAGGGAACCAATTGGTCTGTAAACATGGAGGGGACCATGGGTAGGTGCAAGAACAAGTCTTGGTTCTTTTGGACTGTGGAATAGGAGGAGTAACTGGTGGAGTCAACAAGGGTCTGTGTTTAATTCGGCATGTATTTGATCCACCAACAAGCGCTTTTAGTAAGAAATCTAAAGCTAACCAACAGAGGCTGTAGTGACCTGAGATGACAAAATTTATCTGTAGGGATTATATTGGTGCCAAGCTGGCAATAATACTGTTGACATATTGCGCCCTTTATTTTATGTTTCCAAGGTTACGTCTTTCTGCTGACACATAAGAAATTTGTCAATGTCATATTTCTTAAAGGGAGCTTGGTGCAATATTTTTCAGCAGGAGCAGGATGAGAAATAATCTCACTGGGAATATGGTTGCAGTCTTGCGAATAGTGACAAATCCCCAGTCTTTGAAAGACGTATAGTGTGTGACTAAAAATTTGTCTTTAGATGTGAAAGGGTGTCAGACTTTGTTTTTAAATGTCTTTTCAAAGTTTTCTAGTGTGGGGTAGTTTTTAATCAAAACACTTACTGTGCATTCCCACCAAAAGCGACACAGTCACCTGCGGGCGCTCTGGTCGCTCTGACATCGCTCACACTGTCAGCTCCAAAAGGCGCTTACAGCGGTCAAAGGGGCGGGGCTAGCCGCTGCAGATGTGTCCATCTAGGCTGACCGGCTGTGCACTTTACAAGGATGAAAGTATCACAGTTCTGAGTAGTATCAGGATACCACGGCAAAAGTGAGGCAGATGTGCCTTTTGTCATTTATAAAAAGATAAATCACTTTTCTATAACACATCAATGATATTTCAATGGAATAAATTACTTACTGACTTATTCATACTTCAAAACCAGCATCAATAAGTGATTAACATAGGGGGGATCAAAATAAAATAAATAAATAAAATAAAAATCAACCAGCCACCATCCTCCCCTGACAAGTCCCTCCATAAGTAAAGAACAGTCCCTAAAGTGCGGTGAGGTTTGTGGGCCGTTACCTGCCACAAAGAGAGAAATGTGAACGGCTCGTTTCTCCTCTGACACGCCACATACCTGTGTGCCGCCACGGCTCAGTTGTCCAGGTACTACTGGGCAGTCATGACGCCAACGAAAGAGGAAATTACTGGACCTGGAGTTGGACTTCTGTGTCACCGGTAAGCCGTTATCTTGCGCCGCAGAGCACTACGAGCCTCCACCATATCGTTATTCCTGTCTGTGATCCCCGTTCAACCCACAACCTCCAGGATTAGCCGCTCCTTTCTGCTGCTGGTTGAAACGTGACAATAGGGGCGCCCCAGCGCCCACTCCACTAACTTGACGTGGAAATGAGCGGTAGTCTAGAAAACTGGCGAGTTTTGTTTTGTTTGGGGGTTTTTTTGGACGAGCGCCCTCACATAGATTGCACCCTGGGTGGTCGCACACATTGCCCATAGCAAAACCCGTCCCTGGGTGTACAGGAAATCTCAAATAACCACTTGTCAACCAGACCCGCTGTCGACACTAACCTTGCGACAACTGCCACCCAGGCTACTGCAGGTGGCAGTTCTCGCAAGGCTAGTGACAGAGTTCAGTTTGGAGAGGCAAAGGAATGTTTTTTGTTTTTTTTTAAAAATTATATTATAATACGGGAGATTTACGGGAAAATACTAATATGGGAGGACGGCGGGAAAGAGGGGTAAAATACGGTAGTTTCCCAGCCAAAACGGGAGACTTGACAGGTATGGCTCTGGTTGCTGGCATCGTGCCGCTTGCTGCACCCGATGCCCCTGACGCCCTTCGTCGCCAGCGTGCATTGAAAATGAATGGCTGCCGGCTGCTTATGACGCTCATGACGCTTTTGGTGGGAATGCACAGTTATATGTATTAAAACTCAGTGGGAAACATTCAACAACACATAAAAAGTCCTTATCTGCATTTTAACCCTTCAGAGCTGTAGTCTTTCACCTTTGATTGTTATGCTGTGTTGCTTAAGAAGCACATTACATACATAAAAGCTCCAGCAGCCATAGTAGGCAGCTGTTCAGGGTCACTGAAAGCTGAAGGCCTGAGTACATAAAGCCATCTGTCCCTGCTGCACCCTTTCCTTTATTCTGTACATTTCAGTCATGTTCTGCCTTTGAAACCCACATGAAGCAAGCCATTGTCTGCATTCTGCATGTTCTGAGTGTCCTTTGGAATCCATGAACTTTCAAAGAGACTGCGTGTGTGACTGTGTGCAAACGTTACATCTGGGGACCAGTAGGTCTGTCCATTAACATGCTTCTTATTGGCTTGGTTCCCTAATGACTGCTGCTTGATGGCTTTTATTTCCTCATTCTCACTCCCTGAAATGGCTTTACAACATGGCCAAGGTCAACACGGTGGGATGATGATAAATGAAACTCTTTCTGCTTCTCTCGCCCTCTCTCCATCCACACTGGAAGTTTCTCATAGCATGTGTTAATGCCTTGTAGGCATGCTTGATTAAATCCATTCATATTGAACACAGCAACATGAAATTTCCATTCAAATTGTTTTAATGCTAATATGCCGCTGAGTGGGGAATGGGAAAGTGCTGGCTGTGATACTCGCTTTTTGAAAGTGGAAGAATACATGGCAGCAAATCCTGACAATGACAATTGAAGCCATGTCAGACAGATTCTGAGTTACATTTGTACATTGGATTAAATGCAGTTTGAAAGACACACAATGGCACATTCTAGCTATAACTCATTCACCAAGAGCGAGGCTAGTTCATTAGTTCTACCGACCAGAGGGTCATTTCACTGTGTATGTCAAACATTCCCAGATCTGAAGGTAATACTGTCTCTGTCTCCAGTGTATCCTCTCACTGTTTTCACTGTCAGGGTGCTGCAAGAACAAATTTGATGGAACACATCCATTTCTAAAACCGGTATACTGCTGTTTGTGTCCCCAGCCATGGCTCAGGGGTTTTGGTTGATTTTGGTAATGTAACAGTCTGAATTGCAGGTCAAACGATGCCCACAGGCCCAAGTAGAGTTTTTAGCCAGGCTAGTGGTGCGGCTCCAAAAACGGCAATGTCAGCAAAAACATCTTCGGAACTAGCAAGGAGTCCAGGGACCAGCGGTGGTGCAGAATGTGAAGCCACATGGCAAGGTAATCCACAGCACAGGAAGTCATGGGCAGCATAACAGATAAACTTACTACCTAGATAGATAGATAGATCAGTACTCTGGTCTCAGTACTATGATTAAAAATAAATAAATACTAATTAAATAATAACCTAAGAGCTATAAAAAGATAAATAAAAACACAAGTCAGTAGTGGCAGTGGCAGTAGCAGCATACAGAAAGTGCATAAGCTCAAAATGCAGTCTTTTTTTTTTTTTTTAAAGTGCAGTCTGCAATTGAGAGGTGTGGCAAAGTGGAACAGTTCAATAGTCTCACAGCATCCGGGAAAAAGCTGTTCTTCAGCCACGCGATTCTTGTCCCGATGCTGCGCAGCCTCCTGCCTGAGGGGAGGGGGGAAAACAGTCCATGTGCAGGGTGGGTGGAGTCTCTCATGATGCAGGTTGCTCTGTCTCTGCATCGGCTGGTGTAAGTGTCCGAGAAGGCTGGTAAGCTGCTACCGATGGTCCTCTGTGCAGACTTTACCACCCTCTGCATCGCCTGCTTCTCTGTCACTGTGTAGCTGCAATACCACACTGTGATGCAGGAAGTCAGTGTGCTGTCACACCTGTAGAAGGAGCTGAGGATGCTGGAGTTCAGACCTGCCCTCTTCAGCTTCCTCAAGAAGTACAGGCGTTGGTGAGCCTTTTGATGATGCTGCAGGTGTTGTCACGCCAGGTGGGGGTGTTGGAGAGGTGAACCCCGAGGTATTTCAGGCTGGGAACCATCTCCACAGCTGGAAAGTTTTATGAGTATGGCAAAGAACAATCAGGCAGCAAGAGTCTGTGAAGCTGAGTATTTATAGTGGCAAGGACTAATGAGCCACATGTGAGTGGAGTCGGCTTGATGAGGTGGGTGTAGTGGACCGGCAGGAGTGGGAGATGTATGGACAGGTGATAGGCTGGCAGAGGTGGGATGAATGGAAATTTACTGGGTGAGCTACAAAAATGTATGTATGGCAGGTCAGAAGTGCACACTGTGACATGCAAAGCTGCATTTCCTCATGAAAACAACTCACGAGTTTGTAAACTCTCCTGTCAATTTCTGCTAGCTAGCCAAGTTGAGTTTATCAAATGTAAACATCAATAAACATCAAGGACAAGATGAAGAAAATGGCACCAATTGAACTCGCATCCTGCTAGTGATTGTCCAGGCATTGGAAAATAAATTGGACATCTTCCGTGCAGCATCAGTTTCCAATGGGATATCAGGAACTGTAATATCCTTTGATTCACTGAAACTTGGCTAAATCCTGGACAGCACCATTTAACCAGGTGACTCTTTTTCTATATGCCGATCTGACAGAGCAGAGAACTCTGGCGTAAGAAGGCTTTACGATGAGTAAGGACTGGTGTGATAGTGGGAATGTGAGGTGTTGTCCTGTTCCTGCTGTGGATCACTGCTGTTCAGAGGCAGCTGCAAAGCTCCGGTGCCATGTTCAGGAGGAGCAACTATTATATGTGCTTGTCTTGTTAGGGTTTGGGATGTGTGGACAGTTAAATCAATCCACAACCAGAAAACATGGATCACCAGAACCATCCAGAAACACTGACAATTATAAAGTAGTAGCCAACAATGTAAGAAGATCGAAAAAAAAAGACATGTGCACATGTGAAAGGAGCTGATGG
The DNA here is from genome assembly GCA_035609425.1 of Epinephelus awoara. Classification (NCBI taxonomy): domain Eukaryota; kingdom Metazoa; phylum Chordata; class Actinopteri; order Perciformes; family Serranidae; genus Epinephelus; species Epinephelus awoara. Next base: position 7,751,617 of record CM069299.1, on the reverse strand, counting down.
GATCAAAATTCATTGGAGCTGGACCTTGTATTATTCCATGTGACAAATAAATTATTAATTCATTGAATGACGGGGTGTCTGTCTCCAGTGCTGCTGCTTACTCTCCTCACAATGATGTGGTCTATAGCAACAGTGAATGAGGTGGAGGAAAAACAGAATGTAAACATTAAGCAGTAGCCATGAGACTATGGATCTGGTTAGCATAAGGCTAAACTGTTAGCAATATTTTCTCACCATTTATGAAAAACTTTGCAGATATTGACATGTCTTTTTTTCCATTTGATTTCAGACTCTCTTTTAGACTCTCTTTTGTTAAGTCCAATGTCCTTTGAGTTGCTTTGCAGTGTAGGCAGTTGTTGCCAATGCTGGAGTAGCAACTTTCTCTGCAGGATTCTCTGCCATTGAATCAGGGTTGTCACCAAGGTGGCATTCTACCTTTGTAGAACTGCCAATAGGAATGCTCTCTCTGTCTGAAATAACCTGTGATTGGCCACAATCTTCCGATTCAGGCTAGATTTTCTAAAGCCCTAAAATAGAGCCAAGAGGAGGTGCATACGTTTTCTCTTGGACCACTTGAAAATGCTCAAATTTGTCAAAGGACTTTTGCCCAATGACGCTAAATAAACTTGCAACCCCAGCTTTATTTTTCCTAGGACCAAATTTGTGTCACTCTGACAACCCCAAACTATCTGCATGAGTAGATATATGGCATTTGGTATTTTGGGTCATCCACCCTTCAAGTGTAAACTTTATCTGGTCTACCTCCCTGTCTGAACACAAAAACAATGCTATTCAATAAAAGAGAAAAATTTGTTCCACTGCCCGTTAGTGTAGTAATGCCTTTGCGTCAGCAGGACAGAGGTGTTTGTGTGCTTCTCTCCCTAATGTTGTGTTGCTTTTTCCCCACATGACAGCGTGACCCTGATGAACAGATAAAGGGACGGGGCTGAACCAGGGAGGGAGGGTGGAGGTGTGAGAATGGTTGCTTTTCACCTCCGTGTCCATCCATCCATCTCTCCCTCCTCTCTCCTGGGGGAAGCCACACTCCATTGGCCTTAAATATTCCACTTTCTCTCATTTCTATTCCCCCTCTCTCTGACCTTTCCCAGATAGCTCTCTCTCATTTTCATTCTCCATCTCGCTGACCTCTCCCAGACAAGCCAGCCAATTATTTCCACTTTACACCCATAAAGAGCAGCGGGGTGCAGCCACGGTCACACAAGGGCACAGAGGACATATGGTGCAGAGCATCCAATGTGTGTGTGTGTGTGAGTGTGTGTGTGTGTGTGTGTGTGTGTGTGTGTGTGTGTGTGTGCTGCTTACACTGAATACAAGAATCAGTGTCCCATCATCTGCCGAAGGGGCTGCAGCTGTTTCAAGGTAAAGAACTAATTTTCACAAAACCTCACGCCACATTATCCACTGTGCGCTGCAAACTGTCAACTGTGTCTTCACTTGTTAAACTACAGTCAGGTTCTAGAAATGAAAGTAAAGTGAATTTCTCTGTCACACACTGTGAACAGGCTGCAATTAAACAGGGAACGTCTGTCTTTTTCTGTCTTTCTGGATTGTCAATGCCCAGCATGTGTGATCACAACAATAATGAAGAAATTGTAGCACTTTGTTTTCTGTGTGACTTGTGTGTGGGTTAATTGCTGACAGACAACCACTTTTTGAAAGACTTAATGAGAAGAGAGAAACTCCAGTTACCTTCATTTTATTCACCTGCTCATTTATAGATTGACTTTGATCTGTTTCATTCCTGATAAAACACAGCTCTTTTCTGATGTAAAAGAAACACACTCCTGTGTATACACTACAGGGTACTGTATCACAACGATAGTGATATCATTCCATTCAACCAACATCTTGGCCAGAATATTTCAGCTGTTTCAACCGCTGCCCAGGGCATGTATTTATCACACATCTCAGACTGGGAAAACTGGCCAAATATTCTCCCTTTTTTTGGTCCTACTTACAAGACCAAATAAAAGCAAATCATCAGCTTTCATTACTTATGCCGGCTTTACACCAAATGAATTTTCAAGTGTTTTCACTGTCGCAGACAAATTTCCGAAATAAAATCATGGGAGTTTTACCAAAGTTGGTGTACACCCCTGTGATCTCAATCGTTTGGTGGTCATAAAACTCAGTCTAAGATGTTTTATGTCAGTCTTTTTCTCATCTCGATGTTCTTATAAAAAACAAACATTCATTCATCTTCTAACCGCTTCATCCTCTCGAGGGTCGCGGGGGGCTGGAGCCTATCCCAGCTGACATTGGGTGAGAGGCAGGGTACACCCCGGACAGGTCGCCAGACTATCGCAGGGCTGACACATAGAGACAAACAACCATTCACGCTCACGCTCACAGATGTGTGGATAGTTAAGTTATTTCACAACCAGAAACCATAGATTATCAGAACCATTCAGAAATATGAATAAATATAAAGCAGCAGCAGCCAACAGTGTAAGAAAATGCAAAAAAGGATTAAATTACAGTGCACATAAAGCAGCTGATGGCATCACTTTTCACTGGAGGTGTACCTTGTATAATTCTATGTGACAAATAAATGAGATCAGAATGACATTGGACTGTTACATTTGACAGACTAAATTTATGCAGTTTCATATTTCAAACATTCTGGATGATTGTTATTATCATGCTGTTGTGTTGTTGTATACAGGATATTTAATCAATTTATAGCAGTGCTGACTTTTCCTCATGCCTCTTCTTCAATGAGGATTATGATTTACAGCTCATCCAAAGTCGAGTTGCTGAAAGGTAGGCCCAGACAGTGGCAGCCTCAGGTGGTCCTCATTGCCCAAGGTAACATCTATGTCACCTGCCAGCTGAGACCAGATATCAATCTGATGTCAAAAAGAAATTCTGCTCTTACATCCAGCAGACATTAAATTTTGGTCTGAATGAAATCAGGTTGATGATATTTTCAATGTCTAACAATGTTAGAATTTTGCGTTGTATGAACATTAACATTGTGACGTAAGGTTTTGTTCCCCATACCTTTTGACTAAATGTCAATATTCTGTGTCATGATGACGTTGGCATGAGTTGGATTTTGATTATTTAACAGCACAACCTAAAACCAACAAAATATCAACAGCAAGCGTAGTATCGGCATGCTACTTCAAACTGACGTTGGCATTAGACGTTGTCTTTACATTGAATTTTGGGCACCTGATGTCACAACCTAAATTCAACCAAATATCAATGTTTATTAGCTGGGATAGCTTTGCTCTCGCAAGCACCAAACAAGAAGCAGCAAATCGGGTCGCCGGTTAGCATGGAGGGAGGCATGAGAATGTTAACAAGTTTTGTTTCTCTTGAAATATGGCATATGAAGCCTTTTATCTTCTCTTTCTAAAGTAGGTTTTTGCTGACGTGAGGAATTATTAATATGTTATATTTCTTAATGGGAATTTGGTGTAATATTTTCCACCGGAAGCAGGATGGGAAATAATCAGAAAAGGAATCCAACTGTACCCTTACAAATAGTGACCTTGCAAGAACCCCAGTCTTTGTAAAATTTTAAAATGTGAGAGGAAGTCAGATGGTTATCTTTTCTTAGTCTTTTCAAAGTCTGTTATTGCATGGTAGGCACCAGACAATGACTCCTGTCCAAACTTTATTAGCACTCTAGAGGTGTTCTGTTAGGACAAGCCGGGACATGCCAATCAGACAAAGTTGTTGGGTGCAAGAAGAGAGGTGTCATGATGACATTAAGCTTATAAATAGATTGTTTTGTCAGACATAATAACTTTTTGAGACTGTGTGTGACACAGAGGAGAACACATGATTATCCCTCCTCATGAGCTAATGTCTGTAAAAGCTTACACTTTAATTCAGCGATGCAACAATGGTGTTTCAGAGCAAACCAATTTCGCACTCATAGAACAAACTTTGATCATTAGCCTCATAAAGATAATTCACATGATGAGGGTCCTCAGTGAGAGTGGACTATGTCACCTAAAAGATATCTCTACTTAATTACAACAGATAAAATTTTATATACGATCTTATATCTACGTAATTATTGTCCTTTCTTTCTAAATAATAGCAGGGCTATAATATCTAAGAGACGTGTTTATTTTTATGTGGTGCTTTTCCAAAGACTGGTTGACATCATAGAATAACAAGAACATAAATAGGGTGCAGTTAAACGAGGAAAAGATATAGCTCATCACTTGGCCAGGGCTGATAGGATGACCTCACGCAACTGAATCAAATGACCATTTTATTATGATTTATATTTCGGCTATTTTTATTTTTGTCATGTGAATGGCTTATAAATGTTGTCCTATAGTCTCAATGGTAAAATTGTAAATATCAATTAGGTTTTTCCATAATTTTTTTTTGCATACACAGTAGTATAGAGCTAAGTAGACCTAGCTTCAGAGGGTGACATCATAATCTGGCCAACTGTGGGTGGAAATGCTGGTAAAGCTGGTAAATATACTCCCAGTCTGATTAGGGAAATGGGAGGCAGGTGATGGAAAAGGCATCTTGTAATGTAATGTGCAATGTAATGTGATGATGATGTATCATGTAATGTGTGTTTATCAGGTATGTCACCATTGTGTAATGTGTGACCCCATGAGGAGGAGCTGATTGCCATGGTGTCAGCCAATGGGGATCCTTTAGATAAAAGAAACAAAGGCAGGAAAGGGATTTCTGCAGGGCAGGAGGAAGCGGCTGGATTTGAGATGGTAGGGGACTGAAACAGGTAGGGGAGTTTGAGAGCATCTGCTGGACAGATGGACAGACGGACAATGCCATGCAGTGAAGGGAGCTAACAAAGTGAGTGTGGCTGAATGGAGGGAGGGACTGAGGACTGTGGCTGACTGTGTGACAACGGGTATTGCCACAGCCCAGCCACATGACCGTGACAAAAACAGGAGACTCACGGTTTACCAAACAAATAAAGTCATTCATTTACCACAAAATAATCACAAGTCCACCATTTAGATGGGAGGTATCTTTAAAGTCAGTAGTAAAGCAAGTGGATGAGTAAAAAACATCCAGACTGCAGCTCTGGCTCATACACATTACCACAGCAGGCCCAGGTGTGTCCCATGCTGCTGATTACTCTTACAGGTTTGCAGTCAAAGAGCACCAAGCAGAGGGGCTGTCACAGTATCAATAAGACTGTACTGATACAAGTACTCTTGTTACGAGTCCTTATTGATCCAGCAATTATAACACTCTTATTGATATTTTTTTTAATTGCTAAAAAAATATTTATTACCTTATTTATTTATCTATCTATGGAATATGATAACAGTTTAGTTATATTGTTAATGTACTAAAATATTATTTCTAGGGAGGAAACGGCCACATTTATAACAGCAACAAGTCTCTATATGAACCTAACACTGACATAAAACTTTAAAAGAATAAAGTAAATAGACATCAGTGACAATCATTAATTTATCCAGTCGTCTGTCCACCTCCCCAGTTGACCAACTGAGGACCTGTGTGTGACACCTGACCTGCCATAAAGCTTAAAGGCGCTGTATGTAGTGTAAGAATGTGGCTAAAACGGTTACTGCACTCAAATTCAGTCGTGTCCACCCCCCCTCCCCTACAGATTCGAGGTTGCTGGACAGCGGCACGCTGGAGACTGATTTGTTTGCCCACAGGCAGCTGCCGTGGCAGGGCTGCGTCGCTGCATCCTTTATCTTCGGTTTCCCAGCGGACCGTTCGAGCAAGTCCAGTTTCTCTGCTGCTAACACTGCTGCCAGGATACAGCTGAGGAGGAGCCTGCTGGTAATGCTATGTACCGGGACACTGCTAACGCTGCTGCCGGGATACAGCGGAGGAGGAGCCGGCTGCTAATGCTATGTACCGGGACACTGCTAATGCTGCTTGCCGTGCTGCTGTAGCTCAGTCATAACTGTAACTGATGCTGAGACTCTACTGACTGCGTGACTGGTAGATGGCGGTGGGTGGCGCAACAGGCCAAAACACAAATTCAAAACATAAACATGATTTGCCGTAAACATGTAAAAATGTTTTGTAATTGCGGATATTCTGGCTGTACTATCGTTGTGAACATTATTCCTTAGTCTCTGTGACATACTAGGATGATTTTGCGACTATTTGCTTTAGATTTCTTACATATAGCTCCTTTAAATCAGACTCAGCAAGCTTAAAGGACTGCTGTATACGACACTGAAGGCATATCTATGATTCAGAATCAGAGGCTGGATTGTCTGCATGCAGCTCTCCACGTGGAGATGGCTGAGCCAGCAGCTAACATCTAATGGTGCTAACAGTGCCAACAACGCTAACAACGGCAACCGTGCTGACAGAGCTAATGGTGAAAAAACCCAGAAAAACTTACCATCAACAGTGAATATCAACGCAAAATGTGGCTAAATTATCCCATAATATATTCTGGTAGATGCATTGCAGTATACACATCTCTCATAGATTTATGTCACAAACCAGTACTATTTATGATACAACAATATTACAAAGCCTAAAATGGTCATTTGATGTTCCCATGTTTGAACATTCCTTAAATTCCAGCTCTTTGTTGTTATATTATAGTTTTCTTTGTAGCAATAAATCGGCTTGTACATTGTAAGAATAACAATTTGGCCCATGAAGCTGTAATAATTCATTGCATGGTGGAAAGTAACTATGGACATTTACCGTAAACATTAGTAACATTTTGAGGCACTTATGTTTTTGAGTATATCTATTTTATGCTACTTCATATTTCTGCTCCATTCCCCACTAAATTTATCTAACAGCTTTAGCCACTTTTCAGATTAGAATTTTACATAAGAAGCTTATAATTGTGAAAGATTAAACCTAACCTTTTTGGCTTTATTATAAGGTGACAGGGTTGGGGGATAGAAGTCAGTCAGGCTGTTTTTGTCAATTGGTCACCACAGGCAGAGTTTTGGGCGTTGAGAAGATGCTTCCTGAAAATGTAATGAATATTCAATTCCTTTGTTTTTGAAACTTTTACCAGGGTGATGGTTCCTGTCTTCTGACTATAAAGACTTGATATTTATGTATACAAAGTCACATTGTTTAGCATCACTATGGTCAAATAATTGTGATTCCAACCAATCATATATTAAGAACACAAAACACCATGAAAGCGCAATGTTAATCAAGAGTCCTAACTCAGGACCTTCTTCACTCGGCTGCATCAGATTTCTGACAACTTGACTATCAAAATGTAATGTTCAAAAGGTCTGGCAAACCATGTTCTTATCACCAGAGTGTGAAAGAAGAGCAGGTGGAACTGTGTGAGCGTGTGGTGCTTTAATTGTGCTCCTCTATGGTTAGTGTTTGTGTGTGTGTGTGTGTGTGTGTGTGTGTGTGTGTGTGTGCGTGTGTGTGGGTTGGTAAAGAGGGTTGACATTTTTCTGTTTCTATGGTAGTTTTATATTGGACTTTGGATCACTGCAGAAAATAAGTTCTGTGGCAAACATGTTTATGATACTTAAACATTTTCTAAGCTTCAAAATTCATGAGTGGGATCTTATAAGCTTGTGTTTCACCACTTTTTATATAACTTATAAAACTTGTATAACTTACATGGTGAAAAGTTTGAAAGGCTTAGAGTTACACATGTTTAAGGGCATGGCCACTTTGAGTGTCAGGTGGGTGCCCTCCATTGGCAAGCCACTTCTACAGCCACAATGTTGGTTAGGCAACGTAACCATGGTGTAACCCCAGATGAATGGATTAAAAGCATTCGCGGTAGCTGTCAGGTTTTCAGTTTGGGTTAATGAAAGTCAATTGTAACACTGTGGTCACCTTAAAAAGTCTTTGTACTGGAAGTCTCTCTAAAGGCTTGTATATGCTCGTTAGATACATGTATGGACATGGATGGAGCCTTTTGTCTTCTGTGCGTTTTCTAAAAGCGAACAGATACGGATGGAACGAAGCAGTACCGCCAGAGATTGTGGGGGCCTCTGGTCATGAGCTCTGGGTAATGACTAAAAGAATGAGGCTGCGGATTCAAGCAGCCTTAGTTTTCTCCCAAGGGTGGCTGGGCTAAGCCTTAGAGATAGGGTAAGGAGCTTGGACATCAGGAGGGAGCTCGGAGTAGAGCCGCTGCTCCTTTGCGTCAAAAGGGTTCAGTTGATGTGGTTCGGGCATCTGATCAGGTGATGTTTTGGGCACATCCAACATGTAGGAGGCCCCGGGGGCAGATCCAGAACATGCTGGGGGGGTTACATTTGTCATTTGTCTGGCCTGGGAACACCTCAGGATACCCCAGGAGGCGCTCGAAAGCGTTGCTCCGGACTAAGCTAACAGCTAGCGTCAGGGTTAGCTCCACTCTCTTGTCCAAATATGGTCACTACTGGCTCCAAAAAACCAAGACGGCAAAGGCCAAAAGAACTCAAGGCTTCAAAATGGGAGTCCACAAACCAGTAAGTGTCATGGTGGCTTTGTCCATTATTTTCTACATCCTGTGTGACATAATGTATTAGTCTCCCAAAAGAAACTCACATCTTGGTCCCATTGTATTGTTAAGTATACTTGTGTTCTATTTGGAATATGTACTCTTACTGATGTTTGTCCTGTGTATCCAGTAAAGCTGACCCAGAGGTCACTCAAGCGTCCTCCATCCTGCTGTTAATTTGGTCATCTATAAAGCACCTCTGACTCTCAGAGCTGGGAGAGACCTGGTATCTTAGCTGGAGAGTGTCAGTTCTGACACTCTTACTATGAAGATGGTAAAAGTCATTTCAAATTACTCTGGAGGAGTCTCCAGCAAAGACAGGTTTATCCAAACCCCATGTCCCCCACAGTGATAAAAGGCCAGCGCTGGGATCCGGAAAGTCTGTGAGGCTCTCTTTTTTTTTAGGAGGCCGGCAGCACAGCAGTACAGAGATTGTAAAAGGGAAAAGGGAGAGAAAAAAGACAGAAAGAGTGAAGACTGATGTCCACCATTACATTCACCCAGCACAGGACATTATGATTCGGAATCAGTCCATTTAAAAGACGATCAGATAGTGCTGATGAGGAGCTTATTCTGACACTGATGTCATTTCTACGACAGCCAGTGTGGAGAGCTGTGGACTGCTGCGTCGCCAGGAAGCCCACTTTTATTAACTCATAAAGAGTGACTGTTTGGATGGATGAAAAAAAAATCCAACATTAGATCACAGCACATGTAATGTAAATGAGCTGAGCTGCTGAAGTGAGGCTTAATAGTGTGAGGTGAGAGCAGGTAACTTGTACAACTCCGACCATCAATCAACATGAGCTAATATCACTCTTCCCTCCAAGTCATTTACTGCTCTCTGCTGAAATTGGAAAGAAAGTATTTCAATTTATAACTTGAACCTGTTGTCAGAGAGGGATTCAATTAGACCTCTGTACTCAGAGTGGGTGGCTGTCTATGGGCCAGCAATACTGAGTAATTCTTCTCCAGTGTTCATACACATTTTGGGAAATGGATTGACTTCACACCAATTTTGATGACTGAACATTGTGTGAACTCTTTATAAACAGTACCAGTCAATACCAAGCTGTTTTCTCCAGCCCTGATGAAGACCAACAATGGTCGAAACATGTTGGCTTTTTAATGAGTTGGCCATTATATTCAAGGCTTTTTAATCTAATCTTTCCTTCCTCATTCTCATTTTTGTTTGGAGTGTCTGGATTCTTTTCCTGTTTGCAGTATTTTGGAGTTCCCTCCTTTTTTTCCCAAGAGCACCCGATACATTGTTTGATCTATACTCAACAACACAGAGCAACCAGTTATCTGTTTTTCTATCTTTTGGCAGTACCAATCAAAAGTTTGGTTTTTAACTCTCGTTTAAGTAAATGGGAAGGTATGTCTAAACTTTTGACTGGTACTGTACATGAAAACACAATATGTGGTAGGGATGCACCGAAATGAAAATTTGGGGCCGAAGCTGAAGAATATTAAATGCTTGGCCGAATACCGAAAAATCGTTGTTTAGTTTTTCATTAGTTTTTGCAGATGAACACCCTCCAGATTAGTGTTGTCACGGTACCAAAATTGGGACCTACTGTACGATACCAATGAAAATATCACGGTTCTGAGTAGTATCAGGATACCACAGCAAAAATGAGGCAGATGTGCCTTTTGTCATTTATAAAAAGATAAATCACTTTTCTATAATCCATCAATGATATTTCAATGGAATAAATTACTTGACTTATTCATACTTCAAAAACAGCATCAATAAGTGATTAACATAGGGGGGATCAAAATAAAATAAATAAATAAAATAAGAATCAACCAGCCACCCTCCTCCCCTGACAAGTAAAGAACAGTCCCTAAAGTGTGGTGAGGTTTGTGGGCCGTTACCTGCCACAAAGAGAGAAATGTGAGCGGCTCGTTTCTCCTCTGACACGCCACATACCTGTGTTCGGCTGGCTCGGCTGTTCAGGTACTACTGGGCAGTCATGACACCAAGAAGAGGATATTATTGGAGCCGACTTCTCCGTCGCCACCGGTAAGCCGATGGCCGCAGTATTTGACAGGAATACATTACTGTCTGTGTCTGTGACCCTGGTTCAACCCACAACCGGTGGGATTCGCCTGTCGTTTCTGCTGGTGGTTGAAATCTGTATTCACACAGCATGCTGAATGATTTAAGCCTATTTTGATCACTCAAAACTATTTTTAGTTGCAAATGCGAGTGCAGTGACGGACGGATCGCCACACTGCCGACATTTTACTCCGCCTGTCACGGCACGCTGTTTGATTGCGTTATCAAAACACGCAGCTATTATTCAGCCTTGCTTTTAACTTATTCCACCGAATACTGAATGTGTGGGTTTTTTTTGCAATATTCAGCGGAATATATTCGGTTACCGAATATTCGGTGCATCCCTAATATGTGGTGTGCTCTATCCAGTGTTTCCCACAGGACAGGAATCTATTTGTGGTGGTGGTGGTGGGGCGGGGCATTGAAAATATTTTTCAATACTCATCTGTGTGAAGGAGTCAACATCCAATGTCAGAGTTAATTACTAACGAGCAGAACCCAGAACACCAGTTAAACACCATGTATTTATATCTATTTCACTGTGCAACAAAAGCATGTGGTTAGATTAAGAAAAAAAAAAAAACATAATTGATTGGCTCAACACTCATACAGGAAGTGAACAGCGGCCTTCTGGGTGAAAGTCAAGTGTTGATGGACCCATCCACCTCCCCTTCTGCCTGCTCTATAGGAACCATCAAGGCCCTTAAATTATGTTGTTGTTTTGATCCAATGTCATCCAACAGCATATCATATGGCCACAAAAGGATCTTGATGAAATCTATGACCAAGTTGTGGTATTTGCTGACTTTGGATTGAGAATGGGCGAAACTGAAGACCTATAATAAGACACAGTGACTAAACTAGCACAAATGATGTCTGCTAATGAACGTTCAATAGTTGTCAGACCCATAGTGTAAACATGGTGAACCCTCCCTTGTGTTCCTTATATAGACATTTTTCATTCACATTTAGTGTTTTTAAAGCCATATCAAGCCACAGTATATTGACCATGTGTGTTGGATATAGAATGGATGTAAGTCCAGGCAAGACAGCTTATAACTCCATCCTACTGTACCTGTGACGAGTAAGTGATCACATTTTAGCTCTAACACTGCATAATTTAAAAAATGAGAGAGGTCTTGTTCAAAACTGATGTTTATCAAACCAATTTATTTTTTACCCTGTTCTCAAAACCTTTTGGAATTTCACTCTTTCCAGGCTAGGAAAGGCTATTTTTAAATTCAAAGTACAAACGCTGCTTCTCTTTTCTCCATTTATTCCAGGCGGACTGTGTTTTTTTGCCGCTTCTGCTTTGGTGAATCGTGCCTCATTCTCCTGCATCCAAACTGCTATTGTGAGAAGAGCGTTTTGGAGCCTTTATGTCCTGGTGGGCTCATTCTCTCTTTTCTCCCACAGCTCAAAGGAGAACACACACACAACAAGCAGCGACTCCCACAGAGTCAAATAAAAGGCAATGCTTTTATCTCTCCTTTTCACATCTCTCTCCCTCCTGTCTGTTTGTATTTTCTGTGTGTGTTCTGTACAGCAGGAGACACGAGTGGAGATGTCTGACATGTTAAGAAAGGATTCTGAGATGTGAGGTGGGAAAGAGGAAATGGGAAGAAAGAGAGGAAATGTAATGCAGGAAGGAGAGGTGAGGATCAAAGAAGGAGGAAAGGACTGAGGGAAGAAGGGAAAGCAGGTGGTGGGGGTGAAGTGATGGAGCAAGAAGGGGGGAGGGCATGCTGTGGATGTTGATGTCCATATGGCCTCAGAGACACGCAGCATATGTGCCACGCCAGCCGGCCCACGCCTGCATCTGCCAGGCCCCGCAGAGGCTGGACACGATGCTGGCAGGGTCAGTGGTGGCACACAGGCCTGGACATGGCTGATCATGTCCGCTGATGATCAGAGGTAGAGGAGGGAGGGTGACCCAACAGAGAGAGCTCCAAGCACGTTGTCATGTTGCTTAATGCTCCTCTGGATGCAGAATGAAAGGGACATATGGATGCACCCGACCTGATCTGGTTAGATAGCAGCATATTTTTTCGGACAGAGATTTAAAAAAAAAAAAAAAAACAACAACTGTGAGTGCATGGACAGTTATCAGAGGTGAGGTATGGAGATTCCAGGTGCATATGTACGTAATGCATTGAGATTTATACACACCAGGCTGAGAATTTCAATCATTTGCAGGAGTTTTTGCTAGTGTACCTCTCTCCTTATTGTATATGCATTTGAAGACAAAAGAAGACAGAAAGACGCATTGTTTGTCAATGCACTTTAGAACACAAGTGTATTCTGCCCCATCATTTGTCTGGGCCTTCAACACATTCTCATCCCAACTTGTCACACATTACCATTTTGTCTGCGGGCTTTCATGTCTACATATGACGCACTAGGTTTTCTCCTGTGTCTTTTCAAATTACTCTTCTGTTTTCACAGGAAGTGTACAGGTTCTGCTCGTCAGATGAATACAGTCTTTTCAAAAAACCTTACAGCGTTGGTAAAACATTTACATTTTTTTCCTGGTGCAATGGAGGCATGTGGTTAGGTGTAAAACATCATGGTTCGGAAATGAACAGCAGGCTTCCAGGTAAAAGTCCAGGGTTTGTTGGTCCCATCAACCACCCCCCCCTTCAACCCGCCCTTATATTACATTATTACCAGCAGCATAACAAAGCAGGCCTTTGTGGTTCAAACTGCCTTGTAAGGTGCTTTGGTGCATCGGATTGTGGTCTTGCTTTGGTAAAAAAAAAAAAAAAATGCCGGTTAGAAAGGGAAAATATTTTTTTTTGCTGACTATCTGTCCACCCCGAGCTCCTTCCTACATGGCCAGCCAGTTCTCATTTTCAAGTGATCAAATACCAACACTTTATTACACCACTCTGTGTCTGATATCAACACCAAAGGCATGCATTAGCGTCTTTATGAGACATACCAAGTGGCAGCCTCTGGGGGATGAAAAATGAAGCTAACACAGCATCACCAAAACTGCAGTTCCTCTAATGGTCACTTAAGGCTGGCTCCAGTTATGCATAATTAAAGGTGGGCAGCTTTGAGTTACAGGCTGTCTGCCAATAGTGTCCTTAGCACTCCAGTTAGATCCACCCCTTGCTCCTCCATAGCATCACCTTCTTGCCCAAATATGGTCACTTCTGGCAAGAAAAAAACAAAAAACTAGCTATGTCCCTTATTTAACAGTCTGTGGAAACACCAGGCTTTTAACTAACTTCAGTGTAAACCCATCTACCGCATTACTACATGCTGAGAACAAATGATGTAGTATAAAGCACAAAAAAGTCCGTAGGGTTGGAGGGAGGTGTGGTGGATGGGTCAGATACAGTAAGACATGACTGTCACCCAGAAGACTGCTGTGCACTGTTGTGAGACCAAAGGTCACCACTGTATTAACATAGTAATACGTATATTATAGAAGTACTTATCTTAAACCTTATACTTTTCTTAACCTAAAACATAATGTTTTTCTAAACTTAAACAGTTTTGTTGCATACACAAGTGGTTTCCAATATTTTTTCCAGGGGTCGTTAGTGAGTTAACTGACGACCCCTGACATATTTTATAAAAAGTTCATATTATATTTAATGCAGACCGATAACAGTACAGAACAACTGGTGAACTGTACAAATAACGACAAAAATGAACAAAAAGAAAATAAATTAGTTAATTAAAAAAAATGATATTGAGACTTGAATGAATTTCCGGTAGATATTGCATCAGATGATAAACAAATACATACTTTTTTTAGACAAATTCAGTGTTTTCTTCACCATGACACTTTTTCATTGTTCTATTAGCTCTTTGGGTTTTTTTTCACTGTGTACTTTTCTAAAGCAAGACAAGGTTGTTCAGCAAAGAATGAACGCTCAGTGAATATAGCTTGGGTTCAGTTCTTTACTGTGCCTCGATCCTCGGAGATGTATTTTAAAGTTTGTATCTTGAATAATAATCTAAAATTCAAAAGTAACATTTTCATTTAGTGTTCTTCACATAAATAAATGAAATCCTGGGATAAAGGCCCACTGTATTCATTTTCAAAGTTTTCTTGCACCTCGTAGAATGAAGAGGGCCTCATTACCCCACCATGAAGCTTTGGCGACCCTTACAGGGGTTAAAGTGGAGCGGAGCAGGGGGCTTGGTGTTGCAGTCACAAAATTAAGAAATAGAAATGTATGTGTTGCAAAGGAACGTGTTTATTATCAAAACGAACAAAAAGATTATAGCTTTAGTAGTTACTTTTCAGATTAAACTTTTATAGTATAAAGAGTTTATAAATAAAGATTAAACTTTCAGTGGTTACCAGACTTTTTGACTTACAGCTCTTACATCTCTTTTTTGCCTTGGTGCTATTTATTTTTAGAAGCTAAATCATTTAGGCTGTTTGCAAAATTGCATCGCGCTTGATGTGAATTAAACAGGCAGTTACGTTGAAATTTCGCCTCTGGGCAAGCATGTCATCATTGAAATGGATCATATAATGTTGTGGTGGTGACTTTAAAACTTCAGCATAGAGGATTTTTATTGCATCGTTCGTTTCTGTCTGGTTTCTGTTACCTTACCTTCAAAATTACCACTGGCTTACTGGAGTCTCTCCCGCTCCATCTGAGCTCTGTGTCTCAATGTGACATGATGTGAAAGCCGTGTAACCAATCAGAGGGGGCTGTAGGCGGGACATTGTTACAAAGCTCAGTGCAGTGGGAACTGCATGCTGGGAGGGAGACAGCTATATCAGAGCCAAAGGAGCGAATTTTAAAATACATTTATTTGATCGGTTATCGATGAAAAAAACTTCTGATGCCCATTACGGTAAACAGTAGTTTGTGTTTACTCGCACACTGTGCACCTAAATCATTTTCCCGGTTCACACATATATATATTTTTAGGGGCAAATGCGAGTGAAATGCTCGCACTGCAGAGCACTTCTGCCCATGCCGGACAGAAACTTCGCCACGCCGGAAATCCGGCGTTGTGCCGGAGAACTTTAACCCCTGCCCTTATTAGGGGTCAAGCCCCCCAGGTTGGGAACCAGTGATGCAAGCCTATTGCAACTCTTTCACAACATTTACCATGTCAGAATGTGTACGCTGCTAATGAGATGCCATGTGACGTGACAAAGTGTTGGTATTTGTCAACCTGGGAATAAAAACCTGTTGAAATAACAATTTGAGAATTTAGGGAAGTTACTTTCTATTTCTGTTTGTGTGCATGCCTCACCTTCTGGACTGATATCAATATTTGGCACAAAGGTGGCATGTGGCTCTTTTTTAGGAAGCCTGAAAGCACATATGCCAACAACAAAGAAGTGAAGAGATTGTGGAAGAGAAGGAAAGAGGGACGTGGATGGAATATGAGAGAGCAAAAATGAAAAGAAGACTGAGAATTAAAAAGAAAAAAAAAAAAAAAAAGCTGAGGGAGGACCGTACATGACCAGAAATGTTAAAGCAGCAATTTAAGATTTCAGGAGGAGTTGTGTGCTGGAGCTACTTTTTGTTCTTTATTTAAGACTATATTTGCCATTATTTGAATACAGATTTTATTTGAGAATTTATGGAAATGACAATATAAAAAGGAACTAAGATACCTCTGGGTCACCTTGTTCCTTCACTCATTCTTTTGGATAAATGTCCCAACCTTGAAAACAAAGGTTCCATTTCACTGTGCACATCACAAGATTACTCAGTATTTCTCCACACTTTGTGTTTTCAACTGTGTTTATGTGAAACCCAAAAAGCTGGAGGTCCTTCTGTCAGGACTGTGGGCTGTGCACCACTGCGCTCTCCAAGGTGCTGATCCTGCTGCTGGAAGCAGCAAAGGAGCTAAATGGAGGAGTGGGAATGCTTCTGCCTGCAGGAACTCCAAGCCAATAACTTTAATAACACACACACACACACATGTATATATATATATATAGATATATATATATATGTACACATACATATGTGAATGTATAGTTAACTTGCTTTTTTTATTTTGTTATTTTGCACAATTAATAATGAGTATTAAATACATTGAAAAGCATGTCTCCACCTGCTGGTGAGCCATCACTATAAGAGCATACATGCATAATATGATGCAAATTCTACTACAGAATAGACTCGATGATCTCTAAAACAAGGTAGGGAAAAAGTGGATGTATCAATATTGGTATCTGTTATCAGCCACATAAGTTGTGATATATCCACATATCAGATATCAGAAAACAATAAGATATCATGCATTTTGTGTGACTATATAACTCTGTTGTCAAAGTTATTAATAACTCCTAGCCATGTGATGCTACGGTTAGCTATTACTTGTGTTGTTACCTTGCAACCCAGTGTGGAGCACATCTCTCTCTCTGGCTGCGTGTGACACACACAGCCCCTTGTTTGTCTAAGTTCAGTGTTAATGTGTGAGGTGAATCAATAGCGCATTGCTATTCTGCTTGGTATTTGTAGGCTAGTCTATCGTGAGACGGTGAGACAGCCCCTGGATGTGTTTATGAAAATGCAGCGTGGCGACATAAACAGTTAATACACCAGATGTAAGGTGGACCTGCCAATAGG
This sequence comes from Epinephelus awoara, assembly GCA_035609425.1. Lineage (NCBI taxonomy): Eukaryota > Metazoa > Chordata > Actinopteri > Perciformes > Serranidae > Epinephelus > Epinephelus awoara. Next base: position 7,734,534 of record CM069299.1, on the reverse strand, counting down.
CAGTCAACCCGTTGGTATGAATCAGCTGTCACCATTTGTCTCTGTCAGTAGAGACTCCGCTCTGCAGTGTAGTTTATACACTTTGCTGATACACCAGAGAATTACACACTAACACTAGGCTTCATAAGCTCCCTCTCTCCTACAGTTAACTATGGATTTGATACTGATTAAAGGGGAACTAATGTTTTTTTTCAACATGGGCCCTATTTTCTGATCCACTTTTGTCTAAATGAGTGATAAGATGCTCAGTATTTGACATTTTTCCAGTAAGAAGCTAGGGCTGACCTGCCTGCAGCCTGTGAGCGCGTGCTATATTAAATAATAGGGACTCAGACAGCATCAAATAACATCAAAATATAGCCACTAAAAGTGCATTTTTTTCCACACAGACAGGCTCGGATTGTTAGTATAATTATCCAACAACATAACGGAAAGGAGAAATGAACGTCTGTGTTTACCTTTAGCTGGATTCGGACATGTTCCTCTGCCTGTTGCAATTTTAGTATATGTGCTACCAAAGTAACACTGCTCCCTCTCTCCTCGCCTGCTCTTCAGTTTCAATGAGCTCTGCATCTGTGTACTCCATGTTCAAATAAATACGGACCATCCAGATCCAGTTGGTTAAAATCGGGTAAAAATTTGGACATTTGTTGTGGCAAGTCAAAACACTCACTCAGAGAGTGAAAGCCTGGCTCTGAAATCTCACGTCTCGTGAGATTTGGGTTGTTGCAGGAAGTAACCACTGTTTTTTTTTTAGCCGGCTAAGCTAGCTAGCTTAGATGACGGCCAGTCCTACACCTGTCAACCTGTTGTCTGGCTGCGCAAGGGAGTGACCTGACACAACAGAGAAGGGCGTGGATTGAGGCACAAGAGGCCGCAGTGCAGTCAATGGAGAAATAGTTGTATTTTATAATTCTATTTATTTATTGCCTATGCATCTCACGATTAACTGAGAATCAGTCCGCGATCTACTAGTCGATCGCGATCGACTGGTTGGGCACCCCAGCCCTAGAACATCTCCCTCTTTTTCACTGCCTGATGTCGGCAGGTATGGAAGAGTCAGACTTGATTAGTTCAGAGCTATGGAGTATTAAATCATCTATATTTTACTACATCTTTGCCTTTCTTACCCTCAGGTGTACATAAACTACAGCTTATACACTTCTTTTTAAAATACAAAAATGTGAAATTATCAGTAATCGTAGCAGTTGAATATGTGTGAGCACGTCTTTCTCTCTGGCTGCGTGTGTGAATTACTTCCACCACTGGCAACATCTGGCATATGGCATCTGGCCATAGGAAGCAGTGGTTTATTTACCAGAGACACAGTGGATGTTAATGGTATTTTCAGTTAATATAGTGTAAGTGAAGCTTGTGTGTATGTGCATGTGTTTTTGTCATGTGTCTGCCTGTGTCATATTCTCTTCAAACTGACTGACATGCTATATTCTCCTTCTTATCAAAGCGCTGCATACACACAGCCCTCCTTCAACACAAAAAGAACAGATTAGTGACTTCTAATGAGAATTTATGAGAAAGGGTTAATCTCTTTCGCACCCTCACATGCACAGCTTTCCAGAGGAAAAAAAAAAAGCCACAGATGCTATCTTACCGTTCTGAACCATTTTCCTTTTTAATAACTTGGCAATTCATTTCAGCCTATTTGAAAGGGGAGAGAGAAAGAGAGAAAGGGAAATGTATCTCAGGGAAAGTGGCAAGTTTTTTAGCTCAGCCTGCCTATCATTGTTTAATTGTGTCAGCAAAGTAGAACAGTGTGCCAATGTGACCTTCCACTGCTTCCAATCACTCCTACTTTTGGAAAATGAGCCTGGATTTGCAGGCTGGGTGGTACAAGCTGCAAACTTTTTTAGCAACTATTAAGACACCGGGTTTTATCTAGAACAGGCTTTTAAACTGGTTTCTACCCAGCGCTTGTCCATTTACTGTGTTGATTTCAGGAAAATGCAGAAAGACATCAGCACTCGAGTGATGAGTTACCCATGCAGCCATGGAGGCCAAACTGTATGTGGATTTACAAATCCTAGGATAGCGAAGGCATGGCCTGCCCTACACTTCTTACTCTGCCTCTGATTGGCTTAACCAGACATTCTTTCCCTAACCCTAACCAATTCCAATTCTTTTGCCTAACCAAACCAATCCAACCAACAAAAACAAACAAGTACTAGCCAGTCAAAGGGAGAGTACGGCTGGTCATTCCTTCACTGTCCTAGGATTTCCATAGTTGCAAACTGTACATCAGATTTTTGATGGCATGGACTTAGAGACGGGTATGGACTGGGACCACATCAAGGTGCTGATGTATTGTCACTACCAAGGGTTCATCCCCAGGTCTGAAAGGGGAAGCCCTAAACATGTATTCTTTCTGATTGCCAGCAGGGGGCATCTCTAGTGGTTGTAATAATAGGTCTGAATAGAAGTCTGTAAGAAAATTACCCTAATCTCACTCAAATTAATTACCTCAGTAACACATTTACTTTATTTATGAGCTTTTGGTTTCAATCGCTAGTTTCAAGTGTTTTTTTAAAACAGCACAGTGTTCATTTTGGAAATTATGGTCCCATTTATACCCATTTTCCAACAAATTAACTCTGGTTCTTGAACCAGTTCTGTTCAGGATTCTTGGAACCTTCGTGCTATCTCGCAAATCAGCCCATGTTTCGACCAGTTTTGCATAGAACCATTGTAGTCAAGGATGTGTCATCAAAGGAGGATGTTGCACAAGGAACAATTGAAGTAAACAGTAGCAAAACCGTATATGACCTGCAAGCTTTTGTTTTCCCATTACAACATTTGTTTTTGCCAAAAGAACAAGTAACTGTTGATGAGACCACTGCACACTCTTTGTTACCTGACAGTTTCTTACTTGACTTGACCATCGTAGCCTTCTCTTTCCAAAATGACATGCCCACTTATGTAGTCCTGGTTTGCACTCCAGGTAAAGGTAAACCTGCTACTTTTTTGGTCCCACTTGAGAACCTAATTTTCAGGTTCTGAACCTGTTCATGTTTTGGTCAAAATGCTCTGAAGTTCAATGTTACTGCAGGACCCAGAAATGAACTGGTTTCATGTTCTGACGGTGTCCTTGGGTTTTCAGTGAGATCTAGCCTTATAGTCACTTCTGGCTCTAAAAACCAAGATGGGGGCAGCCAAAATGCCAAACTTAACTCTTCAAAACAGTATCCACAAACCAGTGAGAGACATCACGTGGCTATATCCACTTCTCTTAAACCATCTATGGTCCCAACCAATATCCAGTCAGTCCAGACAGTCTTGTCATTTTCAGTGCATTTACATGGTCACGAGTGTCTTGGTTTTTCAGGGGGTTTTTTGGTTTAGGGGGAGGGTTTAGATTAACGTGGATACACCTTTATCCCAGGTTTGACAAGCCCAGATATGCTATCTGAAGACACCTAATCTCAGGTCTCTATCATGTGTGTAGGCTGTAGTCCGTCTAAGTAGGAAAGAAGTAAAAGAAGAAGTATGCTGGTAAAGGATAAAACATAATGATCAAGATGCAATAGTGTAGCTTTGTCTGCAGATGATGTTCATCTCTTTTTTGGAGTATGGGAGGGCATGCCAGAGCAAGCAACTGGTCGTGTTGGCCAATCCGCAGTCTCCTATCCTGAAGGTAAACAGGTTTTCCACCATTACAGGCCCAGTTGGTAGTCCTGTGGGCCTGTGTCCTTCCTCTGCCCCCGCTAGCATTATAGATTACCACTGTGTACTGTTTTCCCAGGGCCAGATTCTCTGACTTTAACTGTTAGCTTCATTATCAGTGTTAGCTTCATTAGCAGTGTTAGATTTATTAGCAGTGTTAGCTTCATTAACACTAATCTGAGGGCAATGGCATCACATAGGGAGAAGCAGGGAATCCAGGCACCCATCACCAGCAGCTGCTGCAACATCATCATACATGTCAACACCAGGAATGAGTCTGTTACTGTAGTGCCTGTTTCTTACCTTAAATGCTTTCAGAGATGTGTTTTATTGTGCTATTTAGCTGTAAAATGAGAAAGTTTGTGACCGGCCACCATGTTGGATACAGTTAAACAGGAGTACCAAGCACTGCCCACCACCTGGAACAACAGTTCAGGGAACGATTGACATAATTGACAGCTGTTATGGAGACTCCTTGGTTGCAGTCTTATTTTAGCAAATGCCATTAGAGGCAGAGGGAGGAGGTGGGACATGATATTTTTCACAGACTATCTGTCTCATGTACTTTAAGAATATAGTGACAGTTTCAGCAAATATGCCACAAATTTATTTTCATAAAAGGTACCGTCGCTTTAATCAGCAACAATAAACTCAATCCTAATCCATGCCTTTGTATCATTTAGACTGTATTATTATGAAGTCTTGTTGTCAGGCCTGTCATGTGATAGTACTAGAAGTCTTCAAATGGTACAGAATGCTGCAGCTAGAATCATAGAACACTACAGGATATGACCACATTACACCAGTTATAGCTTCCATTTATTGGCTCCATGTCAGATCAGACTAAGGTGCTTCTGATGACCTACAAAATTGTAAAAGAGTGCACCCCCTCTTACAAATGATATACTGCGATCAGAATCAGGATTCTCTGCTCTCAGAATGCATGGCTCCTGTCTATCTGCACAGTTAAAAGAAGTCAGCAGGCCACTGGGCCTTTTCCTATCAGGTCATCGTCCTCTGGAATAACCTCCCTATAGACATCAGTCTCATTCTGTTGAGGCCTTTAAATCCTTTCTGCCTTTACTTCCAGTTAGATGCTTAATCTTTGTATACTTCAGGCTAATACCTTTTACAATTGTCCATCTCCATTTAAATGAACCTATTAAGTCTTGCACTATAGTCCATGTTTGTCCTGCCAATGAGAATAATGTAAATTTTTCCTCTAAACCTCTTTTCCTTTATGTCCCACAAGCACAGCTACATCCCTCTGCAACCATTCTTCATATATGTTTGCAGTTCATCTATATTTTGGTCATACTGGTTGTCTAAACTGTAATTTTACTTGGTTAGTTATTCTTGGTGGGTTATTCTGTCCAGGGGAGGGATCCCTCCTCTGTTAGGCTTCCTTAAGGCCCTGATACACCAAGCCGATGGTCGGCCGTCGGTCAAAGTCGGGCCGTTGGTTGAGCATCTGTCGCCCTAGTTTTTGCGGCGTGTCCTGCACCGTCTGCACTTCGGCGTCGGCGGCTTTTTGGCCGATTTTGCATGTTGAAACAGCGGCGGAGCTTGTCATGAGAGAGATCACTCTGATTGGCTGTTCAGGTTTTATTTCCTCGCCCCTGTAGCGAGTGAATCTGCCTGTAGTGAAAGGCTAACCGGTGCTTCCTCCTCAGGCTCCACTTCACTCAGCTACCCGACAGACCCGCTGCCTCTTCCCACTTTAACCTGAATAACAATCCGGAGCTAGCTGGGAGTGGCTAGCAGAGCGTTAGCCGCAGCATGACCGGAGGGAAGCACAGCCAGTTTGCCTCTGCTAGCCTCCCAGCTAGTCCCGGCTCTCTGTTTGGATCCAACCGGAGCACCGAGCCCTGGTTTGTTATTCAGGTTAAAGTGGGATGAAGCAGTGGGTTTGTCGGGCAGCTGAGTGAAGATGAGTGAAGTGGAGCCAGGGCGACGTGAGGCGACATAGTCGACTCAACAGTTGTCTTTCGTCATTGCTTGTTCTTTGATGTCGGTTTGGTGTGTCCGCACCTTTAAAGGGATAGTGCACCCAAAAATGAAAATTCAGCCATTATCTACTTACCCATATGCTGATGGAGGCTCAGGTGAAATTTCCCCACAGCAATTCCGGAAATCCAAGGGAAGAGGAGCTAAAAACAGATTTCACATGACGTTTTTCCAAACAACTTTTAATGTCTGAGCTTCAGGACACTGATCACTACAGACGAGCAGCATAGAGATATTTTGTGGTTTTTGGACGTTTGAATCTGGGGCGCCGTCAGCCTCCATTAGGTGGAGTTGTGTTGCTACCCCCTCTCTCCTTGAACCTACGCAAATGCTGTGAGGACTCTAAAACTTCACCTGAGCCTCCCTCAGCATATGAGTGAGTAGATAATGGCTGAATTTTCATTTGTGGGTGCACTTTCCCTTTAAGTTTCTTCCATTTCTTTTTCCTTTGGAAAGATTTTCTGGGGGATTTTTTTTTATTCCAAGGACAACGTGAGTCATATGCTGTAGAGATTGTCAAGTCCCTTGAGGCCAATTTATGATTTGTGATATTAGGCTACATAAATAACATGGACATGACTTCAATAATTTCCATCACAAATTGCATTGTCATTCTTGTTTTTCATTACCATCAGATGGAGAAACTAAATCTTGCAGGGTTCAGGTAGTCAGAAACCAGCTGTGTCTATTCTTAACTGCTGAGCTGACTCAGGCACAGAAATGAGTCTGTGATACTGAAGAAGGAAGACACACCTGCAGCTACACAATCAGACTGGATATTGTTATGATTATGTTTATAGGTTTTAAGAACCAGGTTTCTCATATTCCAAAAAAGCTCCTCATCACAAATGTGATGAAAACCAGAAGAAAATTCGAAACTAGGAAACTAATGTATGGATAACGTGATGTGTTTGTGTTTGAATTTAATGCATTATTTTATCAGGTGAATTCTGCAAACAGCAGCAGAGAGACGCAGGCAGGGACAGGTTCCCAGTTGAGCTCTAATGTCACAGTGAAATGTCAGGACAGTTCATTGGTTGATAGAAAAATAAATACAAGTTTTGGGCATGGTTTAAAGGTTAATGCTTAAGGTATGACTCACACATTCTTCAGTGACAGCCCAGTGGCCAGAAAAAAATGTATGTATGGTACATTTCTGAAAACGATGAATATGGTAACTTCTCACATTTCATAAGTATCATATCAACATTTCTAAAGTGACAAAGTATTGACTGACTTTGTCATTAGGAGGTGGAGGGGAGGGTGGATGTCACCTTGGCAAGACGCCTGCCAAGCTGCAGTTCACGAGACCAACAAACTACACCATAGGTTGTTTTCGGCAACCCTTCGCAGCATTTCCACCAGCATTTGTGGAACCACGCCTGCATGCTTTGTATCAACACATTGCTGAATTTCCCAGTGCTGTTTGAGCCATGGAACCTGCATGTTTTTCACCTACACATTGCAGCATTTCCCAGCAGCATCTGAGCTACCAAACCTGGCTGTCTTTAACTGACCTGCCCCTGCTTTTCCTGCAGCCTTTGTATTTTAGGCAAAAACATGATCTTTTCTTATCCATAATCAAGTGGTTTTTGTGTCTAAACCTAACCACATTTCACCACAGCAATGTTGAGAAATAAACATATCTGCTACAAAATAATGTACAAATGTAACTTATATGTGGTTTGCAGAAACGTACAGTGCTAGCCTTTTTTCTGGGAAACAAGTTGAAAATGAGATTTTAAATGGCTTACAACAGCTGGTTAAACAGTAGCATATTATCTACGAGTAATCTATTACATATTTATTTCAGCTAATATTTGTACATGTCACATATAGATTTTAGCGACAGATTTGAAATAATAATAAAAAAAATTCTAGGCATTTAAGAGCAAATACTAACAACTAAAAATAATAAAGTGTTGAAAAAAGCAAAAGGTTTACAGTTTGTGCATGTTTGCATATGATATAGAGAATAGACAGAGACCCAATGGAAAACCTGTGTTTGTAGGACATCTGACGTATTCTCCTACAAAGCATTTGCTGTGCTGACATCCTTGAACAGGGCACCAAGCTCAAAGATAAATAACTGCAAAATGTTTTCATACTACCTCCGTATGTCAACAAATGCACAGGCCACAGCAATATGATCCACCACATCTTTTCTTACAGCTTTTAGTTAAATTGCAAAGGTAAACACAATTTGTAAAAACAAATGTTATAGAAAAGAACTGACACATCAAATAGATTCTAGTCACAGTGTATTCAACATTGTGTATTTTGTACACAGGCTCGGTGTGTAAAATAGGTAATTTCCTAAATAAATAACAGCATGCAATATTTGTAACAAAAAAGAATAAAGATGTTAGCGATGGTAAAATATATTCTTTGACAATAAAAGGACACAATGACTGCACTGTATGACTGTCTCTGCCAGCCTCAGACCTGCAGGTCCAGCATGAATGTCTGGCTCAGTAAACTGACGCTCAGACATCTCTGCAGGATGTCCATGTGAACCAGTGTAATCTCTGGCCTGTGTTGTTGTGGTGGAGGTAGATAACACTGATGTCAGACCCAAATCTCTCTTTGCTGTCACACAACTGTGTATTCTGAGGATAAAAGGCTGCGGCAGCATCCAGCTGATAGCAGGTTCCCAACAACACAACACGATGCTGCAGATGACTCTGAAACAGAGAGGAGGGCTGAAGGGAACAGTGGTGTGGCAATTAGCTAACCCAGCATTTAAAAATAAGGTTACAACTGGGTTATCAGTTGATTGGGTATACACATTAGACTCAGTGGAATGTTGTGCACACATTTTGCACCATACAGATTTGATTGCAGTTTGTTGGACAGCAATAAAAACTCAAGCCCCTTTTACACATGCGGTTCATCCCTTAAACGTTCAGGCACATTTCCTGCATGGGTTCATGTGTGAATGGGCACAGGGATCCATATTCAGGGAAATCTGTCCAGCTTATTTCCCACCTCAAAACCTTTTTTGTGCTGTCAGTCTTCCTGTTGGTGACGAGACAGACTTGTAGTTCAGCTGGAGAAGCTCTACTGCAGCTCAACAAAGTGCAAATCATTTTCAGATCACATTGCACATTTATTTTTCATGTGCCTGATCGGACAAGTGCATGACGCATTCTACTTCCCCCAGCACAGTTTACTTGCCCGAGGCAAGCGTTAATGTCAAGCCCTGCCAATGCATTCTCTTCCAAACTTGACAAATAATGGATGCTTTGTCTGTGGTCTTTCATGCCTATGGTATTCTCCTGCATCTGTTGTTGACCTTTTGAGGCTCCATGTCAAGTTGTGCCCATTACATGTATTGAGCCTTTTCAACATACACTTCAATTCTCACAGGAAATGTACAGTTTCTGCTTGTTAGATGCAGACAGTCTTTTTTAAAATTAACTCACAATGTTGTTTTTGATGCAAAAGTCACTAGTTGGGTTTCCATCCACCTATTTTTATTCGCACTTCCAACAATTGCGAAAAAAAAAACCAACAACCTTGAATTGAAACGGCAGAAATTCAAAAAAAGGCCGAAATATCGCAAAAAAAGTTTTTATGCTTGAAGGGGGTGGAAAAGTCAGCGTATCAATATTAGGAAAATGCAACTTTTGGCAATGGACACAGATTTAGCGACTAAACATGCAAACTTTCAAACTACTGGACAACTACTTCCCAAAAGTCCTTTATATGCCTACGTTCCCATACACGCAGACAACAACATAGTAGTCCCCTTCTCCCAATTTCTAAAAGTAGTACTCGAGTGTAGGGATTGGTATCGTTAAGAACGGTACTACTACTCTTATCGATACTGCTTATTGATCCGGTATTATAACGGTGCTCTTATCGATACTTTTTGAGGAAGACAAACAAATTAAGAACATAAATTGCTTTATTTTCTCAATTCTCATTATGCAACAAAATAGTTTTTTAACAAAATATTTTTTACTTTTTACAACTTGAAAGGTAAAATACATAAAATAATAGTGTTGTCACGGTACAAAAATTGGGACCCACAGTACAATACCAGTGAATGTATCACGGTTCTGAGTAGTATCAGGATACCACAGTGAAAATGAGGCAGATGTGCCTTTTGTCATTTATAAAAAGATAAATCACTTTTCTATAATACATCAATGATGTTTCAATGGAATAAATTACTTACTGACTTATTCATACTTCAAAAACAGCATCAATAAGTGATTAACATAGGGGGAATCAAAATAAAATAAATAAATAAAATAAAAATCAACCAGCCACCCTCCTCCCCTGACAAGTAAAGAACAGTCCCTAAAGTGCGGTGAGGTGTGTGGGACGTTACTGACACAAAGAGAGGAATGTGAACGGCTCGTTTCTCCTCTGACACGTCACATACCTGTGTGCCGCCACGGCACGCCACTAGCATAATGCTACAAACCTGGACTGGACATAAATGAACTAGCTGTGCTAGGGCAGTCAAACCCTGTACGTCTGAATATAATGCACTTTCGCAAGGTGTTTTGACAAATTACTAGTATTGCCACCCTTACACGCAAAACATTTGTCACACTTGTGACAACACGCTGTGTCTGCATCAGCTCTTGTAATGTAAAGCCACACTTTTGACCGTTTGGCTCTCTCCGCCATCGTTATCTATCTTAAGGTAGGCTACGAGCTTGAGTTGGTGTATGCATGCGTCTGTGTGTGTCACTGGAACAACAGCCCCGCCCCCCTGCTCTCCACTCACACACAGCAGGCAGCCAGGGTGAGCGACACAGATCTCTTGTCTTCAGGGAGAATAGCGAAAATTATGATACAATGACAGATAACTGACAGAGTTGGTGAGATAAATGTGCAAGATAACGTTTATCTTGTAAAAAATAAAAAAAAAATAACGGTCAGAGCTTCTCAATACTGTAGTCTTGAAGAATGTAGCCCCGGGGCTCGTTCAATACCAGAGTTCGGTTCCCATCCCTAACTGAGTGTAGTCTTTCTCGTTTCTTTTTCAGGACACTTATGGATGCTGATAACGCTGACACGAGTGTGATGACAGCTCTTGCAATAGCCAAGAAGAGATCTCTCCGTCTCGTTGTAGTCATGGATGTGCTGGTAGTTGTTTACATCAGTTGTGGACATGACACACTCTCAATGACATCATCTCACGGCGCCCTCTTCTTCTATGGGTGTTCTTTTGCATTTTCATTTTTATTTTTCACGAGAAGCGCCACCTATTGCTCAACCTGTTGACTCCCAATATTTGGAAAATAATAATGAATGGAAATGTGCATAAATTTGCATTTTCTTTTGCACATTTTCACAAATTTTGCTTAAAATTTGCAATACATTTGGATGGAAACCCAGTTACTGACAAAGAGGTGGCTTTATGAGTTCTGAATGAGTATGGGCTGGCCCTGCCCACACATCGTTTCTTAAATCTCTGTGGGTGCATTGCTTTCTGCCATTTCTGGTATGGTACAATTCTATTATTGAGGTTAACATCAATACAGTGAGCATGTTATTGAGTTTCAGAAAGCTTTTACTGTTCATCAGATGTGACAAATGCAGGGCAGCATTCACTGACGATAGCCAACACATTAATTAAAAAAAAAAAAATCAACAGCTGATCGCTGCTGATTAGCTGTTGCTGCCATTCACGCAGCACTGAGAGCACGTATCCTTGAGCTGCTCTCCTCCTGGCCTCTCGGCTCGGTTAGCATGAGCTAACACACCACAATGTAATCTCAGAACCAGCCTACTCTTCATGTTGTGGTACTTCTGCAGAAGCCATAGATCAGTGGGTAACATTCAACACCAAGCTGTTAATCTCACACTGACACCAAAAAGGCTCAACTCTGTCATGAAACCTGATGATAACCAATGGGCAATGTTAGCTGTGTGATGCTAACAGTTAGCCCTGTCACTGTGTGTTTGACTCTGTCCGGGCACAGAGTTGCGATCCTGCAGCAGCTGTCTCACGAATCACGATAGACAGAGCTAGAGAGAAGGGCTGTGTGAATCAATACACTGCACTCAGCTCTACAATGAAATTATATTTTACCCTCTCAAATACGATAAACGAATATATTCGGCCGAATATTGCAAAAAAACAACAACACACATTCGGTATTCGGTGGAATAAGGGAAAAGCAAGGCTGAATAATAGCGGCGTGTTTTGATAACACAATCAAACAGCGTGCCGTGACGAACCGAGTAAAATGTCGGCAGTGTGGCGATATTTTATTCCGTCCATCACTGCACTCGCATTTGCGACTTAAAATAGTTTTGTGGGAGCAAAATAAATCATTCAGCATGCTGTGTGAGTACAGATTTCAACCAGCAGCAGCAATACAGCAGCCATAGTGCTCCACGGCGCATGATAAGTCTTACCGGCGACGGAGAATTCTGGCTCCAATAATATCCTCTTCTTGGCGTCATGACTGCCCAGTAGTACCTGGACAGCCGAGCCGTGGCAGCACACAGGTATGTGATGTGTCAGAGGAGAAACGAGCCGTTCACATTTCTGTCATTGTGGCAGGTAACAGCCCACAAACCTCACCACACTTTAGGGACTGTTCTTTACTTATGGAGGGACTTGTCAGGGGAGGAGGGTGGCTGGTTGATTTTTATTTCATTTATTTATTTTATTTTATTTTGATCCCCCCTATGTTAATCACTTATTGATGCTGTTTTTGAAGTATGAATAAGTCAGTAAGTAATTTATTCCATTGAAATATCATTGATGGATTATAGAAAAGTGATTTATCTTTTTATAAATGACAAAAGGCACATCTGCCTCATTTTCACTGTGGTATCCTGATACTACTCAGAGCACCGTGATACTTTCACTGGTATCGTACCATGAGTCCCAATTTTGGTACCATGACAACACTAATCTGGAGGGTGTTCATCTGCAAAAACTAATGAAAAACTAAACAACGGTATTCGGCCAAGCGTTAAATTTTATTCAGCTTCGGCCACAAATTTTCATTTCGGTGCATCCCTAGAATGAAGAGAAATTGGCTTAATTTCCATTCACTGTTACTATCCCAACATGGCAACATCCTGGAGGGACCGAGACATTATCTCCAAAGTAAGATATGCCTAGTCTTAGCTCCACTGTAGATATCTTAAAAGGAATTTTAAGTAATAACTCAAATTCAAGATGTTTCCATGATAGATATGACTGGACAAAACTCCATTTTCAGACATCTACAACTGAATTTTGAAACAAAATTTTGAAACCCTGCCAACCTCAGACCTGACATTGTACAGAGATTTAACCTTAGGTTTTGCCTGGTTTCATTTTCAGCAGGTATGCATTAGATAACATTCAATCTGACTTCTGTCACGAAAGCTGTTTTTGTTTAAACTTTACCTCTTTTAACACAAAACGAAACTTTATGTGGTCAACATCATATCAGCAAGCATTTGCTAACATTACAGTTCTGCTGGATCAGCCTCTAAAGCTTCATGTGGATAAAAGCTAAGGGAAGCTAACATCAAGAATATGATTATTTCATCTATTACACTAACATGGTGCATGAACTGTACTCAAACAAAAATCATCTTTTATCAAATTATCATAAACTAACTGACACACAGCAAACCAGGGGTAAGTAGTCTCTGCAGCATAGAAGACTGATTTCTAAACCTCTTAGGAAAAAGTGTGTTGGGACTAGGGGTGTCCCAATCCGATATTGATATCGGATATTGGTCCGATATCAGCCAAAAAACGAGAATTGGATTTTATCGGACTGCATCTAAAATCTCCGATATAAGCGCTCCGTTAAGCAGTCCAATTTTCCGCTCCAGCACTTCTATCCATAGGTGACTCTGGTTCACATTCTCAACACAGTAGGTGGCGGTAATGCACCTTAACGTTGGTGCCGCCCGCCACAAATGCCAAAGAAGAAGAGCACCCGGATCCAGCCAATAGAACGTCTCTGATCCAGCATGCAGAGCCCACGTGATCACAACAACACCACCACCTACGTGTGTGCGTTAGTGCAGGAGAAGTGATGTCGGCCGTGTGGCAATATTTTACCGTAAACTCGGACAAAGACGTTGCAGCTGAGTGCAACACTTGTCATGCACAAGTTTCCCGTGGTGGCACAGAACCGGGAAAGTTTAATACGACCAACCTCATCGCACATTTGAAGCAGCATCACAAAAAACAGCATGAGGATTTTCGCAAGACCACCGAGGCGAAGAAACAACAAACCTCTGGCTCCCTCAAACAACCAATGCTGGCCGAAACATTTGCAAAGCGTGACAAACTCCCACGGGGCGCCAAAAAGGCACTGGCTATAACAGAAAAAATAGCCCAGTTTATTGTGCTCGATGAGCAGCCCCTGTCGGTGGTAAGTAATGTCGGGTTTAAACGCTTAATTGAGCACCTCGAGCCTCGCTACATTATTCCTAGCCGCCACAACATTGTCGACAAAACTATACCCCAGATGCTTCACAACCGACATCTGGAGCTCAGACCATTGACCGCTGTCCTTATTGAGCCTGACTGCGCACTGGGTAGACGCTGACTTTACATTGCAGAGAGCAGTGTTACATGCACGTGAGTTCAGAGGTTCACACACAGCTGATGCCATCACGAACGCCATGGAGGAGATGCTGCGTGACTGGAAGATTGACAAAAAGAAGGTCCATGTCGTTTTAAGAGACAATGCTGCTAATATGAGAAAGGCTATAGATCAGCTAGGTGTGCCAAGCTTGGGATGTTTTGCGCACAGTCTTCAGCTTGTAGTCCATGAAGGGGTCTTGTCACAGCGAGCTGTAAGTGATGCACTAGCCAACGGGAGAAAAATAGTGGGCCACTTTAAGCATTCCCCCAAGGCTTATTCAAGCCTTGAAGACCTGCAAATAGAGCTGAACGTCACACCAAAACGTCTCCAGCAGGATGTCCAGACACGATGGAGCAGTACCAAGTACATGATTGACAACCTCATTCATCAAAAACGGCCACTGCATGCCTACTCATCTGAAGAAAACAACACCCTGCCAGCCATTCTAACAGCAAACCAGTGGGGGCTGTTAGAGAAGACCTCAAAGGTTCTGACCCCCTTTGAAGAGCTAACAACTCTGGTCAGTGCCGCCTCTGCTACCACAGCTGATGTCATCCCCTCTGTCCATGCATTGGTACGGTTTCTCGGTAAGGAGAGTGAAGATGATCAGGGGATCCAAACTATGAAAGCCACCCTTCTGGAAGCAGTCCACAGACGTTTCAGGCATGTGGAATCTGAGCCCCTCTACACCGTGGCAACACTGCTGGATCCACGATATAAAGACAAGTAAGGGAATTTATGTTAAATTTTTACATTTATTTAGCCTAATCTGATGTATATGAGGAAAACTGTACTGTTTACAGTGAGTTGGTTGTAGCCTATGTGACTGTGTGTTGTGACTGCATAAGATAAGATTACAGGTTACAGAATCACTGTTTACATTATCATGACTGTGTGTGACTGTGTTTCTTTCTGTGAGCACGAATGTGTGGGGACTGGGTTTGAAAAGCTCTAAAATATACATTATTACATTATTTTATATATTTTATATTTATGCCAGGTACTTCACAAACACGGAAAACCTGGGACATGCAAAAGCAGCATTAAAGGCAGCAGTGTGTAAAGTAGAAGAAGAGCTGAAGACCACGCCTCCATCTGATGAAACTGTGTCCGAGCCAGTGAACAAGACTCCACGGATGGAGGGTGCAAGCAGCAGCCTTGGCAGCATCTTCGATGAGATACTGGAGGAGAGCAGCACAGCAGCAGGTCCTTCTGAGCAGATCACCCCAGGGGCAATCTGTGAAATGGAGACCTACCTCTGTGAGGCTCCTATTGAACGTAAGAACAATCCTTTACATTACTGGAAAGTCAACCAAGCTCGACTCCCCACCATGGCAGCAACAGCAGCTAAGTTCCTCTGTGCTCCCTGCACGAGTGTCGAGAGCGAGAGGCTCTTTAGCACAGCGTCAATTATCATTGAGGAGCACAGGAGCAGGCTGACAGCAGAGCATGCCGAAATGCTTATTTTCTTAAAAAAAAAATCTCCACATCATGCTTGGACTGCAGAAAGTGGAGATGGAGGAGTAGTAAGGGTAGTCAGCAGTTTATTAACTGATTATTATTTATTTTCTGCTCTTGTTATTAGAGTGATATGTTTATTTTGTTCATACTATTTTTTTTAGTGAAGGCTAAGAGCAAGTCAGTGAAACTGGAGCTGCGAACTCTTAACTTTGAGCAGTTGGACAGTGGACAATATGGTGTTGTTGTTTTTGTTGTTTTCGTCCTCACCCTCAGTTGTTCCCACCATATACTGACAGTAAAAAAATAACTGACGTGAACTTGAATTGTTTGCACTTCAAAAGTATAATTTGTTTTTATTGGATTTATTTAGGTTATTTTTCAGGGTATTCTCATTTATTTTTTATTTAACTGTATTCAGTCAGTATTCAACTGTAGAATACTGTAGGTATTATGTTGAAGGTTAAAATTTATGTAACCAATTGCTTAATAATAAAGGGGTCAGTTTTTCTCATACCTACTGTTGCTGACTATTGTTCTTTGAGTAACATCACTTGATCAAGCCTTTTCCAACATTCCACACTACAAAATAAGTAATAAAAGTATGTATGATTCGTGCTGATATCGTATCGGATCAATATCGGTATCGGCCAAAACTCAAGGCTGCAATATCGGTATCGTATCGGAAGTGAAAAAGTTGTATCGGGACATCCCTAGTTGGGACAACACCCATGTGTGTGGTCAGTAGGGGCCAAGAGCTGATTTTTGCCCCAGGGCCCCTAACCTGCTTAATCCGACCTTGCAGGGAGACCACAAGCGCATATCACAGAGCCTCTGTTATAAAACTAGCCCAAAATGGCCTTATCAGAGGCGGAGCTAGAATCTCAGCACAGTGGGGGCAGAGCTTTCACAGGGGGCCCTTGTAACTAAGTCATTTTAAAAATTCACATCTGTAAAATGACAGACATATTCATATGCTATGCATGATGCGTAAGTTGTTGATCCAAACAAGCCTATATATGTTTTTCAGATGGGCTTGTTTTGAGGAACTAATAAAGAAAACAAGTTGTAGGTCAAATTAAAATGTTTCAGCACCGAGGATAGGCCCTAGGGCAGCTGCCCCCATGCCTGTTGCATTGGAGGATCCAGGGTTTTTGGAGCTGGTCACTGCTGCTTCTAATCTGACCATTCTGTTTTTTGAATCCACCTCCGCAGCACTACATCACAGGAGTACACCATTAAACCCCAAAGACTATTTTCAAGCTCTGGCAAGTACACAGAGAGATGCACACTGATCATGTATAACAAATGTTTGTGGTATTGTAACACCACACTCACTCTACAGCTCTGGGATTGCTAGCCTTTTCCATTACCATTTGTTCTGAGATGATTTGCCCTGAACAGAGATCTGCTTCTCTATTTCTCTTCCCTGTTTATACGGCTGTAACATTACCAACAGCTCTATTTTCATTTGTGTACTGTGGCTATCTGCCAACAATGGCTTTCCTCTCCAAACCTTGGAAGGCAGGGATGCTGTGAGTTGATAAGGCAGCCATTTCCTTATCAGGACAGATAAGAGATAAAAGTATGGACATAGGCTGGGCTGTTAATTAGACCATCAATTCAACCGAACTGCGCTTTTGTAACCACTGGCAACACACAGGGGTGGAGCCTGGTGGACACGGGCTGTTTCAATGCATGAACATGCACGTAGCTCGTCCCAGGCTAGTGGTCAGCAGGCCACAGTCATGACAGCAGAGGACAAGGACAGGCCAGGGACCACTGATAAGCAGCCACAATCAGAACAAGCACACAAACGAGCATACAATGTGCAGACACACACTCAAATGTGTGTGTCGGTAGAATGATAATAGTACTATTGAATGAGAGCAAGTGTTCAAGGCTGAGGGATGAAGTTGAGCAGCTTTCTTCTCTTCTTTATCACTTTTCCAGAGGCCTAAACTGTCTTCAAATATCAGATGAATTGCCCCATTTCTAATCTCTCCATTGACATTGCATGGACATTTTTTTACGCTTTGAGCACCACAGATTCAATTGTATTCAACACTGAAAGTGGAAGAAGAAATCTTAAAGACAGATGGCTACACTGAACAAAAATATAAACGCAACACTTTCGTTTTTGCTCCCATTTTTCATGAGCTAAAGTGAAGTGAAGTGGCCTGTGGCCAGCCTAAGGCGCACCTGTGCAATAATAATGCTGTCTAATCAACATCTTGATATGCCACACCTGTGAGGTGGGATGGATTATCTCGGCAAAGGAGAAGTGCTCACTAACACAGATTTAGACAGATTTGTGAACAATATTTGTGAGAAATGGTCTTTTGTGTATATAGAAAATGTTTTAGATCTTTGAGTTCAGCTCATGAAAAATGGGAGCAAAAACAAAAGTGTTGCATTTGTATTTTTGTTCAGTGTATATTAAGATCAAGCCAAATAACTCAAAATTATCTAAACCATAGACAACACATTCTCACTCCAGCCTCATCACATATCAACGTTTGGTCATGGACTTTCCACGTTGACATATGACATGCAAGGTACCCAAGGTACATGCACGTGGTTGAGTTTAAGAAAAAAGGACAGGGTTTGGCTTTATAATCTTACAGGAAGCAAACACCAGCCTCTTGGGTCAAAGTCGGTCAGTGTTGAACCCATCCACTACCCCTCCCACCCACTCTACTTGCCCTTCTGCCATCTAAACTTCCGTTGTTGTCCTGCCATATTTCCAAGTGACACTGCCGGGCACCATTTAACAATAATAGCAACAGGCCATGCATCATACCATTTTTTTCATCAGTGTCTGACACCGGATTTATTGACCAAAGTATGTTCGCCTATGCTACGATAGGTGGTGATATGCCCCCTTTCAGCATGTTAGACCTTTTTCTGTTTGCCCTCTTACATCACAGACCAAACAGTCAAACAAGTTTGCTATAGTTAGCTAGCATGGTGGACAACTTTACAGCTCTGTAAATTTAGTATATGTCGTTTGCGTTACTTTTTCTTTTTCTTCTCTTTTTCTATTACGCATTTAATGCTATTCAACTTCCAGGTCTAAGCCCAGGGCTGAAACTGTTAAGCATGCTCAGAGTGCCTTGGCCAGTTTGGGTCCAATTGACTGTATAAATGCATTAGACTTCCATTTGCATTATCTGGTTGTGTTAGTCCGACTTTTAGAAATTTAATTTAGTACGATTTCAGTTGGACTAACATGCTTACATGTATTTTAAAAATCTGGTTTTAGTCAGACTAACACAATAAGTCAATTTTCTTATATGTCATGTAACGAGGGACCATAAACTGGCACAGACAAACTGAATCACACAAACTAAAAACACAAATCAAAGTCTGCACAGCTATATGTAAACAGGAATATAAGTGGAATATTCATTTTCATTAGCTTAGTAAACAGCTTAGTAGGAATATTGCATTTTTCAGAGTAAGGGCAAAAACCAGAATTTTTGTGCATACTGTGCATAGCCATTGTGAAGCACCAAAGTCCTTAAAGGGGCAAAAAGTGAAATTGTTTCACTGCTAGGTTTGCTGTTGTGCACTGCCTGTAGACTAAAACAAAGTGTGTCATGAGCCACTCCTCCTTCTACCTCTGCTCCCCACCCCCTCGCCTCGTCTAAACTTAGTTTAGCAGTTAGCGATGACTTTCACTCACTCACTCTGGGTCTCTGCTGTGTTTAGCTAATTCCCCTGCCTACTTCAATGATGATGGTACCTGTAATAAATGTAATATATTTGCTGAGATGGAGGCGAGGCTCAGTGACTAGAGGAGCTGGTAGAAGCGCTCCATAGCTGTTAAGTTACTCCAGTAGCCGGTGGCAGCCGACTTGGCTAGTGCTAACACCGGGAGCTAACGCTAACGTTCCTACTCTTTTCCGTGAGTGAGAGCGATGTTTTAGCCTGGCTACATTTTACAATGTTAATTGCAAATGCTGGCTGCTGGGCTACTCACCTAACACAACCATAACGCCTGACCCATTGTTGGGACAGAGCCGCTAAGAACTCAAGCTCCAGACATTAACCCATGCTACAATTGTAACATTAAATTTAGTTGAATTGACATAGTGTCATGTGCCTAACGTTACTGTAAAACAGACATTTGACTTTATGTTGTACCTGTCCAGGAGAAGAAGAGCTAGCTCCGAGTCCAATTGTAGCCCCTTTAGCTCTCGCAGTGCTCTCCATCTTAGAAATGCAAGGCCAATGTTAATCCGAGTTCTGTCCCTTTCCTTATCCGACAACTTCTTCGCCAACAACCATTGTTTCTTTAGAGGTAATGTTGGATCCTGGTCGTCTTCAGGTGAACATTTCATTCCACTCTCCGCCATTTCGCTTCGAAAATACTTGCTGTCATTGCTCACTGGCTGTAGCCTTTTATAGGGAGGGAGGGCCAAGGGCTCCGAGAGGAGGGAGGAGGCAGCAATTCACATGAACATACATGAACATGCAGCCGGACCAGCTTGTAAACAAGGGGCTGGAGATCAACACAGAGAGAGGGTGTGTGAGGTCATGCTATACTCCAGATGAAATTACACCTCTAGTTCTTCACATAGCAATTTTTTAATTCATTCAATCTAGAAATGATGAATTTCGCTTATTGCTCCTTTAACTCTCTCCATGGAGGCACCTGAAACTGTCATCCTACAATGAAAATGTTTTGTCAGTGATTAGAGAGACTATTCAGTAAATAGTCCAGTACAGGTGGTTAATAATGGCTGACCTCCGCTGTTTCTGGACCTCACACTCCCTCTCCTGTGCAGCAGCATCCAAAATTTTTAGAGACCTGTTTCAGAGCAGACACAAAAGAAAGTGTACTCCCTTAGGAACGTTCATTTTGATTCCATCCCTGGCATGAGCTAAGGCAGCCTGGCCACAAAGGCCACTCGAGACAATGCAGGTGGCACAGCTGCACCCAATGGAATTGTCCCTCACAGCTCCCTTACAGACAAGATAGCAGATATAATAACAAAACTTTTTTTTTCAACTCATATGGCATTAATCTGCAGATGCTCTGGTTCAAAATGAGACCAAACTTTGGATGTGATGGAGGTGACTTGGACAGCCTCCCTAAACACATGCTCACCAGAGAGGGGGCTGGGAAGCAGCTGACCTTTGACTGCTTTTCCCTTTGCTATGTGATGGAGGTGACTTGGCCAACCACTCCAAACCTATGCTGGAGAAAGGTACCGGGAGGAGGCCAACCTTCCACAGCTTGCATCCCAACTTCCTCTGTCTAAAAACATTGCAAAAATTTGGCCTCCGCAGCCCTGGTACCCCAGCGAAGGCAGGGGGGAAGGCAGCCCTGAAGAGGAGTACTTCCCACTGCCTGCTTGCGCCTTCTACTGTCTTACATTTTCATGTACATTGCCCCTCTGCTACATGATGGGGCGGCTTGGACAACCACCCTGGACTCATGCTTGCCAGAGAAGGGGACCAGGAAGCAACCAAACTGACGATGGTGTCAGTTTTTTAGCCACAATAAAGGCAAAAATGTGTCCTGCAAAGATGATAAGGCTCATTATTTTAAGCCAATACAGTTTCTGTAAATGTCTTTCACTCTATGCTTCTGCTACATGATTTTGTGGGTTAGTTGTGGCCACTACTGACCAGTTAAAAGGAGTGAGGAGTCAGCAGTCAATGATGGTATAAAACAGTCATTAAAAAAGGTTTTGTTCAACCACCAGAGATCCTTGAGCATACAGTCATAAAATGCACACAAAATATTAGGCAGTCTGATCTAGTAGTTTGCAAGATTAGCAGGTTTGTGGTTGAGTTGACAATTTTTGTATCATCTTGGTATAAACAAAAAAAAATACATCAATGTTAATCACTAACTTAATGCACCACTCCTCATGCATACTAAGTGACCCAAATCAAACATGAACGTTAACAACAGGTGCATGCTGGGTCTGGCTAAAATACTACATGCCAAAATGCTTAGTGGGATCAAGGTATTTACTGTGATCCCCAGAATACTTGGAAGGAGATGGACTGCACCTGTTGCACCCACAAACAACCAATGTATTAAGGGAGAAGTTAATGTGGAAGCAGGGACATGCTTCTGATTCACAATGGATTAATGAGATAAACCAATATTAATATTCATGATCCCTACAGAGTACCTCCTCTGGGCTTGTATTATTTATAACAGAAACGGTGAAAAATTAGAGAGCAAACATTGTAACAATGACCTTCAACATGAAGCATCCTTCACAAATAAATGATTCCATTTAAAATTCAAAATAATATTACACTTTCTTCAAATACAAAATTACAACTCTGTAAAATTATTAATGACAACTGGGTGTAAGGCCACACAGGGAGCACAAATTAACACCTGTGGTTAATACTTAGTAAACAATGTTTTCACGTTTCAGCTAACTGATATGCCCCCTTTTCCACAGATTACCTTGAATGCAACGTGCAGCACAGATGGAATTAACTGTGATCAGGGCAGAAGAATGCTTAAGTACTGAGAGCTCACAAGGCCAGAAAGTACTTTAACCAGACTGCATCCATGAAAACACCACTCTGCCTCCACATTATGAAAGTCAACGTAAAAAAAAAAAAAAAAGAAAAGAAATGTGCTATTTCAACTGTTGAAAAGAAAAAAACAGAAATCGACCTTTGTCATTAAAAAAATGCATCAGCAAAGGGAGGTTGAGAGAAGGTCACATCTAATAATGGAAAAATAAGAGAGCAGCCCTGAGGAACTATTTTCTCAGTGAAACTAAGGTGGCCCAGAAAGGACAAAAGCTCATTTCTGTGGAAGGTGATAACCAGGAATTTAAAACAAGCTGGCTGTGCTGAGAATTTTCTCAGAGTCAAAGGGATGATAGTTCTTCAGCTATGATAACATTGTACTCATCAAAGTATACTACTTCACCTGTCCTGTTTTTCACATTCCTTTAACACAGACACAGACCCCTAGGTAACATGTATTTGTGTTTTTTCAGGGACACATAAAGACATGTGGTGTCCACAGACAGTTGCTCTCTTCTTATCCTTCCTGACTGATTCTTCTCTAGTTTTGTGTTCTGCTAGTGTCCTTGTCACTACTGGTAGCATGAGGCAGTACCTGCAGCCCAATCAGGTTGCACAGGTAGTCCAGCTCCTCCAGGATGGCACATCCATACGTGCAGTCGCAAGTGCTGTGTCTCCCAGCACAGTCTCAGGAGCATGGAGGAGACACCAGGTGACTGGCTGTTACTCGAAGAGAGTTGGACAGGGCTGTAGAAGGGCATCAATCCTGAAGCAGGAACAGTATCTGCTCCTTTGTGTGAGGAGGAACAGGAGGAGCACTGCCAGAGCTCTACAAAATAACCTCCAGCAGACTACTGGTGTGCATGTTTCTGACCAAACTGTCAGACCGACTTCATGAGGGTGGCATGAGGGCCCAATGTCGTCTAGTGGGACCTGTGCTCACAGCCCAGCACCATACAGCTCAACTGGCACTCGCCAAAGTACACCAGAACTGGCAGGTCCGCCATTGTTGCCCTGTTCTCTTCACCTTGTAACTCTAGCCCCTTTTACACTGCCTGTTCAAGTTGGGAATATCATGCCTTGATGCCACCCTGCTGTTCTGTATATAAGGTACGATCGCGGAATGGGGGACAGAGTTGTCTTGCCTTTGAGACGCCACAGGACGAAGTAACAGCTAGGGTTGTCAAAAGTATCAATACTCAAACGCTGTATCCGGATATAATATTAGTTTACAAAAGTATCGATACTAACAGTGCATGCCACCTCATCACCTGTCGGGTGCACGTGACGGGCCTGACGGACGCGCGCTGTGCAGGCAGCGTCTGGCAGGCACAGAGCCCTCGCTGCAACCCGGCTTGTTGTCGTCGCTGTGCATGCATGCACACATTTCTGTTGCTGTAATATGGCCAGCGCTGCTGCAGGAGGATCAGAGCAGCCAGTTTTGGTCAAAAATGATAAAGGAAAAAGCGCTTTTTGGAAATATTTAGTGAAGTGAACACAGCACGCTGCAGACGGCAGGTACAGCCCCTCCCCTCACTAGCAGCTGAGCAGCTGGTGTCACCAGCATCAAACTAAAATATAACTTCTAATGTTATGTGGGAGTTAAGCAGAAAACTTTATCAGTCATGCCCGTCAGTAACATTAATAGACAATGTTAGTTTAACAGGACAACACAATTATGTGTGTCTGAAAAGTTATGTTAACTGTAAAGTCACAGATTGAAGCTGAAAAAACGTTTGGTTTCTCCCGTAACCCCTGGTTCTCTGATCACATAGTGAGGTAGAAACAGGAGCATCCTGAGCCTAAACTACCAACTCTATTTGATCAGCAACGAAAATATGGTGCCAATTCAGCAGGTGCACAGAAAATAAACAGGGCTGTAGTTAAATACATTTGTATGGACAGATCTTGTTTCTGGATGTTATTTATTTTGGGGGGATTTTTTGTTATCATTGATGTTACTGTTCTGATCTTTATTCAAAAAATGACATGCCTCTTAATTTTTTGCTGCTGTATCAAAAATGGTATCGAGTATTGAATATTTTCCTGGGTTTCGATATCTAGTTTGAAATTTTAGTATCGTGACAACCCTAGTAACAGCGCCAAAACAGTGTCTGTATGAGCAGGACAGCCAACAGGACGGGACCATGGGCAGGACAAGTGTGACATTTTAACAACGTGCTGTACATGCAACCCATCTGAGCAGCTGTGGCTCAGATGTAGAGCCACCAATCGGAAGATCAGCGGATTGATCCCTGGCTCCTCCAGCCTGCATGTTGAAGTATCCTTGAGCAAAATACTGAACCCCAAATTGCTCCTAATGGCTGTTCCATCGGTGTGTGAGTGTGTTAAAAACTGAATAGCAGGTGGCACCTTGTATGGTAGCTTCGTCCAACAGTGTATGAATGTGTTTGTGAATGGGTGAATGTGACTCGTAGTGTAAATAGTGCTGTGAGTGGTCAGATGACTAGAAAGGCGCTATACAAATGCAGGTCCATTACCATTAGCATCTTGGGAGATTTAAAAAGCAGTAAGTAGCAGTTAGCTGCTAACTAAAAGAGAGCCAAAAATGTCCACAAATTTAAAAAAACAATGAGGTCCAGAAGCTTCTTACTGTCCCAGTATGCATTTGACTTCACACCTCTTTTGGTTCGATGCCGCTATTTAAAATCTAAACACATTTAAACACATTGGAGTGCAATGATGACGCCTTTATGTGGTTCTGTGTAAAATGCAAAGCAGGCATAAAGAAGGGACTTAGTAGCAACACTATATCGTGTCATCTGTGTAAAAAGAGCTGCCGTTCCAAGGAGGCACTTGAAAACAAGGAGTATAGTCAAATTGAAGACAAACATATATGGCGTGTCACCTCTTTAAAAGGCTGCAGACCAGTGTTTGAAAACAACAACCAAAGCCTGTTGTGATTTCTCACAACGCAGACATGACCGATCAGGCAAGCAGCACCGACTCGGACACACACACATACCGGACAGCCTCTCAGTCCTTAGCCGCTAACGTTAGCTCCTGTACAACACAGGTATAAGGTCATAATGTGCTTCTAGTGACTGTCAAATCGCCAGCGAAAGATGTTTTAAATGCGGACACGGAGAGCATGCTGCCTACAAAGATCCTTTGAGAAGGAAGAAGGTTCACTTTGCTGCAGGGTTCACCAAAATGTTTTTTTGTTTGTTTTTTCCTTTTAATAAATTGAACAAACATTAAAGAACATACAAAATCCTGTAGAGAATTAATACATATAATACAATACAATAAACATTGTCAAATTAAATGAAGGCAAATTAAATATTAAAATATTAATAAATTAAAGATATGTAGCCTATGTTAGGTGAATACACCTGTCAGTGACTCTGACCACTGGCATTGGCAAAAGAACTGGAGTTGGTCCCCGGACGCTGCACTGCGGCTGCCCACTGCGGCTGCCCACTGCGGCTGCCCACTGCTCCCAGTGTATACAGTAGGATGGGTCAAATGCAGAGGTCAAATTTCATTTCAATGTATGTCAATCAAAGGCCAAAGTGGCGTGTATTTCCTCTCCTGTTTTTGTCTTCGGAGGGGCCAGTTGCAGTGTGCTGCTTTTTTATGTGCTGCTGCCTCCATTGGCTGAGCGTCTCTGCTGACGTGAGATATAAGTCATGAGCGAAAATATGCACCACACAGCCAGAAAAAGAACCTCTTAAGCAGGGCAAGTAAGAATTTAGATGGGGCAAGTAGATTTGAGAAGGAAAAAACCTTAACGTGGGACCCTGATCAATGACAATGTTGTGAAAACTTGTTGTGAAAACAAGCATCTGCTACATCATAACATGTAAATGTATGGTACCTGTGGTTTAAGACTCATACAATGACAACATTTATCCTGGCTGGTGGGTTGCAGAACCAGCAGCTGAATCTTAAGTAGAAGTCATAAGTAGGATCTCCCATTAAAGTAGAAATAATATTGAATTGCATTACTTTTCCCTTGTGCTTCCCAAAGTCTCAGCTGCTGAACGGTGCATTCATTAAATTTAATTGGTCAATTCAAAGTTTTCATCCACTTAGAGCTTGCCAAGATATCTCCGCTTATTTATCTGGTGTATTTGATGTTCATTGCTGTATTTATTGTGTTCATTCATCATCACATCTATTCATTTGTATGTTAGCAGTTAGTAGTTGTACATGTAATTAGTTTAATAAACTTCCCATACATAAAGAGCCTTATTATATGGTCTGTGAATGTATGCTGCATTATGGTCACTGTCCACGAGTCAAGAACCTTCAGAATTGAGATTGAATTAATTAATAGGCTTTCATTTTTTTCCATTTTGGAAGATGGTGCCCTGAGGTGGATTTAATTCAAATTAAAATCTGTTATTTAATATAAAACTGATTATTTCTGATAGCCAAAGTTGAGAGACATCACTCTCCTTCATCTTTTGTGCCAAGTCATGTGTTTAGGATGCATATTTTTGGGGCCTCTTGAAGCTCATAAATTATCTGTACATATTTTGGTTTTAATTAATGCATTTATGTTTCAGACATATGTGGAATGCCTGGCCTGATATTCTGGCAATATGCTGTACATAGTTATAGCGTCTGAAAACAGATAAACAAATCCAACAGTGGTCCGAAGCTGTTAGAAACCAATTAATGTTTCATAAATTGCTGTAGAACTAATATCAATCAGCTGATGTTTGGTTTAAACTTAAGGTGCAGGCTTATATTTGACCATTGGGGGGAATGCCTCCTTGTGATTAATAAGGATATACAATGTATTTTAGTCTTATGCTGTGTCCAAAATCATTCACTACTCCCTACTCCCTACTCACTATATAGGGAATTCCCTATACAGAGGACTTTATAGTGAGCTCATTAAAACACTTTCGGACACTACTCCGTCGCGAAGTTAAGTATGTCATTACTGTCGCACAATTAAAACGAGCCAGAGTGATGTCATCTGGTGGGTTTCCGAAATAAATAATAAATTCATTTGTGTGATAAAAACCTAATGCTGAGCGTATTTTCCCACATGAATTAATACAAAAATAAATACACTACTACACTATTACTTACATTTGTCTGCATTTCCCTGATGCACCGGGTGCTCCTCCTCATTGTCCACCACGTCTGCCGTCTGTTATTGGCGCCTCCGCAATGCATCATGGTACATATTGCTTGGTTAGTGACCATCGGATGTACACTACTTTTTGCACTGCATTGTGGGATATTATGAGTCCACTATATAGGGTATATTAATTTACACTAAACATTCGGACAGCACTACAAAATGGCGAACACACTATTTAGTGCACTATTTAGTGAGTAGGGAGTGATTTCGGACACAGCCTTAGTCTTGAGATTAAAATGTTTATTAGTTTTAATCACATTACAGTCATTTTTATCCTTTTTAATTTTAGTCTACAAAAATTTGGGTCATTTTAGTCAACTTTTAGTCATTAAGTTTTCTGTATAGAATGAAAGTTGGAATGTATAGAATGAAATTTGGAACGTATGGAATGAACGTTGGAATGTATGGAATGAAATTTGGAATGTATGGATTGAAAGTTGGAATGTATAGAATGCAAGTTGAAATTTTTCGAATGAAAGTTGGAATGTATGGAATGAATGTTGGAATGTCTGGAATGAAAATTGCAATGTATAGAATGAAAGTTGGAATGTATGGAATGAATGTTGGAATGTATGGAATGAAAATTGGAATGTATAGAATGAACGTTGGAATGTATGGAATGAATGTTGGAATGTCTGGAATGAAAGTTGGAATGTGTGGAATGAAAGTTGGAATGTATAGAATGAAATTTGGCATGTATGGAATGAAAGTTAGAACCTATGTAATGAAAGTTGGAATGTATGGAATGAAAGTTGGAATGTATAAAATGAAAGTTGGAACATAGGGAATGAAAGTTGGAATGTCTGGAATGAAAATTGGAATGTATAGAATGAACGTTGGAATGTATGGAATGAATGTTGGAATGTGTGGAATGAAAGTTGGAATGTGTGGAATGAATGTTGGAATGTGTGGAATGAAAGTTGGAATGTCTGGAATGAAAATTGGAATATATAGAATGCAAGTTGGAATGTATGGAATGAATGTTGGAATGTCTGGAATGAAAATTGGAATGTATAGAATGAAAGTTGGAACATACGGAATGAAAGTTGGAATGTCTGGAATGAAAATTGGAATATATAGAATGCAAGTTGGAATGTATGGAATGAATGTTGGAATGTGTGGAATGAATGTTGGAATGTGTGGAATGAAAGTTGGAATGTATGGAATGAAAATTGGAATGTATGGAATGAAAGTTGGAATGTATAGAATGAAAGTTGGAACATACGGAATGAAAGTTGGAATGTCTGGAATGAAAGTTGGAATGTATAGAATGAAAGTTGGAATGTATGGAATGAAAGTTGGAATGTATAGAATGAACGTTGGAATGTATGGAATGAATGTTGGAATGTCTGGAATGAAAATTGCAATGTATAGAATGAAAGTTGGAATGTGTGGAATGAAAGTTGGAATGTATAGAAGGAAAGTTGGAATGCATGGAATGAAAGTTGGAATGTCAGGAATGAAAATTGGAATATATAGAATGCAAGTTGGAATGTATGGAATGAATGTTGGGACATACGGAATGGAAGTTGGAATGTCTGGAATGAAAATTGGAATATATAGAATGCAAGTTGGAATTTTTGGAATGAAAGTTGGAATGTATGGAATGAATGTTGGAATATCTGGAATGTAAATTGGAATGAATAGAATGAAAGTTGGAATGTGTGGAATGAAAGTTGGAATGTATGGAATGAAAGTTGGAATGTGTGGAATGAATGTTGGAATGTGTGGAATGAAAGTTGGAATGTATGGAATGAATGTTGGAATGTGTGGAATGAATGTTGGAATGTGTGGCATGAAAGTTGGAATGTGTGGAATGAAAGTTGGAATGTATGGAATGAAAGTTGAAATGCGTGGAATGAAAGTTGGAATGTATGGAATGAATGTTGGAATGTGTGGAATGAATGTTGGAATGTGTGGAATGAAAGTTGGAATGTCTCGAATGAACGTTGGAATGTATGGAATGAATGTTGGAATGTCTGGAATGAAAATTGCAATGTATAGAATGAAAGTTTGAATGTATGGAATGAATGTTGGAATGTCTGGAATGAAAATTGCAATGTATAGAATGAAAGTTGGAATGTATGGAATGAATGTTGGAATGTATGGAATGAAAATTGGAATGTATAGAATGAACGTTGGAATGTATGGAATGAATGTTGGAATGTCTGGAATGAAAGTTGGAATGTGTGGAATGAAAGTTGGAATGTATAGAATGAACGTTGGAATGTATGGAATGAATGTTGGGACATACGGAATGGAAGTTGGAATGTCTGGAATGAAAATTGGAATATATAGAATGCAAGTTGGAATTTTTGGAATGAAAGTTGGAATGTATGGAATGAATGTTGGAATGTCTGGAATGTAAATTGGAATGTATAGAATGAAAGTTGGAATGTATAGAATGAAAGTTGGAAAATACGGAATGAATGTTGGAATGTCTGGAATGAATGTTGGAATGTGTGGAATGAAAGTTGGAATGTGTGGAATGAAAGTTGGAATGTGTGGAATGAAAGTTGGAATGTCTGGAATGAATGTTGGAATGTATGGAATTAATGTTGGAATGTGTGGAATGAAAGTTGGAATGTCTGGAATGAATGTTGGAATGTATAGAATGAAAGTTGTTACATACAGAATGAGAGTTGGAACATACAGAATGAAAGTTGGAATGTGTGGAATGAAAGTTGGAATGTGTGGAATGAAAGTTGGAATGTCTGGAATGAATGTTGGAATGTATAGAATGAACGTTGGAATGTATGGAATGAAAATTTGAATATATAGAATGCAAGTTGGAATGTATGGAATGAATGTTGGAATGTCTGGAATGAAAATTGGGATGTATACAATGAAAATTGCAATGTATAGAATGAAAGTTGGAATGTATGGAATGAATGTTGGAATGTGTGGAATGAAAGTTGGAATGTGTTGAATGAAAGTAGGAATGTGTGGAATGAATGTTGGAATGTGTGGAATGAATGTTGGAATGTGTGGAATGAATGTTGGAATGTGTCGAATGAAAGTTGGAATGTGTGGAATGAATGTTGGAATGTCTGGAATGAAAATTACAATGTATAGAATGCAAGTTGGAATGTATAGAATGAATATTGGAATGTGTGAAATGAAAGTTGGAATGTCTGGAATGAGAGTTGGAATGTTTGGAATGAAAATTGGAATATATAGAATGAGAGTTGGAATGTGTGGAATGAAAGTTGGAATGTTTGGAATGAATGTTGGAATGTGTGGAATGAAAGTTGAAATGTGTGGAATGAATGTTGGAATGTGTGGAATGAAAGTTGGAATGTGTGGAATGAATGTTGGAATGTGTGGAATGAATGTTGGAATGTGTGGAATGAATGTTGGAATGTGTGGAATGAAAGTTGGAATGTGTGGAATGAATGTTGGAATGTCTGGAATGAATGTTGGAATGTATAGGATGAAAGTTGTTATATACAGAATGAGAGTTGGAACATACAGAATGAAAGTTGGAATGTGTGGAACGAATGTTGGAATGTGTGGAATGAAAGTTGGAATGTGTGGAATGAAAGTTGGAATGTGTGGAATGAAAGTTGGAATGTCTGGAATGAATGTTGGAATGTGTGGAATGAAAGTTGGAATGTGTGGAATGAATGTTGGAATGTCTGGAATGAATGTTGGAATGTGTGGAATGAAAGTTGGAATGTCTGGAATGAATGTTGGAATGTATAGGATGAAAGTTGTTATATACAGAATGAGAGTTGGAACATACAGAATGAAAGTTGGAATGTGTGGAACGAATGTTGGAATGTGTGGAATGAAAGTTGGAATGTGTGGAATGAAAGTTGGAATGTGTGGAATGAAAGTTGGAATGTCTGGAATGAATGTTGGAATGTGTGGAATGAAAGTTGGAATGTGTGGAATGAATGTTGGAATGTCTGGAATGAATGTTGGAATGTGTGGAATGAATGTTGGAATGTGTGGAATGAATGTTGGAATGTGTGGAATGAAAGTTGGAATGTGTGGAATGAATGTTGGAATGTGTGGAATGAATGTTGGAATGTCTGGAATGAATGTTGGAATGTATAGAATGAAAGTTGTTATATACAGAATGAGAGTTGGAACATACAGAATGAAAGTTGGAATGTGTGGAATGAATGTTGGAATGTGTGGAATGAATGTTGGAATGTGTGGAATGAAAGTTGGAATGTATGGAAATAATGTTGGAATGTGTGGAATGAAAGTTGGAATGTCTGGAATGAATGGTGGAATGTATAGAATGAAAGTTGTTATATACAGATTGAGAGTTGGAACATACAGAATGAAAGTTGGAACATACGGAATGAAAGTTGGAACATACGGAATGAAAGATGGAATGTGTGGAATGAAAGTTGGAATGTCTGGAATGAATGTTGGAATGTATAGAATGAACGTTGGAATGTATGGAATGAAAATTGGAATATATAGAATGCAAGTTGGAATGTATGGAATGAATGTTGGAATGTCTGGAATGAAAATTGGAATGTGTTGAATGAAAGTAGGAATGTGTGGAATGAATGTTGGAATGTGTGGAATGAATGTTGGAATGTGTGGAATGAATGTTGGAATGTGTCGAATGAAAGTTGGAATGTGTGGAATGAATGTTGGAATGTCTGGAATGAAAATTACAATGTATAGAATGCAAGTTGGAATGTATAGAATGAATATTGGAATGTGTGGAATGAAAGTTGGAATGTCTGGAATGAGAGTTGGAATGTTTGGAATGAAAATTGGAATATATAGAATGAGAGTTGGAATGTGTGGAATGAAAGTTGGAATGTTTGGAATGAATGTTGGAATGTGTGGAATGAAAGTTGAAATGTGTGGAATGAATGTTGGAATGTGTGGAATGAAAGTTGGAATGTGTGGAATGAATGTTGGAATGTGTGGAATGAATGTTGGAATGTGTGGAATGAATGTTGGAATGTGTGGAATGAAAGTTGGAATGTGTGGAATGAATGTTGGAATGTCTGGAATGAATGTTGGAATGTATAGAATGAAAGTTGTTATATACAGAATGAGAGTTGGAATATACAGAATGAAAGTTGGAATGTGTGGAATGAATGTTGGAATGTGTGGAATGAAAGTTGGAATGTGTGGAATGAATGTTGGAATGTCTGGAATGAATGTTGGAATGTATGGAAATAATGTTGGAATGTGTGGAATGAAAGTTGGAATGTCTGGAATGAATGGTGGAATGTATAGAATGAAAGTTGTTATATACAGATTGAGAGTTGGAACATACAGAATGAAAGTTGGAACATACGGAATGAAAGTTGGAATGTGTGGAATGAATGTTGGAATGTGTGGAATGAATGTTGGAATGTGTGGAATGAAAGTTGGAATGTGTGGAATAAAAGTTGGAATGTGTGGAATGAAAGTTGGAATGTGTGGAATGAATGTTGGAATGTATGGAATGAATTTTGGAATGTATGGAATGAATGGTGGAATGTATAGAATGAAAGTTATTATATACAGATTGAGAGTTGGAACATACAGAATGAAAGTTGGAACATACGGAAAGAAAGTTGGAATGTGTGGAATGAATGTTGGAATGTGTGGCATGAAAGTTGGAATGTGTGGCATGAAAGTTGGAATGTGTGGAATGAAAGTTGGAATGTGTGGAATGAATGTTGGAATGTATGGAATGAATGTTGGAATGTATGGAATGAAAGTTGGAATTTGTGGAATGAAAGTTGGAATGTGTGGAATGTGTGGAATGAATGTTGGAATGTGTGGAATGAAAATTGGAATGTGTGGAATGTGTGGAATGAATGTTGGAATGTGTGGAATGAAAATTGGAATATATAGAATGTGTGGAATGAAAGTTGGAATGTGTGGAATGAAAGTTGGAATGTTTGGAATGAAAATTGGAATATATACAATGAGAGTTCGAATGTTTGAAATGAAAGTTGGAATGTATGGAATGAAAGTTGGAATGTGTGGAATGAATGTTGGAATGTATGGAATGAATGTTGGAATGTATGGAATGAAAGTTGGAATTTGTGGAATGAAAGTTGGAATGTGTGGAATGTGTGGAATGAATGTTGGAATGTGTGGAATGAAAGTTGGAATGTGTGGAATGAAAGTTGGAATGTATGGAATGAAAATTGGAATATATGGAATGTGTGGAATGAAAGTTGGAATGTGTGGAATGAAAGTTGGAATGTTTGGAATGAAAATTGGAATATATACAATGAGAGTTGGAATGTTTGGAATGAAAGTTGGAATGTGTGGAATGAATGTTGGAATGTGTGGAATGAATGTTGGAATGTATGGAATGAAAGTTGGAATGTGTGGAATGAATGTTGGAATGTGTGGAATGAAAGTTGTTATATACAGAATGAGAGTTGGAACATACAGAATGAAAGTTGGAACATACGGAATGAAAGTTGGAATGTGTGGAATGAATGTTGGAATGTGTGGAATGAAAGTTGGAATGTGTGGAATGAAAGTTGGAATGTGTGGAATGAAAGTTGGAATGTGTGGAATGAAAGTTGGAATGTGTGGAATGAATGTTGGAATGCATGGAATGAATTTTGGAATGTATGGAATGAATGGTGGAATGTATAGAATGAAAGTTGTTATATACAGATTGAGAGTTGGAACATACAGAATGATAGTTGGAACATACGGAAAGAAAGTTGGAATGTGTGGAATGAATGTTGGAATGTGTGGAATGAATGTTGGAATGTGTGGAATGAAAGTTGAATGTGTGGAATGAAAGTTGGAATGTGTGGAATGAATGTTGGAATGTATGGAATGAAAGTTGGAATGTATGGAATGAAATTGGGAATATATAGAATGTGTGGAATGAAAGTTGGAATGTGTGGAATGAAAGTTGGAATGTTTGGAATGAAAATTGGAATATTAAATGAGAGTTGGAATGTTTGAATGAAAGTTGGAATGAATTGGTGTGGAATGAATGTTGGAATGTGTGGAATGAAAGTTGGAATGTGTGGAATGAATGTTGGAATGTGTGGAATGAATGTTGGAATGTATGGATGAATGAAAGATAATTTGGAATGTGTGGAATGAAAGTTGGAATGTGTGGAATGAAAGTTGGAATGTGATGGAATGAAAGTTGGAATGTGTGGAATGAATGTTGGAATGTGTGGAATGAAAGTTGGAATGTGTGGATGAAATTGGAATGTTTGGAATTGGAATATACAATGAGCGTTGGATGTTTGGAATGAAAGTTGGAATGTGTTGACTGAATGTTGGAATGTGTGGAATGAAAGTTGGAATGTGTGGAATGAATGTTGGAATGTATGGAATGAAAGTTGGAATGTGTGGAATGACTGTTGAA
Organism: Epinephelus awoara; assembly: GCA_035609425.1. NCBI lineage: Eukaryota > Metazoa > Chordata > Actinopteri > Perciformes > Serranidae > Epinephelus > Epinephelus awoara. Next base: position 7,699,856 of record CM069299.1, on the reverse strand, counting down.
TGTGTGGAATGAAAGTTGGAATGTGTGGAATGAAAGTTGGAATGTGTGGAATGAATGTTGGAATGTGTGGAATGAATGTTGGACATGTATGGAATGAAAGTTGAATGTGTGGAATGAATGTTGGAAGTAGGAATTAATGTTGGAATGTGTGGAATGAAAGTTGGAATTTTGGAATGAATGTTGGAATGTATAGAATGAAAGTTGGAATGTCTGGAATGAATGTTGGAATGTATAGAATGAAAGTTGTTACATACAGAATGAAGAGTTGGAACATACAGAATGAAAGTTGGAATGTGTGGAATGAATGTTGGAATGTGTGGAATGAATGTTGGAATGTGTGGAATGGAAAGTTGGAATGTGTGGAATGAATGTTGGAATGTCTGGAATGAATGTTGGATGCATGGAAATAATGTTGGAATGTGTGGAATGAAAGTGGAATGTCTGGAATGAATGTTGGAATGTATAGAATGAAAGTTGTTATATACAGATTGAGAGTTGGAACATACAGAATGAAAGTTGGAACATACTGAATGAAAGATGGAATGTGTGGAATGAAAGTTGGAATGTCTGGAATGAATGTTGGAATGTATAGAATGAACGTTGGAATGTATGGAATGAAAATTGGAATATATAGAATGCAAGTTGGAATGTATGGAATGAATGTTGGAATGTCTGGAATGAAAATTGGGATGTATACAATGAAAATTGCAATGTATAGAATGAAAGTTGGAATGTATGGAATGAATGTTGGAATGTGTGGAATGAAAGTTGGAATGTGTTGAATGAAAGTAGGAATGTGTGGAATGAATGTTGGAATGTGTGGAATGAATGTTGGAATGTGTGGAATGAATGTTGGAATGTGTGGAATGAATGTTGGAATGTGTGGAATGAATGTTGGAATGTCTGGAATGAATGTTGGAATGTATGGAAATAATGTTGGAATGTGTGGAATGAAAGTTGGAATGTCTGGAATGAATGGTGGAATGTATAGAATGAAAGTTGTTATATACAGATTGAGAGTTGGAACATACAGAATGAAAGTTGGAACATACGGAATGAAAGTTGGAATGTGTGGAATGAATGTTGGAATGTGTGGAATGAAAGTTGGAATGTGTGGAATGAAAGTTGGAATGTGTGGAATGAAAGTTGGAATGTGTGGAATGAAAGTTGGAATGTGTGGAATGAATGTTGGAATGCATGGAATGAATTTTGGAATGTATGGAATGAATGGTGGAATGTATAGAATGAAAGTTGTTATATACAGATTGAGAGTTGGAACATACAGAATGATAGTTGGAACATACGGAAAGAAAGTTGGAATGTGTGGAATGAATGTTGGAATGTGTGGAATGAATGTTGGAATGTGTGGAATGAAAGTTGGAATGTGTGGAATGAAAGTTGGAATGTGTGGAATGAATGTTGGAATGTATGGAATGAAAGTTGGAATGTATGGAATGAAAATTGGAATATATAGAATGTGTGGAATGAAAGTTGGAATGTGTGGAATGAAAGTTGGAATGTTTGGAATGAAAATTGGAATATATACAATGAGAGTTGGAATGTTTGGAATGAAAGTTGGAATGTGTGGAATGAATGTTGGAATGTGTGGAATGAAAGTTGGAATGTGTGGAATGAATGTTGGAATGTGTGGAATGAATGTTGGAATGTATGGAATGAAAGTTGGAATGTGTGGAATGAATGTTGGAATGTGTGGAATGAAAGTTGGAATGTGTGGAATGAAAGTTGGAATGTGTGGAATGAATGTTGGAATGTGTGGAATGAAAGTTGGAATGTGTGGAATGAAAGTTGGAATGTTTGGAATGAAAATTGGAATATATACAATGAGAGTTGGAATGTTTGGAATGGAAAGTTGGAATGTGTGGAATGAATGTTGGAATGTGTGGAATGAAAGTTGGAATGTGTGGAATGAATGTTGGAATGTGTGGAATGAATGTTGGAATGTGTGGAATGAATGTTGGAATGTATGGAATGAAAGTTGGAATGTGTGGAATGAATGTTGGAATGTGTGGAATGAAAGTTGGAATGTGTGGAATGAAAGTTGGAATGTGTGGAATGAATGTTGGAATGTGTGGAATGAATGTTGGAATGTATGGAATGAAAGTTGGAATGTGTGGAATGAATGTGGAATGTATGGAATTAATGTTGGAATGTGTGGAATGAAAATTGGAATGTGTGGAATGTGTGGAATGAATGTTGGAATGTGTGGAATGAAAATTGGAATATATAGAATGTGTGGAATGAAAGTTGGAATGTGTGGAATGAAAGTTGGGAATGTTTGGAATGAAAATTGGAATATATACAATGAGAGTTGGAATGTTTGAAATGAAAGTTGGAATGTATGGAATGAAAGTTGGAATGTGTGGAATGAATGTTGGAATGTATGGAATGAATGTTGGAATGTATGGAATGAAAGTTGGAATTTGTGGAATGAAAGTTGGAATGTGTGGAATGTGTGGAATGAATGTTGGAATGTGTGGAATGAAAGTTGGAATGTGTGGAATGAAAGTTGGAATGTATGGAATGAAAATTGGAATATATAGAATGTGTGGAATGAAAGTTGGAATGTGTGGAATGAAAGTTGGAATGTTTGGAATGAAAATTGGAATATATACAATGAGAGTTGGAATGTTTGGAATGAAAGTTGGAATGTGTGGAATGAATGTTGGAATGTGTGGAATGAATGTTGGAATGTATGGAATGAAAGTTGGAATGTGTGGAATGAATGTTGGAATGTGTGGAATGAAAGTTGTTATATACAGAATGAGAGTTGGAACATACAGAATGAAAGTTGGAATGTGTGGAATGAATGTTGGAATGTCTGGAATGAAAATTGCAATGTATAGAATGCAAGTTGGAATGTATAGAATGAATATTGGAATGTGTGGAATGAAAGTTGGAATGTCTGGAATGAAAGTTGGAATGTCTGGAATGAATGGTGGAATGTATAGAATGAAAGTTGTTATATACAGATTGAGAGTTGGAACATACAGAATGAAAGTTGGAACATACGGAATGAAAGTTGGAATGTGTGGAATGAATGTTGGAATGTGTGGAATGAAAGTTGGAATGTGTGGAATGAAAGTTGGAATGTGTGGAATGAAAGTTGGAATGTGTGGAATGAATGTTGGAATGTGTGGAATGAAAGTTGGAATGTGTGGATTGAATGTTGGAATGTCTGGAATGAATGTTGGAATGCATGGAAATAATGTTGGAATGTGTGGAATGAAAGTTGGAATGTCTGGAATGAATGTTGGAATGTATAGAATGAAAGTTGTTATATACAGATTGAGAGTTGGAACATACAGAATGAAAGTTGGAACATACGGAATGAAAGATGGAATGTGTGGAATGAAAGTTGGAATGAATGTTGGAATGTATAGAATGAACGTTGGAATGTATGGAATGAAAATTGGAATATATAGAATGCAAGTTGGAATGTGTGGAATGAATGTTGGAATGTGTGGAATGAATGTTGGAATGTGTGGAAATGAAAGTTGGAATGTGTGGAATGAATGTTGGAATGTCTGGAATGAAAATTGCAATGTATAGAATGCAAGTTGGAATGTATAGAATGAATATTGGAATGTGTGGAATGAAAGTTGGAATGTCTGGAATGAAAGTTGGAATGTCTGGAATGAAAATTGGAATATATAGAATGAGAGTTGGAATGTTTGGAATGAAAATTGGAATATATAGAATGAGAGTTGGATTGTGTGGAATGAAAGTTGGAATGTTTGGAATGAAAGTTGAAATGTGTGGAATGAATGTTGGAATGTGTGGAATGAAAGTTGGAATGTGTGGAATGAATGTTGGAATGTGTGGAATGAATGTTGGAATGTGGGGAATGAATGTTGGAATGTGTGGAATGAAAGTTGGAATGTGTGGAATGAATGTTGGAATGTCTGGAATGAATGTTGAATGTGTGGAATGAATGTTGGAATGTGTGGAATGAATGTTGGAATGTGTGGAATGAATGTTGGAATGTATGGAATGAAAGTTGAATTTGTGGAATGAAAGTTGGAATGTGGTGGAATGTGTGGAATGAATGTTGGAATGTGTGGAATGAAAGTTGGAATGTGTGGAATGAAAGTTGGAATGTATGGAATGAAAGTTGGAATGTGTGGAATGAATGTTGGAATGTCTGGAATGAATGTTGGAATGTATAGAATGAAAGTTGTTATATACAGAATGAGAGTTGGAACATACAGAATGAAAGTTGGAATGTGTGAATGAATGTTGGAATGTGTGGAATGAATGTTGGAATGTGTGGAATGAAAGTTGGAATGTATGGAAATAATGTTGGAATGTGTGGAATGAAAGTTGGAATGTCTGGAATGAATGGTGGAATGTATAGAATGAAAGTTGTTATATACAGATTGAGAGTTGGAACATACAGAATGAAAGTTGGAACATACGGAATGAAAGTTGGAACATACGGAATGAAAGATGGAATGTGTGGAATGGAAAGTTGGAATGTCTGGAATGAATGTTGGAATGTATAGAATGAACGTTGGAATGTATGGAATGAAAATTGGAATATATAGAATGCAAGTTGGAATGTATGGAATGAATGTTGGAATGTCTGGAATGAAATTGGAATGTGTTGAATGAAAGTAGGAATGTGTGAATGAATGTTGGAATGTGTGGAATGAATGTTGGAATGTGTGGAATGAATGTTGGAATGTGTCGAATGAAAGTTGGAATGTGTGGAATGAATGTTGGAATGTCTGGAATGAAAATTACAATGTAAAGAATGCAAGTTGGAATGTATTAGAATGAATATTGGAATGTGTGGAATGAAAGTTGGAATGTCTGGAATGAGAGTTGGAATGTTTGGAATGAAAATTGGAATATATAGAATGAGAGTTGGAATGTGTGGAATGAAAGTTGAAATGTGTGGAATGAATGTTGGAATGTGTGGAATGAAAGTTGGAATGTGTGGAATGAATGTTGGAATGTGTGGAATGAATGTTGGAATGTGTGGAATGAATGTTGGAATGTGTGGAATGAAAGTTGGAATGTGTGGAATGAATGTTGGAATGTCTGGAATGAATGTTGGAATGTATAGAATGAAAGTTGTTATATACAGAATGAGAGTTGGAATATACAGAATGAAAGTTGGAATGTGTGGAATGAATGTTGGAATGTGTGGAATGAAAGTTGGAATGTGTGGAATGAATGTTGGAATGTCTGGAATGAATGTTGGAATGTATGGAAATAATGTTGGAATGTGTGGAATGAAAGTTGGAATGTCTGGAATGAATGGTGGAATGTATAGAATGAAAGTTGTTATATACAGATTGAGAGTTGGAACATACAGAATGAAAGTTGGGAACATACGGAATGAAAGTTGGAATGTGTGGAATGAATGTTGGAATGTGTGGAATGAATGTTGGAATGTGTGGAATGAAAGTTGGAATGTGTGGAATAAAAGTTGGAATGTGTGGAATGAAAGTTGGAATGTGTGGAATGAATGTTGGAATGTATGGAATGAATTTTGGAATGTATGGAATGAATGGTGGAATGTATAGAATGAAAAGTTATTATATACAGATTGAGAGTTGGAACATACAGAATGAAAGTTGGAACATACGGAAAGAAAGTTGGAATGTGTGGAATGAATGTGGAATGTGTGGCATGAAAGTTGGAATGTGTGGAATGAAAGTTGGAATGTGTGGAATGAATGTTGGAATGTATGGAATGAATGTTGGAATGTATGGAATGAAAGTTGGAATTTGTGGAATGAAAGTTGGAATGTGTGGAATGTGTGGAATGATTGTTGGAATGTGTGGAATGAAAATTGGAATGTGTGGAATGTGTGGAATGAATGTTGGAATGTGTGGAATGAAAATTGGAATATATACAATGAGAGTTGGAATGTTTGAAATGAAAGTTGGATGTATGGAATGAAAGTTGGAATGTGTGGAATGAATGTTGGAATGTATGGAATGAATGTTGGAATGTATGGAATGAAAGTTGGAATTTTGTGGAATGAAAGTTGGAATGTGTGGAATGTGTGGAATGAATGTTGGAAGTGTGGAATGAAGTTGGAATGTGTGGAATGAAAGTTGGAATGTATGGAATGAAAATTGGAATATATAGAATGTGTGGAATGAAAATTGGAATATATACAATGAGAGTTGGAATGTTTGGAATGAAAGTTGGAATGTGTGGAATGAATGTTGGAATGTGTGGAATGAATGTTGGAATGTATGGAATGAAAAGTTGGAATGTGTGAATGAATGTTGGAATGTGTGGAATGAAAAGTTGTTATATACAGAATGAGAGTTGGAACATACAGAATGAAAGTTGGAATGTGTGGAATGAATGTTGGAATGTGTGGAATGAATGTTGGAATGTGTGGAATGAATGTTGGAATGTGTGGAATGAATGTTGGAATGTGTGGAATGAAAGTTGGAATGTGTGGATTGAATGTTGGAATGTCTGGAATGAATGTTGGAATGCATGGAAATAATGTTGGAATGTGTGGAATGAAAGTTGGAATGTCTGGAATGAATGTTGGAATGTATAGAATGAAAGTTGTTATATACAGATTGAGAGTTGGAACATACAGAATGAAAGTTGGAACATACGGAATGAAAGATGGAATGTGTGGAATGAAAGTTGGAATGTCTGGAATGAATGTTGGAATGTATAGAATGAACGTTGGAATGTATGGAATGAAAATTGGAATATATAGAATGTGTGGAATGAAAGTTGGAATGTGTGGAATGAAAGTTGGAATGTTTGGAATGAAAATTGGAATATATACAATGAGAGTTGGAATGTTTGGAATGAAAGTTGGAATGTGTGGAATGAATGTTGGAATGTGTGGAATGAATGTTGGAATGTGTGGAATGAATGTTGGAATGTGTGGAATGAATGTTGGAATGTATGGAATGAAAATTGGAATATATAGAATGTGTGGAATGAAAGTTGGAATGTGTGGAATGAAAGTTGGAATGTTTGGAATGAAAATTGGAATATATACAATGAGAGTTGAATGTTTGGAATGAAAGTTGGAATGTGTGGAATGAATGTTGGAATGTGTGGAATGAATGTTGGAATGTGTGGAATGAATGTTGGAATGTGTGGAATGAATGTTGGAATGTATGGAATGAAAGTTGGAATGTGTGGAATGAATGTTGGAATGTGTGGAATGAAAGTTGGAATGTGTGGAATGAAAGTTGGAATGTGTGGAATGAATGTTGGAATGTGTGGAATGAATGTTGGAATGTATGGAATGAAAGTTGGAATGTGTGGAATGAATGTTGGAATGTGTGGAATGAAAGTTGGAATGTGTGGAATGAAAGTTGGAATGTGTGGAATGAATGTTGGAATGTGTGGAATGAATGTTGGAATGTATGGAATGAAAGTTGGAATGTGTGGAATGAATGTTGGAATGTGTGGAATGAAAGTTGAATGTGTGGAATGAATGTTGGAATGTGTGGAATGAATGTTGGAATGTGTGGAATGAATGTTGGAATGTGTGGAATGAATGTTGGAATGTGTGGAATGAATGTTGGAATGTGTGGAATGAAAGTTGGAATGTGTGGAATGAAAGTTGGAATGTGTGGAATGAAAGTTGGAATGTATGGAATGAATTTTGGGAATGTATGGAATGAATGGTGGAATGTATAGAATGAAAGTTTATTATATACAGATTGAGAGTTGGAACATACAGAATGAAAGTTGGAACATACGGAAAGAAAGTTGGAATGTGTGGAATGAATGTTGGAATGTGTGGCATGAAAGTTGGAATGTGTGGAATGAATGTTGGAATGTCTGGAATGAATGTTGGAATGTATGGAAATAATGTTGGAATGTGTGGAATGAAAGTTGGAATGTCTGGAATGAATGGTGGAATGTATAGAATGAAAGTTGTTATATACAGATTGAGAGTTGGAACATACAGAATGAAAGTTGGAACATACGGAATGAAAGTTGGAATGTGTGGAATGAATGTTGGAATGTGTGGAATGAAAGTTGGAATGTGTGGAATGAAAGTTGGAATGTGTGGAATGAAAGTTGGAATGTGTGGAATGAAAGTTGGAATGTGTGGAATGAATGTTGGAATGCATGGAATGAATTTTGGAATGTATGGAATGAATGGTGGAATGTATAGAATGAAAGTTGTTATATACAGATTGAGAGTTGGAACATACAGAATGATAGTTGGAACATACGGAAAGAAAGTTGGAATGTGTGGAATGAATGTTGGAATGTGTGGAATGAATGTTGGAATGTGTGGAATGAAAGTTGGAATGTGTGGAATGAAAGTTGGAATGTGTGGAATGAATGTTGGAATGTATGGAATGAAAGTTGGAATGTATGGAATGAATGTTGGAATGTATGGAATGAAAGTTGGAATTTTGTGGAATGAAAGTTGGAATGTGTGGAATGTGTGGAATGAATGTTGGAATGTGTGGAATGAAAGTTGGAAATGTGTGGAATGAAAGTTGGAATGTATGGAATGAAAATTGGAATATATAGAATGTGTGGAATGAAAATTGGAATATATACAATGAGAGTTGGAATGTTTGGAATGAAAGTTGGAATGTGTGGAATGAATGTTGGAATGTGTGGAATGAATGTTGGAATGTATGGAATGAAAGTTGGAATGTGTGAATGAATGTTGGAATGTGTGGAATGAAAGTTGTTATATACAGAATGAGAGTTGGAACATACAGAATGAAAGTTGGAATGTGTGAATGAATGTTGGAATGTGTGGAATGAATGTTGGAAATGTGTGGAATGAATGTTGGAAATGTGTGGAATGAATGTTGGAATGTGTGGAATGAAAGTTGGAATGTGTGGATTGAAAGTTGGAATGTCTGGAATGAATGTTGGAATGTATAGAATGAAAGTTGTTATATACAGATTGAGAGTTGGAACATACAGAATGAAAGTTGGAACATACGGAATGAAAGATGGAATGTGTGGAATGAAAGTTGGAATGTCTGGAATGAATGTTGGAATGTATAGAATGAACGTTGGAATGTATGGAATGAAAATTGGAATATATAGAATGTGTGGAATGAAAGTTGGAATGTGTGGAATGAAAGTTGGAATGTTTGGAATGAAAATTGGAATATATACAATGAGAGTTGGAATGTTTGGAATGAAAAGTTGGAATGTGTGGAATGAATGTTGGAATGTGTGGAATGAATGTTGGAATGTGTGGAATGAATGTTGGAATGTGTGGAATGAATGTTGGAATGTGTGGAATGAATGTTGGAATGTGTGGAATGAATGTTGGAATGTGTGGAATGAATTTTGGAATGTGTGGAATGAATGTTGGAATGTGTGGAATGAATGTTGGAATGTGTGGAATGAATGTTGGAATGTATGGAATGAAAGTTGAATGTGTGGAATGAATGTTGGAATGTGTGGAATGAAAGTTGGAATGTGTGGAATGAAAGTTGGAATGTGTGGAATGAATGTTGGAATGTGTGGAATGAATGTTGGAATGTATGGAATGAAAGTTGGAATGTGTGGAATGAATGTTGGAATGTGTGGAATGAAAGTTGGAATGTGTGGAATGAATGTTGGAATGTGTGGAATGAATGTTGGAATGTGTGGAATGAATGTTGGAATGTGTGGAATGAATGTTGGAATGTGTGGAATGAATGTTGGATGTGTGGAATGAAAGTTGGAATGTGTGGAATGAAAGTTGGAATGTGTGGAATGAAAGTTGGAATGTGTGGAATGAAAGTTGGAATGTATGGAATGAATGGTGGAATGTATAGAATGAAAGTTATTATATACAGATTGAGAGTTGGAACATACAGAATGAAAGTTGGAACATACGGAAAGAAAGTTGGAATGTGTGGAATGAATGTTGGAATGTGTGGCATGAAAGTTGGAATGTGTGGAATGAATGTTGGAATGTCTGGAATGAATGTTGGAATGTATGGAAATAATGTTGGAATGTGTGGAATGAAAGTTTGGAATGTCTGGAATGAATGGTGGAATGTATAGAATGAAAGTTGTTATATACAGATTGAGAGTTGGAACATACAGAATGAAAGTTGGAACATACGGAATGAAAGTTGGAATGTGTGGAATGAATGTTGGAATGTGTGGAATGAAAGTTGGAATGTGTGGAATGAAAGTTGGAATGTGTGGAATGAAAGTTGGAATGTGTGGAATGAATGTTGGAATGCATGGAATGAATTTTGGAATGTATGGAATGAATGGTGGAATGTATAGAATGAAAGTTGTTATATACAGATTGAGAGTTGGAACATACAGAATGATAGTTGGAACATACGGAAAGAAAGTTGGAATGTGTGGAATGAATGTTGGAATGTGTGGAATGAATGTTGGAATGTGTGGAATGAAAGTTGGAATGTGTGGAATGAAAGTTGGAATGTGTGGAATGAATGTTGGAATGTATGGAATGAAAGTTGGAATGTATGGAATGAATGTTGGAATGTATGGAATGAAAGTTGGAATTTGTGGAATGAAAGTTGGAATGTGTGGAATGTGTGGAATGAATGTTGGAATGTGTGGAATGAAAGTTGGAATGTGTGGAATGAAAGTTGGAATGTATGGAATGAAAATTGGAATATATAGAATGTGTGAATGAAAATTGGAATATATACAATGAGAGTTGGAATGTTTGGAATGAAAGTTGGAATGTTGTGGAATGAATGTTGGAATGTGTGGAATGAATGTTGGAATGTATGGAATGAAAGTGGAATGTGTGGAATGAATGTTGGAATGTGTGGAATGAAAGTTGTTATATACAGAATGAGAGTTGGAACATACAGAAGAAAGTTGGAATGTGTGGAATGAATGTTGGAATGTGTGGAATGAATGTTGGAATGTGTGGAATGAATGTTGGAATGTGTGGAATGAATGTTGGAATGTGTGGAATGAAAGTTGGAATGTGTGGATGAAAGTTGGAATGTCTGAATGAATGTTGGAATGTATAGAATGAAAGTTGTT